>NC_051169.1:103076330-103676330 GCF_013339725.1 Rhipicephalus microplus
CGTGATCTTCGTCATAGCATCAAAAATGCCAAAGATCTTTGCCCTACTGGTGTAGTTTACCTATTCGGTGACTTCAACCTCCCGCTGATTGATTGGACAAACTTCTCATCACCATGCTGCCTTTCCACAGAATTCATTAACTTAATCTTGGACTTTAACCTCTCGCAAGTCATTGATCAACCAACCCGTGGTTTAAATACGTTAGACCTATTACTAACTAATGCTCCTGATTCAGTGAGGACAGTCTCTTGCCTAAAGGGCTTCAGTGATCACAATTTAATCGAGGTAACGTTGCACTTACCTGTACCATTTGCAGGAATATCCAAAAAGAAAATTCGGGACTACAGCAAAGCAGAGTTTGACAAAATAAGTGCACAGCTCGAAGAATTTTTTAGCAATGTCCTCTTTCCGTCATTCTACAACAGGTCTGTAAATGAAAACTGGGTGCTTTTTAGAGACAAGATGTCTTCATTGATAAACCAATATATCCCTGTTATCACTGTTTCTAATGATCTATCTAATCCCTGGTTCACTAAATCCCTCCGTAAGCAAAGAAACAAGAAAAAACGCCTGTACTGCAATGCCAAACGCAGTGCTACGCCCTCCGCTTGGGAAAAATACAAGCAGTACTTGACTGACTACTGTAAAGCAATATGCAACGCCAAAGAAAAATATTTTCACAACGACCTACCTTCTCTTCTGCAAAATAATCCAAAAAAAATCTGGCGCCTCATATCCCCTGACCACGGTTCCAACCAGTTGTCATTACTTAATGAAAACAACATTCCGCTTTCAGACTACAAGTGCTCCACTACTTTTAATACCTTTTTTTCATCTGTATTTAGCCAAGAAGATTCTTCTGACGTACCACATATCCCTGATTACAACTTCCAATACATGCAGCCTATTGAAATTACGGTGGAGGGTATCGCGTGTCGAATTAAACAGATTAAGGCATCCTCATCAGCTGGTATAGATGATATCAACTCTAAGGTAATTAAAAATACTGTTTCCATATCTAGCATTACATTATACCACATTTTTCGACAGTCGCTATCGTCTGGAAAACTTCCAGACGACTGGAAAATAGCCAAAGTAGTACCCATTTTTAAATCCGGAGATAAGAACTCACCTAAAAATTATCGCCCAATCTCGCTCACATGCATATGTTGCAAACTCCTCGAACACATAATCGCCTCCCACGTATACAGTCACCTCGAGACTAACAAATTCTTCTTTTCAAACCAGCACGGATTCAGAAAGGGCATGTCATGCGAAACACAGTTACTAGAATTCACTACAGACATTCATTACAACATAAATAATGGCCTACAGACTGATTGCATATTTCTTGATTTCGCCAAAGCATTCGATCGTGTCGCCCATTGTCGCCTTATTTCAAAATTATCTGCCCTCCGATTAGACTCCCTCACTTTATCTTGGCTACGCAATTTTCTGTCACTTCGCAAGCAGTTCACAATCGTTAATAATTCTTCCTCTCCCTCTTCGTATGTCTCTTCTGGCGTCCCACAGGGGAGCGTTCTTGGCCCATTACTTTTTCTTATCTACATCAACGACCTCCCAACTAACATATCATCGCATATCAGAATCTTCGCTGATGACTGCATGCTCTACAGACCTATAAACTGTCCTAACGATCACTCCATCCTTCAAGATGATCTGAACACTATTTCTAACTGGTGCAGCACTTGGCTTATGAGGTTGAATACTAATAAGTGTAAAGTTGTTTCTTTTGGACGTAAACAGGTCATATCTAACTTCACTTACCATATGCAATGTGACAGGCTCTCCACGGCGACTTCTTACAAGTATCTTGGCATCCACCTTACACCAGGGCTTTCCTGGTTTGATCACATCACTAACGTTTGTGCAAAAGCCTCCAAAACATTGGGGTATTTACGCCGAAACCTTCGTCGTTGTCCCACTAACATTCGCAAAATGTCTTACCTAACTTTCGTCCGCCCGCAACTTGAATATGCCTCATCTGTTTGGTCCCCTTCCGCTCAGTATCAAATTAACATGCTGGAAACAATCCAGAACAGAGCCACCCGTTACATTTCTAGAAACTATGACATCAATTCCAGTGTGACTCAGCTTAAACTCCATCATTCCCTCCAAGCATTAAATGTTCGTCGTCACGTGTCCTTGTTATGCCTATTTCATAAGTACGTCTACAGTAACAAAACATCGTCGTTGCACCTTCAACGCCCGCTCTACACGTCACGCAGATTACATAACCATCTCAGCTTCACTCGCATTTTTGGAAACACGAACGCGTTCAACACATCCGCACTACCACAAGCCATCCGCATGTGGAATGATCTTCCCGACGATATCGCCTCTGATAGCAACCCCAACACGTTTCGGCAAAAAGTTCAGACGCATTTCCTTAATATTTCATCTTGACGTTCTTTTACTTCTTTTCCGAGGGTTTTTATGTTACGGAGTGTTCTTATATACTTCATCGCCATGTTTACGTATTGCTGACTTATTGCTTTGTTAATTTTTTTTTGTTATTACTAACCGACATTGTACCGTTTTTATTTTGAAATTTACATGCGATTTTTCACTGTAACCCCCCTTACTCAATGCCTTCTGGCCTGTAAGGTATTTTCAATAAATAGATATGCATACAAAAAATCTATGAAGCATGGTGCTCAAAAACGTTTAATCTCTCTTTGGTTGAGTGTCAAGCCATTAAGGACATGGTCACTGAAGTCGTAATTCAGGAAAAAATCACCGAAGCAATGGCTAGTCTATTTCGATGAGCCATGTCACAAAAATGACACCGTCACAAACAGTGGCTTCCAAAAACATTTAAAAGCCTAACATCAAGATCGATGGATATTTTACACATTAAAAATTATCATATGAAATATTATTGTGTGAATAATTAAACGAACGAAAATTGAATTTTCTACAATACTCGCTGAAAACATTATCTCCACGTACGTATATACGTCATGGTAAAAGTTCAGTAACAAAGAGGACTGGTTATGTCATGCACAGCCCTGCGCATTAAGCTCCAGCATGTAAAGTTAGGCGAGTTTACAAGCTTTGGGACACCATACAAAAAAAAACAAGGCGAGGCATTCAAATCTCAGCTTTGTATATGACACAGCTCGGCTGTATAGCGTGAGCGGCAGTCATAAGAACACGCATATGGAGTTGCATGCCATTGAGCTGGATTAAGTCGGCACTCTTAGCGTACGCAGCATTACAACTAGCGAGCATCGTATATGTAACCATACATCTAGCACCAGTCAAAAGGTTTCAGTGGCGACCTCTAGCGGCCCTTGCAGTAGCCGCAGCGACTGCCTCGATGAGCGCTGCTCGGAATCCGGCCTTCTCGAGCTCCCATAGACCTTCGCAAGTGGTGCCGGCAGGGGAGCTCACGTCGTCTTTCAGCGCCCCGGGATGCCTCCCCGTCGACAGCACCATCTTGGCAGCACCCTGCAGGGGAACAATAAGTGTGTTCCACCAACTGCCGCTTCAGCAAGCTTCAAAATTACAAGAACCATTCGATAGCGAAGATGTTGGCCTGTTTCATCGTTTGGGATATTTCGCAACATCGTCCTCACCTAAAAACATAAAAAATGAGGCAGCTGCACACCACTGCCACTGAACAATGTAGAAACGTCGGATCTGGTGACCTTCCCCGTTCCCTCCTTCTCACCCTCGCTACTGCCAACCCCCCACTTTCACATTCCCTTGCTACACTGTAGTACCGTCTCTGTAATTCCATGGAATTCTAGGGGCCATAACCAGTATAAACGGCTATGCTACGCTTTACCATCTGCGCTTTTCATTTCCCTACTCCCCACTCTCACTTAGCTTCCCACCTCCTTGCTATACTATAGTATACATGGCTGTATTATGCTTTCTGTCTCTTTCTGTTTATTTCTCTTTCGATTTCATTTTCTTTCTTTCTGTTTCTGCGTGTTCGTCTCTCTCTTGGTTCCTTTCTTCCCTCTCTCTCTCTCTCTCTCTCATTCATTCCATTTCTTTCTCATCGGTTCGCTTATAGCAACGCGCCCCGCCGCGGTGGTCTAGTGGCTAAGGTCCTCGGCTGCTGACCCGCATGTCGCGGGTTCGGATCCCGGCTGCGGCGGCTGCATTTCCGATAGAGGCGGAAATGTTGTAGGCCCGTGTGCTCAGATTTGGGTGCACGTTAAAGAACCCCAGGTGGTCGAAATTTCCGGAGCCCTCACTACGGCGTCTCTCATAATCATATGGTGGTTTTGGGACGTTAAACCCCACATATCAATCAAATCAAAATCATCAGCTTATAGCAACGCGTCATATTGTGCCCATTCATGTTTGTTTTGCAAGTGTGCCCGGTGTGGAGTCTTAGGCCACGTTCACACTGAGCATTCCGGCCGCCGAAAGTGCTCCGAATCCGGTTCGGCGGCGGCGAGATTCGCCGAAAGGGCCCTTTCCGCGCCGATCGCTCTCGGACCGATTTTTGCGGCGTCTGCCGCCGAATCGGTCACCGCGGACCAATAGGAGCGCTAGTCAAGGAATTTAAAAAAATGGCGGTCAAGCCCTCATCACTTGTTATGCCGCAGCGCACGTAACTGAATGTTAAAACCAACGGTAGTTTAACCTACTCTGTGTCTACTTCGCGTCCGTATTTCGTGGAAGAGGTGACCGAGCTTGCTGTTGGCGTGACCGAGCTTGTTGCGGTGTTGCAGAGCAAAACGAACTCGCCAACGCCGCTGGCGTCGGTGGTTTTTTTTCTGCTCTTCGTGCATTACAAGACATCCACTTGCCAGCAAAGTAAGCAGTACTGTCTTTTCTTGCTTCCTGCGTACGAGAATCATCGAAGTATACACCACCGGATATCGTAGTGACGTTTGCGAGCCGTGACAACAACCGGGTGACAGCGCATCTATCCCGCGTTTGTCCAGTGGTAGATGGCATATTCGGTGGCTCGGGGCGCGTCCAGTGCGAACAACGCTGTGTTTCGGCGGCAGGAGAATTTCGGTCGCTGTAGAAAGCGGATGTTTCAGTGTGAACTAGGCTTTAAAGTGGAGAAAGCGCCACGCTCTTGGAGTAAACGGGCACAGTAGACGCGGTCCAAACCAACCAGTCAACACACATCTAACTACTTTTAGGGCGACGATATCGTCAGCCGAATTGCTACACACATTGTGATCGACACGCTAAACGCAACCTTACACAATATTACACAACACGCAACAACATAGCAAGCACAAGAACACACACAAGGCGGTTTCGCCAACGCTTGACTCTCCACGTGAGCCCTCCGCAGACGACGCGCGGTGCTGCCCACCGCTAGAGCAACCGTTCGCACCAACTGCCACACACGAAAGAGAAACGCTCATATCTCGGGCACCGCCACCCATGGCTGCCATCAGACCTCACTGCCGGTGCTACGCACTAACCATGATGATGGTGGTGGTGATAACAAGCACTCTCGAGCACAACGCCCCCTACCGCATGGTAGTTGTGAACACGAAATGCGGCCATGAGTGAGACATGTGCGCCATGAGGCGCAAACAACTTTACTAGAGGTTGTTATCACTCTCACACCCGGGTAGCCGATTATTTACGATGCTCACCTTTGGACCCTGGCTACCTTAGACTGTACTTACAAACCTGTGTTTTGGTTTCTGTATTCTCATTTCCACTTCTCCCCCTTCCCCATCCTTTCCTTCCTTCAACGTGATTTCAGGTGGCGCACTCGGTGAAACCCAGTGCAGCTGTGCCAACTGGTTGCTATAGGCATCTACTAGTGACCTGAAAGCTAGCCGCAGTTTTCGTGGACAATCCAGTGCCAAACTCTTCTCCGTTGTTGAAACACTCGTGATTGATGTGAAAAGAGTACACGCTCTTTGGTATCACGCCTACAACACACAGTGCCATTCGTTACAGTAAAAACGGGCTCACAACGAGCGTTCAAACCGTATAACCGATGCTGAGGCAAGCTAAGCACGTAACGCTCCCCGCGTACGTTTTCCGATGAGTGTTTATATTGCCCTAACTGCCTTGGCGATTGCAGCTTGCGGCGTCGAATGCCATTAGGCATCTCGTATATAATAGCAATAGATCAGAAAGGTAAACACTGAGGCATATGGTTGGCGTCATCAACGCTGACGCTTCAAAATATGACGATGAGGACTGATGCCTGTTTTTTGTCAGGGACAACTTAGGACTCGAATGCTGGAACAAAACCACGTGGTACAGGACCTGTTTGCATTTGTTATTGGCCACGAATGAGGCTAAAAGGGTAGTAACTCCTCATGGTCAACCACGGTGGCGACCAAGGTACTGTCCCTGCCATTACTCAAAACATTGAAGTACTGGATGCTCGCATGACTGATGGTCTCATCTGTGAACAACGTATAGAACCCATCACATCTGCCACAAAATTATTATACTTTCTTTGTCTGAACGAGACCTCCACTGTAGAAGAAGGAAGGCCTGCCACCGACCCTCTAAGTCATTTCGGCCGGCGATCAGTCAATATTTCTTTTAGCGTACATAAAGACCTATTTTCGTTCAGTTATTGAATTCGTTAGTATGCAGACACACTCTCAAAGTACGCAGTTCTGCCGCGAGTCACTGAACAGCAGTGGAGGTTGCGTATGGCAAAAACTTCTATAAAGTGAAGCAGAAATCGGAAATTGGGATAACGTTCACCGTGGAATAATTTCCAGTGCAACGGGTTATATGTGGACAGAAAGAAGCAAATGACACCTGCTGTCGAATAATTGGAGTTTGGGTGCGTGTTAAACGCTGGGGCACCTGCTTTCGGCATATATCCTCTGGTAGTCATCGAGAGGCAAGCATTGACACTATAGGCTTAGGTCTCCCTAAGTTTGTAGCAATCACCAGGGTCTCGCAAAATGCGTTGGGAGTCCTCCAGGCAGAGTAAGCTTCACCACGGGGCGTTGCGTCAGCGCCCTGAAGCCCGCCTGTCCCACATTTATAAACCGGTGAGTGGCCGGCCGGCACTGGGGATCGAACCCGGTACCCCCCGTAGCTGAAGCGGACGCGTACGTGCAATGCCACATCTATGGTTTGTAGCAATAAAGGTCTCGTATACGAAAGCTATGTCTCCCTCACTTGCTACCCGTTTTAAATTATTAGCTACGCAGTCATTTTTCAGGCTGTACGGATCACCAGTAAGGCGCTTAGAAACAGTTTTTGTTGCCCACCCTGACTCGTTTTTTAGACAATACTGACTGAGAGTTCATACGCCTCAAATTCTGGTTATACAGAGCTTTCTGTGCGCATTGAGCGTTCGAATTATTCATGTGCCTTCAATCAGTATCAGAAACAATTGATGCCGCCCAGATTTGAAGAAGCTATATCATATAGCTACCGGTCACCCTTAGTAAACGATTATCTGGTACATACGACTATAAAAGCAGTCATAGCGACTGATGCGTCACAAGGAGAAAAAATGTGGAATTGATAGTTTTTTTCTCCTACCCTATATGGGTTCTTTTCTCTTCGCCTTCCAGATTTTGTGCCTAATTTTAAAGCAGAATTTTTTTTGTGTTAACTCTAGCTCTCTGCAAGATAACGGAATCAATAAGCTCTGCGGTAGTTTTGACGGATTCACTATCAGTATGTGCATCCCTTACTGCAAATGAGAACTCGCATGCTCAGAGTGCTTCAAAGTATTAGTTCCCTTGCATCTCAATCTGATCAAATTGGTCTTGGTTCCAGGACATAAGAGCATTTATATGAATGAAATGGCAGACGGGCTGGCAAATTCGTCTTTAAATTGGCCTGTTATTGAGGTTTTACTGGCATTCGAATTTATTATAGGTGCTAGATTAAGGAGGAAACTGCTGTTAGATGATTTTCCTGCACCTTCACTAACGGCCACATCAGACTTCAAGCACTGCGTGTGTCATTGGAACAGTAATATACGTTCAAACTTGAGCAATGGAAGTCGCAATGACTAGACTGCGTTGTCAGGCCCCAGCAGCTAAGTTTATATTTACGCAGAGCTGTTCTGGCAGCCTCCCCTCATTGTTCTTTTCGTAGAGTAAATGAGTTGGCCGAGCATTACCTCGTTTCCGGTAAAAGATACTCTCCCTTACGCAAAAACAGTTTAGGTGCCGTTTTCTGCCCCCTTGGAATATATATAAATGCGCTAAATGTGCTTTCTTTCGGGGCTTCGTCTCTTGGGCACAGTGACGGGAAAATTTCCAACGCGTTGCAGCAGTTCGTCAAAGGTTCCAAGAGGTTTAAGTTTTGCAAATCTATTTTCGCTCTAATTTTTTTACTTCAAACTCATTTTAAAATTCAAGTGAGCCGCTTCATCGTTTTTATTCTAATACGGTTTATTATTCCATTAACAAACTTACCCTGTTTTATATTTCTCTTTAATAAACCAATCCTCCTTTTATAAAAGAATTATTTTAAAACTATCCGGTTGTTGGCCGATCCCCCAGTGTGTGTGTGCGTCACAGACTCAAGGAACTTGACTTGACTTGGCCCGGACCGATGTTTACCAGCTCGGGACGCCAAGGCCTGCTGTTCGCCCCAGATTTGGTTGACGAGCTCTGATCTGTGCAGCCCACCTCATCTAAAACACCTGTATTAGTGTCTTTAGTATTTGCTCACATTCCCAGAGATTGTATTTGAAATTAGCAGGTTATATGTCGCATATCTTGCAGGTTGCAGCGCTGTACAGTGTCCTTCTGATATATCGGTGACGCCCAGTTTGATACGTGCGTTCTGTTCTAGTTGATATAACAATTTGCGTAGCCAACTTACCATGACAGTGTTGGCAGCTAGTCTGTACGAAAGATCTCTGGGCATCCCTTGTCTTACGGCTCCGTCGGCGAGAGCTTCGATCATGACGAATACCTGCAGGGATTGAAATTGTGTGGGAGTGGCGGCTATGCTTTATTTAAAGCGGCAAGATCTGCGCTTTAAATAAAAACACACAAGGCCCTTTACACACTCACTTACAAACAAAGACAATGAAGGGCGAAAGCCATAGAGTTTCCTACACAGAGACTAGAGGGAACTCTGGCGCTAGGGTCTATGAAAACTGCAATGCATGGTGCTTCAGCGAGCATGGCAATTGTGGCCTAATACAAGGATTTGCCTAATCTTTGTATCTTACATTCTCTTTTTCGTTTCGCCTGGTTTGAAGCTGCTTTTGTCCCAAAACGATAATCTCCAAATGTTCGGCAGTTGCACTTCGCCACCTTCACATTTTAAGATATTCATTTCAAATCGGCTCACGAAGTTCAAACGGTTTGTTCTTTCGTTCGAAACAAAACCAAGACACAGCAATAAACGAAGCACACGTGCGATTCGCCGACCGCAAGCACGAAGACTAGGCAAATCCGTGTACTACGCTATCATTCCAATGGTCGCTGAACAACCCCACCAGCCAGAGTCCCCTCTAGTTAATTTAAGAAACTCTATGGCGAAAGCCGCCATCTTTTTCTTTCGACAGATTTATGCACATAACTAGGTTTATGTCCTGCCTCCGAAAATGGAGGCATCTAACTTGGTTTCGAATCGCCTCCGTGATCGAAGGCACCTTTGACTAAGTGAAGATGCAATGCGATTTTTACACATAAAACGAGGACCCCAGAAGTGAGAATTTGACGAGACGTGCAGTGTGATGACATCATCAATGTATTGTGACGCCACTGAGACGTCATGAAGCGCCGCCTATTTCGACTGTTTGTGACGTCATTGTGACGGCACGCGTGACGTCATCTCGAGATGGCGATATTTTTTTTCGCACACCTCCTCGACGCCACGGGACGCGGGAACGCCGATGGTCAAAATTCGCGTTTGATGAGGCATCTATACAGGCCATAAAGTTTCAAAAAATTAGCTAGAGGGGACTCTGGCGCTGCGATAATTCAGCCACTATGGGAATGATGGCGCAGTACACGAATTGGCCTAGTCTTCGTGCTTGTCGCTTCAAACGCACTTGTGGCTTTGTTTATTGCGGTTTTTTTGTTTTGTTTGCAATAAAAGAACGGACCGTTGTAAACTTCGTGACACAATTTGAATTAGTGTGCCTGAAAGGTTAAGGTGGTGAAATGCAACTGCCGAACATTTGTAGCTGATTGTCGTCTCGTTTCTAATTGGCTCCAAGCCACAAGAAGCCAAATAAAGCCGAAAGAACGAAGATTAGACAAATTTGTGTACTACCCATCATTTCCATGCAGGCTGAATCGCCGCAGCTCCCATAAACACTAGCGTCCAGCCTTTCCTAAAGCGTATTTATAGGAAACTCTACGTCTAGAACTTTCGCCTTAGAAAAGAAGCAGATGCCTTTCACTATCAAGTTAGCTTAGGCAAGTTCATAAGGGACCCTGTCAGGTTTTTTTTTTCATCATCAATTGTCATGTGGAGCTCACGTATGCCGGTCCGCTGCCACTCAGCCCCGTGGCGACGTCCATGAGTGACTCGGGCACCTCCTCGCAGTGGCCCACGCTGGCCAGCAGTCGGCACACCAGGCTCGCATCTTCTGCTGTGGCCGCGATCCCGCGGGCGAACACGCTGGCGCCCTGGCGCACCAGGCACGGCGTGTTGGGCATCACGCGCACAGCACGCGTCTCCGAGGGAAGTCTCTGCGCAAATCAGGCAGATTATGAAGGACGGATGGACGAGTGGATGGAAGGATGGGTGGATGGATGGATGACGGATGGACGAATGGAAGAATGGGCGGATGTTGCGGAAATTTTAGTCAACCAGCGGGGAACAAAAGTCGCAGCTTTGCTGCAGAGGCGAAACAATGAACGCGATATCAAATAATTGGAAGGTCATGCGCAAAATGGAACGCAGATTGAAACGTGTCCCACGTTTCTCGCGTGAAAATGACGCACGAAACGTACTCACAGGTACAGATGTTCGTGAATAAGCGTCTCAGTTGTTTTTTCGCATTGTCTGAAAAGCGCGTGCTTTTCGTAAACGGAGACTGCAATGATTGCAGTGACCTTTGTACACCCGGTAACTACTACAGAATCGTTCAAGGTAAAACCCGAGGCCAGCCAAGACGTACGATCTTCCCCGCGAGATAAGGCAACGCCACCTATACTACTGAAGGCCCCCCGCACTCCTCCGTGACGTCACCACACTCAGCCCGTACGCGGCGCTTCTTGACTGCGGTCGCTTTACCTATAAACGCAGCTTTTTCTTTCATTCGCGTTAAATAAGTCAATGCGATGATCAAGAGGCTAATGCAAGGCTGGGTCATATGTTGGGGCATTCCACCCTAGAGGTGCCTTTTGTCTCGACCGCATATGTACATTCGCACATAAAGCTGTAGTGTGTCCTTGTATTTTTTGCTGCCTTTTTTGTTATCTGTTTGCGGGACATTGCAGCTGGTGCTTGTCACCGAATGCTACGCAAGACACACTTTTATTCTAATGAACAAACCTGAAAGCTTTTTTTGTTGTTTTGTAGTTGGGTTTACAGGTTGGAATATCTTATGAGTTGTAATATCTCGTCGCCTTGGTCATTGGAATTCACCAAATATAATTTTTACAGCTTGGAGAATTCCGTCATCACTGTTCTTTAAACCTGTGCACTATCCACATTTCCAAGCAGTTCGGAGAGTGATACCAAACGTACAATAGTTTCAGAACAAAAAATAAATTTTATTTCGGGAGTGAATATACATGCACATACACACACAAACACATACACACAGAAATGCAAACACATGATCATTTCACAGTAACTAACTTTCTTTTCGTTCCATTCGCTCTCTTTATGCTCAGCGCTTCATTTCTCAGAAAAGCGTAGTTTTTTAGCAGGATGTTTATGGCTGGCAGCAAAACATTCTTCATTACTGAATCTGGAGTGTGGCCAGCTGCACAAGCATCAAATTCTTCGTTGTCATTCAACAAATACATAAGAACACTAAGTATAGTCGATCGATGATTACTTTCAGCATGAAACAGAAGCTCATGTTCTTTACTAGTGACACGGTCGAAAACAACCTTCACGCAGAGGACTGCATGAACTACAGCTGGCTGTGGGAACTTCAATCCACCTCGACTGATGCTGTCAATCAGCACATAATCACTTTCTTCTAGCTCTCGTTCCATTACTGTCAGTATGTCACGGCAGTCATCACATGGTTGTCGTTTAAGAGCTGCGTGTGCACAGTAGCCGGCGATGTAGACTAATGCAGCCATGTCCTGTCGTGGCTTTTTAATTCAGCATTGCTCAAGCGTATGTTTCAGACGCTCCTAATTCGGCTGAACGAGTCTGACGCCGAAAGGAACGCACAGTATGCCGCGGTCAATAACCAACTTGCAGCCGTGAATAAGCGCATCGAATATTTGGAATGCGGAACGGCGCAGTTGCAGCAACAGGGACAAAGCCACGACGAATTGAAAGGGGTCGCATCGACCATTCTAAACAGAAGCAGCAATGTCAACGCCACCCACGCTGAAAAAGGAGGGACGCACCGACAGTTGCGTTCCCCCACCACCTTTCAATAGCAACCATGGGGCTACGTTTCGCAAGTTTGTCGGCAGACGCACCGTCTGGCAATGAAACTGTATACATATAGAGGATTCAAAAACAAAAAAGCTGCAATGGTGCAATATATGAAAACTCTCTCGAAAAGCAAACTTCCCGACGTGATTGCTTTGCAAGAACCTTTCGACCGGGCTCAGCTACCAGGCTATGTGACATGTGGCTCTCCGTGCGAATGCATGGAGAAAGACATAAAGGTGCGTACCCTGGTTAAGAGAGGGGACGGCCTTTATCGACCATTCACTTGATATCAGCGAGGAGTGTGACATAGACCACAATCTGATTGAGGTCGTGCCCTGCATTGGAAACAGGAAGACCAGCCTATTCGTGCTCAACGTGTACAGCCCCCCTTCAAAAAGGGGCCTCACGCACAACTTTAGCGCCCTTTTTCGAGAAGCGATGGCGAAGGCCGCTTCCAGTCTTCTCCTAATCTGCCGAGACTTCAATGCACCACACACGCAATGGGGATATGGAGCTGACTCCCCCAAAGTGAAGAAGCTAGCCGAACTGATGGGCGAGCTTGGCTTGGTTCTACTTAATGAACTGGCATCGAACACCCGGATCAGACAGGGCGCGTGCCGCGACACGTCTCCTGATCTCTCCATTTGGTCATACGCGGGCACGATCACCTGGTAGAACACCTTTGAGGATCTGTGGAGCGACCACAGAGTCCTGTAAATGACAATGGGAGAGGATAAAAACAAGATGGACGGCTGCCAAAAAGCTAGAGTCGTGGACTTGGACAAGTTTCGAGAGCAAAGAGAACGAGAGAAGCAGGAAGGGCCGATCGAGGATATCGGGGAATGGTGTAGGGAACTACTCGCGGACGTAGAAAAAGCTACAAAAGAAATAGAATGGCCAGACAGGAGAAAAGAACCTGAAGGTGGTGACAGGCTCTGCGGAAGCGTCGACGACAGCGTTCCCGAGCCGTCCAGCGTGGACAGCCGGCTTGCGCATCTTGTAGAGGCCAAGAAATCTATGCAGCGCAGAGCGAGTCAGCAGAAACTGAACAGGAAGATACGCAAGAAGATTGCCAAGATCAGCCGAGAGATTGAGGCCCACTGCGTTCGACAGTGCGAACACGAATGGCAGGAGCTATGCGATACGATGGACAGAAACATGAGTGCAAGGTGCACATGGAAGATTCTCAGGCACTTGCTGGATCCAACCAGCACGAGAACGGCGACTCATGTCCAGATGACCAAGCTGCGACACAAGTACAAAGACGACCCGCAGGCCTTCGTAAAGGAGATCATCCAGACGCACCTCACTCGCCCAGCAGGCGAGAGTCACATAGAATACTACGGAACTCCCAAGGAGCAACTAGACGCGGAATTTTCCATGCAGGAAATTAGAGCAGTCCTCCAGCTACTAAAGACTAAATCGGTGCCTGGTCCTGACAAGATCACCGACCGAATTCTGAGGAACCTGAACGATGACGCCATCGAGAAGCTACGTCAGTATATCAACGCATGCTCGAAGGAAGGCCATATTCCACAGGAATGGAAGACAGCGGATGTCATACTAATACCCAAGCCAGGTAAACCACTTGAGGTTCGAAATATGAGGCCGATATCTCTGACGTCCTGCGTCGGGAAAGTCATGGAGCACGCCTGCCTGAACAGGGTGACAACGATCCTCGAAAAGCGGGATGCCTTCGGCACTCACATCATTGGCTTCCGCAAAGAACTTAACATTTTATCGCTCTAGGTTATTTAGGTTCAGAGCCTTGTAAGTTAGCCCATAAGCAATTTTCACAACACTATTTTTTTCAGCTTCATGCAGTTTTCTTAAAGTTGTGAACGATGCACCTTCGAGCCTTTTGTTCTCCTTATCAAAACAATCAAAATGTGGATAATACTGGCACTTGTCAGAATTTTTCTGGTTAATCCGATTATTTCGAATGCATTTTAGCAAATGTACTGTGTCAACAATGTGAAATATAGGTTTCTGAGGATCCGCTGGATGAAGATACACTATTTCTAAATGGTTGCTTTCTGCGAACAGTGACATTACCTTTCTGTTAATTGAGTTATTGTCCATTATTACTGCCACTATGTGAAGGCCACAATCTTCAAAAATGATTATTACTTCTCTTAGCACCTTATGTAGTTCTTCAGCTGTAATTTTAGACACTGGTAATATATGTGCTACATCTCTAAATGCTGACAGTAAACTCTGAACCATAAAAACGTGCGCTGTTTTGGCTGGTTCAGTGCTGTTAACAGAAGCTTCTGTTAACCTGCCTGCCTTGTAGTCAAAGAACTGTTGCAAGTGTATTTCATCAAGTATCAACGTGACATGTCTTTCATGCAACTTCAGTAGGCTGGCCCTTCTTTTCATGTACCGTATGAGCCCTTCTTGATTTTTTTCTTTCAAAGGACTCACTTCATGGGCGGCACATACACATTGAATTGCCGGAGGGTGAAGCAATACGATGTTATCACTGCTTCGCAAAAAGTTGTAGCGAAGGGGAGAAATAGTGTAAAACACAGTTGACAGAATTCCCATTTCAGCTGAATACCTTTTGCTTCGGCACATCAGGAGCTGGCACTGTTCCCTGAGAAACATTATTGCTTCTACTCTTTCATCCTCCAGAAGGTCTTCTTTAGAAAGATCCTCGAGGAGGGAAACCACAAGCTTTAACACTCCATTCACTTTTTCATCTTTTCTAAGTTCTCTTCTACGACAGTACTTTTGTACGCCGTCCAGAAGTTGCACCAGCACACGCATGTCGTGAACTGCTTCTGGAATGCCAAGCCGTTCGTCTGACGTAAGGCGAGCACCTCCCACAAAGACGCACACAGACATATCCGATGATATGACTATACACGAAATAAGATTCGGAGCTTCTTCTATTGTTTCGGAGCTTCTTCTATGTCATCTTTGCGCCTCGATGTGGTCAAAGATGACATGGCCGTCGGCGTTCACAACTGACCAATACTTTTTTTCTTGTAGCAGGTGCAGGCGAGAATTTATGTCATCTAGGCATGTTAACTTGTTTTCTTCCAAGTTCTTCTTGTGCTCCAGCACGGACTCCTCAATAGCTTTCTGACGTTGCTCATCTTCTCTTCGTTTTATCTCCGTTCCTGGTTTTTCTCTCGATTGGTGAGTATCTGACAGGTAGTCAGGGGTGTCCTGAAAAAAAGTAGGTATAGCATCGTGCATGAGTCACGTCAATTTTATCTTGACTTCAATGGGGCGACCGTCGCAATCTGTATATTTTGTCGTTGTGCGGAGATATTCCTCTTTGAAGTGGCATTCGCATATCTGCACAAAAGACATTAACCAAAATCAGTTTGTTTCCACGTGAATTGTGCCTCTGTGCACATGTAACAAAACTAGGACAGTTCAGGCGTCGCTATTAAAAATCGCGGCGTTTTATTCCATATTTGGAAGGGTGCAGCAACGCAATCTTTTGTAAACAAAATTGTGCTGATGCATGCAACCAAACAGAATGATGCCACAACTCCGGTCTGATATAGGCTTTCTCACGTTAATACTTGCAATTCCAGTCAGCGAAAAAACAACCCATGTTGCAGGTACTTAGCGCAACTTCGTATTCCCTCAAAAAACACGCATTCACTCGAATAACGCACCTCAAATTTGCGTAGATGTGTGTCTGTGTGAATGTGAGCGTGTTTTTCGAAGGAATACGAAGTTGCGCTAAGTACCACATGACAAGTTTCCAACTAGCTCAACAACGAGTTCTAAGAAAAACAACCACATGACAGCAAGTCGCGTGCATGTAAAATGCGTAAATGCCCTCATATTTCGTAGGTAACATGTGGAAAATATGCGCGCAGAAAGCTCCCTCCTCCCAGATTGATAGGTCCTACTATCAGCCGCATTTTTGCAAAAAGTTCCATTCCTAGTAATCTTCTGAGCCCAAATATTTTTGGGTGACATACGTAAGAACAAACACTTACCAGTGGATGCTTAAGCTTTGCAATATATAAGTCGCCACGCCGCACAGCTCGCTGCCATTGTGATCTCCGCTCAGGATCGCGAGGGAACTCGAACAGTCGTACTTTGGGGCCAGTGTCGTAATTCCCTTTGCAGTTAGGTACACAACAATGTTCCATTTTTCCGCATATGTGGCAGACAGGCACAAAAAACAATATATTTAGCACCACACGAAGAACAGCGAAGAAAAAAGGCACACGTGGCCAGCGAGGAGCTCTCTAGCAACACAGCACCGACAACACCGAGGCAGTAAAAACGAGGACTGCTGGGAAAGTTGCAGCTAGCGTCGTCTCACGCAGGTTGCCCGAACGTTGCCTGAGGAGTGGCGCCTCGCTTCCTCGAGCAGAGTAGGGTGACGTCACACGGCTGGAAAGAAGGAGTGCAGGGGCCTTCAGTTGGACAAGGCAACTTGGACAAGGGTGCGCGAGGGAGCGCCGCCTCCATCCTCTAAGCGGGGCAAAGTACGCGTGGGTTTTGCTGGTAATACTGAAACCACGATGATTCCCTCCCGAGTCCCATCTGCAGAGGTAAGTGGGAGATATAAATAGCTTGCCGTTTCAACGTTTGGGGATGTGATCTTTGGTGGCTCAGTGGCTAACGCCTCGCACTCGCAATTCAGAGGACCCAAGTTAGATTCCGCGTGCTGGAGTCTTTTTTTCTGATTTTTTTTTCCTTCTTGCATTTGCATATACGTGTACATATACGGTGAGTGACGCCGACGTGAACGCTGGCGCGAAATCCAGCCGAGATTGTTCATATAGCTGCTATCGCAGTGAAACGCACCTTTCACTCATTGCACCACCATGTGAACACAACGGATAAAACTTTAGACGCTCATGTGACGAGGTTTTACAGTTGGTTTGAGCCTAGAATGACGCCTTTTTGTACCTACAATTCTTGCATAAGCCAGATTTCATACCTGTTCAGGTGGAGTTTGATGTTTACTGTTACAAAAAAATCGGTCATAACGAACTATCTTACAGTACCGATGATGTTTTGTTATAACGAGCCACGATTGTATATAGGGTCTCTTTTCAGGGCCGTTTTAGGCACTGGCTATACACCAGAACAGTGAGCTCAGTGCGTGCTGCCATGTTGAAAAGCGCGTTGCGCCATCTGTTGCAAGCACGGCGAAGCAACAATTATGCACTACCACATGAGCAGACGCTCCGCAAATTGAACGCGAAACTGCACAACCCGAGGGTGGCTGTAAGGATGTTTCTCGCTTTTCCTCTCCTGGAATCTCAAGCTGATGTCGAGTGAAACGTCGAGGAGACCTTCTTCAGCAGTCTGGAATGTCTACAGCACGTGTATTGCAAACTTCGTAAGCAACATCACCAGGTACGTAATGCTGCGCTTGAAAGAAACGCGAACAGTGGAAAGAGTTTCTTTCGACTAAGTCGCACTGCGGCATGCCTTGGCTGTGGCAAGGCAGAATTTGTGCCGTAAGTCGGCGTCAACGTAGCGCTAGAACCTCGCTCCAACTTGTGCTCATGCACTGCATGTATTTCTTATTTGCCACACATGCCGGGCACTTGGGACACACACGCGTACGAAAGTACCAACCAGAACAAGATTTTAAAATGCTACGGTGACGCCAACCGAAAGCACAGATTCGTCTAGTGAGTCAAGGCATGCCGCAGTGTGACCGAGTCGAAAGCTATGCTTTTCACGTCGTTCACGTCTCTTTGCACAGTTGTATAAGTTCGCGGTGCTTGCATCTACGCGTGAGTCGTAATATAAACTATTACTGGCATGCAGCCTGCCAAAAAGTACGGCAATGGTTTGGTGCCCCATGCTATACAGGCATACTTCATGCAAATCACTGCTGTAGAGCGGAGCAGCTGGCGTTGCACTTGAGTAAACGCAGTAATTATTTTTACTCGTACACTTTTACTGGACTCGTAGTTTTTCCTTCCGATTGCGATTATATCCACTGGCGGCGGAGCTTGGCGTTTTTTCTTGCGGATGGAAGTGTGTGCAATCGCAAAATAACGCACCAGCACGATTGCAGCATCGTGTTGGGATCTTCACAAACAGTGTTGAGTAACATCTTACTGTTGCGCTGGTTGTTTTTGCATCTGAAGATGGCGCAGTGGTACCCAGATGACTTCTTATCAGCTGGTGCAGCATGAACAGGCGCTTTTCTCACATTTTAAAGTCCCAGAGCCAGTGCTTGCCATGCCAGCAAGGCACACCTTGGCAGTTCAAAACAAATCAAATTCTGGCGTCTCTGGGAGCGAGGGTATACCACCGAAGGCGCCTGGGTGCGAGATAGGCGTGCTCTCGTTTATAGGCAGTGTGGTAGAACACCTGAGTTCCGCGCACACTGTCGTTTTTGGTCGAATTAGCACGTGCGTATATATACACGTACACATACAAAAGCACGCACGAACATACATAAATTATAGTTAAACGCCCCTCCCGCCTCCTGACACTTGAACACATTTCTGGCAACGCTACCGGCTACTGACCGCGCGGGCTGCCTGGTTTCGATTCCGGTTCGAACTTTTATTGTTATTATATCTATATAAAGGCACTTTTAACTCACGAACAGCGTTGCCGAAACCGAAGCCGGGTTCACTGCGACAGCTGCTATATAACGCTATCAATGTTTCTTGTGGCCACGTCTACAGGTCACTTTGGTCTTAATAATACAAGGGGGTCGCATCATGAAAAGCTATGATAAGAGTGAAAATGGCCTACATTCCTCGCATAACAATACTTCAAATTAAAAGCCAGCACCCGTTAGTGACGGCTGGCGAGCACTGTTATATAACAGGGAACCATGAAGTCCGTGAAAGGTGAACTGGCAGGGGGCTTCAACATTAGAATAGAAAATTCGAAAGGTTTTAGGGTGGCCAAAGGTTCCGAGGCTGTGGCACTGTCATATAAGATAACATGCGGTAGCAGCCCGGAAACTGGGGACCACTCCTGTACATCGGTGTCATTCATTAGTTGCCACTCTTTCTTGCGAAGCGCTTTAAGCGATATGGCACCTTGCGAGAGCCAATCGCAGAGGTCTTGTCCTTAACGATTGATTTGAGTTTCCTCAGTGACAAGTTACGATAGTACGACACCTCTCTTTGTCGCATTACCTTACCGATTAACTAACTCAGTACTAGTTACCACTACAGGAACTCCGCGGAAAGGTTCTGCGCGCGAAAAGTGTATAGTGACCCACCTGCTGTATGTCGCTGAGCGTGACGCCCATCGCCAGGGAGACAACTAGGTGTCGCTTTTGCACTGCGGACGCCACTTGCTCCAGCACGCCGGGCACCACATTGGGCTTGAGCGCCACCACGAGAGTGTCACACTGGTTTACCACGTCCAGGTTGTTGTGGGTCGTCTGGCAACCCAGCGCCTGCGCAGGGAATCGCGTTAGGCAGCTACGTGAACCTTTATGTTACGAAAGTGCATGAAGCTTTGCATTCGAGTAGCGTTCGTCACCATTGCGAATGCTATCCTCTAATGTTCCCAGCACATGTAGAAACGCTGACCCCAGCGACAATCTTTGTTCCTTGGCACGGTGAAGTATGGCGTGTCGCAACAAAAGAGCGGCGCTGGGTCAAAAAACGACGCAAATATAGCACGTACGCGACAAACCTATGTCACGAAGTGCAGGAGTGGCGCTACAGCTGTCCTAGGAAGTCATCTTTGTCGATAGTGACTGCGCTCAAACAGGACGAATTAAATTGGCGTGGAAGATAAACATTCCACATTTGCTTTTATCCGCTGACGTTGCTTAACGTGCTCGTTAACGTCGAAGCGATCTCGCTGAAGCCTACGATTTAAAAATGACAGAAACTTGAGTAGATGTCTTAAGGATTCACAAAATATTTGCTGGGGTCTTACGTACCAAAGCCACAATATGATTATAAACGACGCGGTGGTGGAGGACTTCGGAATTTGAGATTGCCTGGAGTTTCTAAGATTCACTTTTAGAAACTCCAGCCTCTTTCTAAAATTCTCAAATTCACTTTAGAAACTTCCAGCCTCTGCGTGATGCTTCCAGCCTCGCGCAGAGGCCTCCAGCATTTTACATCCATCGAAACGCGGCCTTCAGTGTTAAACCATGCTCATGTTCTCCTATGGATTTGCATTACTTTGCATTCCATCGGTGTGGCTTGCTCTCATCCCCACTGTACATGGCCTTTCCGACGATAAGTCCGCCAAAGTCGTGCATACATTGTAGATTTACGCGATATCGTATCATAAAAAAAAGCTAGCTCCCAAGCTTTCTTCGTATGAAATTACAGTTTGTTACTACTGCAGTCATTGCTTCACCCTTGCCGCAACACTGCGCTTTTTTGTTTTTTGTATTGCTCTGTTCTTAGCTTGTTGCCAACAACAACAGTTTTGACCGCCATCGCGATAGTTTAACCACTTATAAGACAAAAGAAAGATCCTTTTCTACTTTTGTTCGCTAGGAAATTTTTATGGCTACGAATAGGGCAGCGAAATACTTCACCATGATTTTTGGAAGGTAATCGGGGCTCTATGGTGAACTGCAGGGACATTCAAGAAATTGCGAAGTCGGATCAGGTGCGGTACTGAATTTACGTTTTACATGGCATTACGCATGGATATACGTAAAGCCCATCAGAAGAGCAGGTAACATCCATCCGACTGGAATCCCTCGGCGAACGGACTTCTACAAGTAGATGAAGCGACAAATTGAAAGTATGTGTCACAACGTGCCTACCACAAAAGACGACTGGCACAGCGCATGGGATGTAAATACCGATGGTGTGTGTGTGTGTGTGTGTGTGTGTGTGTGTGTGTGTGTGTGTGTGTGTGTGTGTGTGTGTGTGTGTGTGTGTGTGTGTGTGTGTGTGTGTGTGTGTGTGTGTGTGTGTGTGTGTGTGTGTGTGTGTGTGTGTGTGTGTGTGTGTGTGTGTGTGTGTGTGTGTGTGTGTGTGTGTGTGTGCGTCATGCGAGACATATTTAGCCTCTATCTGTACTTTTCTTAATATAGGCAGAAAAGGTAAAGACGCGTTGCTCTTTTTCTATTATTTTCTTTTACGTGTATTCTACTAACGTTCCACATCAGTAAATAATGTAGGCTATGACTACTATACATAGTAAGTACCACGCATTTCGACGTATATTGTTTGTTCTCTTTTTCCTTTTACTTTGTGGTGGTCGGTCTTCATAGTGCTATTGTGGACATATTCGGCATTATAGATCTTGACTGCGGAATGGAGAATCCAAAGTTGAAAGCGACTACTTTTTTTTGTCGAGTATTCGAAGAAAAGGACGGAGTTACGAAAGCATATATCACGTAGTGCGCCCATGAAATTCAGATAACGTTCAGGAACAGGGAAGTAGCTTGAGTACCAAATGTGCTTTTTCGAGCGAGCATGCATGCCCTCGGGATTGAAATCATGCAAGAGAATCACAGAGAATCACAACTTCGTGGAAAACGACGTGTTCAGAGTCGGCGCCTGTTCCGCTGACGATAAACTTCTTGCTATATTTCCCACCATGCTCGTAAAGTTAGAGCTACCGTTCCTTACATTTCTTCCAGGGACGACGTCGCCGCGATTTCGTCTGTTGGACACTGTTCGACTTTTCTGCAGTGTACAGGTACTTGGTTGGAAGAGAGTATGCTAAGCAGTAGTTTAACTCTAGCAGATGAGTCCTGCGGACATTCTGGTACGTATAAGAAGTTCCACGACACGTGATAATAGTCGCACACATATGAAGGGCTCGAAGCTACGAAGGTAATATGGTTTGGCCGAAATCAAAAAAGTTCACAGAAGGTGAAGCAATCACCCTCATCGAGAATATCCAACCAGTGACCAACGTTTTTTCCGAGGCGGACACTTTTGACAGGGGCAAAGCCGATTTCATGCTGTCAGATTATTGAAAGTCAGTCACCACGGGTCTTATAATAATTGCTCTGGCCACGTCATGCTTGTTTCTACAAGTACCGAATGAATGAAAAAGTATATAAATGTCAATATAGGACACATGTTGGCAAGAGTCCAAAAGAAAAATTTCGTGAAGTGGTTCATTAAGCACCATACAAACAAATGCGATGCGTACAAGTTCAATTAATTTCGTCCCATGTGACTTACGTGTAGTTTCAGGCAACATTTGTACACGCACCCTACAGATTACGACTGTAATATCAGACAATGTTCCTTTAATTTTATGCAATATACCGTTTCCAAGCTACGCAAAAGTCTGAGAATCACTTCATACAAGCACACCGAGGTGGTGTCGAAAGCAGTGTTCTTATCCGCGGATGCTTATTTTGGGGGCCACATCAAATGTGCGAAAGCGCAACCACCGGTGCGCACGTTCGCCTTCTTTGCCAGTACTTCGTAGCAAGTAGGACGCTTCGTTACCGATAATGTATAACAGAACGAAGCCTTAAATGTATGCATAGGTAGCCTTTTCAAACCAACATGCGCTATTTCATTAAGACATCCTGTGCTGTTCTATTAAACTCAGCTTTTTTTTTAATCCGCGCATTATCACGAAGTAAGTCATAACGAGTGGGCGAAAATCTGAGTGTCTTATTGGTGAGTAACCGTACGTTGAAACAGGATAGAAATGTGGGCTAGATGGTAGGTCATCTTCGTTCAGCGAACTGGGAGCGCGGGAGAACACACACAAGAGACAAAGAGGCACACAGCACGCTCACTAACAACTGGTCGAAGAATAGGCTGTGTGCTTCTTCTTCGCGTCTTGGGTGTGTGTTCTCCCGAACTCCCAGTTCGCTGAACGAAGATGAGTAACCGTACGTTACCCCAGCGCTGTCCCATGTAATGTAAATTGAGCGACATAAAGTGCGTATAAAAATGTTAATTTATTTCGCCTTACAGTCGTCTTAGGCAATTCAAGGAGAATATAGAAAATTGCTGAAATGGAGGATATGCCTTGAAAGTGAATCCAAGAAGCAGCAATTTTACCGGTGGCGAGATACCATTTTAGTATGGGTAATTTATTGGAACGTACATGATGCTCAGCGTGCACATGTGTCATTGTGTTAGAGGTTTTCTTGAGACACCTCCACATCTAAGCACATTTTAGTAAAGATCATCCATCATCAATGGTCTTCTCAATAGGTTATTTTCGCCGCGCACAGCAATTTTTTTTACTTTATAATTAGCCTATAGTCTACGCTGAAGTCTATCGTAAAACCTTTTTTGCGTGTCTCACATGAGTTTCGACTAAAGCAACCGTTATTTCTAAACCGCGACCACAACGGAAGACAAGGCTAGGTCCTAAGGAGCTCCGCGCCTAAAACAAGGCTAGTTGTGGACTTCAGCAACATTTGCTAGCCGGCTAGGTGGTGATAGCTCCTCACACATAAAGCGGCTGAAACGCAACAGAGCACGAAGAAGACGCATAGAGTGCCTACCTTAACTCAGTAAAGTTGAGGTGTACCTATGAGCTTGCTGTGAATAACACTAAGAACTGGTAGATATTCAATTATGATTTTTTGTTCACCTGAACAGCGCACAAATGCATTGGCTTTTCCTTGCCGCGACCGCAATGTGATTGTGAGGCATGTAGTAATGTGTGGGAGGAACGTTGATTGTTACCTGGTGTTCTTTGACACGCACCCAAGTCTAAGCACATATCACCCCCGTACAAATACAACGGCCGCCATGGCCAGTAATTGAACTGGTGCCCATGATTTTAGCAGCACAACACACAAGCTACCACGGTGGGTTCTCTTACACGACAGCGCTTGTCAAACGGGTTGACTTATGAAATTAGGAGACAGTTACCACAAGCGCCTTAGACACATAGAGAGAGCAATGCTCACCTTGATCTCGTCCAAGAGGTGCTTGTCGGCTACAGGACAGCTGGCCATGATCTTCGCCGCGCTGGCGACGCCTTCGAGAGAAGCGAGACAGCCACGTTGCTGAAGAAATCACTTGTAAAATAAGGAGTAGTGATTACACTCTACGTGAAGTTAGATGACCGGTGAAAGTGTTTAGCAGACAACGCAGAGGTGACACAGGATTCCGAAACATATCATAGCCTATCTCACACACTCGAACAAAGTCCCAATTGGCTGTCCAGAGGGTCCCTTTTGGATTTAGCCTTTGTTACTTTAACGTTTTCCATTAGAGCAGGATGGATCTTCTTGTCGCGACCTGCGTCATCTCTCTTGTCTGGCTTACCGCATGGTCTTGTAATTTCGAGAACGATTTTAACTGGCGTTGGTGGAAATACTAACAGCCCATCGTGTACGACTGGTGAGTACTGGTGTTTACCCGATTTCTGTGGCACGTATGCTTTTGGCCACGGAAGACACAGACAATGGACACGCCCTAGCCATATCAAGCTTCGCTATTTAAATGGCCTTGTTCTTGATCGCGGGGACCACTTCTACAAGTCAAGGCGCAGCAGAAAAGAACATATCGACAATGCACTCTTTTTTTTTTTTGTCAGCACTCATAGAACTGGTTTCGTAACCTAGAATTTATGTTGCACAAGTGTACTAACGGAAGAAAATTACGGTGCTTTGCTTGCAAACAGATATTTTTCTTCGACGTCATTTTCGGCACCCGTCCATTTGTAAATGCTATTGTCGCGTCTAGAAATTCAAGACGTTAGTACCCGTCAGCTTTGAATTCGAATTGACATTATTAAGAGGGTACAAAATTATGATGATATTGATAACTATGATGATCATCCTGCAACATGACACCTACCAATATCCGTGAATAGGCCAAGAGTCGGGCAGCCCTACTTCTATATTTTATTATGTTAGAAAATTATGCTATCACAGAAATTCACAATAGAGAGATGATTTTATAGAGGAGATTTTTAACGATGAAATAGGGCTAGAACACAAAGACGACAGGACGCTAAATGGATGCCTTGTTACTATCTTCTCGTCTCTGTCTTATTGAGGCGCTGTTTTGTCGTTTAATGATCAATATGTACCAACCAGCTTGATTCAATACAATATTAAAGATGATAAATTCTGATTATTGTTCAACCTTCTAAAAAGACCTTATGAACGAACACTTTAACAAAACAAGCTAAAATAGTGACTTCAGACTTGTCGAGAAAATAATTTATACCATAATAACAAGATTATTTACAAAAGAAGTAACTTACATAGTATGTTCTTGGTTGCTTGAATAAACAATTAAATTCATAAAAGACGTCGCTTTGTCTAGAACTGAGTACCTAGGCAGCAAACTGACAACTATTTCAGAGCTTAGGTTTCACCTAAGTTGACAAAGCGGGATTTCAAGAAAGTTTCGTTAGTAATTACAAAGGGTCGACTTATTAATAAATAACGCTCCTTAATTTGTATTTCCTGGAAAAAGCTCGCACAGGGGCGATATCGCAAGGCACCCATGCTATCATCTTCATTATTTGTAGAACAGCCGAGGTGTTGGTAAACTTCAAAAGAAACTTAACGCAAATAACATTCTGAAGCACCTCCGAGCTCTGCGTACCACCAGCTGGCCGTTAGTACTCTTAGTACTCTTCAGTATTGTTCTTCCTCTATTTCTGATATATATATATATATATATATATATATATATATATATATATATATATATATATATATATATATATATATATATATATATATATATATATATATATATATATATATATATATATATGTGTGTGTGTGTGTGTGTGTGTGTGTGTGCGTGTGTGTGTGTGTGTGTGTGTGTGTGTGTGTGTGTGTGGCGCGCCGGCGAAAAAGCCAGTCATGGGTACATAACGTTGCAAGAAAACGTACATTTACAGAAATTTGCAGGCGGAGATAATGACTGGCACAATGGCGGGCAGAAACCAGTCTTTTCACACTTTGTAGTTGTCTCTCCCAGACCGGGACCCTCTCTCGCCTTATGCCACAAACCCGTTACTGCCACGTGGCACTACCACGCGGCGTAAAAGCACCGACCCGGCGCTTGTCACAGAAGTGGAGTGTTGGGTGACACATACGGCTTCAGTCTCACGACGTGCACAACAGCAGGCGGTGGGGGTGTTGAGTGCGCTGAGTCAACGATTCGCTGTATCTGGTATGTGAGGTCAGTGACCTAGAGCAGGACTCTGTATGGTCCGTCATGGCGAAATAAGAACTTTTCGCAGATGCCGATGTGACGACATTGGGTCCATGGAGTATTAGTGAACCAGGTGTGTACGAAACATCCCGGTGATGGCAATTGTAAAGGCCTTTCTGAGAGGCTTGAGAAAAAGTGGTCCGTTCTCTGGCGATATGTCCTGCTGCCTCGGCTTGTACTATGGCATCGCGGACGTACGTGACAGGTGAGCATTGATATCGATGTAGTAAAGAACACTTCATCGCTTTACAGGAGGGAATAAAAACTTTTACACTGTAGTCTAATCTACATGTTACTTTTGCATGTTAAGACATGTTAAGGCATGTTACTTTTGAAAAGGCTGCACTGAGCTGAAGCACCTTGTCATGAGAGCATGGTGAATGCTACGTCACAAGGCCGTTCTCGGAGGTCGGCGGTTTGATAGCGTGCCGACCACTGAAATGTCACTTTACTTCCAACCAAGTATTTATTTTTAGCAAAAAAAAAGCGCTATAAGGTTTCTGGGACGCTGTTTCAACAATCCATGTCGACTTCATATTTGAGTAATTGTCCTTTTACGTGCTGGCGTCATTATGTTCACAATGCTGGTCATAATGTCATGTCAGCTCATCTCATGTTCACATGAATAAGCGCACCGCATCCAACATCACTTCAAGTTTCACCAATTCGTCACTCGTTCAAGATCAGTCGTTGCTAAATCTGGCAATAGACGTTGACATTTTATTGGTAGTCAAACGTTGGCCATTGCTAGGGCAAATTCAATTTTCGCATGTGGCCTCAGACTTGGGCTAATCGAAATCGGGTGAACCTCGACAAGGTTTACCAGACACTAAATTGTAGCTTTAATGGTGAACTTGCCCGGCATTCGTTGTCACACGTCGGTTAAACAGCAGTCCTTAACGAACTTCCCATTGATTAAAATGAAAAAATAAAGAAATGTTGCGTTGTGCTGGCTTCTCCACAATAGTAGCCATAGTGTGGAGAAGCCAGCTTCTGTCATACTGTGAGTACCGTTTTGGTTAGGCTTGTGTGAATATTAACGCGACATCGTTAAAGAGCTCGTTTCGCAGAAATTCAGGCATCGGCGTCAATATCGTTAGTTGTGAGCGAAAAATCATCATCTTGTGCGTTACCGAAAATAAAAAATTCTGCGTTTGACCGGGGATCGAACCAGGGTCGTTTGGGTTTTGAGTGGGGATTGAACGCGGGTCCTTTGTGTGACAAGATGTTCTACCATAAAGCCACGCGTCTGCTCGTGAATGCAGTGAAAATAACTTCCTATGCTTGGAAAAACCGTGAAAGTAACTTTTATGATTTACAAACACGCGCGTCCTGTATACATGCTTCACAATCCAACATGAAACATTGAAGTACTAATGCGTGGTACAAGCGTACATTGCCATCAGGCGTCAAAACATGTAGGGATCATATAACTTGATGGTTTAAAGCCGGTCACCCACTACAAAAGCCCCACACGTTACTGTGCCTATCCCCTTAAGGCCACGTAGTGGGTGGATAGCAAGTTTGAAAACATTTCATGCACTAAGTCAAGGACGCACTAGGAACAGGATATCGCTATCGCGTTCAACTTTTAAGACGAAGTGTGATAGTTCATATTTTTGAATACTTCGAATATTCCAACGCATATTAATGTATTTAAGTTTGCTTCAATTCGAATTTAAATTATTGATAGTTTCGAAGTATTGGAAATGAACCAGCAAATTTGTATTAATTCGCATGTAACCCTTGAAAAAGTTGATTTTTTTTTTTTGCAGTTAATAAGCACTAAGCCGTGAAAGCACCTATCTAAATGTATATTATTCACATGGATTATTGTAAAGGTGGTATTATTGCAGATAAGTGGTGCTAATTAGGGAAAGAACCTATCTAAATGTACATTTAGGCGCATATAACCTTATGTAAGGGTGGTTTCACTGCATTAAATAAGTGTTACGCCGTAAAAACACGTATCCAAAGAAAACTCGCACTGCCGCGTACTCTCACATCAAGATTGAATGAAGACATCCCCTCACATCGGTTCCTTTTTTAAGTTTAAAAGCATTGTGTACCGGCTTATACGCTCTAGTCTAGCCGAATGTAAAACGTAATATATTTTACTTGTTATCATTCTACCGAAAGTAACATACTTGTAGTTGCACTTATTTTGAAGCAAAAAAAAAAACAATTTCGCACTGACATTGTTCCGATTTTCAAAATATTGTGCAGGTTAGTTAGGTAATGACAAACGTGCCCATTTTTTACATAATATATGATATATAATGTTCGATTCGAAAGGATTCCACCAAAATCGTTATTCGCCTGGAATCTAAAATTCGCTGTTCGCGCATTCTTAGTCTTGACATATCATGATTTGTATTAGGCATTAAGCTCGAAGTACAGTAAATGATCATCGTAACGAAGTCGTTGAGGCCTGTTGTTTAAATTTTCACAAGGGGCTTTCCGTTAAAAGTGAATGGGGTATTTAATGTTCATCGTAACGCGGAAGTAGCAAACGAAAAGCTTCGGATAATGTCATTTCGATGGAGTATTCCTTTCTGCACGAGCCTAGATAGACCAGCACTTATATAGGAAAAGACTCAAGTGCTAATTATTCTCATTAGTAGAAAAAAAATGACAGCATATCCATGGCGTGAATGATGATGAGTGCAGCGAAGCGTCTGTCTGTCTGTAAAGAGCTTAGCCCCTAAAACCACTAACGTAATCTAATCATATTATTTTCAAGGACACACACAACGCCATCCATTGAACAATTTATAAACTACATACATACTACATATAACGCACCACATACAGACGGAGGAGGGAACAACCCACACCCCATGGAGCTTCGCCCCTAAAAATCATCACATTTAGGCATCGATCGCACCACAAAAGAAATCAACGTGGCCGTGAAGACGTAGCATTCTTGCTTTCAGTGGAAGGATATTGTAACGATTGTGTTCACTTCAACTAAATAATGTCATGGTATTTCATCTAGCACAAGCCACCTATATTTGCAGCAATATGCAGCCATTCTGACAAGCATGTCACAGTACGATCTTCCTAAAAAATTCATGTACAATTTCCTTTCGAATTTTGTGGTTCGCTAGGAACCGGGGAAAAAAGGCCGCTATTTCTTGGTCTACCGTCCTGGGGCCACGGCTCATCGTCTTAGGGAGTTGTGGAACTTCATCACGAGCACAGAAAGCAACGACGAGCTATAGCACTTTAGAAAGGGTTCTTCAACCATGCCACAGTATTTCTCTGGAAAGAAGTTTGTTGCAGGATGTCATGTGCAATTTACAACTCTGCACTTCAGGAGACTGTCCTGATGTTGGGCTTAGGTGCAAGAAAATGCCTACCACGAGTAAGATCCCTGATCGCCTTCTAGACTCGCCTTGACCTTAAGATAGGTTAAATCCAATATTTTTCTCTCTCTCTTTTTGGGGGGGGAGGGGGCGAGGTCGGCATTGAGTATTTTATCTTTCAAAAACTCGTTGGTCAGCATTGCGAACAGCCCCATGGCAACGAAACGCGCGTTTGGCATCAAATATACGCGTAATTTGAATATTCCTGACTGGAATAGTTCGCCGCGTCAGCGTTATATCTTGGCCTGCGGAGGGCTTTTATCTTCACTATCACGAAATTCAACGAAGCCTTTATGGGAGGCTGCGCTGCAACGTTTGTTTTGCATCGCGGGTACAGTGCATTCATATAGTTCATGTGGTACATTATTCACATTAGTGTAGTCTTTGAAGCGCGGGTGCCCGGGCTCTAACCACAGCGCCACAGTAAAAAATGTCTATACAGTTTTTGTTTTGTTTTTTTTTTCAGTGAACGCTGTATATGGCTACAATTGGCTAGGAGAAACGAAAAACTGTCCAGCAGCGTTGTCTCGAGCGGTCTCCATTGGTTGTCCTATCAGTTACGTCATACTCAGCGTCGTATCCAAGCGCGCGCGACATTGGCTGCTTTGTGAGGGACGTCCCCACCTCATCGCAGCCGTGGAGTCGAGAACGCGCGCATCAGTTTATTCTCAAACCTTTCACATAGGTATGCCACGGACAACTCGAGCGCCGCTCTCTGCATTTCGTGCCGACCGGTTGTGCCCCCACGATCTCCGACGACAGCGCAGCTCTGGCCGACTGGGCTCGCCCTATACGCCATCTCCTGACGCCGACAAGAGGTCTCGCCGAGTGGTGCCTCATCCTCGGACTCCTGCGACCGTGTCCTTCTTTCCTATCTCTTCTTTGGTGGTGGTAGTGGTTAGAATGAAGAGGAAAAAGGCACCTAATTTCTGTCTGCCTTCAGGCGACACGGCGCAGTGCCTTATAGGGGCGGGGAAAGGAGGGATAAAAAGAATAGAAGGAAAATAGACGGAGAAGAAGACAGCCTACGAGAGAAAAAAGAAGGAGATAGGAAAGTGGGGATCCGGTCGAAGCAGTCCAAGGGCGGGATGTCACAATGCGAGAGCTGCACGGCGTCAGGAGACCGCGGAGGGCGAATCAGTCGGCGGGAGCTACGCTGATGTCGGAGATCGCGAGGGCACAACCGTCCAGCTTGAAATCCTGCGAGCGAATCCATCTCTTCTTTACTCCGTCGTTCGCTGACCCTGCGCCTCACTCTCTCCTTCCTCTCTCTATTTACCTTTTAATCCCTCATTTACTCCTATCCCTCGTGAGCTACTGATACAGACAGTTACGGGGCTCACTTTTCTCTTTAAGAATCACATAAGAGCGCCGACAGCGGAAACGTGACAGAGCTCGCATTCGCCTGGCCGATGGTGCAGTCCTGGTAGGTCACTCTAGTCCTGGCACGAAAACGGGCCCGGGAAGCCGAGTGCCTGCAGCAACTGCGTACCGATGTTCCGGCAGCCTTCCAAGCCGCGCTAAATCGCAAACGGGAATCGAAGCGCCGGTGGTGGGCGGATCCTGCAAACCACGCTACCGGGTCAGCTTGCGATGTCAAACGCTTGCAACAACGCCACGCCGAACAATGAATGTGTGGTTCTTGAAGGGAAACGGGCATCCAATGCCTTGCTTACGCCGAACAAGCGGCATTGCGGCGTCAACGTGATGATTGCGGGAGCGCGTTCGCCGGGGCGAACGTTCACTTTCCGCGGGAGTTTCTCCAGCGGCACTTTGGCTTCGACTGCGACGTCTGTGACCGCCTGTGGTTCGAGAACAACCAGTGATTAACGCGTTGCCAAACGCATTTAACCACTGTAGTGACACGTATCTCGAAGGAGTACGGCCACTAGCGTGGGTCCGGTCTTAGCGAGCCGCAGGGCACGCGTTAACCGTCGCCATGGCGAGAACACGATACCGCTTAAAGTTGCAACACTTTATTGTGGCAACACCAAAACGCAGTACAGCCCGTTGCAAAAGCGCGGCGGGAAAGCAAATAGGCTTATCCACGCCACGGGCATAAAAGTACTACGCAAGGTGCCACGAGCACGTCTCCGCAGTAAAGGTGATCCACGGAGACACCGGGACCAAGGCCCGGTTGCTCGAGCGAGGGCAAAGGCTCTCGCGTTGGCTTCGGAGGGAGACGGATCGGCGTAGCTAGACCACGCACTAGGACACCGTACCACCCTTCGGCCTAGCGTTCGGAAGTGGGGGGGGGGGGGGGGGGGGGGCGACATAAGGTAAGCGTTTGCCGCGGGCGCTAGGCGCTGTTGGCGAAGTCCGAACGAGCCACACAGGGAGCTGACGGACGGAAAAGAAAAGCGTGCTTCCCCCATGTCGTCCCCGGAGAGGTCTCTCTCTACTCCCGACGCAGCGCGCGAAAACCTCTCGGGAGACTCCGCGCGCGGCGCCATAGTCAACATCCGCTACCGGGTGGGGGAGTTAAACATCACTCCGCTCTCCCAGCGCGGCAGACAGTGGAGGAGGGTAGACATGTCGGGACGTGAGAACGGCAGAAAAGGCGGCAAAGCCCGCGCAAAAGCAGCGGGCTAGCCTCAATTCCCACACCACTTATTACACTCCTTCATGACCATGATCACGTGAGGCACAATGTGCAGCGTGTGAAAAAAATTGGTTCCAAATCTGCATCTTACACCGCAAATGTAGCCGAAAGACGATAATCTTGCGTCTGTAGAAAGTGAACAAAACGTTTATTTGATGTTCTGCGCAAGAAAATCGGTGAAGGGTAGTCTGGAGACGCTGCGTTAGTGTCTAGAGCGTGTAGCCCAGGCGAACGAGCGTATCGAGGATGGATGGATGGATGGATGTGGCTGTACCCTTTAGATCGGGCGGCGGCTAACGCCACCTAGCCGTAATACTTAGTGAACTAACCATTACATTTATCTTTTTTTTCCTTTAAATAATGAAGTTGAGGATTCGTACTTCGCAGTGAAGGATTTAATTTTCACTCGTGCCTTGACTTTAGCCACCAATCAGATAACCTCCTTCTAGTTAAATCTACCCGCTTAAAGTCTATTTTGCCCTCGCTGTCCCTAAATCCCAGTGCTTTGAAAAACTCTGCACCATCATCCTGAACTATAGGGTGAAGCCCTTTACAGAACATTATCAAGTGTTCGGCAGTTTCTTCTTCCTCTCCCCACGCACTGCATACTGTGTCTACCCCTTCGTATTTGGCCCGATATGTCTTGGTTCGCAGTACTCCCGTCCTGGCCTCAAACAGTAGAGAACTACCCCGAGTATTATCATAGATCCTTTCCTTGGCAATTTCCTGCTTAAAAGTTCGATAGATCTCTAGTGCGGACTTCTCAATCATGCCCATTCTCCACATGTCAGTCTCCGTTTCCTTCACTTTCTTCTTAACCGATAGTTCTTTTTGGTTTGGCCACCTGCTGCTTTCTAAGTATTTACCAGTCAACTTCCTGGTTCGCTTCCTCCATTTTGTATCGACATTCTTCATGTACAAGTAGCTGAAAACCTTCCTAGCCCAACGCTCTTCCCCCATTTCTCTCAATCGCTTCTCAAATTTTATCTTGCTGCTAGCTTCCCTGCCCTCAAATGATGTCCATCCCATATCACCTTGTACTCCCTGATTTGGTGTATTTCCGTGAGCTCCTAAAGCAAGCCTACCTATTCCACGTTGCTTAATTTCTAATCTTGCTTGAACTTCTGATCTCATGCACAAGACCGCATTGCCGAACGTCAGCCCAGGAACCATGACCCCTTTCCATATTCCTCTCACAACATCATACCTATTGTAATTCCAGAGTGCCCTATTTTTCATGACTGCTGCATTCCTGTTACCTTTAGTCGTCACGTATATTTCGTGTTCCCTCAGATACTCGGTCCCATTGCTTATCCATACGCCCAGATATTTGTATTTATCTGTTATCTCTAGCGTCACCTCCTGTATTCTAAGCTCACTACTTTCGTTGTCATTGAAAATCATGACTGCTGATTTTTCCTTACTGAATCTAAAATCTAACCTATCTCCCTCATTACCGCAGATGTCCATCAATCTCTGCAAATCTTCCTTGTTGTTGGCCATTAGCACTATATCATCTGCGTACATTAATGCTGGTAGTGCCTGATCAATAAGTTTTCCTTGTTTGACTAAAGAGAGGTTGAAGCCCAGTCCACTTCCCTCTAATTTTGCCTCTAATCCTTGTAGGTACATCATGAATAATAAGGGTGACAGGGGGCACCCCTGCCTAAGCCCCCGTTTTACCTCTGCTGGCTTGGATACCTGTTTTTCCCACTTTATAACTACCTTGTTACCTTTATAGATACCCTTTAAAAGATTAGTGACTACATGTTCCACGCCTAGTGTGTCCAGTATTCCCCACAATTCCTCTTGAACCACGCTATCGTACGCTCCCTTGATATCCAAAAATGCTAGCCACAGGGGCCTGTGTTCCCTTTCTGCTATTTCGATGCACTGCGTCAGTGAGAACAGATTGTCTTCCAACCTCCTGTGTTTACGAAACCCATTCTGCAGTTCCCCCAGCACCCCCTCATCCTCTATCCACGCCTGCAGTCTTTCCTTTATAATCTGCATCGCCAGCCTGTAGACCACCGATGTCACTGTTATAGGACGGTAGTTGTTTATGTCAGCTTTGTCCCCCTTTCCTTTATAGATCATGCTCATCCTGCTAAGTTTCCATTCACCGGGAACTTCACCATCGATTATTATTGTGCTCACTGCCTCTCTCAAAGCCTGCTTAGACTTGGGACCTAATGTCTTTATCAGCCTAATTGGAATGCCTTCTGGGCCTGTTGATGTACTACTAGGAACCCTTTTCTCAGCCCTTTCCCACTCTTGTTGTGAAAATGGAGCCATTGCACCACTTGATTCGTCCTTGTCTATTGTGGTGCATAAAGTACTTCTTTGTTGAAATTTTTCTGTCACCCTTGTTCTTATATATTTAATAGCTTCGTCCCCTTCTAGCCTAGCACCTTGGGCTGTAGTTATAAAACTCTGCTCTAGGCTCGTCTCATTTCTTAGGGAGTTTAGATGGTTCCAAAATTTCGCAGCTGCCTTTCTATCTTTTTTATGTACTTCTGCCAGCCACTGAGCTCCCTTCCTTCTAATCTTTTCATTGATCAGAAGGGATGCATCCCTTCTACAGCTTAGAAAGGTTGCCCATTTTCTTTCAACATCATCTGTCGGTTCACCACGCTGCTTAGCATGTCTGTGTTCCCTAGAGGCTTCCTGACGTTTTGCTATGGCTCTCTTAACTTCCTCATCCCACCAACTTTTGGGTTTGTGTCTTCTTTTCCGGGGTGACTTGCCACGCGTCTTAGCAAGCTCTAGCTCAAAGAGTCTAATTAGATTCGTGTATGTCCACACTGTCTTATTATCCTCCGTGATTACTTTCTCAATTTGTTTAGTGACTATTTCAATTTGCCTTTCTGGATAAAAATTTTCCTGTAGTTGCTCATCTTGTCTCCTTCCCACTTTCACTGCTCTTCCAAAACTTAGCTTGATACGTTTGTGATCGCTACCCAGACTTCTGGAGCCACCTTCATCTATGTGCATTCCCCTGAGCTTATCATACATCCTATGTGACATCAGTGCATAATCTATCGTCGACTGAAGTCTTCCTACCTCCCATGTTATTTGCCCTTCACACTTCTCGGTACTGTTGCAATTGATCAAATTAAGCCTTTCGCACATATCCATGATCATTTTGCCTGTCGGATCGGTATACCCATCTATATCTTCTATGTGCGCAGTCATGTCTCCTAGTATAATTATCTCGCACTCTCTTCCTAACTCCTGAATGTCCTTTGATATACACTCTACCATTGCCTGGTTTTCCTCTCTGGCCTTTGCTCCCGTCCACAAGTACACGAAACCAAGGAGTGTCATTTGACCTGCCACTTTCCCTTTTAGCCATAAATGTTCCTTGCACTCCTGCTTGACCCTTTGCCAGTCTGTACTTTTATGAATGAATGCCCCAATACCACCTCCCTTTCTGCTGCCTTCTGTTCTATTACAATATTCCCACGCGTAGTCCGGATTGTTCGGAGGTTGTTCCATGTCCCTGAGATGTGTTTCTACAAAACCGTATACCATCGGCCTCTCTTCCCTTAGCTGTTCTTCTATCTCTTCCCACTTCAGCCTGTTCCTACCACCCTGCATGTTAATATACCCTATGTCTGAAATGGCTCGGCGCTCGTGGCTACGTCTATTTATGCCCCGGACTCTACCTATCTTAGATATTGGTGCCACTTTAGAATCGTATCTGTCCATACTACCTGTCGAAGAGTCTCCCTGGTTGTTTTCCCCGTTACTAGCTATCCTGCACCCCGAAGGGCTCGCTTGCCCCCCAAAAAAGCTACTGCGCGTCCTGCAAGTCGCCAACCTAGCCGCCCATCGAAGTGAATTCTGTCTCGTTGAACCCCCCCCCCCCCCCCCACCTATGCACCTCTCTGTTTATTTCCACCACCTCAAAGCCTTTCTCTCGACTCATCCGCCATATCTCTTGGTTTGCGTTGACCACCGCTCTTTGCAGGTTGTTATCACGCACCGGTACCTCCGGTATCGTGCATATCACTACCTGAACCTTAGGAGAAGTGGCGCGCATGTCATCGACGCCTTTCGCCAGTGTGGCTGCTAGTCCTGCTGCATCTTCATTTAGGACATCGTTTAAACCGCCTGAAATTATCACGAGGTTTCGTCTATCGGCTGTCGTTTTGAGCTTTGCGCTCGCTTGCTTCATGACTGCTTCCAGCTTGCGTCCTGGGAACGCCCCTACTGCAACCCTCTTGTCACCTCTTACCCTCTCTTTGATGGCTTCTGTGCATCGATTTAAATTTGAGTCTCCGGCGATTATCACATGCTGTGACTTTTCCGGTGGAGCGTTCTGCACCTGGGGGCTACTTGCACCTGTGACGCCGGCTGCTTTGTTCCCTCCCTGCCCCACCACTACCTCGCTGAAGCTGGGCCTTGCGACAGTTGAACCGGCTAAACCTGTTTTTTCCAAGCTTGCTTGCTTTTCCTTCTCCACCGTTCTGGTTGCCGGTTCCCTACTGTTCTCTCGGTAGGTTGCTTCTTTGTTCAGCTTTGCTAGCGCTTCCTCGGCGGACTTCAGTCTTTCTCCCATTGCCCTCGTTTTCTCTTGCTCTGTCGCCAACGCAGACTCGAGCTCGGCGATTCTCATCAGCAGTTCACTCTGGGCAACCATCATTTTATCCATTTTTTCCTCGACCTCACATTGCCTACACTTCACGTCAGCCTCTTCTCCATCCGCTTCTACGCTTGGGTCCACTTTCAAACCCACTCCACATCCTGAACACTTTACGGTCTTTTTAACTATGCTTTTCTGCCACCAATTGTCCCTATACTCGATAATTACTAAACTCGAGCCCTGCACTACGAGAAAAAAAAAAAGAAAGTCTAAGCTCTACTACAAAAATTTGCGTGTTCAATGTACGCGCACCCCACGGAGTGGCAAAAGAAAAAAAAACAGCAACAAAAAAAGTCAAACACACACACCCACACTAACTAATAAATACCTGGTGACTGGCCCCCGAAAAAGCCGTACCATAAAATAAGTGCTACGAAGATTTCAACCGCTGCCTTATAATTATAAAGACAAGCTCAAACCATGCAAAAACACTTATCTGCGCAGTCGATCCGGAGCGCTCAAAAAACACGTCCATCCACCTTGACAGCCCGAACGGGCTGTCACGCACGTTAGACTTAAGCGCCATCAGGCACGTTAGACTTAAGCGCCATCTGGCAGTTTTCTTCGAAAACGAAGGCGTGCAGCCCGCGGAGAAAGATGCGCGCCAGTCTCGGAGCTAGGTGATAAGGTGTAGAACGCAAAGCGACGGGCAGGTGCCACCACCGTGACGTCGTAGCAAAGCGTTGGAACCAACTTTTTGAGCATCGCGTGGCACTGGCAGCGCAGCGCGCTTAACCGCTACATTCGTTAGAGTTACTTGTGTGTGCCTCTTCTAGTATAAAGGCAGACATACAAAACTTCAAAGTGTTGTTATGGCGCCTCAGATATGTGCAATAATTGTTTTTTAATTGACAATCGCACAACTATGAACGATAAACCTTGAGCGATATTGGTGGGCGCAACGAATGGGGTTGGCCGTTTAAGGTATTGTTATGGTGGACAAACAGACAAATGTACAGACAGACAGACAGACAGACAGACTAAAATTTTTTCGTCGAAAATATTGTGGTAAAACTAAGCCAAACGTGGGTCTAACCTCATTAACGAACATGTAACCAATAATTGTGAAAGGCTTCAGTGTCATGTCGGGTTTGACCCACTGCTAAACACTAGGGCCACACGTTTCAGCTTTCGCAGGTTGCGGAGTGTTTGGGAGTGAGGAAAACTTTATTAAGTTCACAAGAGACGCGAGTTAACTCAACGTTACCTGGCTAGGCCCACTCGGGGGCGGTCAGGTTGGTTATATTTCATGGCGTTGATTGCCTTGCCGCCTGCATGTATGGACAGACACGCAGGTGGCTAGTTTTCTGGCTGAGTCACCATAGAAATGCTGATGGATTTAAAGCTCGCTATTCTAGTGTTTTAGTTGACAAAACTAAAGCACATAATTACGAGGAAATTTAATATCGACCCAAAGAGAAAAATTATCACAACCATTTTTTGTTCACCTAGATAATGACATGATGCAACATGAAAGAAATGTAAAAGCTCTTGGAGTTAATATTTTTTTTTTTCGGAGCATTTGACTTGGAGTGAGCATATGAATACATTTGATTCAAAATTTTTAGCGCTATTGGAGTGTTATCAAGGGTGCGACACATGTTTTCAAAGAAAGTTGGAATTGTAATTTATATTTCTACTTCACAATACCCTCAATTTTGTCTACTCAGAGCAGTGCATTCTTGTATGGATTACAATTGGCCTTAAAAATCTAAAAAGTTGCATATGCTTGAAAAGAGAGCTGTCTGGTACATGGCAAATGCGCCTTATACTGTAAGTCTATATCTCATTGGACTACAGCTTAACATTCATGTAGAGGTTTGTCTATTTGTATACCAGATTCAAGGAATGGTGGGCTGTATTCTCCCTAGGTTGTATGGTTGCTGTACGTAGTCATTGAGACTTACAGTGCTCAAACAATGCAATCAACTCGCTAACATTAACTCCAATGCTTTTGTTGCATATGATATAATACAGAGATCAAGAATTACTGAGTGGCCAATGTCATCTCTGAGTGGCATGGCATGCATTTTGTTAATGTTTACTATATGACAACCCGTGTATTTCTTATCCTTACAATTTACGTTCATGTGAACGTAATGTGTGTAATAATTGTTTGTATAACTATTGTATAATTGTTACCTGTTATTAAATGTGTCATTTTAAGTGCTCTAATGTACTTATTTTTCATGACTGCCCAACGCACTGTCATGTGCAGGAGTCAGGGTCATGTCAAGCCGCTGGAGGGGCTGTTAGTCCCGTCCCCTCCATTTTTGACAGAAGAAAACAAACATGAACAAAAAATCAAATAAGGCATGTTGTAGTGGATTAGTGTCGAGCGCTTTCGTTTGACAAGTGCATTTTTTAGTATAGCTAATGGAGTGTTTTCTTATTTTCCCACAATAGAAATACGGTGACATTTGTGACATGTTCATTGGCTAAACCAAAACAAATGTATGCACGAAACAACGAGAACACTGCAAAAGATGCAGACTTTTGTTCAGCAGGTACAGTGTCACAAACGGCTCCAATTTTCGGAGCATCCGCGGGCCCCACCTTCAAGGAGGGGCGCTTTTGCGTTGGGGGACGACATCCGGCGACTATAACGACCCAACGTGGCGCCGGCTTGTCTTCCCTGCACCGGTACCGGAAGGGGCACCGGCGATCTAAACAAGGAATATTACTCCCAGATGAGACGGGAGCACGTGTACGCCCCTGAGGCGGTTTGAACTGCATCGCAAGAGCAGTTGACGTACAGACAGCAACAAGTGCGGTCGTCGGTGTCGCGAGTCTCGCGTAGGCGGCGAGCACGGAGTGACCCGCGCAACGTATTGAGACGGCTGCGATTCCGGGCACCCTCGTCGTCTACCAAGCCGGCGAGACCTTCAGCGGCACCCGTCAACTCCCCTACGTGCACCAAGGGCTGGTTTGGTCCGTATGGAACTTTTTATTGTGACTTTTTTGTTAAACCGTAAACTTGTTTTAACCAGCCTTTTTTTTTAAATATTTGTAGTGTGCGCTGCGTCGCACGTTTAAATTCTAAAGCGCCACCATGATCATTCTGTAATTAATTTCTAGTGTCTCTCTCCTTTGATTTCCATCTTGTTGTTATTTTATTAATGTTCCGCATATTTGTCTTTAGTCTGTATCTTTTGTAGTGTTTTTTTAGCATATTTTGTTATATAGCTGTTCTTTCCTTTGCGTATCAGTGTTACTCCTCTCTGTTATTTTTCTTAACTCCTGCCTTTGCCAGTGTTCCAATTAAATGCTTGTTTATGTGTAATCGAACTCCGTGCCTGCTCTATGAGTGCGTCGGTCAGGCCCACACATCACCACACGTGCAACCCCGCACGGGTCGACCAACCCGCAAATAAATTCGAAATGTGCCACTTCGAGGCCTTTCAGGCGTCGCAGGCCGAAGCGTAAAGTGGAAGCCTGCGAGTCTGCCGCACGTCGATGTTGGATCGGCGGGGCCTCACTCGAAGTGTGTGACATACAGAGAGGCAATATTCTTTGATTTCGCAGACCTCAATGTGTTGTTACCAATCAGTGTGAAGTAGAAGGGCACACACTATTACTGCAAGAAGATTGCAGTAGGCACAAGCAGGCAATAATCAAGCCGTACGGAAGAATCTGAAGTCTACATCTGGTTTTTATAGTTCTTTATTGGGACAAATGCTCTCTTACAGTTGCTATAAATGATTTGGCAGCTATAGAATCCTTCTATGCAATAAATATTCAAACATCCATTCAGACAACACTTTATATATAACTGTTAACATTGAATGCGAGTTTGAGTGCAGTTGCTGGAGATTCCCAAAACACAAACCAATGCCACCAGAAAGACATGGTATTAGCACTTTGTGGCATTTGGAAGTGCTGAAATCTAGCCGCAGACTCTCACCTTTTCATACCCTGCTCTGAACGAAGAATGTATAGAGTTCACTCCTTCATGCATTGCTCTTTCTGCCTTTTATTTGGAACATTATTATTAATTAACCTTCTCACAGGGATTGTTATTTTTAGCTATTATTTTTCAGAGTACCATGAACCACAGTAAAAATAATTTACTACTTCAACTGTGCTTATAATTCTAAAACTTGAAGTAACCCTCATAACTCTTAAATACAAACTTTGACTTGTCCTAGCTGCTTGCCCTAAAATGTGCAATCAGTACCGCCTTATCTTGACTCAGTATGAAAAACAAAGCAGTAGGCTTGTCTAGCAGATATTGATTAGACCAGTGATAACCTGCAGTTTAGGAACACCACAGAAGAATCTCGAATATGTGGGCAGACACGAAACTCGCTAGAGGCAGTTCAATAACCCTGAGTCATATATTAAAACATTGTAAGAATGAACTCGTGCTGAGGAAGAAAAGCAATACAAATAAAAACTAAAGAAGAAAGATCGCCCCACTCAGTTATGGGGAATGCCTCGCATCAATGGATGACCAGCAGTTCAATGAAATTGGCATAATTTTAAAAATATATGGTGTGCATAGCATAAGCAATCGCTAGCAAACATCAGTAAATAAGGTCAAATTTGCTGCCTTCAAAGTCCCTCAGTGCCTTTTGCACTTGAAATAATAAAGAGCGGGCCACTTATATCATAGTACGGGCCACATAACTCAAGCCTTCAAACAAGCAATAAGCATCTTGACAATGTAGCATCAACTGCAGGAAAACAAGTTTAGCTATCTGATGGACTGACAGAGAGCATTATCGAATAGAACACATTAACAGTATTCCATTGACCCCCTTGAGAAATCGTATTCTTTAACAGCTGTAGAGTCAAGGTAACACTACTGCTGGTCATGCTATCCTCACAGCTCTGGCCATATTTGCTCAAGTGCTACTTCAAATCAGTTAAATTTTTACTATTTCGCCAATTCCCTCTCAAGCCACAAAAGCCACGAAAGTCAATAATTCCCAGCCCATGGCATTATGGACCATAGTAAAAATACAGACAGTATGGATGCAACACAAATGCTCAGGCACAATATGGCTAACTACAGCCATCATGCATTTGACATTTTTGCAAAAAAATCGTCAATAAGAAATCATGTTTTCTCAAAAGTACAACTTGTCTAAAGTTTGGCACAGGCATCATTGACGACAAGTTTGAAAATCGGTGAAATATAGACACAGATTCACAATCCGTGATCACTGTTATATAACACGAAACATTGTTTCTTGCCCATTTTTCCGGCAAACGAAGTAAAGTTCGACTGCTAATAATACTAAAAAAAATTGAACAATCATTCATCTACTTCTATTTGTACGCTGATTCTGTTGAGTTGGCTGTGAAATAAATATGTTCCAGAGAACAGTAATACACAACATTGAGAACAGCAAAGGTAGTGGGACAAATGACATATGGCGACTGTAGATGTCGAAATGTATTTCGTCTCATCACCCGTGCAGTTAGCAATTATGGACGTAGCCCAGCCAGCGCAATGTAGAACTTGAACACAGCAAGGTGTTGCAACAAAGAAGGTTGAAGATTGTCAAAACACCGAGGGATGAAGGTAAGGCTGGTATGCGGTCGGCATTAACACGACTGCACAACCACTCAGCACAAGCTAATGTGCACAAACCGATGTCACTTCCCGCACAACAAGGCTGTCAACAGATGTGCATTGTATAGAGGTGTAAGGCCACTGACCTCAGTATATTTACCAAGACAAAGAACAGCAGTTCTGCACGTTCAGTAAGGAAATTGATAAAAGAAGCTGACTTGTTTGTTTCAGCTAAAACAAAACTTTACCCTCCATCTGCTGTGACCAGCATATTTTTCAGTAAGGCATTAACCAGTAAGCCCATCTTATTTAGTGAAATGTATCAACTAAATAGACTATCTAAAACACAGAAACACGACAAAAAAAACAGAGACAGGAACCGAGTACTCTGGTGTATTACAAGGTGACAATGAAAGACTCACACTGAAGCGAGTTCATGATTGTCACATCTGCAGCATCTTTTACATAAATTAACCAAGTTCTTGAAGTGACCACCAGCTTGAGCACTCTGTTTACTATGCTTGATGACATTACAAATAATGAAGTTCTCTTGTTTGGGCACCTGGTAGGGCATTTCCCAATTCAGGAAGCGTTTTAACCTAAGTGGTTTGTGTTCAACATTAAAGACGGCTTTGGCATGAAACTACTGCACATTACAGGAACAACATGCCAGAATAAGCTCTGTCATCAATATAACCAGCTGAAAATCATATGAAAATTTGCCCTCTTCAACTCATTTTTGAACAGTTGCAAAGATATTGGCTAAGCAAGCCCTCACAATTACCACTGCTCAAATCAAGAGCCTCACAGCATCCTGTCAAACAAAGATTATGGAAAAAAAAAGGTTTTTAAAATTCAGAAAGTAGGCAATTAAGAACATACCATGCAAATTCTGAATGCGCTTTTGTTATTTAGAACATACATCACAGACAGTTAACTTAGGAAATTATTTGGGAAAGCGGGGATCATTGATACCGAACTGAAAGTTGCCACGTGTCTCGTTGTACAAAAATACCGAATGGTTACTCCAAGAGATAAGTAACACAATTACCAACTAGGCCAGACACAGACGATTTAAAACTAGATTCACTAACAGTAAGAACTATATTTACTAACCCAGGTGTTCTACAAGCTAGAACAAACAGATCGAGACATTACCAGGACGCCTCACAATACAACCTCGCACTGCTAGATGCGCCATGCATCTCTGATGTGGATAACCTGCATCACACTATAGCCATTTCAGGATAAAAAAACATACATCACGCACATACTCCATGCAAACCTTTCTGCTGCTTTTGTGCTATAGGTGTATTTCAGGCTGTACTCACTAGCCCTAACTCGAACAGATCAAGGTTTTTTATAGTACGAACCCACTAGATATTCCAAAGATGGATTGCAAGCACTCTCAAGGTATCAGATCCCTCTACACAGAAACTATAAGGTAACATGACAGTGCGAGAGCTTTGCAACTCCGACTACATCAGCACTAACAGGTAACCATAATGTGAAAACTTGGTCTAACAGTGGCAGGTTGTTTTCATGCTAACAATGTTATGCCACAGTACAGCACCAAGAATGCTTTTCAAAAGCAGAGTAACAGAAAAATGTGAGTGAACACTGTCAGTGTATGGAAATGGTGTTCAACACCAAGCAGTTATTGTACTGCAGTTTTTGAGAACTACACATAAGAAAAGTTCAGATGGCCAACTGTAATAATTATAACAAGGTGGGTAAAGAATTGTAAGTTGGAGATACACTGGATGCCTAGATTGCATGAAACAACCAGAAGTAAGATTTAACATTTTAAGCAGTCACCATGCAGTGACAGTATGACACTCTCGCATTTCTATTAGCATTATCCTAAGGTTTGGAAGTTTCAGAACCTGTTCTGCGGTGGCCCAAATGTTGTAGTGAAGCATGTTGTACGACAGCTAATGTACCAATGGATAAATGTACGAGCATGGAACATATTTGAGCACAAGATGGGAGACAAGTCGACAAGTGACTAAACACTAATTTAGTATCGTCTTTTCTGCTCAAATCTATTCCAGACTATGAGCAAATGTGCAGCAACGTATTTTATTTGTATAGGTACATTCTGTGTGAATCATGTGAAGCAAGAAATGTACTCAATTTCATGGCACATGAGGATAATATGTAAAGTAATTAACATGCTAACAGAGTGAGGAAAATGCTGCATCGATACAACTATAGCAAATTACAGCTTTGTGAGAGAGCAAGGAATGTGTTGCAAGATACACTAACTTAAAATGTCAATGCGAGTACCGCTATCAAGGCATAGCCAAGACCCATTTTACACTAAGGGAAATAATGATTATGTTCTCAACTTGTGTATCACAGGACTGCTGTGTGTTCTACAGGATTGATAATGTTAAGTGTGTGGTGGCAGCCCTGGCTGTAGAAAATCAGCTGTTAGATACGTTTGCGTAGGCCTGACCTTTTGAAGGTATGCAAGAACACCGCCATTCAAACGAATCTGAACGCGCCTAATAACAAACGAAAACCAAAACCACTCCCAGCTGTTGCAGTAGTGGAAAAACTTCAGTCCCACCACTTCACTATGCAAGTTCAACCGACAGGTTAACTCGCAAGTCGATTTCTGTATCAGCATAGCCCTGCATATCTGCGAGAAAGACGGCCAGATGCCGAGAAAAGTCAAACGCAACGCCATCGACGACTACGTACGATGAAAAACCTCGGTTCCCCCCGCATGCACTACCGAAATTTAAAGCAAGAGGCAACCAAAATTACACGAAACGGACTGTTCGAGAAACAATGCGACGAATTTAAGAGGACGACGATGGAACGTTCTATATGAGAGCCTCGGGTTGCACCTTGAGCAGGGTGTCGGCGTACTGTAGCTCGCAGCTGTTCTCGTACTCGCACATGTCCAGCGCCACTGCGCAGCTCTCCCTCACCAGTGGCTCTTGGTCGGTTTCGAAGCGGCGCAACATGTCGAAGCAGTCTCCGGTGGCGATGGAGCCTAGGGCCTCGGCGCACTCGTGACGCACCATGCCGCACTCGCGCTCGTCAGCCAGCACTTCACCCAGGCGCTCGACGGCCGCCTCGTGCCTCGCCTGGCCCAGCACGTAGGCGACCTCGTGGCGGAACAGCGCGCTGCTCGGACAGCGGAGACCCTGGGCCAGCGCCCGTATCGCCGGCTCGCTGCCTTCGTTGCGCAGCGAGAACATGGCGCGGTATCGTTCGAACAGCGGCGCCGACTTGTCCATCAGAACTCGCGCCTGCTCCTCGACGCCTCCCCCGTCGTCCGGCAGCAGCGGTGGCGCGGGATCCACCGAACTGTACGGACTGTCGGCGAACGCCTCGAGCTGGCTCTCGGCGCTTGACAGCCACGCGATGCGAGCCAGCGCTAGCTGACACGTCTCGGCCACCACGGCTGTCTCGTCGCTGACGAATTCGCTCAAAACGTTGACGCATTCAGGCTCGCCGATGGCTCCGAGCGCTTCGGCGGCTTCGTGCCTCACGATTGCTTCTTCCTTCTTGTCTCTCAGCAACTTCTCGAGCGTCGGTATGGCGCGGGGGTCGCGCATCTGGCCCAAACAGTAGGCGCACTCGTGCTTCAGCAGCGCCGACGGATCCGTGAAGCAGCTGGCGATGCACTCGATGGCGCACTCGCCACCCAAGTTGCGCAGCGTGAAGAGAGCCCGAAAGCGCTCCTTCAGAGGTCGGCCACGATCGTTTAAAACCTTTCCGACAGCCTGGACGGCCGCATCTTCCACGTGCTTCATGCCTGCAAACTTCCCCGTTGTCAAAACGAAATCAGCGAGCCGAGGAATCGAAACACCGCAAGATTGCCGCACCGAATTAAAGATGGCGTCAGATGCAACTGGATTGGATTGGATGTGCCGGCTAAACATTGTATTAAGACACAGAACACCACCTTTCCTTCCTCCGTGCTATAGTGCCTAGAATAGACTTTTATATTCTAGACACTGTATCCTTTTATACTTATAATATATACTTTTATATTCTAGACACTGTAGTATATTTCTAGACACTGTATCCGTGCAGAACACCTATGATTAAAAGCCTTGTTGTCGCTCATGGTTAAAATGCAATATGCGGGTATGTGTTTCGGCTTTCGGTATCTATTTTATTTTGTTCATAAAGTTTTAAAAGTTATTGAAATTTGGAGATTGTGAGCTGTTTCTTTGCTCATGACATGCATTGACTAAAACAAACTCTTACTTTTTTTTTAGATTTCTGGCTTTAATATTAAAAAGAAAAAATAACTGTTTTACACTTTACCGTTAAAATTTTGTAACCCTAAAACACCCCTCTTACCATGATACAAGGCTTGGTAAGCGAGGAAACGCGTCAACAGAAAATACAGGTGGAGACGGTACCTTGAGATTCCAGCACCAGACACCCTGACGTCATAAATTCCGAATGTGCCTACAATCAATCAATCAATCAGTTTTATTGTGTATCATACATTTAATGGCTAGTTATTATTATACAGGTAGGACCCCAGAGCCCAGTCAAGGCAGTTGCAGGGGTCCGTTTTTTTAACAGTAGTAGGTACTGCTGAGCTATAGACCAACAGATGGTAAGTAGGATCCTACGTTGCCTTTATTCAATGAAATAGACGTAAATTGCCATCAGTGGGCGCCAAAGACCTAGCATACAAAATACAAAAAATTAATTGAGGCAACGTTGCGAAAATACGAAAAATACATTTTGTTAGTTTACACGTCACGCCTGAAGATGTCGGCGCGAAATTTAGACATGAAACTTCAACCTTGATTTCAGATCTCCGCTAATAATTGAACTTATGATAGCGAAACTTACAGCATTGAAGTTCTTGGAGTGCAGTTTTTCAATCTAAAGAAAGTCATTGTTTCTCTTTAGTATCCTTTTAATCTAAGGGCGTATTTGTATCCCACCTTTGCCAGACTGCGTTCGTAGATCGCAGTAGCAGAACCGAACGATGACGTCTCAGTTAGTTGTAACACACATTGCCGTGTATATTTATTTCAACATGGTACCGCAGATCCGGGAAAATGCACATCACAAAAAGGACACACATATGTGGTTTGCGAACGAGAATTTCTATGCGCGTGGCATTGCAGTTTCCAAAGGTAGTTATCATTAGTGTAGCGCAGCTGCCTAAGTTAAAGAAAGAAAGAGGTGCCATTATTCAAGAAAACGAAATATAAAATCTCCATCCTCGTAGTCTTGGATGTGGCTGCGAGAAAATAAATTACAAGAATGGAATTGTGCGTCACCCAGTTTGTGTTGACAAGAATTTGTTGGCATTAAAGTATGAAACCTATGCCACTGCTGACTTTCACAAGCTAAAAAAAAAAAGACGTTCAAGAGATAAAAAGAAACTGGCGCTTATATTGATTACCGCCTTCTCTGAAGATATACGTGAGCGTACGAATACATTCACCAGCTGGACTTACTACTGTAGGAAAGAACAACAAAAAGACATATGTGAAATGCGCGACGTATGAAAGAATTTTATAATCTTCATACGTCTACATTCATAGTCCTCTTGTTTTTGTGCGAGCTGGCTGGTAGAGTTCATGAGTAAGTGTTCGAACAAGGCTGCCTGCGCACTTCAACACAGCAAGACTGTGTATCGGGTGCGCGTATCTTTTACTCAAGGATCGACACTGAGAGCTCTCAGGAGAATAGCTTCCTATCAGTCTGCGAGGCCATTCAGGTCATCTCCTCGGGGAAGTACACTTGCCTATGCAAGCACGTTTCTCTAGCTTACACGAAAGTAAAAGCGTCGACCCGATAAGAACGCGACTATCTCTCCCATACATTATCAATGCTGCGAGGTCGTGGTGTCGTTCGCATGACTACATAGTCTTATCGATCGCGGAAGAATTAATCACACACATGCAACGACAACATGTCGACTTGCTGATGATCATTAAAATGTTACCTTCAAACTTTATTGCCAAATGATTCCTTCTTAAGCGAGCCTAAGTTTTACAGGAATATTTATCATTATTATCTAGAAATATGGCAAAACTGCATTTGCCATGTATCATGTTCACCAGCACTGGACCTTCATAGATATAAACTTCAATTTATTTGAGGGTACCTTAATGTCGGAGCTTAAAACTTCCGGTGTGAAAATTAGCATTTTTATTCGTTTCCGTTTTTTGAAAATGCATTTCGCCCAATTAATCTTCCAGCTAAGATAAAATTCTTCAAGTAAATGTTTTGTCTGAGTGATTGAGCAATGCATACTTGATTCATTATCTCTTTTTTTCACAATTTCCGCTAACACAATTCTCAAAGAAAATCCAGGATACACTTGCGAAGTAGTGATACATGTGGGAAGTGCGAAGTACCAGACTTCTTTTGACGTGCAATTAATGAACACAGTTCATCAGAATTATTCCACATCGTCTTGGTGCTGCTTTGGGATATCTCACTGAACTTAAAAGTTATACGTCACTGGGCTTACAAGCACGAACACTGAATCACTAAATACTTGTACTTTAACTTTGGATAATTAGTCATAAAATGACAGAAGCGAGCTAGAAATGCATAATTACTCATCATACCCGATTCAATGAATCCTTTGGCCATGGCCTGTGCGATGCGCCCGGCACCAAGAAATCCAATAGACATTTTATATTCCGTCTCTTGTCAGCACGCACATACAACGTCTTCCAGCGTTGGAGTAGAAAGTACAATGGTATCCGGCGGTCACTGCGTGCAGTTGCCAAATCTGCGAGCGCAAGCGGATCTTCCGGTATCTGAAACTGAAACTGGAACATGGATGGATGGATGGATGGATGCTATGAGCGTCCCCTTTATAACGGGGTGGTGACAAGTATGCCACCAGGCTCGACAATAAAAAAATCTTTTTTTCTTTTTTTTATGTTGGCCTAATGCCTCTACTTCGATAAATTCTATCTTAATGGAAAAAAGGTAAATTTTCAGCTTAAGTTCTCTGCCATTTACGGCACACTGTCCATATTTTATTTTTCCAATATTTAGTTTTGTCCTTTCTCTCTAATTTTCTGCCACCAATACTCTAACCGTCTCTTACTTATTTCAATCGCGGGTGTGTTCAGCTTTCCATTGTTGTCCCTAAAACCCAAGGCTTCCTGTAGGTTCGTGCCCAAACGTACACCTGGGTGGATATCTCCACATTCAATCAGAACATGTTCCGCCGTTTCCTTATCTTTCCCGCAGCATGTGCATTGTTCTTCTTCTTTACTGAATCTTGCTTTATAACTACGCGTTCTAAGGCAACCCGATCTCGCTTCAAACAGTAAAGCGCTTCCCCTTGAATTATCGTAAAATGCCTCCCTCCTTATTTCATTTTTGCCCTTTCGGTAGTTACTCAAAGCCGGTTTTTTCTCCATAGCTGCCATCCAGTAAATCCTCTCCGCCTCCCTGACTTTTCCCTTAACGCTCTTTGTTGACATATGGCTCACAATACCAGCCGTATATTTACTAGTGAGTCTTCTAGTTCTTTTTCTCCACTGTGTGTCCACGCTCTTCCTATACAAATAACGGAACACCTTCTCTGCCCATCTACTCTCCTTCATATTTCTTAGCCTTTCTTCGAACCTTATTTTGCTCTGCGCTTCCCTCGCCTCAAAACCTGCCCACCCCATATCGCCCTTTACAGCCTCGTTTGTCGTCTTCCCGTGAGCACCCAACGCGAGGCGTCCCACAGTCCTTTGATTTACATCCATTCCCGATTGCACCTCTGCCTTCATGCACACCACTGAGTTCCCAAAAGTAAGCCCTGGAACCATTACACCCTTCCACAGACCTCGAAGCACCTCATACCTATTGTATCCCCACAACGCTCTGTGCTTCATTATTGCCGCATTCCTCTTTCCTTTTGCTGCCGAGGCTTTTTCCTGTACCTCCATGTATCTATCACTCTCATTTACCCATACTCCAAGGTACTTGTATTCACTTACCCTCGGTATTTCTTGGCCTTGTATGGACACCGTCTGATCACAGGGATAATTGAATACCATCAAACCACACTTCGTTACACTGAATCCTAGTCCAAGAGCTTCACCTTCCCTTCCGCATATATTCGCCAGCTGCTGTATATCATCTCGACTGTCCGCAAATAAGACGATATCGTCCGCATAAAATAAACCTGGAAGCTTCTGCTCAATCATCATGCCGCCCTGTTTGTGTGACAGATTAAAACCAATGTTGCTACCTTCTAGCGCTTTTTCCATACTCACCATGTACAGCATGAATAACAGTGGGGACAAAGGACATCCCTGTCTCAGACCCCTGCTAACCTCAACGTTCTCTTTGCTACGCATTCCTTCCCACTCTATGCAAACTGTATTTTCTCGGTATATCTCCCTCAAAAGCTGTATACAGTCGTCGCCCATGCCCATTCCTTTCAATATATCCCACAAAATTTCCTGATTAACGTTGTCGTATGCCCCAGTGATGTCTAGAAAAGCCACGTACAAGGGCCTATTCTCTATTTTAGATATTTCTATACACTGAGTGAGAACAAACAGGTTATCGTCTAACCGCCTGTCGACTCGAAATCCGTTCTGAAGTTCTCCCAAAATATCGTTATGTTCGGCCCATGTTTCTATTTTCATTTTCACTGCTTGCATCGCCAACCTGTATAGTACCGATGTAATGGTTAGTGGTCTATACGAGCGAATCTTGTCCTTTTCTCCCTTGCCTTTATAGATTAAGTTCATTCTACTTTGTCGCCAACTGTCCGGTATTTGTCCGTCCTTTAAGCTTTTTTCTACTGCTTTTAACAATGCTTCTTTAGTGTTATGTCCTAGTTCGTTAATGAGGCTAAATATCCTAAACTTAAAAGTTATACGTCACTGGGCTTACAAGCACGAACACTGAATCACTAAATACTTGTTGAACAACGACGGCGATAGCAGCGCCCCTCGAGGCCTAAAATATGTTGCCATAGCAACCAATAGCAACCGTTATGGCGGATGTCACGAAGCTGCGGGTGAGTGTGCAGAACGCCGGCTGAATTGGTGTTCGCAGTTATCGGCTTTCTCATTGGGGCAATAACAAACGACTTTGATGTCGCCTTGTCTTTGGCGTAATCAGAGTTTCTTGTTGTAGAGCAACTGTCGTGCGAATAGCGGGAATGTACGGGTGGCGTGCCGTTCCAAAGAGGTCGCCATGCACACATCGCAGCTGTCGCAAGCTAATGAATGAAATTTTATCGCGAAACTCAGCGGAGGGGGCTACTAGTTAAACGGGATATTTAGTGTCGTACCGGCGTAAATACTTAATTGCTTTCACTTTAAATAGGCGCGTGAGACAGTCTCAGACAGCATCAACTACGATACATAAATTATTAAGGGATGGATAGCCAATGGATCACGAGTCGTGCTGGTTTAGAGTAGTAAGGCACTCCTAAAAAGACGGTATGAACAAGTAGCAATCACTTGTCACTTTTCTACTCCTCCTGACGGCGCAACATCAAATTCAGAAAAATATAAGCTCGACAGGAAGTGCTGCTTCATAAATTTTATCCAAAATAAATTCTGTTTACGCTGCAACAGAGTAGCTTATTAAGTATGAGCGTTCGATGACACTTTGACAACAAAAATGTATTTTAAAATGTGCATAGCGTTGTAGAAGGTACACTATATTTAAGCGACTTAAAGGTATCGTAGTCTAACAGAATGGTTTTCTTTTTCCCAGGTTCTTTGCCTACATGGTTACAGGTAAGTGACTGCTGTTAGAGCAAGAGAAGGGTCTAGTTTCCTTTATTTGATTTATTGATCGAATCATTGGGTTTAACATCCCAAAGCAATGCTGCTTTTGCACACAGACAGCGTAATAGTTGGGCTGCGTGTTAAATATGTTGTGTTATCAAATACAAACGATCGAGTTGCTGCTGACCATTTGAGTATATGAATACCAATGAGGTCTATTTGTTAAGCTGCCGTTCATATTTTCCTATGGCGTGAACCTCTGTTTTGTCATCTAGCCTTGTACTGCAAAGGTGTTTTCTCATACCATCCGCTTCGGTTACATAACACAAATTTTAGGTGCCTAGAATTGTTGAAGGTGCAAATTAAAACATGGGTTGAGAAAAAGACAATCTTAATTGTTTGCACACATACTGTGCCCTTCTTATTTTGATGCACCATTTAATATTGCTGATTTATCAAATATTTCCTCACTCCGATTCCTACGGGTTCTACATCATATTCATTAGTTCATATATATTGTGATGAGCACTGATGACTAAGATCAGCGGAATCGGGGCTCTGGGTGCGAGGAGCTAGCTGGAAGAAGCAGAGGAAGACGAAGTACAGAATAAGAACAGCTGGCCCAGGATCGGGTGTTGTCTCTTGTTCTCTGTCTAGTACATTACAATTGTGCAATCGACGAAGAAGAAGTCTTACCTCCCGGATTCGTCATCCAGGACAGCTGCCAACCTGCAACCACGATAAGCGCCGCTTGAGGACGGCGTCAAGGCCTCCTCGGCAGCTGTTCACCTGCCGCCACTGCCACTACCGTTCGGGGACGGCGTCAAGGCCTCCTCGGCCGCTGCAGTACACGTTACCGGTACCATTTCACAACAAGGGACGTCGTCCACGCGTCCTTGGCTATAGATTCTGCCGTCAGCGAGTCCGAAAAGTGAACCCTCTGCGGGAAGCCACCGATACGTGTCTTCGTGGTTCGTCGGCAGTGCGGGCTTCTCCATCAAGGAACGCCGTTCACGCTTGCCTTAGCGATGGGGTCCCACCCGCCGCTTCAGCCACCCTTCAGACCACCTGTGGACAGTGTCCAGGCTTCCCCTGTGGTTCTAGGCCATGACCTGATTTAAACCATGCCATCGTTTCACGGCAGGGATCCACACCGGCTTCTGTCCTTTGAGAATGCTGCTCACGCTTCCCATGGCCTTCATTCCCATTGCAGTACTCTTCCAACATACGAACTGCCACTGAACGCCGTCCAGGCTTCCCTGCTCGTTAATCTCGCTGGCCTAAGTAGTGCAACCGCTACTTACTTGAAGACCGCGATCGCTGACTCTTCGGGCTTCACACCAGACAGCGCCGCGGACCTGTGGCGTACCATCACGTTACTCCGCGTCGAGGGTAACGAACTTACAGCATTCATCTGTGAGCGAGCTCCTACAATGTTGCCAGCATTGTGTGACATTAGCGCAGGGTTGGATGTAGCTGCCTCACACGACCTTGAGGCAAGCAAACCGGAGCAACGCAGGGAGCTTCGGTCTTCTCTCATCGAGCTCTCACACCAGCTCGACTGCTTCGCGTCGGTGATCTCTGCGTTGCCACCTGCCACCTCACAATCACCAACCGTCTGCGAACTACCAGAATTCCACGGGGTCCAGAACGACGCCGACAGCTTGGTGGCAACCGTCAACGCGATAGCAATGCGCGAGGCCTGGACAGAATCTCAGAAATGGACCGTGGCTGTAGACCAGTCTTCGGGAAGGTGCAGCGGCATGGCACCGGTATGAAGGCTTGAAGCAGCAGTCCTGGGTGGAGTGGAGCTCCAAGCTCATAGCTGCCTTCGGCCGGACACTCTCCGATCTCCCTTCCACCACCCAGTTCAACCTGACGACTACCGAGAATAAGGCGCAGGAGGGTTTCCGCCTCCAGGTTGCAGTCATGCGTTGCAGTTCACTTGAGCTTTCGAACTCTTTGCCGCAGTCCAATTCAAGTTAAGCTCAGCCAAAGACCACTATTGAAGATGGGCCTCGGGAAGGACGTCACTCAAACGGCATACCCACACTGAACCATCCCGAATGTGCAGCTGTACCCTGCATAAGCTTTAATGACCTCTTGGCTGAACTGCTCCGCAGGGTACACTGAAACAGGCTCCAAGGCAGGCGTCGCTCTTCCGATGCCAGGTTCCACACCAGGACTTATCTCACGAACTTCCATGCCAGCAACCAATGCCATTTCTAAGACAGAGCTGTCGGAGACAACCGTGGATAGCAAGGAGACAATCTTGGACCAGTGTGTACCACATCTGCTGTCATTGGCCGAGCGTGTGAGCTACATCGATGCGTTCTAGACAGAGAGAGCCAGAATCGGCTTTTCTGGCAACATGATGTATGATCTTGCGGACGATGACAAGCACGTCATTCTGACTCCCAACGTACAACCTGAACGTCGCGCAGACCCCCATGAAGTCATCACCATGGAAATCGCCCCTGATTGTTCAGGCCATGACCAGCTCGGTCAAAACAAGAGTGATAACAGCAAGGAAGCTGCGGGCACGTCGCATCATGATTGTGTCCAGTGGCCTGTAGGCGCTCGCACTCACCCTCTGTTGCGCAAGCATTTTCCGACTCGGCATTCAAATGTGCATAAAAACCACACCACCCCACTCAGATGACATAAATGTCTACTCGGCAGGCAACGACTGCTCCAACACACCCACTGTCGCCGACCAAATCTCTACACCGTGTTACAGCGACGTAAAGACAGACTGCCGAGGTACAACCAGTTTCATACCCCCGAGTCTCCATCGACCAAGGTGCGAGTGAATGCCAATGCCCAACGTCAGCAACGACACTGTGGCCAACCAAGGCAACAAATACAGTTTCAGCGTGCCAAGTCACAGCCTAGACGGGTCCGGCCCAGGCGAGGAAGTCAATGCCACCCGCCAGAACTGTTTTCATCAAGTCTTCCGAACACGTCGAACCTTGGGCGAGATCAACCGCAGCGACAGAACTTATTCCACTCGTCGCAAAACACACTGGGAGCGTCGCAACATGGCCGAGGTTATAGACCGCCGCAACACAAAGTCGTAACCCAGAGTCGCTATCGGCAAAAGTTTACGCCAAACCTCAGCAAACCTCGGCGTCTTAACCGACATTTCGAACGACCACGGCGACACATTCAATGTCGGTCACTGGATTTCGCTCCAAGATATTTTCAGACGAAGTTCAAGCGTGGAAGAGTCCGATTGATCACCACGATTCAGCCAACCGCGCCCACATGAAGCACTGTCGGCAGCTCCACGCACTCGCAGTCATGGCCGAGTGTGATGAGCACTGATGACTAAGAGCAACGGAATTAGGGCTCTGGGTGCGAGGAGCTAGCTGGAAGAAGAGGAAGACGAAGTACAGAATAAGAACAGCTGGCCCAGGATCGGGTGTTGTCTCTTGTTTTCTGTCTAGTACATTACAATATCTAGATCTTAAGTAACTTAGACACACTTTTTTGTATTCTTTTCTAAATTTTTGTGTCAATTCAACAAAGCGGCACACTGCCATTCTTATGCATGCAAGCGAAAATACCTGTTTTTAAAGGGGCCCTGTAATACATTCCTAACTCATCATAAGATGACCTGATCATTTGGACTCTGTTGCTTTATGAATGTTATGCTGCAGGGATTTTTCCAAACTCTCAAGTACTATCGGTGGCATTGTTGCATGGGGTGGATACTTGCTCTCTCCTTTCATCGCCCCACGTTTCAGTTTTATTAGTTACAAAGCATCGATTACATAACACTTGTATGCAGTTGAGGGTCCCAGAATGTAAATACTGAAAACGGGACCCTTAGTTAAAAACTATAACAAAAGTGAATTGAAAACAATTGAAAGAAGATTAGCAGGTTGTAATAAGAAACTCATACAAGGCAAAACAAGCAGCAACATGCTGAAACACTTAAAAGAAAAATGAAATAATACAATAGAACGAAAGGCACAATGCGAAAAATAATACAAAAAGTAATGCAATATAAAGTTGAATACGACACAGAAGTAATAAGAAATGAAAATATAAAATGTGCACAAAAAATTAAAAGGAAAATTAAAGTTTCACACAGGGAACAGAAATAAGTACATAAAATAAATGAGCACAAGTGGGAAAAAAATTACATACCATAACTAAGGTGAGCAATCAGTAGTTAAAAGGAAACATTTTAATGATGTTTTGAAAAGTGAAAATGAGGGCAAATATTTAAGTTGAAACAGCCAACTATTTCAAAGATGAATGGTAGAGAGTTTAGGTGTTTCTTTACCATAGTTAGTGCGAATAGGTGGTGGCAAGTAACTAATGTTAGAAGCAAACAAGGCGGGGTTAGAGTTCTTGAGCGGGCTACCTTCAATATATTGAAAGGAGAGCTGGAAATTAAGTAACTTATAAAACATTATACTTATGTTATACTGAAATAATTTGTTAACAGATAAAATTTTACGCCCATTAAGCAGGCTAAAGGCATCTGAACGCGAACAACTGTGAGTTATAATGCGTATGGCTTGATTTTGTATATGTTGGATGAATTGAAGATAACAATGATAGGTGTTACCCCTAGCGATTATACAGTAGTTAATATGCAAATGAATAAATGCAGAGTACAGTGAAAACAATGCAGGAAGGCAAAAATACTGACATGCCTTGATAAGCGCGTGGGTACCAAAGGCCGACTTCTTTTTAATGTAATTTATTTGAAGATGAAACTTCAAATGGCTGTCCTATGTCACACCTAGAAATACTGCAGAGTCATTCATGGGAATAGAATGATTTCCTTATGATAAGTAAGGAAAGTTTATTAGAGGCTTTGGATTGGGATGGAAAACCACAAATAAGTTTTAGATGAAATAATATGTAGTTCATTATTTTTACACCATTTGATTAAGTGGTCAAGTGCCATATTTAGATTATTTATTAATGAACTTATATATTTATCATTTACTGATATAGTTTTATTGTCTGCATACAACACATAGTGGCATAAATTAGTGATGTCCAGCAAGTCATTAATATAAAGAGAAAAAATTAACGGTCCCATAATTGAACCTTGTGGCACTCCTTGGCTAGTAAGTTTAGGAATAGAAAATGTTTCACGCCCGTATAACACATACTCTCGGTCAGTTAGATGATGCTTTAACAACGTTAGAGCAGGGCCTGTGATCCCATAGGCTTCTAGTTTACGATACAAAATTGTGTGATTAATGGTGTCAAAGGCTAAGGCTTGCGTGTAAGGTCGAGCAAGGTGGAACTGGCGAATTCATTCCCATCAAAACTATTCCTAATAAAATCTGTTGGACAAAGTAAGGCTAAATTAGTAGAAATTCCAGTCCGAAAACCGAACTGGCAAGATTTGATCATGTAGAATTCATCTAATTACTTAGTCTAGACACAAATAACTTTTCTATTATTTTACTTAGGGAGGGGAGGATGGATGTTACAAGTACATGGATGTTACAAAGGGTGGTCACAAGGAGGGACGAGGGTGATGTGTTGCCCAAAAGTACCTTGAGCTTTTTTCCTCCTTCCTTTGAATGCTATAATGGCTTGCCAGTGTGCTGTTCATAGAATCAACCAAAATCTACCAGACGCACTTGCTCTGCAGCTGGTGATGACATTCTGAAGTTGAAAGCAAGTGATTCTTTCAGTTATTTTCTGTTATATAACATAAAATTGCACACTTCTACACTGTAGTCAGTGGAAAAACGTTGAACTCAGATTACCAAAAATTCATGCTCTTTTCAGACTACGTACAAAAAGTGCTGTAGGGCCCTTTTAATTGTGGGATTGACTTTGCTAGTCTTCAAGTCACACATGTGCCTCATTATTTGACTCTGGTTTGAGGCACACTTAAATTTTGATGCTCATTTTCCTAGAGCATGTTGTTTAATTGCTCAGTTCATTTTTTTTTATACATTCTTTTGGGCATGGACTACCACTTCTACACAATCACAGTTCTTGAAAAATGTGAAGTCCTTGAAAGTGAGGGCATTGCAGATTCATGCAGCTATGTTTGAGATGGAAGGTGCTTATTGAAATAATCATCCGTAAATTGAATTCATTTTATTTTTGCATCATTTATTAATGTAGCCAAGAGAGAAGCTGGGGGGCTCAAATTCCCCCCTTCTTCAATTTTTTAATTTTGCTGGCCTAAAATACACATGTGCTCATGCAAACACACCACAAGCATAGATAAAGGATTGTTGAACTCCTGCTCCCCCCAAAAAATTCTAGTTGCACCCCTGATTCATGGATCGTAGTTTGCACAATACTTGATTTTTTGTTTGTTAGGTATGAAAATTGTGATAATTGACTGTATACACTTGCTATCCTTTTTTTGTTATTTTCACATGCTACACTTCCCCTCTATGGGGCTCTGTATTTTTGAGCATACAAGAAGTAGATAAGTAAAATGGTAACCATGACGTGAAAGCAGCATTGTTATCATTCACTGTGAAAAAGATGTGCTGTTTAACGATGGTACATCTAGTAAATATTTGCTGCAAATGTGTCTTGTATAGTTTCAAGTTTAAATGACACAGCCTACTCACTGAGAACTACTATAATGAATTGTTGTGTAGATTTTTTATGTCAAGCAATAGGAGAGCAGCACAAGAGAAATTATGTTAACTTTATGCACTGTTTTTGCAGGCAGGATGCTGCTGCATTCAAGTCCAAACTGGGAGGCTTCCGTAAAGCGACGAAGTCATTGCTAGACCTGGGTGAGTGGTCGCGTAAAGCTGTTTGTGTCGAGGGATAATAAAGGGCTTCAGGTAAGGAGTGACAAGTGGCATGTGTCTGTGAGAATGGCAGCAGCAATGTAGAGCAGTCTCGGGGGGTGCCAGAAGCTAGCACCCCTTATTCTAAAACTGGTCTTCATTTTGACAGCTGTGGTAATAGCAGCAGGTGTCATGCAACAAAAGACCAAAGGGGGCCCATTCACTGCACGGTGGTCACAGTGGGTGAACTTGGTGCTACCACTGATGTTGAAGTTGTATATCAATACTGCACATGCAGCTTGAGAGCCCACTGTTGTGATTGAGAGGCTGCCTATGCATTAGAATCCCCCATTATTGTTTCTTTCCTTGCTCCTTTGCAAGAGTAAACAAGATTGCTCTTTGACATATTTCTTTGAATCTCACAACTTAGTTGCACTTCTGAAAAATAGTGAACACAAAATTATCTTATCATTGGTCAAGCTGCACAATTGCACCAAGTACATGAAGTACATGGCTGTGGCTGCAGATAAAAGCAGTGGCAGTGCCAGGGTTTTTTATTAGGGGCACCACGCAAGTGGGTTCTTTCAGGGGGGAACTGAAGCATGGAACTTATGCGTTGTGTTTTCAATGTGCTTGCTCTTACGGGGGTAAAGGAGGGGGCCCAGGGGCACACAAGGATAGATGAATGAAAGGGTACAGATTTGATTGATTGATATGTGGGGCTTAACGTCCCAAAACCACCATATGATTATAATAGACGCTGTAGTGGAGGGCTCCGGAAATTTCTACCAACTGGGGTTCTTTGAAGTGCACCCAAATCTGAGCACACGGGCCTACAACATTTCCGTCTCCATTGGAAATGCAGCCGCCGCAGCCGGGATTTGATCCCGCGACCTGCGGATCAGCAAGCAGCCGAGTACCTTAGCCACTAGACCACCGCGGTGGGGCTGAAAAGGGTACAGACAAGTATAAATGGCTTCATTACTTAGGTGCTGTGGCCATAGTATCTGAAATTCTTCATGTCATTCATTTTGATGTAATCTGTATTACATTCAATGCCAACACACATTTCATGCTTTCTACAAAATATGTCTTAGAGTCTCTTTATGTTGTTAAAAACTATTTGATTACAAAACAGTGCTGAGAGTGGGAATTATAGATTCAAGACCCGTAGAAGTGATGAATGTTTTGTAGCGTAAGCTTGCTGCCGATTTTGGTTCCCCACCATGTCAATTCCAGCTGTCGTGGACATTGAGGAAAAAAAAATATGTTCAAGGTGTATTCGAACCTAGGTATTACTATTCTACAGATCACGGAAGTACTCTACTGCAGGTGAATTTCAATGCTTGAATTTTTTTTTTTTTTGAAAAAGTCCCTGCACAAGTGTCATGTATGAGAAGGAAATGCCATATATGACATTAAAATGAAGTGATGTATTGCATTGACAGACATAAGTTTGAATTGCAGAAGAGTAGAATTGCACCAGGCCTTGCACAATGCTAACTGTGTAACAAGTGGTTGGTTTACAGGGGCCCTGCAACACTTTTTGAGCATGGTCAGAAAACACTGCCGATAGGTAGTGCAAGCTCCAGAGAATGCGCGAGCCAAATATTATAGCGTAGCACATGGCCTGCAATCCACAATAAATTGTCAAAGTCAGCTAAAGATTGCTTTCTCTGCTCTCGACAAATGAGAGAGAAAGCTCAAAAATCACTCTTAGAAGTCCATCTATCAACCATTGGCTGATTTGAACATGGTGCGTTCAGTCGTTACAGGGATCGCCGCGAGAGGCCATGACTTCTCCACGCATGCGAGCGCGATCGCACTGAAAAAGTCTCGTATTGGAAGAAAAAAAAAAGAAAGAAGTGCTCAAGGTCACGAGGACCCCCTGGATCTTGGCTCATGCGATCTACCTTGTTTAGCTTCCAGCACTTTCTTCCGGATGAGAGAAGAATATGATTGTAGCATGCAACAAATCTTTGTAAATCCGCTCATACTGGATGGATTCTTAAAAGTTTTGCGGCGTTGAATTCGTGAAGCAATAAGCTTTTTTTGGTGAATCCATTCAATGGTTATTTGAAAAAGTATTTCAGGGCCCCTTTAAACCTTTCCACCTGTTACAAAAAGATTACCAATAATTCACCATCCTCGTCGTCATACACCACAGCAACAACTATGCATGCACCTTATTCCCCATTGATGGCAGCTTGTCATTTGTTCTTGGGTCAGCTATTTGATAAGTTCCCTATTCCCATCAATAGGAAGAAAAATTGTTTTCTTCCTTAAAATTAAAATTGTAATGAAAAACTCTCCACATAAGAAAAATTATCTATCTAGATTAGATTGAGCTGTAAATATTTCAGCATGGCATGGTGTAAATTTGAGCCAGAATGACAACGTTCTAAATCTAAATTTGAATCTGAATTGAACCAGAATCTAAATTTAAACCAGAATGATGACTTTCTCAAATCCGTATAAGTTTTTTTTGTTGTTGTTGTAAGGTATACAAACTGCTGTGGTCTGAAAACATTTGTAATGCAAAATATACTTTCTATAAAGTAGGTATTGATTACTCAGATATTCATAGGTAGGAAAATATTATAAAAAGAAACATAAGCACTAAACATTTTGGAGAAATTTCTGGAGGTGTATATATGGCAAAATAATTGCAATACTGTTATTGAGGATCAAACACTGTACATATGCACATTTCCTTAGTAGGTAAACAAATTTTGGTAGTGAACCAAGAAATGATAATCTCAAAATAAATTTTTTGATAAACATCACTTGAATGACATTCTGTGAAATTGAAAGTGCTGTCATGTGAACAAAGATTTTTTCTCTTCTAAATATTATAGCAGTCCACTGTTTTTAATGCAAAAAATCAGCACAATTTTTTTAATACATTTGGAATGATTGTCAAGGTGACTGAAATACTTGATGTGGAATGACCCAAGTCCAAAATAAGTTCAATCTAAACAACATGATAGAGTGAAAAATGATGCTACTAAATAGAAAATGTGTGCCACTATGTTACAACAGTTCTTAAAAAGATTCATTTTATTTTTTTTTTTTTCTGCAGTGTTCATTGATGCTCCCCATGTCATCGAGAATGGAGTCTACGGTGAAGCAGACAACGAAGGTAAGAGGGTGGCAAAAAAGTTGGCCCCATATCTGCATTTAATCTGCAAGTGTCATCGAAAGACGATAGTCTTGCTTGTAGAGAGAGTGAACAAAACATTTATTTGATGTTCTGCTCAAGAAAATCGGTGAATGTTATTCTGGAGGCGCTGCGTTAGAGTGCCTCGAGCGTGCTGCAGAGGCGAACGAGCGCATCAAATCACGTCACACGTGAGACATGAGCGCCATCTGGCAGTTTTTTTTCTTTTTTTTTTTCAAAAACAAAGCACGCGGCTTTGAGACGGGTGTGCGCGGCCGTCTCAGAGGTGATAAGGTGTAAAACGCAAGGCGACGGGTAGGTGCCACCACCGTCTCGTTTTAGCAAAGCGTTGGAAACACTCGTCTTTCCGTGCAAGCGTTGCATGGTCAGCGCTGTGTGATAAGTGCTACAGTCCTTAAAATTACTTGTGTGCCTTTTCTACTAAAAGGCGCACATGCAGAATAAATACGTGTTGTTATGGTGCCCCAGCCATGTGCAATAATTGCTTTTTAATCAACAATTGCACAAGTATGGATGCTGAATCTTGAGCAACATAGGTGGGTGCTGCGGATGGGGTCGGCCGTTTCAAATACTTGATGCTGTTAAGAGTGGACAAACAGACAAATGTACAGACAGACATACCAAACTTTTTGTGTCAAAAGTCCCCAAGTTTAAAAGCATGCTCATTTGTATTTATTTATTTAGCAACTATTGCAGGAGCAGTAAAAATAAACAATAGCATGCAGGTTATAAATATTGAACGAAAGAAGAGTCACTCTGTGAAACCAGCTCTTTTTGCGCAGAAAGAAAATGCTAGCACAGAAGTGTGTCTCTTTGTGCTGTTAGAACATATATTTGATGTTAAAAACAATGAAGTTCGGACAAAATTGGGAGAGCCGCATTCCAAAGACGCATGCATGAGGGGCAGTCCCTTTCGTTCGTTGATGTTGAAGAAAATGGCATAGGTACTCTTAGTCCTAGTATGCCATAATTACATTGGCTTAGTGTGAGAATAATTACCATTACCAATAGTGTCGGCACTGCACTGCACCTCATGAAATATGACTGCACTGCAAAAACATTGTGCACTTTGTCCGACTTCAATTGCTGCATAGACTTGCACGCACTGTATTACTGCATGTGCTTTTGCAAGAGTAGGGGTGCGACATTTCCATTCATTGTTTACGCTTCCATTCAGCAAATTCGGTCAGGTCGCTTAAAAAGCTGTCATGGAAACATGGTGAAGCTACATTTCAGACGAAGAAGGTAGAAAAAAAGCTAGCGATGGGAAAGCCTACCTCTATCCTCGATGGTCGGTGCCAAGACGACTAGTAGCACGAGTCTGTCTTGTTTTAGTTCGGTTGAGGACAAGCCAATTGCAATTCACTGCAACATGTGGCTAGTTGACTAGTGCTATCAAATGTATCTCCATATGCAGTGTTCTAGCTTAACTCAAAACACTGTTGTAGAAGACCTTTGGCAGAAGGCCTGCTAATATTGAAATGACACATTATGTATTTATTACTCCTGCAGACGCCTTTCAGTATAGACACGTGACACTCTAGCCTTTTGAGCTATGATTTTGATATAGGCATTTTCATCTTTCAACATATCAATCGATCAATGAATCTCAATTTTATTCAAAACATAGGCAATTATTACAAACTAGCTAGACTGTTAGCCTACATTGGCTAATGGTTGGTCCATATCAGAGTACATAACAGATTAGCAGCATATATATTTACATGTGCACACATGTATACTCATATGTGAATATATATACATGCATATACACATATACATATAAAAACATAAACACACAAAGTAATATACATATTTACACAAGCGATAAAAAAAGGAAACAAATGATAAAGCAGACAACATATAATAAGTCAAATATATATTCACATTCTTACAACTTATATAATGGTAAAAGGTTCGATACACTGCCAAAGGCGATAAGAAAACAGAAAAAAAAGCTGTTCACATGCATTGATCTCGCAAACAAAATATTTTTGCACTGAGCTTAAACTTGCGTGTTACCTTAACTTCTAAGGGTATTTTGGTCCAAATTTTCATTACATGAAATTCCACTAAACTTTTCCCATATAAGTTATAATTAGTAGGTGTACTGAATTTATCGTTGGCTGCTTGTGTAGTGTTTTGCGATGGTATAGTGAATAGACTGGAAGAGAGAAGAAAGTTGGTGCCTATGATTTGGTAGACAGAAAGAACAACCCTATAATCACGAAGTGCCGTGACTGATAGGATATGTTGCTCCTGAAATATATCATTTGGATTCCTGTGGTTTTCACCTATTATGTTTAGGGCTCCCTTTTATAGTCGTAGAAGTGGTTCAAGGTATGTCATTTATACACACCCACGATTCTATACAGTAGCTTATATGAGAGTGACAAAAAGAAAAGTACAATGTCCGAAGCAATTAGTTTGAGCGGGTAACAACATGCTGCCTTTAACCTGTGCTTATTATTCAGCCAACCTTTGCGTGCAAACAGCACTGATCACATTCCTGCATTGTGGTTCAGGTGGCCGTGCCTGGTGGTTTTCGAGTGAAAAGACGTTCAGTTCGAAGGAGTACACAGACACGTGCCGCGGCTTTGAGGAATCGGTCAAAGCAATTGAGCAAGCATGCAAAGAGCAGGTAAGCCTTCTCAAAGGGCTTAGACATCTCACACAAAAGGAAGACACTTAAGACAGGTGCTGCAGAGAGACTGCAAATTGATATGGCTGTCATAAGTGTTATCTCGAAGTGCAACAGTAGACTGTCGCAACAGTTCAAACGTTGCGCTGCCTATTTTTGGTTCCTCATCCTGCTTGTGCATGTCACGTTTGCCATGCCTGTTTCTTTAATCAGTTCACTCATGGTTTGCTTTCTTGCAATTATTTTATTACTTAGCATTGAAACAATGTTTTATTAAGACTGAGTAATGCTATGTCATCTGCAAACAAATGAAAGAAGTGTAAATTTACGGGCTCATTTTGTTTGTTAGATACACTATTAATGAGAACTAACATACAGTGATGCCAAGGAACGTATAGGGTATGTTACTAGAAGTAATTGTTACGTAAATGTGAAGAAAGAAAACTGGACAAGAAGATAACTTGCCACCAGCAAGCAGCAAACCTGTGCCCTTCGAATAATGCAACCGGCGCAGGCCACTGAACTATGGTAGCAATCATCCCTCCGTCAACTTATACGTGCCTCTAAACATAGGAGTGTCAGTCAGCGCAGTCAGTAGCCATGACGGCGAGTGTGGAACAGTCTTTTTCTGCCCCTTTATATCGCATTGCACGAGATCTTATTATGAGCTGGCAACTGACCAATAATCCTTCGCATACACCAGTAGTCATTAAGTCTGCCAGAATGAGACCCTTGCTATGCATGAAGGAAAGAAGTGTAAATTTAAGGGCTAGTTTCTTTATCTGTGTGCCATCTGTGGGCCTCGTGTGCTAGAAATGTATGCGCTTGGTAGAGAAGAGCCACTTTTGAGCTGGCGTCAATGAAGAATAGAGGTAGGTTAATAGTACACATAAGGTTCTGAACACATTCGAAAGTATAGAAGTGATTTGGTCCAATGATTGTGAATAAAATATAGTTTGAGTAGTGTGTTTCGCATATTATAAAGAAAGATGAACACTTGTCAGGCTGACCTAAGTTTGCGATATTTTCAAGAATAGAAAAAAGGCTTGTGCAAGTGTCCCCTTTTCTCTTCGTTTGCAGCAATGTTAAATCGTAGCAGGATTGAATAGGCAGTGGGGTGCTAGTTGTATGTGGTGAGCAATAGGAAGTTTTAAAATTACTATATTTAGCACATACCATATTTACTCGTATAATAGTGCACTTTTTTCTAGAGAATTAGGGCTCCAAGTTTGGGGTGCGCTTATTATACAAGGGTAAAATTTTCAGAAATTGTATTTCTGTCTACAGCATAAACCACTGATAACGCAAGTTGCTGAAGTCATGGATATGCGCACTACATCCAAAATAACCTTCTTCCTAGGCTACACTAGCTCAAAAGCAAGCCTGAGAATTGAGATATGCGATAAGGTGTGCTTAGAGGCACTCAAATTTACAAAAATTAACATCGAAGACCCCCAGACTACAAAATGAACGCTGAAATGAAAACTACAAAAAGAGAGCGCCATCACGGGAATTCATCGATTACGTTTCAGGCCGCCTAGGTCATGCATCAAGTCTGAAATTTTGTGTGCTAAGCAAGAGCGATCATTTGATTTCTTGAGCTAGCACTGTCCATAACCAAGACATCACAATCAAATCACGAACCACCCATTAGAGTGTTACTAGGGCCACCCATCGCAAAGAGCTGTGTTGATTCCGTACAAAACTGCAACTTTGATTGCCTGCAACGGCCACCGAAAAGCAACCGACGCTGATTAGGCCTAGCCTACGGTTTGACATATTGTCGCGAGACGTTTGAACAAGGCAACATGAGGACTGGACGTTGAAAAGATAGAACTCAAGCACTGGTCTAAGAGCAGCACATTTCAGACGAAGAAGGTAGAAAAAAAGCTAGCGATGGGAAAGCCTACCTCTATCCTCGATGGTCGGTGCCAAGACGACTAGTAGCACGAGTCTGTCTTGTTTTAGTTCGGTTGAGGACAAGCCAATTGCAATTCACTGCAACATGTGGCTAGTTGACTAGTGCTATCAAATGTATCTCCATATGCAGTGTTCTAGCTTAACTCAAAACACTGTTGTAGAAGACCTTTGGCAGAAGGCCTGCTAATATTGAAATGACACATTATGTATTTATTACTCCTGCAGACGCCTTTCAGTATAGACACGTGACACTCTAGCCTTTTGAGCTATGATTTGATATAGGCATTTTCATCTTTCAACATATCAATCGATCAATGAATCTCAATTTTATTCAAAACATAGGCAATTATTACAAACTAGTTAGCCTACATTGGCTAATGGTTGGTCATATCAGAGTACATAACAGATTAGCAGCATATATATTTACATGTGCACACATGTATACTCATATGTGAATATATATACATGCATATACACATATACATATAAAAACAATAAACACACAAAGTAATATACATATTTACACAAGCGATAAAAAAAGGAAACAATGCATAAAGCAGCACAACATATAATAAGTCAAATATATTCACATTCTTACAACTTATATAATGGTAAAAGGTTCGATAACACCTGCCTAAGGCGATAAGAAAACAGAAAAAAAGCTGTTCACAATGCATTTGATCTCGCAAACAAAATATTTTTGCACTGAGCTTAAACTTGCGTGTTACCTTAACTTCTAAGGGTATTTTGGTCCAATTTCATTACCCTGAATTCCACTAAACTTTTCCATATAAGTTATAATTAGTAGGTGTACTGAATTTATCGTTGGCTGCTTGTGTAGTGTTTGCGATGGTATAGTGAATAGACCTGGAAGAGAGAAGAAAGTTGGTCTATGATTTGGTAGACAGAAAGAACAACCCTATAATCACGAAGTGCGTGACTGATAGGAATATGTTGCTCCTGAAATATATCATTTGGATTCCTGTGGTTTTCACCTAATTATGTTTAGGGCTACCTTTCTAGTAGCGTAGAAGTGGTTCAAGGTATGTCATTTATACACACCCACGATTCTATACAGTAGCTTATCTGAGAGTGACAAAAGAAAAGTACAATGTCCGAAGCAATTAGTTTGAGCGGGTAACAACATGCTGCCTTTAACCTGTGCTATTATTCCAGCCAACCTTTGCGTGCAAACAGCACTGATCCACATTCCTGCATTGTGGTTCAGGTGGCCGTGCCTGGTGGTTTTCGAGTGAAAGACGTTCAGTTCGAAGGAGTACACAGACACGTGCCGCGGCTTTGAGGAATCGGTCAAAGCAATTGAGCATAGCATGCAAAGCAGGTAAGCCTTTCAACGGGCTCTAGACATCTCACACAAAGGAAGACACTTAAGGACAGGTGCTGCAGAGAGACTGCAAATTGATTTGGCTGTCATAAGTGTTATCTCGAAGTGCAACCAGTAGACTGTCGCAACAGTGCAAACGTTGCGCTGCCTATTTTTGGTCCTCATCCTGCTTTGTGCATGTCACGTTTGCCATGCCTGTTTCTTTAATCAGTTCACTCATGGTTTGCTTTCTTGCAATTATTTTATTACTTAGCATTGAACAATGTTTTATTAAGACTGAGTAATGCTATGTCATCTGCAAACAAATGAAAGAAGTGTAAATTTACGGGCTCATTTTTGTTTGTTAGATACACTATTAATGAGAACTAACATACAGTGATGCCAAGGAACGTATAGGGTTTGTTACTAGAAGTAATTGTTACGTAAATGTGAAGAAAGAAAACTGGACAAGAAGATAACTTGCCACAGCAAGCAGCAAACCTGTGCCCTTCGAATAATGCAACCGGCGCAGGCCACTGAACTATGGTAGCAATCATCCCTCCGTCAACTTATACGTGCCTCTAAAATAGGAGTGTCAGTCAGCGCAGTCAGTAGCCATGACGGCGAGTGTGGAACAGTCTTTTTCTGCCCCTTTATATCGCATTGCACGAGATCTATTATGAGCTGGCAACTGACCAATAATCCTTCGCATACACCAGTAGTCATTAAGTCTGCCAGAATGAGACCCTTGCTATGCATGAAGGAAAGAGTGTAAATTTAAGGGCTAGTTTTCTTTATCTGTGTGCCATCTGTGGGCCTCGTGTGCTAGAAATGTATGCGCTTGGTAGAGAAGAGCCACTTTTGAGCTGGCGTCAATGAAGAATAGAGGTAGGTTAATAGTACACATAAGGTTCTGAAACACATTCGAAAGTATAGAAGTGATTTGGTCCAATGATTGTGAATAAAATATAGTTTGAGTAGTGTGTTTCGCATATTATAAAGAAAGATGAACACTTGTCAGGCTGACCTAAGTTTGCGATATTTCAAGAATAGAAAAAAGGCTTGTGCAAGTGTCCCTTTTCTTCGTTTGCAGCAATGTTAAATCGTAGCAGGATTTGAATAGGCAGTGGGGTGCTAGTTGTATGTGGTGAGCAATAGGAAGTTTAAAATTTACTATATTTAGCACATACCATATTTACTCGTATAATAAGTGCACTTTTTTCTAGAGAATTAGGCTCCAAGTTTGGGGTGCGCTTATTATACAAGGGTAAAATTTTCAGAAATTGTATTTCTGTCTACAGCATAAACCACTGATAACGCAAGTTGCTGAAGTCATGGATATGCGCACTACATCCAAAATAACCTTCTTCCTAGGCTACACTAGCTCAAAAGCAAGCCTGAGAATTGAGATATGCGATAAGGTGTGCTTAGAGGCACTCAAATTTACAAAAATTAACATCGAAGACCCCCAGACTACAAAATGAACGCTGAAATGAAAACTACAAAAAGAGAGCGCCATCACGGGAATTCATCGATTACGTTTCAGGCCGCCTAGGTCATGCATCAAGTCTGAAATTTTGTGTGCTAAGCAAGAGCGATCATTTGATTTCTTGAGCTAGCACTGTCCATAACCAAGACATCACAATCAAATCACGAACCACCCATTAGAGTGTTACTAGGGCCACCCATCGCAAAGAGCTGTGTTGATTCCGTACAAAACTGCAACTTTGATTGCCTGCAACGGCCACCGAAAAGCAACCGACGCTGATTAGGCCTAGCCTACGGTTTGACATATTGTCGCGAGACGTTTGAACAAGGCAACATGAGGACTGGACGTTGAAAAGATAGAACTCAAGCACTGGTCTAAGAGCAGCACGTGTCATACGATGTTTACATTCGCGGCTGAGAAATCAATGGCAGCGAAAGTCCACCGAGCTTGTGCAAGTCCACGTAGTGGCAGCAAAGGTGAAAGCTCGTGTCAAAGAGCTGAGAAGCTTTTAAACTTGCAGACAAAGTAGCAATTGCGGTATTGACGGCACTTTTTCTGACAGGAAACTCTAAACGCACTTGATGGTGACGCGATCGCACGTTCTATGCGGAGCGTACAAGGCCTGTTAATAACCGGAGCCACGTCGGCGCCATTTTTCCTCGTTCCTTGTTAATGTTAGAGGTTGTCGAATTGCAACCGTGCAAATAAGGTACAGAACTACTGATAACTTCCAAGTTTGGGGTTCGCTTATTGTGCGCAGGAATAAAAAAAAAATCTGATTTCTCTCGGCCTAACTGGGGGTGCGTTAATTATGCGAGTGTGCCTAATATGCAAATAAATATGGCCTAAGTCTATATAATTAGCTTCTAAACTAAGCAATAAAAGGTAATGGATAAGTGCTGTCATAGTTGACCATATCAAACTTTGTTAAATCGAATTATCTTTTATAACAAACTATCTTCGAACACGAGACTGCTTCATTGCCAATGTATTGGCAAATATATGGTTACAACATAGAAAAACAGGCGCAACACTTTGGACATTGTGGAGATGATTTAGACTCCAACCAACAGTTTTAAATAAACCCGACGTTTCAAAACCGACTTGCTTCCTTCCTCAGGGGTGACTGCGCAGGCTATGTAGCAGCGGCATCTTCAAAGCACTCGCAGGGTGGATAATGACCTCCTCTCTCTCTCTCTCTCGTTTTGCCGTGGAGCGTAGTCCGTGTGTATACACTGGGGGAAGGGTTCCGAGAGAGCGGTTGATGTTATGGGCTGTCCTCTGTATGTGCCACGACCCTAGTAACAACCTTCTCTTCCGGTTCGGCTCGCTTTCAAGGATGGCCGTCGCTTCGAAATTTATCTGGTGATCCAACGTCTCAGCATGTTCGACGACTGCGCTGCGCTCTTTGTAGAACTTCCGCACATCGTTGGCGCGCTGCTTGAGTCGTTCGGATAGGTTTTTCGTCTTTCCGATATACGAAGAGGGGCACTCGGCGCACGGAATTTCGTAAACAACACCGGGGGGGCCCTGTCCATTGTTGGCAGGTCTTTCGGGCGGGGGAGGAGGTGGCCCAGTGTACATGAAAGCACATGTGCGATGCTAACCCCTTCCTTCTTGAAGATCCGCGCCAACATCTCGCTGGTTCCCTGAACGTATGGAACCGGTACGCGTTTTGGGGGGCTGCCAATTAAGGTTGATTGGGGTTTTCGTATCCTCTGTTGCTCTGCACGGCGGGTGGCGGCTCGAATGAAATTTTTGGGTTATTCGTTTTTTTCTGAGGTTCGCAATTCTCTAACAGCATCTAACATCAGGCAGTGCAAAATGCCCAAAGAAGTTGGGATCCCTCACGAAAAGGGGACATTTTCGCATGCATCTAGAAAGGTTAGAGGTGTGATCATAGAAGTGTGCCATTTGGATCTTGTAGCTACTACCACTTGCCATCGCATGCTTTTTTCTATGATTCTTCGTCGTCGCACCTGTCAGCATGTTATTCACATTCGCCTTACTGCGGTCATTTGACTTATTTGTCAGAGCTGCTGTTTTCTGGAAAGCTGGCAATGATCAACCGAGTCGAACCTGGAAAAAATAAGCCTGATGTCACCACAGCACATTATTCCAAAGAGCATGCTCAGTACGACTGAAAAGCAGTGCTGGCATTTGGGCCAAGGCGGACTAGAGACTTCCCGCACATTACGTAGTGAGAATGGTGAGGTGCTGGTTACATCGATACCGTATTTTCTCGGGTATAACACGCCCTGCATAAAATCTGCACCTTCAATAAAAACCGCAGTAGGCATGAAAAGTAAAAAAAAATATTTCACATATTGCCATAAAGCCACTTTCTCAGCAATGTTGTTAAGCAATCTTGGGCACCTGAATGTGATTGCTTTTTCAGAGTGTTATATTGAATAGTATGATATAACGAACTCATTCCCATAGTTTTGAGAATTTGATATATGCAAGCTAGACTAATACTGTATCAGTTCCAGTTTGTTGCTTTTTATATACACTGAACCTCTGAAGGGGTCAAGCAAAATTTTTCAGCATGGTCAGAAAACACGACGACCGGTCGGTAGTCGAGGCGCCTAAGAACAGGTGAGCCAAATGGCCTGGAATTAACAATTATTTTTAAATTCAACTAGAAATAGCTCCCTGTCTTCTTCACGAATCATGCCATAAATAAACCCAAACAACAATTCAATCAATCTCAATGTCACAGCCATTGGGTGATTTGACATCATCGAATGCAGAGTGACCCTATAGTGTTCACGGTAGATCCCGGATGTCCCGATGTGCTCGCTCGCGATGAGTGAAGGCATAGGCGTATCTGCCGGGGGGCAAGGGGGGTGCTAGTCCCGCCACCAAGAAGAGGGAAGGGGGCTGAGCCCCGGCACTTCCGACAGTGGTCAATGTTGGCTGCACGATGGGGAAACAAACAACTAAGGTGATGTTTTCTTTGACCACAGTAGTCACTCAGTTATAATGTTACGAGGAGATCAATATATTACGAGAAAATGTTACATATAATGAAATTTTTCCAGCAATTCTGTGAAGATTTTTCTAGTTGACTCTTTGCGGTGCGGACCACTGTACAACACTTTCGCGCCTTGTGCTGTAGCATTGCAGAGCAGGCTATCCCTGAACAGGGCCCCATAAGACTACATCACTGGCTCATGCTTCTATTCTGCTGTGCCTGGGTGGCTGATGCAGCTACAGATAAAAATGAGCAAAGTTTTTATGGACTAATGAAAGCACTTGCTGCTTCAGCAAATAATTTTCTTCCATAGAAAAGGAATAGCATCACCGCTGCTCTGTCGAAGCTGCTGTGAGCCTGAGTGTGATGAATTTTTTTCAATGTTTGGTTTTGCCATACTGAAAGAAGGAAAAAAAAGGGGGGGGGTTGGCCTTCAGTCTTCGATCAATCAAATCAGTGATCAGTTTTGCTTGTGGCACCTTGTAACGGTGGCAGCAGCTTTCAAAGTGGTGACGAATAAAACAGCGGAATCGAGCAGTGGGAAGCTCAGCTTATCTTTCCCTGAAACTTGATCTCATGATCCAGGGAGAAAAGTCCTAAGTAGACTTAGAGAAGTGCACATGGCAGTGCAGCATATTCCTCTCTCTTTCTTAGCAAGAATGAACCATTTGTATTTATGCAGAGAGTTTTAAGGTGACACATAAAAAATCGCTACCATATCCACAAAGTGATGTGATGTAAGAGGTGCTTGCTCGCAGATGATCGCACAACCCACGAATCTTCCGTGTACATCTCTCACCATCATATATACACGTGACAACGTTAGTGTATATCCCCACACCGTCCGTTTGCATCTTTCTGCGCATACCGCATACTTTGTAGTATAAAACTGTGTCTTGCTTACAATTTTTTCATACAGTCATAACCATATCGCACAAGTACCTGTGTTTATTGATAGTGACACGATATATGCCATATCTATGACGATAATAGTTAAGCACATGTTAGGGGCCCCCACTGTACTCATCTATTTAAAAGTGCATTTTTGGTGTGCCCTGTGTTCTCTGACGAAGGCAGACTCTCCTGTGGAAACTTTGAAAGAAATGAACATTTTCGCACCTTCGTCCGCTTGCCCCACCCCCTGTTGTTTTCCAGTTACATGCTGAAGACTTCTTCGCGATGATCATGGCCCACAAGCTTGTCTCATTATCTCGCTGATGGAAGTCAGTTCAGGAACAAACATAAAATGGGAAGCACATCAGTGTTACATAAATCTTTAATCCTTGTAAATGAGCCTAGACAACATCGTTTAATTTGCAGATAACATAAGTAATAATGTAGAAAGTTTGTGCCGCTTGAAAGTACATACAATATTATCCAAAACGTGTTTTCTCACACAAAAGCCTAAATATTACTGCAGCTCTGCACGCGAAATTTTCTACATTGTTTTTATCACCCATTTGCTTATTGTGGGACCTGATGATAGCTTCAGCACCAGTGAAAGTGGTGGGATCAAAACATTTCTTATTTAATTTGGTCATGAGGTTTTTTCTGTGAGTTTCCACTTCGCAATGCAACTTTTGTTAAAGCAGTGTGTTCAGCGTAGCAGCCTTTTAAAGGACATGGTGACTCAATTGGTCTCCACATATGCGCACTACAAAAAACCTTTCTGTCTGCAGGGTCCCTTTGACGGAATCTTAGGTTTTAGCCAAGGGGCTGCAATGACAGCCATGATTCTCGTTCTACAGAGCCTCAAAAGTAAGTTTCTCATAGCCATTCATTGTCTTCGTACTTTGTTTCATGCATAGCAAGCAACAAAGCCGAAGCTATGATGACATTATGGTCAAAGCTCACATTTGAAAGAAGGGATAACTTCTCCCTAATTATTATTTAATGAAACAGTGAAACTATAAAAGGTCACATATACATCCCTGACACTTGCATTGAAGGTGATTGCGCACTAATCTTCAGTAGTCAGCCACAACTGTCCACGCATAACCAGCTGGGAAACTGAGGCACATGCTTCAGTGAAAGAAAGCAAGGAAGTATTACTAGACTTGGGTGCACACAACAGTTAGTGAGACAGGTGCTTAGCCACAGCTTCATATAGGTTCAGTATGCTGCGGCTCATCTATTTCATTGAGGGTGGTAAGAGTCGGGGAGCGCAGCGATTTATGAAAGTCTGAGCCACACAGGCCACATTTCTTTTGCATAAAATTTAGCCAAGAGAGGAAAGATGTAGTCGTGCTAGTATACCTGTGCAAAGGGTTCATTGGAGCCACTTGGTTAAGTTTGCCTCATTTCACATAGCTAGCAAGAAGCATTTCCCTATGCATAGGTCTGCTTCTCAAAACCAGTGATAGGGAGCCGTGATTTCAGCTAGAAGTCTCATGGCATCAGATAGGATGGTGCTCTACTCAAATAATATGTGGCAGCTTTATTATTCTTTATAGCTTCCTTGTAAAATTAAGTAAGGTTAGTATTTCGTATAGAAGTTCTGTGTGAATTGCATGGTGGCACAAGACTTTCTTCAGTAGCACTGCTTTTCCTGTGCAATGATGTTTATTCAAATAGAGAAGTCGCAACGTGGTCACGACAGAAAATGGGCGTACGGCAAGTCTTGAAAAGGCGGCACAGGTTCTCGCGCAATCAGAGCACGGGGTTTTTCGTTCTCTTCCGAAGGTGCATACACGTTAGTACGTATGCTCCACTACAATACCCCCCAGGGGTAAGAGTAGCCATCCTGGCGACTCAGGGAGTGGGCACAATGAGGGGTTCGTTGTAGGGCTTGAGACGGTCGACGTGCACGGTCTCGTGTCCTCGACGGTGCAAATCTGGTGATTGTGTTAGGGGTTTGACGATGTAATTCACCAGCGAGGTCGCGTCAATGACACGGTATGGACCATGGTACTGAGCCAGAAGCTTAGAAGAAAGGCCAGGAACGTGCGGGGGCACCCAAAGCCACACAAGAGAGCCAGTATGAAACGTAGGAGCTATGTTATGAATGTCGTCATGTCGGGTTTTTTGTAGAGCTTGAGCCTCACTTGTCAGAGACCGAGCCAACTGTTGGCAGTCTTCAGCGTATCTAGCGACTTCCAAAAGCGGGGAGCACTCAGATGCATCAGGGCGGTACGGGAGTATAGTGTCGAGTGAGTGGGAAGATTCATGCCCGTACAACAGAAAAAATGGTGAAAAACCGGTAGTCGCTTGCGTCGCGGTGTTCTAAGCGAAGGTAACAAAAGGTAATGCAGCATCCCAGTTAGTGTGGTCGAAGGAGGTGTACATCCTCAGCATGTCGCCAAGTGTGCGGTTGAACCGTTCAGTGAGACCATTCAATGTGGATGGTATGCGGTAGATTTCCGGTGGATGATGTTGCATTCAGCGAGAATAGCTTGGATGACCTCTGACAGGAACATTGAACCCCTATCACTGAGTAATTCCCGTGGAGCACCATGGCAGAGAATGAAGCTTCGCAGAATGAAGAGTGCAACTTCATGGGCAGTCACTGCAGGTATAGCTGCAGTCTCAGCATAGCGTGTCAGATGATCGATGTCGCCAATAATCCACCGTTTTTCAGAACCACTATATGGTAGGGGGCCGTAGAGGTCGATACCCACGCGGTCTAATGGGCGAGCCGGGCACGGAAGCGGCTGTAACATGCCAGTAGGGTGCTTCGGAGGTGTCTTGTTCTGTTGGCAAGTGGTGCAAGACGAAACGTATTTCTGCACAAATCGATACATTCCTTGCCAGTAATATCGTTGCCGCAGCCTTTCGTAGGTTTTCAGGACACCTGGGTGAGCACTTTGGGGATCTGCATAGAAATTCATGCAGATGCCAGAGCGCATATGAGTTGGGACAGCAAGGAGCCACTTCCGACCACCAGGCATGTAGTTGCGGCGGTACAGAATGTTGTCTCGCATGTAAAAGTGGGCTGCTTGCTGGCATAGCGCTCTCGTGGAAGGGACAGCAGACAGATCAGTAAGGTAGTCGAGTAACAATGCAAGGTATGGGTCTTTACGCTGTTCCGAAATCTTGTCAGTGGTGTCGAGTGGTGACAAGGTGGTAAAAAGTGGTGACAGAGAAGCCACATCTAATGTTAATGGCGATCGCGAAAGTGCATCGGCATCCACATGCTTGCGACCGGAACGATATACGACATAGATGTCGTATTCCTGCAATCGAAGTGCCCAATGCCCCAGGCGTCTGGATGGGTCTTTCAAGGTGGACAGCCAACATAGAGCATGGTGGTCTGTGACCATGTCAAAAGGACGGCCGTAAAGGTACAAGCGAAACTTCGTCAACGCCCACATTATGGCCAAACACTCCTTCTTTGTCACGGAGTAATTTAATTCAGCCTTCTTGAGAGCGCGACTTTCATAGGCGACTACGTATTCAGCTTGGGTGCCTTTCCATTGTGCCAAAACTGCACCAAGACCGATGCCACTTGCATTGGTGTGAATTTCTGTGGCACCAGTGGGGTCGAAGTGCCGAAAAATAGGTGGTGAGATCAGCAGGCGGCGCAGCTGGCGAAATGCGTCGTCACATGCAGGTTACCATGCAGATATACCTTTGCTGTTGGAAAGCAGACTCGTCAGAGGTGCGATGATGGTCGCGAAGTTGCGCCCGAAGCAACGAAAGTAGGAGCAGAGGCCGACGAAACTTCTTAGGGCTTTTAGTGATGTGGGCAACGGGAAGTCAGCGACAGCTTGAAGCTTATCGGGATCCGGAAGAACACCGTCTCTTGTGATGACATGTCCCAAGATGGTTAGTTTTCATGCTGCAAAGTGGCACTTCTTGGTGTTAAGTTGTAGGCCCGCAGAAATTAGACACGTCAGAATCTTGTGGAAACGAACAAGATGTGTCGAGAAATCAGATGAAAGGACTACGATGTCATCCAGGTAACACAAGCAAGTTTTCCACTTGTGGGCACGCAAGACGGTATTGATTATGCTCTCAAATGTGGCAGGCGCGTTGCAGAGCCCAAATGGCATGACTTTGAACTCATATAGGCCATCCGGCGTTACAAAGGCTGTTTTAGGGCGATCACGTTCAGCCATTGGCACCTGCCAATACCCAGAACTCAGATCCAAGGATGTAAAGAAAGTACTCGACGCCTTGTTAACAGTCAAGAGCATGGTCTATTCGAGGTAGCGGGTTGACATCTTTTTCGTAATCTTGTTTAAGCGGCGATAGTCCACGCAAAATCGAACAGTGCCATCTTTTTTCTTTACCAAAACCCGCTTTGAGAAGGCTGTATGACTCCACGTTTAAACACGTCATCTACTTGCTCCGTAATGATGTGGCGCTCTTCGGCGGAAACGCGGTAAGGACGCTGTCACAGAGGGGAATGTGAGCCGGTGTCAATAGTATGAGTGATAGTCGTAGTGCGGCCCAAAGCAGGTTCTTGAAAGTTGAAAGAAGAGCAAAACTTGTTAAAGAGAGCAAGAAGTGGGCGGCGATGCGAGGGGGAAGCTCTGCGTCAATAGCAATGTCGAAGACTGACGAACTTGATGGCTCAGACGCATGAGTGATTGTGGCAATATGACATGGGGTTTCATCGGGTAGAATAATATTATCAATATGGTCGACAGGTTGCACATATCCTAACGTTTCACCACGCAGTAAGCCAATGGGGTAGTTGCAGTGGTTGGTAACCAGCATTACGGTTAAACCAGACACAATTGTGAGAACGGCAAATGGGAGAACGATGCCCTTGCGTTCAGTAAAAACAGGAGATGGCGTAAACACCACCATGGTGTCAGGTTGCGCCACACATAAAAGGCTAATAGGGACTGAAGCTTCCGGAGGCAAGGTGATGTCGTTGTCAGTGATGAGTTTGCGGAGCAGAGGAGAACGGTCGGGTGGTGGAAGTTGACATGTTGGCAGAAGGGACAGTTCGGAATGACAACAATCGATGATAGTTTCATGACATGATTAGAAATCCCAACCCAGGATAGGGTCATGAGAGCAAGACGATACAACAAAAAATTGGACGCTGGCCGTGGACAGCACCACGCCACAGAGAGATGTCACTTTCTTCAGCTTCTGACAAAATTTTGCATTCATCACAGAAACGGTAGCCCCAGTATCAATTAACGCAAATGTGGCGACTTTCTCAACATTGACATCAAAAACATTTTGCGGCCAAAGTGGAAGCCTTGAGAATTGCGCACAAGTTGCAGTTCTGGCCTCCGGAACTGCACTGATTAGTTCCCTCCTCAGGGGGTAGTCGACGACGCATCGGTGACGAGGGGATGGGAAACGAGCAGTTGATGGGTGGCGATCCGAGTCGGAGTGCCTCTGTTTATATGCAGACGTGGTGGCCTGCTGCAGTGCGTAGGTAGGAGTTTGGAAGTAGGCGTGCACAGGTGTGGGACGGCGGAGACAGAAGCATGCAATGTGGCCAGCGATGCCTCACACGAAGCAGATAGGACGGTTGTCTTGGGTGCGCCACTCATTAGATGGACGGAAAAAGCGAGGTGGGGGCCTGTAAGCTGGAACTGAGGCCGCAGGAGGTGGAGCCGATAAGGAGACTGGATGCGGTGGGGGCCGCACGACCACAGCTGCGTAGCTGAAAGGTGAAGGTAGCACAGGTGGTGTGTAGCCGGCACTTGAGAGATCAGATGGTACCGAAGTGCATGGGTATGGGGCCGGAACTGTAGGGAGGGCATCACAAATTTCAATGCGTTGGCCTGCTGCAGTGTTGAAGGCAGGCTTGTGGTGGGCGCGTTGCTATGCAGCAGCAGGGAGAGCTGTCGGGCGACTTCCTCCCTGATGAAGTCTTTAATCTGGTTTGACAGAGTTCCTTGGCAAACGTTTCCATTTGCGAGTGTGACGGCTGAGATCGAATCTGGTGATGGGACACTCTGTCAGGCAATGGAACGCTGACAACGCAATTCATCAAAGCTCTGGCACAGGCTTACGAGGACTGCCACCGTTGTCGGGCTTTTCTCCAGCAACATCTGGAATGCGCCATTCTCGAGGCCCTTGAGAATTTGTCGAATTTTCTCTTCTCCAGACATAGATGGGTGTGATGATTAAACGGAACGTTCGTCACTATGTTTGTTGATAGCGGACGAGAAAGCATTAACATGAACTTTTTATTTCATGGCATGGGTGGAACGGCTGAAGACGCACGGATACGCTACCGTGTGCAGCGCCGTTGAGTCGGACGTCGCGGCCAACCCAGCAGTCAGGGTCGCAACTCCGGAGGTCCTGGATCAGGCCACGGCTCACGACGACCACACCCGGTAGGCCTCGTCCACGAACCTGCTCCCGGCCACTGCACCCAGGCAGGAGCCGTTCGGCAGGTCTCGTCCTTGCACCTTGTAGAAGCCGGCGGAGTCGACCCCGAACGAACACGCCGGAGCTCGACCTGGCCGACACGTACGGGTCCCACGTCCGGCTCAGGAACGCTCCCAGGAACTCGTCCTCTCGAGCGGCGCGCTGCTTCGTCTGCCTTCGTGGCCTCAACTCTCGAGCTGCAGTGGCGGAGATGCCTTGACCAGCGCGACCTCGGACCTCGTTTCCAAGCTTTTGATCACCTTCCGGGCGTAGCGGTTCCACGTGCGGGTTCTGGCCAGCACAGCACCGTCTGTGCCGTGCTGAAATGCTGCTCACTACAGCTGCGGTGCGGCAGCTCACTCACCGGCGTTCGTCGCCTTGGCCAGGGCACAGCCAGGTACCCTCGGGTGCGCACCTCGTGAGCTCGCGGCCCACTTCCGAGGCTGGTGCGTCGCTCAGTACGGCTCGGCACCACTCGGCGATCCTTGATTCAGCCAGCAACTCCCCTGGCATCTGAATCCTCGGCCACCCTGAACCTCGCCCGGCTCCATGGTCCTCCGTTCACACGCCCGCGTCTCGCCCGGCAGAACATCTCGCTCGTCCCTTGCCGATGTGCGACGCTCTGGTGACATCGGCGCTTGATGGCATGGGTGCGGCCACGGAGCAGTCAACCCGCATAGGAGACGCGATGCTCCATGCGGGGCATGGCCAGCCCGTCCAGCGAAGATCGTGCGCCGAGACGCGATGCTCGACGCAACCGTGACCATTAGCCAGGCCACGTTCATCGCTGTGTCGAACGGCTGACCGTGGAGACGCCTCGCCGAGATCCGCGATGCCCTCGGCAAGGAAGAGAACAGCAGGCCAGGCCGCGCCCCGAGATGCAGTACTCGTGCCGGAAACGCCGCCCCCAGATGGTGGTTGGACGGCAGCAGCGTGGACGACCGCGTTCCCTGGCCGGAACCTGGATCGCCTGCGTCCGACGCTTCGGCCCGCTGTCTCCCGTCTTCCGCTGCTCCGGCTCGTCCCCAGCCACAAAGCCTACTGCCACGTAATGGTCGCACGTGGCCCAATCGTGGCACGCCACCTCTATGGGCCACCACTGGTCATGAGCTGATTGGCGCACAGTTGACTCGTAATCGCACGTGCCTTCTTCTCTTCTTCATTTCTTGTTGTCGCCTTCGTGCCACCTGCTCTCCGCTCGTCTTCTTCAGTTCTGGTTTGATGCTCCTCGGCGTCTTCAAGTTCTTTCCTTACAATGGGTTAACACGCCTGCAGAGGTCGAGCACATTCTCAGTGTAACTAGTAAACGTCTCGCCAGGCTGCTGGGCTCGGTGGTGCAGACGCTGGTCAGCGCGGAGTTTGCGGACCTCTGGTCGGCCGAATGCTTCGGTCACAAGGGTCTTAAAGGTGAACCAGTTGGCGATGGCGGTTTTGCGGTTGGTAAACCATAGCATAGCAATGTCAGCCAAGTAAAAGATAACATAGGTGAGCTGAGAGTCATCGTCCCACTTGTTGTTGCTGGCACTTACGCGTTCGTACAAGGAGAGCCAGTCTTCAACGTCTCACTCATCACTGCCGCTGAACATTGGTGGGTCCCGCTGACGGGTAGCGCTGGGGCAGGTCAACGGAGCAGCCGATGGTGCTGGCTGTGCTGGGATGGGCTGGTTGGCGACTGCATCAGTGATGTTGTATGGTGGTCTTTCGGCCAACTTGCGAGAGCGGAGCTCTAGGTCTGCTTAGAGATCTCAGCAGCCTCCACCAAATGCGATGATGTTTATTCAAACAGAGAAGTCGCAACGATGTTGCGACGGAAAATGGGTGTACGGCAAGTCTGGCAAAGGCGGCGCAGGTTCTCGCATAATCAGAGCACGGGGTTTTTCGTTCTTTTCCGAAGGCGCATACACGTTAGTGCGTATGCTCCACTACACATGCAATAGTACACCGACACTATTAAGCCTGTCCAGTCCAAAGAAATGCCTGCACTACCTATATACTCCATTACTGTACAGTTTTTGTTTGAGCTTGCTGCTTTTTTTTTCCAAGGGTATATACTAGACAGCACTTCCGCATGCCACCCTCGTGGTCAGTCATGGCCTATTCAATGAGAATTTTCAAATTGTTCCTGTTTGTACGTGTTTCTAAGTGTCAGAAGTCCGGACTCTTTGTTTTCTAAATTACAATGAGGTTAACCAGCGTAGACACATATACACACTAAATATTATGCCTTCAGGGCAAGTACATGTTGCAATAAAAAATGAGGAAGCTATGCCTGGCTTATCTTTAGTTACAACTTCCATGTCGTGTTAATATTTATGCCTTTCCTTGTTTCCCTCTCTCTCTCTTTTAATTATATTATGTTAGGACAAGGACTCCTTACAGTAGTAAGCATTTATTATGGGTGCACTGTCAGTGGTATGGAGATTGCATAATGTAGTTATCTACACCCTATGTGTTTAAGTGACCATCAGGACTTTTGTCATATTCACCTCTCTGCTCTCAATAACAGGCCGTACTCTTACTGAAATTCATGCAGGGATAGAGTGCAGCTTCAAGTTTGGTGTCCTAGTGGCCGGCTTTCGGAGTCGCTCCAGTGCACACGACTACCTCTTCGCACAAGAGGGCGTGATAGACTTGCCCACCTTGCATGTTGTAGGTGAAACTGACAACATTATACCCAAAGGTAAGTGCAACTAATGTGCAGTAATCTAGAATGAGGTACTGGGCTCACTCGCTATCAAAGGCTATGTGCAGTAGTGGCTTCACCAATTTTGATAACTCACAGGGTCTCTTGCACATTTGCCTCAAAGGTTAAAGGACCGCTGATTGTAAAATTTTGTTTGCGATTTTTAAATGTGAAGCAACGCGTTTGTACGGAAGCGCAACATGCTGCTTCTCCATATGAACGTGCTGCAGGTGTTGGCACGGTGCCGAATAGGTCACGCTGCTGCTGCGCATTTATGTCACGCTCCCCTCGCAGTGCACTTTGACGTCACTCTCTTCCTCGCCTGCCGCGTGCTCGCCGCGATGCCTGCAGCTGCCGCCTCGTCAATTCGCCTGCATCACCTGCCGCACCGCCACTTGCTACACCGCTGACTCATCGGTTCACGCGCAATAAACCTTATACGCGTCTAATGTACACAGTGAAACATGTCTGTGCATGTCACCTACAAAGCCTGCACCAGCCATAGCTTCAAACAAATCTTTCAGCGCTCACTTCAGCATCCACATTAGCGCCACTTAACCTGTGATGCCACCCGTAAGCTTGCCTATTGCTTCGCATCCCATCAGGTTTCCCTTCAAAGAGATGGTCCAAGTTCTTTTTATAGTAATTTGTAGCTTTGCACCTGATGATTACGAAATAGAAGCCTAAATGCTCTAATGCATCATTTAATAAATGTTAGCTTAATTAGTTGCGAACAATTTTGCTTCAGTTCAAAACGTCCTCCGCCAAAATACCATAAGCAGCTAGCCCCCCACAGCAGGGCAATGCCTGAGACTATCAGCCCTTAAACTTTGGTAACGCTGAACGGGCTGTTTTCAAATAGGGTCTCATTTTCAAATAGGCAGACCCACAAGAGGTGAAGAATGAAACGATATGGGTGCTTGGAGCGTGTTGCCCCTGGAAAAAAAAACAGCATTCCTGGCGTAGGCAGCCGAAACCACCGTGAAGGTAGCCTGACAACAGACTGAGAGGGGTGACCAACAAGAATCCTCGCTGTTAGCCAGTCGATCTGTTGTGCGCTCCCCGCAAATGTTGTCTTTTTATTTTTTGTGACATAGACTTGCCTTCAGGGCACAGTATCTTGTGCGTGCATGTGTAATAAATGTACACTGTTAGAGTAGTGTTGTGTACGAAATGAAGTAGTGTCTTGTGGAATGTGTTATCATGCATCCAGCTGTCGTAACTGGTTGTGTCGCTGTAGTGAAGGCCAGCTTGCAGGAAGTGACAGGAGTGTTTCGACTGCAACCCTTGGCATGTCCCATAAGGTGGTACGCATCTGCTTGCATCACTGGAGTAGCACAATACGGACATGTATTGCCAACTAGTAAATGTGACCAATTCCACGATGATATAACAGCTGGTGTAAGGGCCACCCGTGCCCGAAAGCCTCCTAAGCAGAACTTTCTCTGCCCTGGTAAGGTGAGGGGGAAAGAGCAGACACACTGTGGGATAAGAGTACATGTATTCTGCTGGAGAACATTTTTACAGGCACAAAGTGAGTTTAGTGGTTGAGGTGGAAGGAGTATAGCTGGAAGGTCTATATTCGGAAGGTAGCATACATGCTGGTCAGCAGCAATATTGTGCAGGTTCACAGCATGGCCTTGAATCCAACGTGCGTTGACATAAGTGGCTGTATTGCAGTTCATTTTATGAACTGCCTCGCATTTCCATCGTTTTGTGAACTTTTTTCGGCTTCTGGATCGGTGAATATGTCAGTTTGCTCAATTGTAGGCAGCTGAGAGATGGAATCCTGGACTGCATCGTGGATCACTTGATGTTTCATCACAAGACGGCTGGCTTCCGTAGATAACGCTGGTGATCATTGACAAAATTTTGCATAGTACTCAGGAATAATGTCCTTCCGCCGTCTTGTAGGATAGCAGCATCTGTATATTCTTTGCAGGTATCAGCGCATGGCACTTCAATGATGGAGCGTTCGTGAATTGTAACTGACGTCAAAAATACTTGCTTAACCTCTGCAACGTCACGAGGGGACCCCCTGTCTGTCTATGTCAAACCACAGAAATTTTCGACTGGACCAGAATGCTCAGATGAACACACATCCTTGCTTTAAAACCACATTAAAATATCTTATAGGCAACGCTCATCCCTAATACTCAATCAGAAGTGTGCACGTGTGCAGGACTCTCAAACAACAAAAGCATCTCGAGTTCCCATATTTAAAGCCATACGGTGTGGCTGTTTTACCATGCACTTTATACTATGCGAATGTCATTTTGCTTTTCTCTTGGATTTGTAACGGAAAGCCAGGTGACAACAGCGTTTCAGATCTAGTACACGTCATACATGAAGATCAAGTATAGACCACTGCTCCCAAACATGAAAAAAAATCAAGATGGAGGACTGCGCTCTTTGTTTTCTTTTACCAAGCTCGCGTAATTAAAATGCGACTGCTGTACAACCGAAGAAGACAGTGTTAGTTGCTGTCTGGTATTAGTGCGATAGCAATTATATGTACACTCTCGGCTGCATTTTGCTATTGGTATCGATGTCATGCACTGTATATGTATACGTATGTATATATATGAAAACGCAAGAAAGAAACTTGTGCACTCCAGATGGTTTGCGACGCACGAGCCAGCTGCGCGTGACCCATGTTGGAAAAAAAGAAGAACGTGGAGGAAGAGGCAGAAGTGAATCTTCGAGACAACTGGGAGATTTCGTTCTAGCTGTCTTATTATTCTCGGGCACAAGTTCGGCCTGCCTAGGTTAGCTTATTAAAAGTGTTTATTGAATTGTGCCTTACAAATCTGGTGGAGGTGCTGGGTACGATGCCAAGCCCCTCTCGAGTGACTAAGCACAGTCCAGAACCCCAGCGATTTGGACCCAATGAGCTGCCTGTTCATCAGCGCTGCAGTCGACGCTTACGTGGTGAGGGTCCTGAATATTCACCTTTATCAACTTCCCTTAGAACCTCAACGGCTGTGAATGGGTACGCAACCAACATGACAGCTCAGGTCACTCCAGCCAACATTGTAGTGAATCGGCCAATGCTACCAAAGCCTTTCCACGGCAAAATCTACGAGGACCCAGAAGACTGGCTTGAACACTTAGAACGCATCGCAAAGGCTAATGGATATGCAGAAGAGCGCAAACTTGGAAGTGTTTACTTCGCTCTGGAAGATAGCGCACGAACGTGGTATGAAAACCACGAAGCTACCTTCCAGTCGTGGGATGACTTTTGGCGGGAGATGCTCGCTGCTTTCCCGAACACAGACGGCAAAGAGAGAGCTGAAGCTGCGCTCCAGACATGAAACCAGCGCAATAATGAAAGTGTCGCCATGTATGTGAAAGACATATCTCGCCTATTCCACTGAGTGGATCTAAATGTGAGCGAAGACAGAAAGCTGCCTCATCTGATGCGAGACGTGAAGCAAGAACTCTTTGCCAGACTAATTCAAAGCCCGCCGCGCACCGTCGCCGAGTTTCGTTCCGAGGGGACTACAATGGAAAGGACGCTACTACAGCGAGCAAGGTTATGCAATCCGGATGCGGTCATCACTTCCTTGGACATGTTGCCAAGGACCCAGTCTTCGTTAACGGCATAGAAGCACTACGCCAGCTGGTGTGGTCTGTTGTGCGAGAAGGGCTCTAGAAGCAGCGCCTTGACCAGAGCACTCCAATGCTTTCGTCTCTGGCCGATGTGATCCGTGAGGAGGCCAGGCAGGTGGTACACGAACCTTCGAGCAACGCACAGCCAGAGCCGCCACTAAAACAGAAGACGAGAATGACGTATGCCCATGTGCTACTACGAGGACCTCCATGACGTACGGACGTCGGGGCGGCTACACCTAAGCAGTACCCGATGTCACCGAGCACCCTGCAGCCAACGCCAGAGAGGAGACTAAGGAAGAGCGATGTCTGGCGCACTGCCGACAGGATACTGCTTTGTTACCACTGTGGGGAGACTGGTCACTACCGCCAGGCAGGACTACGTGGTTTTCCTGTCAATGCACCTCGACCACGAAATGGTGAACGTCTCTTCGAAATTGAAGAATACCTGTCAGGTCGTCAAAGCTCAAGTGGCTTCCAACGACACCAACCTTGTGCAACGACAACGGGGAGGTGTAGGTCGCCTAGCCCCCGACCTTCAGCAAGCTCCCCAAGGTCTCGTACCCCAAGCGCGTGTCGGAAAAATAGTCGGCTACTTGTGGAGGCAAGGCCGCTGTCGATGCTAACGCAGAAAAACCTCCATTGCTTACTCTGAACGACGACCGACTCAGAAACCAAAGCTTCGATAGTGACGTTGCTTCCAATTTACGTGTGTTCATTGATGGCTACGAAGTCATCGGACTGGTAGATACAGGCGCAGATTATTCAGTGATGAGTAGCGGACTTTCTAAAATACTGAAGGAAGTGCTGACTCATTGGAAGGAACCACAAGTTATCACAGCAGGAGTACCTAATCCACCCTACTGGAATATGCACAGCAAGAATTGGAATACAAGGTTTCACATACGTTGCCAGTTTTATTGTGCTGCCGGAATGCTCAAGAGACTTGATTATCCACATCGATTTCTAACAAGCTAATGGTGCTGTAATTAACTTGCGAGAATCTTCCGTCTCATTTTCGACTAGGCAAGCGATTGCTATCTTTGAAACGGAAGAAAACGTATATGACCTTTGTATTGCAGACGATGACGTCATGGTGCCCCCAATATCGAGCATATCTGTCGCAGTAACCAACAAAGCATTCAATGAATTCAAAGGATTGGCTGACAACAATTCTGCCTTAATACTCCAAAAAGGGATCTGCATGGCACGAGGCCTTGTTAAGTTACAAGACTGATGTACAAATGTTCTACTTACAAACTTTGGAAATGAGGTGCAGCATGTTCCAAAGGGAACCGTCATTGCCAGTTTAAATGATTTCATCCAGGTTACACAGCTGTGCACTTTCGAAACCAATGAGTCTGATTTTCAAGACTTGGAGTCTGTCCTTGCAGCCATCCACATCGAGCCAGGGCTAGTACTAAGCGAAAAAGAGCTAATAGAGGGTCTTGTAAGAGAATTCACCGAATGTTTCTCGTTGTCATCTAAAGTTTAATGCACCCTATGGCCAAACATTGCATCATTGTCAATGAGTCAGTGAGGCCAATATACCAGCATTCCTACAGAGTGTCACCAAGAGGAAAAGAAGCTATTGGTAATCAGGTGAAAGAAATGCTCAAAGACATGTAATCCAGCCTTCATTAAGTCCATGGGCGTCACCTTTTGTTCTTGTGAATAAAAAAGACCAAACCTTACGTTTCTGCATCGGAAGCTAAACGCCGTCACCAAACGGGATGTTTATCCTCTTCCAAGAATTGATGACACTCTGGATAGGCTGCAAAATGCCAGATATTTTTCCTCATTGGATCTTAAAAGTGGATATTGGCCGATAGAAGTTGACGAAAGAGATCACGAAAAGACAGCGTTTGTGACACCAGACGGTTTATACGAGTTCAAGGTAGTACTCCCTTTTGGCTTTTGTTCACCACCCGCCACATTCCAACGGATCATGGACACAGTGCTTTGTAGTCTGAAATGGCAGACGTGCCTGGTTTTTATCTCGGTGATGTTGTAGTCTTCTCTGCCATAGAGTTTCTCAAAATTAACTAGAGAGCACTCTGGCGCTGCGATCGTTCAGCGACCATGGGAGTGATGGGTAGTACACACATTTGTCTAGTCTTCGTACTTGCGGGTGGCGAATCGTACTTGTGACTTCGTTTATTGCTGTGTTTCAATTTTGTTTTGAAAGAAAGATTCAACCCTTTTGAACTTCGTGACCCAATTGGGAAAGGTAATTCGAAAAAAATAGGGTGGTGAAGCACAATCACTGAACATTTGCTGATTTTTGTTTCGTGACAAAACAGCTTCAAGCCACATGAACACACACGAGCCAAGAGTAGCCCAGAAGTACGAAGTTTAGACAAATGTGTGTACTACCCATCATTCCCATGCTCGCTGAAGCGCTGTGCATTACAGCTCCCATAGACACTAGCGCCAGAGTTCCCTCTAATGTATATTGGGAAACTCTGTTCTCTGCTACTTTCGAGCAACATTTGGAAAGGCTCCGGGCCGTGCTCACTGCGATCGAGTCAGCGGACTTGACGATAAAACCGCAGATATGCCATTTCGGCTTCTGTGAGCTCCTTTTTCTCGGGCATGTCATTAGTGCAAAAGGCGTCCGCCCAGACCCTGCAAAACTGAGGCCGTAGCGAAATTTCTTAAGCCAACAAACAAAAAGGCTGTTAGGCGACTTTTAGGACTCTGCGCCGACGGTTCTTTTATCGACGGTTCGTTAAAAATTTTTCACGAATCGCTGAACCACTGACACAACTGACAAAAGAGGAAATGCCTTTCGTATGACTTGCCGAACAAGGGGATGCCTTCAATGAACTGCAAAAGTGTCTTCAAAGCCATCCTGGTCTGGCACATTTTGACAAGGAAGCAGAAACCGATATCCACATGGATGTAAGCAATTCAGGGCTTGGGGCCGTGCTCATCCAATGGCAAAACAGACAAGAACTAGTCATTGTGTATGCCAGTCGCACTCTTTCAAAAGCTGAGGTGAACTACTCAGCGACCGAGAAAGAATGCCTTGCCTTGGTGTGGGCTATGAGCAAGTTTCAACCATATGTATATGGTAGACCTTTTCGAGCTATAAGCGACCATCATTCGCTATGCTGGCTGGCTAATCTCAAGGACCTATGCGGACGGCTTGCACGATGGAGCCTGCGATTACAGGAGTATGATATCACGCTTGTGTATAAGTCAGGTCGCAAGCACAGTGATGCGGACTGCTTGTCACGTGCTCCGATTCAACCTGCTGCTTCTGCTTCCACCGAGGACAGTGAAGATCTTGTTTTCTTGGAAGCTTTGACACCGTCAGCGATGGCACATCATCAGCGATCCGACCCTGAGATACTCCTCTTAATACCTACAAAAACAGTCTGTCGATGTTCCACGACCTTTTGTCCGTGGCTTATCAGCGTTCGTCCTATGAAACAACATCCTGTATAAAAAGAACTTTGACAACAATACAGCGACATTCCTGCTTGTCGTCTCTTCACTTCTGAGACCAGAGATTTTGGAGGCTTGCCACGACGATCCATCAGCTGGACATTTAGGAGTAAGCAGAAGGTTAGCACGCATCCGCACCAAATACTACTGGCCGAAGTTGCTTAGCTCTGTACGACACTATGTCAGAACCTGCCGGGACTGCCAAAGTCATAAAACCCCTCCGCTAAAACCAGCAGGTCTCCTGCAACTGGTAGAACCATCAGAGGCCCCATTCACACAAGTAGGAATGGACTTACTGGGCCCATTTCCTACGTCGTCATCGGGAAAGCGTTGGATCATAGTTGCGACGGACTATTTAACCCGATATGCCGAGACCGACTCTTGTTAAGGGATCAGCCGTTGAAGTAGACGAATTTTTCGTCTCCAACATCATACTGCGGCATGAAGCTCCAAGAGCGTTGATTATGGACCGAGGAACTGCATTTACAGCCGACCTGATAAAATGTATTATGAAATTGACGCACACCAGTCATAGGAAAACGATGGCATATCATCCTCAAGCGAATGTTTTTAGCAAACGACTGAACAGAATGCTGGCTGATATGTTGTCGATGTACGTTGATATAGAACACCGTACTTGGGATAAAATATTATTCTATGCAACATTTGCCTACAACACTGCAACGCAAGAGACAACACGGATGACGCCGTTCCAACTTGTTTTTGGCCGGACGGTAACAACACCTTTAGATGCAATGCTACCTATTGACGAGACGCCCGAGAACGACTATGACGTTCACGAGTACATACAAAGAGCAGAAGAAGCCGGACTGCTGGCACGATATTGCATTCTCCAACAGCAGAAAACCGACACGCACTGATACAAACTGCGAAGAAGGGACGTCCAGTACACACCAGGAGACAGAGTATGGGTGTGGATTCCTGTACGAATACGTGGCCTGTCAAAAAAACTGCTTCGCCCCTGTTTCGGTCCGTACAGAGTGCTCCGCCGCGTTAGCTCGCTCATTTACGAAGTTATGCCAGAGGGACAGGATATTTTGACCCGACGGCAGCATGGCACGGAAAGTGTGCATGTCGTTAGGATGAAACCGTATCACGACAGGCAATGAAACGCCGAGGACACAACGTTGTTTGACGTTAACGACATCGACGACGAGGTGTTGTGAATGACTGCCATGCAACCAGTTTGACACAAGCATCGGGACGATGCACTCTGGAAAGGAGGGCAATGACACAATGTGACTTCAAGTTACGCGCGCTAGCCGATACTTGTGCCCTCCAGATGGTTTGCGACGCATGAGCCTGTAGTTGGAAAAAAAGAAGAACGTGGAAGAAGAGGCAGAATTGAATCCTCGAGACAACTAGGAGATTTCATTCTAGCTGTGTTATTATTCTCGGGCACAAGTTCGCCCTGCTTACGTTAGCTTATTAAATGTGTTCATTGAACCGTGCATACCGTGCATTACAATGTTATCTTGGCTCTGTAATCAGCTTCTTACCAGAGATAGCTATTGGGGTGTGGATTTGAATACGATCTTCTACTTTTCAGTGGTTTCAGTTTTAGTTTAAATTGTATATGTATGCACTGGCTGCTCCTGGCTTTATACTGGCTTCGTTGTGCAGATATAGAAAAAAAATCGTATATATCAATCATAGGAATGATGTTAATAAATGTCGGAGTGTCTTCATGAGGTACTAAGACCCACAGATACTGTGCGATAAGGTTCACACACTGCCCCGCCGTGGTGGTCTAGTGACTAAGGTACTCGGCTGCTGACCCGCAGGGCGGGTTCGAATCCCGGCTGCGGCGGCTGCATTTCCGATGGAGGCGGAAATGTTGTAGGCCCGTGTGCTAAGATTTGGGTGCACGTTAAAGAACCCCAGGTGGTCTAAATTTCCGGAGCCCTCCACTACGGCGTCTCTCATAATCATATAGTGGTTTTGGGACGTTAAACCCCACATATCAATCAATCAATCATCAAGGTTCACACACTCTTAATATTCATATCGTGTCAAGATGTTGTCACTACGAAAAGAATTAGGTCTGTCAACTCTTAATACTCGTCACTGTGTATTATAGAATCATGTACCCTTATTATCCATGTCATGTTTAATAATGCTTATTCACATGCTACTTCTAACCAATGCATAATGAACATACGTAAGCCCAACCCTTAAATAAAGCCTATGTTGGGCTTTTAAGGTAATAAAATGAAATGTACCGCATTTACTCGAAAATAGGTCGGGCACGAATATAGATCGATCGCTACTAATAGTGTTTTATGATTTAAAAAAATCAAATATAGGTCGGCCCATGTTTTTTTTCTTTTTTTTCCAATTCAGAAACACAAAAGTTGAAACATACCACACCTTTTTTTACATAGCTTAGCGCTCTAATTGCTGCCGGGGCTGTCATCTTGTCAGATGTGCAAAATATTCTCGTCACCCTATGCTTCGCAAGCACTGGCGACTTCCTAAACGACGTCGTCCTCACTGTCACTGCTGCCGATTGCTAGGCCGCGAAAAGCATGACGTCATTCATTGCACATAAACACGGCAGAACGGCTAGATTTCACAGGTTATTTGAAAAGGCGGTACGTGACTATTGCATAAATAACCTTTTTATCTCAATTACTCAGGTAGTCGGAAAGGAGCGGGGGAACCACTTGAAGAACAGTGGGCGTGGCAGTTGAACGCCATAGAGAACCGAAGCTCAAGTTTGCAGTGCGACGACAACGCCGCGCCTGGCCCTGGCAGCGAGCTTCAGAATACTTGAGGAGAGACGCAGGAGAGGTCGCAGGCGAGTCAGTGTATTTCGCCGAAACGGGAGCGCGTGCAACGCATGCGCAACGTGTTCTGCAGCATGAGGGTGTTGTCTGCAGTCACTGCGGAGAACTTCGGCGCCGTGCCACAGCTTGGCGCGCTAAAACGAGACGCTTGCTGTGCGAAGTTGCCTTTCCGCGATGCGATGGAAGAAGTAGCCCCACGGAAGCGTCGGCGAAGTCCGAAGTATTGTTGTATTGTGGGCTGTCACAACAATTCAGACAACACCAAGGAACGCTCTCCACGTGTAAAGCTGTATCAGTTTCCCAGCAAGTCACAGCCGGCAAACACAGCCGCGTTAGCGAAAGGTAGAGCAAGCATCACACGAGGGCCGAAAAAAACCAAAAAAAATGAGGTGATCACTTCAGCTTGCTGCTTCGTGGCGACGTCAGCAGGTGATGCACCCACGGCCAAGAGGACATGACTCTAAAACTTCTTGGACATTTTAATGCCATCACCGTGTACTCTAGTAATTTTTTTACTACGCTGCAAACGTCTGCACATGACAGTACACGGCTGCTACTGCTAGATACCACATCAAAACAACAATTATATGGTTTCCATAAACGTCAGCATAGCACATCGATAAAGTACGTGGCTTCATGTCAGCAGAATGAAATTTACCTCGAGGCATACCTCGTACACGGTATTATCATGGAGGACCCAAGAAATGCATTTCGCAGTGACTCATCTCGTCACTGTCGTCTGCTTCACATCATAAACTTGACTAACAAGCTTTACAACTTTTGTTCAATTTGCTCTTCGGAAGTGCTTGTCCAGCTCAGAAATCTTTGTGAAGCCGCATTGCAGGCAGTACATTCTGAGGTGACTTAAACGCAGCGCGCGCTCTTTGCACGAGCACGTAAGCGAGTGACAGCGCTTTGGTGGAAAGGCAAAAGGCACCTATACAACCCTGATTTCTACTTTTCTACCAAAGATGGCGCTGCCTGTCCAGAGTCGCAGTGTCAAAATGCATTATTTTGGCTTCCTATAAGCTGGGCACTTTTGGATGGTTTGATCATGGATATAAGTCGAGATTCTTTGGTCTCGAATATAGGTTGATAGCGGATTATCAACAACATTTGCGGAAAAAAAGGTTGACCTGTATTCGAATAAATATGGTAGGTACATAGCCATCATACTGCCGTTTGTATGTGCAGTGCAGTTCAGCAGCCTCAATCTTCTGCCATCCTGATGCTTTAGTAACGTGCTTTCCTAGATTCACTTATCAGTTTTATCGACTTTCATGAGCTTTGATGTGCATCAATTTTGATTGCAGCGCAAGCAACAGAAATACTTCCATTCTTCGTGTCCCCAAGTGTCCTCTACCACCCAGGTGGCCACTTTCTACCAACAGGTAGCGAATGCAAGGTGGAATACATCACCTTCTTCAAGAAGATGGCTTCTTCTCATAATGGTGCTACAGTATAAAACTGATAGTCTTGCTAATGTCTACACTGTGTCACTTTCTTTCAGTTGCTTTGTGTAATTCACTTCCATAATGAGGTAGGCTGGAAACACTGAAGAAAGAAATAGTAGAGCTTGCACAAAGCCGCAGAAGGCTGGGTTACAGCAGAGTTGCTAGACAAGCAGCAGAAGAGGACAAAGATAAAGCTAACGAAGAGAGCACAGGCTGGCTCACGAAGATGATTGTTTTTTTTTATGCCACAGCAAACTATATTTCGGCATCGCACCTTCCATCTTTTTTTGTCATTTTCGATTTCTCTGTTGTTGTTTTTTCATCCTCCTTTTTCTCCTTCTAACCCTTGCATCTCTTCTTTGCACCCCCACTTCCCTTTTCCACCAGCTGGCTGTGCTGTGCTGTACAAGGCCATCCTCTGCTCTGCCAGCAAGCCTGGATAGCATAGTAACTGCACAGGGTTGCTCAGGCCAAGGTGTTCTTAAATGCGTGAAAAAAAATTGACAGATTCCACATACAGTGGGAATTCATAATATGCGAAGCAGGAATGAGAAAGGTTGATATGTCACATCAGCACAGCATTACGAAATGGAGGTAAATTATGCCGTACATGACTTCCGTGTCATGATTATTATGTTTGGATGTATCATTTACCTTCGTCATCTATTGACGTCACGTGATACCAAACTTAGTATATGTGGACATTGCGAAATGGCCGCGAGCACGCTATGAGCGTGGTATGTTGTCATGTTCTTACATGACACGCCTGTCAGAATTATCATGTTTGCACCAGTCATATACCTTCGTCATTCATTGACGTCACATAACACCAAACTTGGTATATGTGGAGCTAGCAAAACGGCCGCGAGCGCATCATGAGTGTGGCATGTAGTCATGTTGTTACATGACACGCATGTCGTGATTATCATGTTTCAATGCGTCATTTACCGATGTCGTCCGTTCGCGTCACGTAATACCGAATTTGGTGCATGTGAAGCTAGCGAAACGGCCGCGAGCGCATCATAAGCATAGCATGTAGTCATTTTGTTACATGACATGCATCTCAAGTTTATCATGCTTGCACCAGTCCTATACCTTCGTCATTCATTCACGTCCCGTAATACCAAATTTGGTATAAGTGAAGCCAGCGGAACGACCACCAGGGCATCATGAGCATGGCATGTAATAATGTTGTTACATGACAGGCATCTCATGGTTATCATGTTTGCACCAGCCACATACCTTCGTCATTTATTCCCGTAATATCTAGTTCGGTATATGTGACGCTAGCGAAACAGCCGCGAGGGCGTCGTGGGCGTGGCATGTAGTCACGCAGGTCATCATTTTTATGTAAGGGTCTGTCGCTTGTGTTCGCCATGCAATCATGTCATAGCATACCAGTTTTGCAGCATGTTATGCGAACGAAACCACTGCAAGAGCAGCAGGACCATGAAATGCAAATCACTACATTCGTCACATTACATGTCATGATTTTCATGGTATGACTAGTCAAATGTGGTCATCCTACAGTCATGTTATGCCGTACCAAGTTTGGTATTGATCCATTATCGAAACGGCCAGGAGTGCTGAAAGTCGTAGATAGATGGATGGATGGATGGATGGATGGATGGATGGATGGATGGATGGATGGATGGATGGATGGACGGACGGACGGACGGACGGACGGACGGGCGGGCGGGCGGGCGGGCGGGCGGGCGGGCGGGCGGGACCTTGGGCATTTGTCTTAGTTGCGCAGAAAGCAACTAAAGCACTGCTACTTTACCTTAAGTCAACAAACCTGAGCGACCGCCTGTAAACTGTGTGTGCTCCCCGAGTGTGCTCGTGATTGTGTGTACCTTCTCATCTTTCTGCAACCTCTTTTCTCCCCTTTATCCCTTCCCCAGTGCAGGGTAGCAAACCGGATGTGCGTCTGGTTAACCTCCCTGCCTTTCCTTGTATCTTTATCTCTCTCTCTTGTATACCTAGAACACACGGATAAGGTCAACCTTAACTGCTCTGCTGTAAAACCTGCCACTGACGCATTATCGGATGCAATAGAAAAATGCAGCTATGTGTCAACCAAAGAACGCTCGAAAGCGCTTGAGTAGTTGCGTGAGCGAGATTCTATTTTATATTTGGCGTGTTTTGAGGGTTTATGGTTTTTTAGGAGGAAAAAAAAACAACCAAGCTGATTTCAGCACAAAATAAATGTTTGATTCTATGGTTAGTTGATGCGGACAAATTAAAGCTAATATTTTATTATTCATGCAATAATTAACACTGGGAAGTTAAAGTTAACACTCAGTAATAAAAAAAGTACAGGTTGTAAGTACGGATGACTCCAATAGTATACAGCAGTTAACGCTTTCCCGGAGTGTATGGTTTCCTTTCGAATCTTGGTTTGGGTTAGCTGGGACACCCAGTATAGGCACCATATCCCTGCTGCAATTCACCCGCTCATGCAGGGAGGGAAACTCGTACATCGCGTTCTATTTTCACTGACCCCGTCGCACCATTGCGTTTTTTGTCTGTTAGGCATCGCGTTCTGAGAGGTGGCGTAGGGCGGAGCAGTCGGGGGTCTTTGAGCTCCCGCCTCAGCAAAAAATTTTTGAGGTTTTTCGTGTGCTGTACCTCAGGATCTTGCTACGAGTCGACGCATAAGCTGCCAAGATTCACGTCGGTATCGCACTTTAACCGGTAGGTCCATTTTTGAGCATTTTTCAGGCTTTTACGCCACCGACTACGCCTCGCGTGCTCAGCAACTGGGGTGTACAGCCGTGACTCATCGCAACGGGCAAGCAGCTGGTCCAGATCCAGATCTCGGTCCAGAAGTCGCTCCCGAGGTCAACAAAATGGAACCTCGTCTACAGGCCGATCGTCGTCAGTCCCAATCTAGAGGCCCATCGCACTCGAGAAGCCGGTCCAGGGACCCGCATGGAACAGTCCGTTTCCAAAGCCCACCCGAACCAGAGATTCAGGGTGGCACCTGGGTTGACCACGTGTGCAGCGGAAGAGGTGGAAAGGCAACGGGGGACACTGCGCCAGAACATGGTCTAGCGGAGCTAAATCAGCTTAAGAAGGAGAATGCCGAAATGCGCAGCATTATTGAGTCGCTCAGAGCCGAAATAGCTGAGCTTAGACGTGCCAGTACATCTCAAGCTACTCGGGCATCTGCTTCTCAGTCGGTAGGTTCTCCCTCTCATCAACCTACGGACGTTCCCATGGTCGTGGAAGCAGGCCCCTCGGGCAACCCAGCCAAGCGTAAGACTGCGACTTCGGCCGGCAATGTGCAGGCTAAGACCAAATTTGAAATTAAGCAGACCTTAAATTCAATTTGCCTAGTAATTCGAAGACTTAATGAGCGTTTTTCGGTGGTATATCAACGTCTCAACTGTTATGGATCAGAAAAGAGATATTCAACATGCCAGAATTGAATCTGTGGAGATTCAATTGCAGAACACCGGTTTTATGGGGCAGAGCCCCAATATCAAGGGAGCAACTAGGATTCACCTGGACTTCTTTCCAGAGGGAACGCCTTTATCGGCACCCATTCCCATGAGTATCCCCAGTTCGATTGGCACAGCTGCTTCTGTACAGAACCTGACGGTAGGATCAGGGAGCACCTCCAATGATCAAGATGGCCTCGCACGCTGAATTTCGTATTCGGCAATGGAACTGCGGGGGAATGCTTAGCAAAAGGGGCACCCTGCAGCAATTTGTCCGCTCTCACAGCGAGAAGCCGCAAGTGGTCCTACTGCACGAGACGCTGTCTGATAAGTAACCCTCCCGGAGTACAAAAAGGCACATTCAGTTAAAGGGGAAGGCAGAGAGATTGCCACGTTAGTCAGCAAGAAGTTCACCTTTGTGACACATCATCTAGGGTTAAGGCCTAAAAAATAGAGCTCTCCTTGTTTGAGGTCATTCCGAAGGCTTCCAACCTCTGCAGTATTTTTATACTGAATATATATAGTAGTCCTAGTGATCATAGGCAGCGTTTTAAGACAATCATAGCTAAGGCAACCAGACTGTCTGGGCTCTACCCTCTGGTTGTGGCGGGGTATTTTAACGCGCCTTTCTGGGTGCGGAACTACCCGTGTGGTTTTGTTAAAGCCAGAAGCTTGTGGCAGGAGACGGGAGATGCGGATTTCTCGTTAATAACGGAGCCGGCTTTTCCTACTAGACGCGGCAGCACGTACCACCAGGGACTCCACCCCGAACCTAGTTTTCGTGAAAAATGCTGGCTCGGTAGGTTGGGAAAATGTTCAGTCGGATTTAGGAAGTTATTATTATATTGCAGTTACTAAATTGCAGATGGAGCCAAAATCTAAAAGAAAGTTTACTCACGTCGGTTGGGATAAATTTCGGGAGTCACGCAGGGCTCGAGCGGAACAGGGGAAATACCGGACTCTCTGGTGCTATGAACGGAGATGCTGCTGCAGGACGTTCGGGTGGTTACCAGGATCACTGAGACAGAGGTACAGACCAAAAAAATGGACAGTTGGCTTGCGCATGTACTGGAGGCAAAGCAGTCGCTATTGGTCAGATGGAAGGGCCAGAGACTTAATCGTAAGCTTCAGAAAAAGATTGCGGAGTTAAATACACAAATTGAAGAACAATGCCAAAACTTTTCGAGGCAGCAGTAGGATTAAATTTTGTAACTCATTCTATGGATAAATGTGAACCAGAGGTAAATGAAATCTTTTAAAACACCTGCTTGACGAGTCGGGCACTAAGTCTAATCAGAGGGGGGTCCTCGCTAGAAAACTTCATATTCCTTAAAGATCCTCTTTGGGCGCGGAGCTATTGCGGCAGCTTGCTAAGAAGTATCTACCGCTTGCAGTCTATTCCAACATGCAAGCCTATCCGGGGTATATGGGTACACCTTGTGCCTATTTGGATGAACCCTTTGCCATCACCGATGTGCGACGTGCCCTGCACGACCTCAATGGCCGATCGACACCGGGTCCGGATAGGGTCGCCAACAATGCGCTTCGGAACTTGGAAGAAGACTGTTGAATTTCTTACTGATAAGATTAATAGGATTTGGAAGAGAGGTGACATCTCGGAGCAACGAAAGTTTGCCAAGGTGATCCTCATTTCCAAGCCCGGTGAAGCACCAAGTTTGGATAATCTGCGCCACATCTCTCTCATGTCGTGCGTGGGAAAGGTGGGGAAACACTTTATCCAGAATCAAATGGCGGAGAACATAGAGCACAATAATCTTTTTTCTCGTTACCTAATTGGCTTGAGGTCAGGCCTCTGTACGCAGGATGCTATGAAAATCATTAAGACTCAAATTTTAGATAATCATACCAGAGACCCCACGGCGATCCTATGCTTCGATATAAAAAAGGCATTTGATAATGTCCTTCTTAATTCTATTTTGGATGCGATCTCTAATCTCAGCCTAGGTTCCTCATTTCATGCGTTTGTCAGATCCTTTCCGAGTAGCCGAAAAGCCATATTTAAAGTTGCGATCTCTATAGAATCTGATGTGCAAGTGCTGGGGAATAGGGACACCCCGCAGGGATCTGTCATCGTCATGGCTGGTATCTCAAGGCAGCTTTCTGGAATTTCAGATGTAGGTCACCCAATTTATGCCGATGATATCACCATTTGGTGTAGTGGAGAAAGTGATGACACTGTAGAGGCTGCCTTGCAAGAGGCCATCGACATTACCGAGAGTTTTCTGGAGGACACAGGCCTTTCTTGCTCTCCGGAAAAGTCTGAGTCTCCTCCATAACCCGGTCAGGAAGGGCCGTCGACCGCGAGGCTGGGTGCCGCCCCTAGAGACAGACATCCACCTACGTACCAAAAGTGTACGATCAATCCCCAAAGACGCTTCCATTTGGGTCTTAGGTATGACGCTAGAAGCAACAGGCACCAATAACATCACGACTCAAAGGTTAGGCAGATAGTTTTATTAGGCTCATAAGGCGGGTGACTAATCGAAGGGCAGGACTATCAGAGGACAACTTGGTCAGGCTTATACATGCTTTTCTGTTGGGTCATTTTGCATATGTGGCGGCAATGCATGTTTGGAAGAGACCGGTAAGGGACAAGCTTAATGCAATAATTAGGAGAACGGTAAAGAATGCCCTTGGGCTCCCCAGCTACACCCACACAGATCGTCTCCTGCAGTTGGGAATTCATTATACATAGGAAGAAATCGTGGAAGCGCAAGAAAGAACACAGGTAATTAGGCTGTCTGGCTCAAAAGCGGGGAGGATGATTCTCGCGGATATGGGATTCCACCAGCTCAGATTGAGGCTCTGTACCAAGGGTTGACAAAGGATCAGAAGGAGAATATCATTGTCTCGCCTGCCCCGCGGAACATGCATCCCCAACGAATGTTGAAAGGAGGAGAGCACGCGCTCAGGTCCTTTTCCGCCAAGTTGTGGTTCTCGAAGGGGATGCCTGTTTCGTAGACGCGGCGCAATACGATGACCAGAGAGACTGATTCACGTTAGTGGCAATCAACCACAAAGGGATGACAGCTAATGCGGCGTCGCTATGCGCCAGAACTGTCAATGCAGTCGAGCAGGTTGCCATTGCCGTGGATCTTTTAGATCAGCGTCATGAACATATATTTAGCAATTCTAAAGCGGCCATTCGTGCCTTCGGTGTTGGAGCTGTGTGCAAAGAGGCCAAAAACGTACTCGGTGAGAAGTCGCTTACAGCCCATACCCTTACATGGTTACCAGCTCATATGAGAAACATGGACGGCGGAATTTTCTATCTCAATGAGTTGGCCCACTCCTGGGTGCAAGGTTTAGCTGTCCGAGGCCATGGAGAACCTTTGTGTCGAACTGGAGATTTTGTAAAAAAGGATCTGCCAACCACATACAATGAAATTCCCCAACATTTCGTTATGAATAGGAGAATCTTTCCACCTCCACATAGGAAGCTAAATAGAGCGGAGGCGCTTACATTGCGATTACTTCAAAAAGAAACGTACCCTGACCCTGCCTTTCTTCACAATTCTTACCCTGATGTTTATTTAACCAACTCGTGTACAAAATGTGGTCGTTTAGCCACCTTTCACCACATGGTCTGGGAGTGCCCTTCGGTACGCGACACCGATACAGCATCGTACAGAAAGTGGGACTCTGGTCTTCGGAGTCCGGACATAACATCGCAACTTTGGGTTGTCCAGAGGGCCCACGATGCGGTGCTAGGTCTCGGCCTCACTGTACCATCGTGGGAGTGGCCCGCCGTGTGCTAGGGTGCACGCCTTCAGACTTTGTGGGAATTGAGGCTTGCCCTCTGCCTTTGCGCGGGCTTTGCCGCCTTTTCTGCCGTTCTCATGTCCCGACATGACTCCCCTCCTCCGCTGTCTGCCGCGCTGGGAGAGCGAGGAGTGATGCTCAACCCCTCTCATCCGGTAGCGGATGTCGACTGGGCGCCGCGCGCGGGGTCTCTCGGGACGTTTCGTCGGAGAGAGATTCCACGGGACAGTTCACGGTGAGCACACATTCCCTTTTCCGTCCATCCACTCTCATTGTTTGGGGCTCGTCGGACTTCGCTGACGGTGCCTCGCGCCAGAGGCGAACGCTCACCTTTTGTTGCCCCTTTGCTTACGCTCGGCTACAGTGGCTACTGTAGCTCGGCCAAAGGGTGGTATGGTGTCCTAGTGCGTGGCCAAGTTACGCTGACCCGTCTCCCTCCGAAGCCAACGCGAGCGCCTTTGCCCTCGCTCGAGCAACTGGGCCTTGGTCCCGGTGTCTCCGTGAATCACTTTTACCACAGAGACGTGCTCGTGGAACCCTGTGTTGTACTTTTCGCCCGTGGCGTGGATAAGCCCGTTTGCTTTCCCGCCGCGCCTTTGCAACGGGCTGTACTGTGTTTTGGTGTTGCCACAGACAATAAAATGTTGCGACCTTGAGCAGTATCGTGTTCTTGCCATGGCGACGGTTAACGCGTGCCCTGCGTCTCGCTAAGACCGGACCCACACTAGTGGCCGTACTCCTTCGAGGTACGTATCACTACAACTTTCACAATAAAGTTTTCCAAAATCAAGACCAATTGCGTTCTGACGCTGTAGCCACACTAGAAAACCCGACTGCACCTGCGTTGCACTGGCGGTACAAAGACTTGGATGACGCCTGAGCTCCACCTTTAAGAGTAGAATGCAATGACGTGCCCCGTGCGCGTAGAGTTTGACTACGCCGTAAGAAAAAGAACATGTGTGCACGTACCATTGACCGTTTCAAACTGTCCTAGAATATACAGTAGCCGACTGCGCCTTAGTTTTTCCTTTTGCTAATCGGCGCAGTACCCACTACTCGTTGCACGATTCACTTGTTTTGACACATGGTGCAGTTCTATGATTCTGGCACGCAAAATATACGTGTTAAGGAGACTCCTTCCACAACACGACAGTCATATAGTGTGGTTTTTTCCAAGGCAGTTTCAAGCAATGATTTGGCTATGTGGTAGAACACTTGCTTGCCATGCAGACGGCCTAGGTTCAATTTTCACGTCTAACCAAGAAATTTTACTGTATCTTTTATTCGCATCTTTCTCAATTTTTCGGTAATGGTCAAGATGAGGATTTTCGACTCGCAACCACCGACACCGGAATTTCTTCAAAACTAGCTCTTTAACGCTCTTGCGTTAAAACAAACGTAAAAGTAGAACACTTTCTGTAATAGCTTTGTTGAAATATTTTGAGGTGGTAGAGTAAGACACCCACACGAAAACCAAAATGGAAGATCGCACATTTGAGTAGAAATTCAACCAAGCGCAAATTCAACCAATCTAACACCGAATCGTCCACTTTCCTGGCAAGGTGCCAACTGTGGCGTCTCCCTCTGAGGCGGGGGATAAATGAGGCCGCGGCCGAGGTGTGCCACACCACTGGAGTGTAAAAAAAAAAAGAGAGAGAGACATAGCATAGTGAGTCAAATGGCCTCCGGCTTTCGCTGATCATATTTGTAATTTACAAAGTGTCCCCAATTTTTCTGGTGATCCGTGGTCGGTTTTCTGTAGTCGTAGTATTCGCCTAACGTTGAGTCGTTTCAGACACTGAGAAACGCTGAAAGATGAAATACGCCGTGCCAATATTGTAAAGTTTCCTACAATTTTTATAAGAAATCTTATGGCCGATTCCGCCTGACGACAATGTTTTAAGAGAGGCCAGAACTATTTAGTCTGCCAGAACTACGCCCACTTGGGACAAATATCACAGGGGATAGATTCCGTGCGGACTGCTTGTTTTTAGATGCGAAGTGTGTTAGGGTCGAACTCAATCCGTTGTGCGGCGTTACCATTCTTACTGCGTATGCGCGTGCCTTCCCCTCCCCTCATACGACCAAAATGGCAGCCTCTTGTGTCGCGAGTCCGCGCTGCTGGGAAAACGCAGTGGTTGTTCGGCAAACACGCAATTACCGACGGAACTTCAGTACACACAGTGATCTGTGCCTCCTCCGAGAAGTCGTCGATGTCAATCCCTTTGAGAATCCGCACATGTGGGGTGAACTTCCACGACACGATCTAGATCTGACCCTTCGGACTATAAAGGAACGTTTCGAGATGATTCTTTGGTACTTCCGTCAAAGGGACATCGCGAATCTTCGATAGTAAGTGATTTGATGTAACAATAGTAACAATCCAGTTTTTAACAGCCGCCACTTTCTTTAGTTTGATTTGCCACAAGGCAACGCGGCAAACGTGCTGCCTCGGGGCAGGGCGTTTTGAAAGGCGTTTGGTCTGCCTTGAAGGATTCGATTGTAGTCCAGCTTAGAGTGAAGGCAACAAAAACATGAAAAAAATGATCATGCGTCAAACAGTAAATGATTCCACACTCTTTTAATGCAGAATTTTCTGTTTTGTTGCAACGTAAGAACAATTTTCATTTTCCTTTACAACAACTTTCATCCACCGGTGGCGTCGCGATTGCGTTGCCCGAACGACGCTTTGCTAAAACCGAAAACGTGCGTTGCGCTCCGGTAACGTTGAGCGTTTGAGCGGAACGGGGAACGGAGCGCAAAATTGGTCATCTAAAAGTGCCTATTACCTCATTTCCTGCAACAGATACTCTACTTTGCGCAAAACTACTTTAGGTACCGCCTGCCGACCTTGGACTATCTAAATGTACCGAATGTGCTTTCGCTCAGGGCTTTGTTCCTTGACCAGAGTGATGGGAAGGTTACCGATGCCTTGGAAGAGGTTATTTAAGGTTCAAAGAGATTTATATCAAAGAGCCAATCTTTACTGCAGTTTTCTTAATTGCTTTATATTTTATTTGTTTATTTTTTTCCTTAAGTTACCCTCCTCAGCATTGCTATGTGTGTTTCTTGTTCATCTTTTTTGATAATTGCAATTTTGTTACATTATTAGTTATTTTATTTTTAAGTAGATTACATTTAATCTATTAATATTTAAGAATTTCATTTTATAACTACTCGGTTCTTTGCCAATCCACCAGCGTGGGTGAGTGCCACTGTTCAAGGTTCTACCAACTAATTGCTATTCTGCCTTCGCCCCTGCCACGTGCACGCATGCACGAGGTAGAGAAGAACAATACAGCGCCTGCGGCGTTACACGGCGTTCTGTACGCTGACCTCAGCACACCGCAGCGCCTTATCGAGACCGCACATGCTGCTTTATATTCTGTACCGCGTCGTTTACGACAACCACGCGAAGCAGTTTCGATGAAAGAGCAGCAGCTGCCAATCCCGACGGTCAGAGCTACAGGACTAGCAAGCGCAAGCGATCCAAGCGTGGCAAGGAGCAAAACGCTGGCCACGACAGCCAGGTGGTGCCCCAGAGTACCACCACTGCGGCGCCTCGAGAGAAGGTCCCCGGACAACCAGGGCACCGCTGGTCCGCCAGTGCCCCACGATACGCCCGACGGTGGTGCGTCCTCGCGGCCTTCAGCTCGCAGCAACGCCAAGAGTGCATCTAAGTCCTGCTCTTCGAGTTAGATTCCAGTTCAGCCTGCCCTGGAGCCTGCTTCTGCGAGGGTTGCGGTGTCCACGTCTCAGCCAAGCCTTGATGGCACCAGGTAACTATACACATAACATAGAATGCGGTCGCTTCGAGCGACGCGTCGGACGTGTCAGGAAAAGTATGCGTCTGCTGTTGAAGAAAACAGCTTTTCCGTGAGGCTCCACGCGCCCTGCAACGTGTTCGAATATTTGATGTGCAGCAGAAGAAAGACGACGCAAATGTCCAGGAACGGCAGCGTATAAAAATGCATTGTCCACACGCACAAACACACACACACACGCACACACACACGTGCGTGCGTACGTACAGACACACACAGATATTTTGATTTTAAGGCGCCAAAAAAAAAACGCAAGCGTGAGAGGACGCCGCGGACGAGCGCTCCGTCCCGTGTCCTGTCGTGTAACCGTTTTCTTTTTAGGGGCGAAACTCCATATAGCGGAACCCATTCGTCCATCGTAGGCGTTGTAGTGTATAACTAGTATAACATTTTGACCTACAAGGTGGTGCCGGTGAGAGATTTCTTTTGTGCGTTGTTGAACAATAAAAGATAGTGCTCAATGTACATGCCAATGGCTGCTAAGGGGGAATGAGAGACAGGAGCATTCGGCTTTTAGGTATCGCGCACGCTGTGATCCCCATTAGCAGCCATTGGCATGTACATTAAGCCCTATCTGACAAGAAAGGGTTGTACGTTGTACTCGCTGGGTGTAACCTCCTTAGTTTTAGAAAAATTTCGCGATCGTTGAGCCACAGTGCCATAAACACAATGAACTAGTATATACCATGAACTCGAGGTGGTTGAAGGTGGGAAGTAGACCCGAAGCGCAAGCCGTAAGAAAGTGTGCGTGTGCCACCTCTCGTTTAGTCCTTAGAATGTCTGCTGCATTGCGGTGCTTTTATATGGGGAATATATGATGAAAAGATGCGAGATGGTGGTACTTGGAGTGTTGAATAGATGGGCGAACGGACACGCAGAGAGATGCATGGATGGACGCATGAACGGACGCAGGGGTGAATGCATGGATGGACGGACGCATGGACAGTCACACAGACGGACGCATGGACGCACGGAAGCGAGAACGAATGGACGGACGAATGTTTCGCCCAATCTCCATCATTCACTCCGTGGATATGCTGCCATTTTTTTTAGGGGTGAAGCTCCTTATAGCGGCACCCGTTCGTCCCGCGTCCCGTCGTGGTATGTAACCAGTCTTACGCTTTGACCTGCAAACATTTTGACCTCCAAGGTGGTGCCGGTGAGAGATTCCTTCTGTGCGTTGTTGAACAACAATAAATAGTGCTCTATGTACATGCCAATATCTGATAATGGGGTATGAGAGACGGGAGCATTCGGCTTTTAGTGCACGCTGCGTGCACGCTGCGATCCCCATTAGGAGCCATTGCATGTACATTGAGCACTATCTGAAGGGAAAGGGTTGCTACTTTATACCCGCTGGGTGTAACCACCTTAGTTTTAGAAAGGTTTAGCGAGCGTTGAGCCGCAGTTCCATGAATACAATGAACTAGTATATACCATGAATGAACTCGAGGTAGGTAAAGGTTAAAGGTTAAAAGATTTGTTGCCATCGCATTCATGGCTGTACCGTTGCGGCGAAACTGTGACTTAATAGAGAGTTTTAGTACTGCGGAATGTTGCTACGTACGCATCACGCAAGCGCCTCGCGGTACGTGGCATCGTTTGCCACTAATCGGCTTTTAGTACGCCGTAGTACCCGCGTACGTAACGAGCGTGAAGCGTGTTGCGCCATCTGGTAGATCAAAATAGAAGCACGTGTTGTTGACAGCCAATGTGAGCCAATCCAAGTGTTATAGCCAGATTATGGCCATATTTTAAGCCACAGAACCGGTCGGTGTTTGCCCAATTGATTGATTGATTTGTGGGGTTTAACGTCCCAAAACCACCATTTGATTATGAGAGACGCCGTAGTGGAGGGCTCCGGAAATTTCGACCACCTGGGGTTCTTTAACGTGCACCCAAATCTGAGTACACGGGCCTACAACATTTCCGCCTCCATCGGAAATGCAGCCGCCGCAGCCGGGAATCGAACCCGCGACCTGCGGGTCAGCAGCCGAGTGCCTTAGCCACTAGACCACCGCGGCGGGGCGTGCTTGCCCAAGTTGCCCTCGATGCCGCCATTTTGCAAAACGAAGTCTCGCGCTGTCGCGAACTTGTTCGAGAGCGGCGCGATCACCTCATACGTACGCACGCACGCATCTCATGCGTGCGTACGTAGCGGCTGCGTACGTAACGCGATACGTGCGCGTTGCGGTCTGCGCATGCGCACTACGCAGAACGTGGCGTCCTTACGTACGCAACGCCGCCACGTACGCATCGTACGAGGTACTAAAACTCTCTATTACTGCAGTTACGTTGCGCGCTACGTTATACCGGAAGGCGGGGTGGCCAAAGCGGCAAGGCAACAACGCGAAAAGCGGAAAAGCGGCGTGAATAATTGTTGCTTGCAGCGCACGTCCTTCAAGGCTCGTTCACACCGAAGGCGGGGTGGCCAAAGCGGCGAGGCAACAACGCGAAAAGTGGAAAAAACCTCCTTTCCAGATGGCGAAAGCGGGAGTCTGAGCAGGTGTACGCACTCGCCGCTTCGAAAAGCCCGCTTTGCCGCACCGCCTTAATTCGGTTTGAAAGCCTTCATTGCTATGCGTGCCCTCGTCTTTCACGTGTGTACTTTGCCAGACGGGGCGAGGTTGCCCTTGCGCGCGCGCTTTTCTCGTGAAGGAGGCTGGTTTTTACGTATTCTGCTTTACCCGGGGACATTGCGCTGATGTTACAGAGCGTATACTGAGGCCCGCTGTAGCGGCCCCGTTTGCAAAAGGAGTGCGTTGTTTAAACACCACGAATTAATAACATTGACAGTTGTCAGTTTGCGTTCGTCCTGTGTATACCCATGCGTACGTTTCGTGCGTCTTTCTTTGTGTGTTATCGGGGCGCTATATGTGTGGAGTTTGACGTTGCAATGTATTTGGCAGACGTCCTGTTCGTGGTCTTTTCGCGCGTTCTTTGTGCTTGAGCAGCGCGCTCCATGTTTCGAGCTGCTTGCCGTTCTTCGCGTGACGCTCCGATTTGTTGCCATCGCATTCATGGCTGCACCGTTGCGGCGAAACTGCGACTTTAACTGCAGTTACGTTGCGCGCTACGTTATACCCGAAGGCGGCGTGGCCAAAGCGGCGAGGCAACAACGCGAAAAGTGGAAAAAACCTCCTTTCCAGGTGGCGAAAGCGGGAGTCTGAACAGGTGCACGCACTCGCCGCTTCGAAAAGCCCGCTTTGCCGCACCGCCTTAATTCGGTTTGAAAGCCTTCATTGCTATGCGTGCCCTCGTCTTTCACGTGTGTACTTTGCCAGACGGGGCGAGGTTGCCCTTGCGCGCGCGCTTTTCTCGTGAAGGAGGCTGTTTTTTACGTGTTCTGCTTCAGCCGGGAAGATTGCGCTGATGTTATAGATCGTATACTGAGGCCCGCTGTGGCGGCCCCGTTTGCGAAAGGAGTGCGTCGTTGAAACATCACGAATTAATAACATTGACAGTTGTCAGTTTGCGCTCGTCCTGTGTATACCCATGCGTACGTTTCGTGCGTCTTTCTTTGTGCGTTATCGGAGCGCTATATGTGTGGAGTTTGACGTTGCAATGTATTTGGCAGACGTCCTGTTCGTGGTCTTTTCGCGCGTCCTTTGTGCTTGAGCAGCGCGCTCCATGTTTCGGGCTGCTTGCCGTTCTTCGCGTGACGCTCCGATTTGTTGCCATCGCATTCATGGCTGCTCCGTTGCGGCGAAACTGTGTCTTATTACTGCAGTTACGTTGCGTATACGAGCCAGGACGACACGCTTGTTGTTTGACAGGTCTAAACCTTCCGACGAGCGGGAGACTTCGGGCGAAACGCGCCAAGCTAATGCGGCACTAACTGCTGGCACAGCTGGTACCACTGGGGCCTCTACGATCGGGGGAGACGGGGTTTCGCGGGATCCTCAAGGTGATCCTGCGGTGTCAGCACCTCCGGAGACGGCAGTCGGAGCAGAAAAGGACGGTGCAGCCGCCGCGGTGGATTAGTTGGTCTACCCGATTGAGCCCCGGTCTCCGCCGTCTGCGGTACCGGCACCTCCGAAGCCCACCCGTCGCGAGAAGTCCAAGGCGTTCAAATATCGGGACCTGGACAACCGATTGTCCACGGAGATCTCAGGTGTGAAGCTCGAGCTTCACACCCGAGGACGTGCTGAAGAACAAGAGCAACCTGGTCTAAACGACGGCTCAGTGGTCTTTCTATCGTAAGTCTGTTGACGATTCTGACTGAGGTCCACGACGTATTACAGAACCACCCAACAGTGCAAAATTTACCTTACTTACACGGTTGTAGGTCGTCCGATTTTATCTATTTGTAATATCCGAAATTGGGGAAAGGGGGGTCGACTAAACAGTATCTTGCAGCGCCAGTTATGGTGGACTAAGCGAAAAACTAGGAGCCCTGGGGCATCTATATGGCATCACGTTTGCGCCCCGGCTCTACCTGTAACATGTACAGTACGGTCCCCTGTTAGAGGGAACACGTGATGCGTGGCCGGTGGTCCGAGAAGCGCCAACTGCTGGTGAGATTTCGAAATGCGGCGCATGCGCATTGGTTCATCAAGTTGGTGCGTGCTGGCGTCGTCCGCTACTTCTTTGCCCGTGCACAAGGCGTATGCTAGTGAGCCATGGCGCTTGGCGCCTTTCATTTTAGTGCTGTAAATTGATACCAACTCGATCTTAATTTTCTTTAAAATTGCGGTCGAAAGGCCCCAAGCTTAGAATGTTCGCTGCCTCTGAGTTCAGTAGCCTTATCTGTTGTCAACAGTGGTCAGTTGCAGTGAGAAGTATGTGAAAAATTACACTTGTTATTTGCAGGCAAAGCATGTCATTAAATTAGAGACACGCTTTCACAGCTTAAATATGAAATTATTCAAGCTATATCCCAAGCTGCTACACTTTATAGCTACATTTACATTATTTCGTCGTGTTTTAATAAAGCTTCGCTTTACTATTCGGGGAGCTGTATATAGTTGGAGCGACTATTAACACCATCCAAGGAGCATATTGCCGCCAGCACGTAGTGGGTTGACAGCAAGAGCGGCTCTAAATCTGGAGGAAAAAAGAAGATCGCGTTCTTCTTTGCTCGAGAGCCAGCCACGACTGACGCATCGTCCTAGTGCTAGCTACCTGGTGGTTTAATAAATCCCCCCGTACTTGTGACTCATCGTGACAACTGGTGGAGGTGCTGGGTAGTCTCACGGATGCTGCAGACCCCCCCAGGAAGCCGCGATACGAGTCCAGTGCCAGTCAATACTCCCGTGCATCGGACCAGCCGCCGAATCAGGGGATTGCCTCCGGAAGCCGACGATACTGCTCCCACCACGTCGACAAACATGACCAGCGCTTCGGTGCAAACCTCGGCGACCGGCACGGGAAGCACGACGTCGAACCGCTACACGTTGGAAAGCCCACGCGCACCGGCGACGTTCCATGGCTCGGAGCACGAAGACGTTGAGGACTGGTTGGCGGATTTCGAGCGCGTAGCCGCCTTGAATCAGTGGGACGACGCGGCGAAACTGGGTCGTGTCTACTTCTATCTCGAAGACGGGGCACGTACGTGGTATCAAAACCGAGAGGAACTGCTGACGACGTGGCCCGAATTCTCTCGTAGACTTCTGCAGACGTATGCCAGTGCTGATCGCCAAGAACGAGCTGAACGAGCTATTCTGGCCCGCGTCCAGCTGCCAAACGAAACTGTGACCACGTTCGTCGAAGACATGACGCGCCTCTTCCGACGGGCCGATTCAAGAATGACGGAGGACAAGAAGTTGCGTCACTTGATGCGCGGTGTCAAGGACCAGCTTTTTGCCGGCCTCGTGCGCAGCCCTCCGAAGACGGTCGCGGAGTTCTTGTCCGAGGCCGTGACAATGGAAAAAATGCTGCAGCAGCGATCCAACCAATACAACAGGCAAGTCAATGGCATGTCTACTGCCGACATTTTCACCGCCACTAGAACCAACAACGACTATCTACGTGAACTCATCCGTGGTATAATACGTGAAGAGTTACAAAAGGCTGGTGTAACACCTCATCCTACAGTAAACTCTATTACAACTGTGATCAAGGATGAGCTGCACCAGGCCCTCCGGGACACCTTGCCTCACGATACAACTGTGCCAGCTCCTGCTGAATACCGCCGTGCGACAACCTACGCAGAAGCTTTGAAACGCCCTGCTGCATCGCCGCCATTATTCGTCCATCCTGTTCCTGCTGTTTCACTACAGTCAGCGCAGCACATGCCGTACTACGAAGGCACGTACACGCCACCACCGTTGGCCTTTGTCCCTGGTGCTTCTGTCGCCCATCGTTCAGTGCAACCAATTCAGTACATCGACGATCGGCGCACGTCTCCTCGAAAGTCTGATGTTTGGCGCACACCTGATCGCCGGCCTCTGTGCTTTCACTGTGGAGAAGCTGATCACTTGTACCGCCAGTGCCCATATCGCCGTCTTGGGCTTCGCGGCTTCTCTGCGTACTCACCGCCACCCCGTTACGGCCAGAGACCGCGCGACATCGAAAACTACCTCTCCCAGCAGCATGCACTACCATCTGCCGGGCGCCAGTCGCGCTCGCCATCACCGAGGCGATTTTCATCAACGCCCCAGCGGTATTCTACCACACGGTCTCCCAGCCCCCGTCGGGAAAACTAGACCAAGCGACCTCTGGGGGCGGGGTCGCTGAACGTCGAAGCGCTGAAGACCTCCCATTGACGCAGAACTGTACGGAAACCGGTCCGACATCACATACTGCTGCAAAGGATGGCCGACTTTCACTCGACATAGCAGTGACAATTGATGGTTGTGCAGTTAATGCGTTAGTGGACACCGGCGCAGACTATTCCATACTGAGCGGGAAACTGACAACGCAGCTGAAGAAAGTCATCACGCCGTGGCATAACTCGCAGATTCGGACAGCTGGTGGCCACGTCGTTACTCCACTGGGTGCCTGCACAACTAGAGTACAGATTCAAGGGTACACATTCGTAGCAAGCTGCCTTGTTCTACGCGAATGTTCCCGTGACGTCATTCTGGGAATTGACTTTCTACAAGAAAATGGAGCTATCATTGATCTACAAGAGCGCCGCGTCACGTTCTCAGCCCAGCGAGCAATCAACGTGCAAGATGGTGGAAGGCGTGTCGACGTACTCCGTATTTCTGAACAGAGTGTGACGCTTCCTCCACGAACAAGTGTTCTAGTCGACGTAACATGCTGTGGTTTGGGCGATGGCGATGTGGTGGCTGAGACAAATTTAGAACACCTCCTGCAGCAAGGCATTTGTGTAGCTAGAAGTGTAATACACCTTCGTGATGGTCGATCTGAATTGCTCGTTACCAACTTTAGCAACGAGCATCGACATCTTTTCCGTGGCACTTCGATAGCGTTTGCCCACGAAGTAGCAAACGTCACCAACTGTTTCACGTCCGAAATAGTGGATACCGCCGACACGTCAATGAGTAATATTGACATCAATCCTGATCTGCCCACCGTTAACCAGACTGCACTACGAGCGCTTTTGTTCGAGTTCAGGTCTTGCTTCGCAACTTGCTCAAAGATCCGCCAGACGTCCATCACTCAACACAGGATCATCACGTACGAAGACGCACGTCCGATACACCAGAACCCCTACCGCGTGTCGGCCAAAGAACGTGAAGCAATACGTACGCAAGTCACCGAGATGCTTGACGATGGCGTTATTGAACCATCGAACAGCCCGTGGTCATCTCCAGTCGTACTTGTCAAAAAGAAGGACGGGTCGCTACGCTTCTGCGTCGACTACCGAAAGCTTAACAACGTGACGAAAAAGGATGTGTATCCGCTGCCACGTATCGACGATTCGCTGGATAGACTTCGTCGTGCCCATTATTTCACTTCTCTCGATCTCAAAAGCGGGTATTGGCAAATCGAAGTAGATCAGCGAGACCGTGAGAAAACAGCCTTTGTGACTCCAGACGGCCTATACCAATTTCGAGTGCTCCCTTTTGGCTTGTGTTCTGCACCGGCAACTTTCCAGCGAATGATGGACACTGTCCTCACAGGGCTCAAGTGGCAGACTTGTCTTGTCTACCTTGATGATGTGGTGGTCTTCTCTACCACGTTTGAGCAGCACCTTCACCGCCTGCGCAGCGTGCTGGAGGCTATCCGATCGGCGGACCTCACACTAAAGCCACAGAAGTGCCACTTCGGCTATAAAGAACTAAAATTTCTTGGACATGTAGTTAGCGCCGAAGGAATCCGCCCCGATCCGGACAAGCTTGCCGCTGTTGCCGAATTACCAGCTCCTGTCGATAAGAAAGCCGTCCGGCGCTTCCTTGGTTTGTGCGCCTACTATCGCCGATTCATTCATGGCTTTTCACAGATAGCAGAACCTCTGACTCGTCTCACAAGGGACGACACGCCATTTGTCTGGGAAAACGAGCAACAAGCAGCTTTTGATGAGCTGCGACAGCGCATGCAATCAGCGCCCGTTCTCGCTCATTTCGACGATGATGCTGACACGGAGGTCCATACCGACGCTAGTAACATTGGGCTCGGTGCAGTGCTCGTTCAGCGTCAAGAGGACATCGAAAGAGTGATAGCCTACGCCAGCCGCTCTCTATCCCGTGCCGAGGCGAATTATTCCACTACGGAGAAAGAGTGCCTCGCAGTCGTGTGGGCAATCACCAAGTTCCGCCCGTACCTTTATGGTCGTCCCTTCAAGATAGTGACGGACCATCACGCGCTCTGTTGGTTGGCAAGCCTGCGTGACCCTTCTGGTCGGCTAGCACGGTGGAGTTTGCGGCTGCAGGAATTTGATGTCACCATCGTCCATAAGTCCGGCCGTAAGCATGAGGACGCTGACACACTGTCACGCGCACCCCTTCCTGTCGTCAGTCAGGAAGCAGAGGAAGACGAAGGCTTTCTGGGCGCTGTTAGTGCATCAGACTTGGGCAAACGACAGCGAGATGATGCAGAGATTCGTTCAATCATTGATCATTTAGAGGGCCAGGGCGCAATTATACCACGTCATTTATCCCGCTCGTTGACGTCGTTCTGCCTACGACACGGTGTGCTGTACAAGAAGAACGCTCGTTCGAACAATCGTGCTTACCTCCTGGTGGTTCCTCGAGACATGCGAGACGACGTCCTCTTCGCTTGCCATGACGAACCCACATCCGGTCATCTGGGCTACTCAAGGACACTTGCCAGAGTGAGCGAGAGGTACTATTGGCCAGGACTTTCAGCAAGCGTAAAGAAGTACGTAAAGAGCTGTCGGGAATGTCAGCGCCGAAAGCAACCATCTGTTAAGCCAGCTGGTTTACTTCAGCCCATTGAAGCACCCTGCACGCCGTTCGACCAAGTCGGCATGGACATTCTCGGGCCATTTCCTATGTCTGCGGACAGCAACAAATGGGTGATCGTCGCGACCGACTATTTGACACGCTACGCTGAAACCCAGGCGATCCCACGAGCCACGGCTTCTGAGGTAGCACAATTTTTCATGCGCCACATCGTGTTACGACACGGTGCTCCTTCCAGTGTAATAACGGACAGAGGGACGGCATTCACGGCGCAGCTTACGGACGAAGTTTTCAAACTGAGCAACACCAGACACCGAAGGACAACTGCGTACCACCCGCAAACCAACGGACTTACTGAACGACTGAATAAGACCCTCGCAGACATGATCTCAATGTACATCGACGTACAGCACAAAACATGGGACCGGATCTTGCCTTACGTGACCTTCGCGTATAATACCGCCGTGCAAGAGACCACGCGATTCACGCCATTTCGGCTTCTTTACGGCCGCGAAGTGCAGACCATGCTAGACTCAATGCTACCGTGTCAGGACGAAGACGAGTTGGCAACAGACGCCGAAGAATTCGCAGAGCGTGCCGAGGAAGCCCGGCAGCTCGCGCGACTGCACATCGGCCAGCAACAGCAGGCAGACGCACGACGCTATAATACCCGCCACAGAGAAGTGTTTTACAGCCCCGGAGATCAAGTTTGGGTGTGGACGCCCGTCCGCCGCCGTGGCCTTAGTGAAAAGTTGCTGAGCCGGTACTTTGGCCCATATAAAGTGTTACGCCGCGTCAGTGACGTGAACTACGAAGTGGTTCCGGACTCAACACCCCATGCACGCAGCAGGACACGGCTGAGGCCGGACGTCGTTCATGTGTTGCGCATGAAGCCATTTATTGCGCGTTGTTCGTAACTTTTCCTTTACCGTACAGCGTTCTTTGTGTTTTTTTGTTTATTTTGTGAACTTACTTTCTCGTTCATTGACGTTTCCTATGTTGGCACGCTCTTCAATTTTTACTTTCACTTCATCCGAATTTCCATTTTTTTACGTGCCTATGTAGTAGCATCGCGGTGCTGCTATGTACTTTCCTTTCCTCTTTTTGGTACTTGTTTTTTTTTCTTTTCGGAAGGGGGGATAATGCCGCCAGCACGTAGTGGGTTGACAGCAAGAGCGGCTCTAAATCTGGAGGAAAAAAGAAGATCGCGTTCTTCTTTGCTCGAGAGCCAGCCACGACTGACGCATCGTCCTAGTGCTAGCTACCTGGTGGTTTAATAAATCCCCCCGTACTTGTGACTCATCGTGACAATATCATGCCGATAAAAGATCGAAATAATAAAAATAATGAAGAAAACGAGCGATGAAGTTAATATACTATGAAATATCTGTAGCGACCGCTAGAGTCACCGAAGACACAGAAGTCGTGTGCGGTCTGTACCAGACGTGCCATCGCTCCATCTCGGAGAGGACGGCGACGTCCGCAACCGGGAGTTTCTCGAGGCGGCTCGCAACGACCTCAACTGGACGCTGATTCGCCGCGCAAAGCAGCTTGGGACACCTCCATTACGCATTCACGTATCCTCTCTCCGACGCTTTTTTCTCACTTACCTAGCCTCTTATCATGTCAAGAGTAGCGTACTTGTGGCCTGAAAGGTTAATATGTTACTACGACAAAAATCATTTCATTTGCAGTCCCCCGTGCATAGCCCTTTGATTGGTCCTCTTGGGTGTAATCTGCTCATTCACTTGCGTTTTATCGTTGTTTCCGGACGTTGAGCAGTGACATTGATTTAAATAGAGGTGTTGTACGCCGAGAAAGGTTCAGACACAGCTTGGCAAAATGTGCTCTATCAGGCAGGTCTGGTTAATGGCGAGCGGCGTGCGCGAGCTACTACTACAGCCACCGATCATCATCGTCTTCTTCGTTACCAGCAGAGCGTCCGTTGGTCAGATTCATTACAACTACTCCCCGTGAAATAAGGAGCCATCCTGGCGACCTATGGACAAGTAAACACGGGAGGGTCGTAGCAGGGCTTATGTCTCGAGACGTGGACAACTTCCTGGCCACGACGACGTTGGTCAGAAGATGGTTCCAGTGGCTCGATGAGGTAATTCACTGGTGACGTTTTTTGTAGCACACGATATGGGCCGTGATACTTGGGGACCAACTTGGTAGAAAGGCCAGGTGTAGCAGAAGGGACATGCAGCCAGACGAGTGAACCTGGATCGTAGGAAGTAGTGTTATTTGATGCGTCATGGTAGTGCTTTTGGCGTCCTTGGTCTTGGGGGGTTGTGAATGATCTTGCCAGTTGGCGGCATTCTTCAGCGTATGTAGCGGCTTGAGACAAAGTCGTGGACTCTGAGGAGTCAGGTTTGTACGAAAGAATGGTGTCCATAGTGCAAGAAGGTTCGCGTCCGTAAAGGAGGAAAAAAAGAGAGAACCCAGTATTGCTTTGAATGGCGGTATTATAGGCGAACGTGATAAACGGGAGCACTCGGTCCCAGTTGGAGTGGCCTGACGAGATATACATAGACAGCATGTCACCAAGGGTGCGGTTGAAGCGCTCTGTCATTCCATTAGTCTACGGATGATAGACGCTTGTAGTGCGGTGAACGACGTGTCATTGACGCAGCAATGCTGCGATGACGTCTGACAAGAATACGCGACCACGATCGCTCAGTAACTCCCGAGGTGCTTTATGACGTAATACGATGTTGTGAAGGACGAAAGTCGCAACGTCTTTTGCTGTAGACGAGGGAAGGGATGAAGTATCGGCATACCGCGTGAGATGGTCGACGGCAACTATGATCCAGTGGTTACCATGAGCATTGTTGGGAAGGGGACCATAGATATCGATGCCGACGCGGTCGAATGGTCGGGATGGGCATGGTAAGGGTAACAAGGTACCGCTGACATAATAAGGGGGAGTTTTTCGTCTCTGGCACGTCGAGCAGGCCCGAACGTATTGTCGTATAAAACGGTACATGCCACGCCAGTAATATCGGAGACGTATGCGAGAATGAGTCTTCAGGAAACCTGCGTGGCCACATTGGGGGTAGTCATGAAACGTGGAACAAATTTCGGATCGCAGATGACGTAGAGTCACGAGTAGCCACTGACGTCCACCGGGTGCGTAGTTGCGTCGGTACAGCACGTCGTCGCGAGTGGTGAAGTGCTCGACTTGCCGACGCAACGTGCGAGAATGGGGGGAAGCCGTCCGCCCAGCCAGGATGTCTAGAATCGAAGCAACTCAAGGGTCCTTGCGTTGCTCAGTTGGCATGCCGGCGATGGTGACGGCAGTGGCATCACAAGTTAGACTTTCGCAGCAGTCTGGGTCAGGGGTTACGGGCGAACGGGATAGGGCGTCTGCGTCCGAATGTTTCCGGCCGGAGCGATAGACCACGCGAATATTATATTCTTGGAGGCGTAATGCCCATCGGGCAAGGCGACCGCTTGGATCCTTCAGTGTCGACAACCAGCAGAGGGCGTGGTGGTCAGTCACAACGTCAAAAGGGCGCCCGTACACGTAAGGTCGAAATTTCTCTATCGCCCAAATAATGGCTAGGCATTCCTTTTCAGTGACGGAATAGTTGATTTCGGCTTTGCTAAGAGTTCGGCTTGCGTAGGCAACCACGTACTCTTGAAAGCCGTCTTTCTGCTGTGCAAGAATAGCACCTAGCCCGACACCACTAGCGTCGGTGTGGATATCTGTGGGTGCCGATAATTCGTAGTGTCGCAGAATAGGCGGCGACGTGAGGAGGCGGCGCAGTTCATTGAAAGAGTCGTCACAGGTGGCAGACCAGTCTGAAAGGTCTCTAGAGCCGGCGAGGACCTTGGTCAAAGGAGCGATGATCGTCGCGAAATTGCGGACGTAGCGTCGGAAGTAGGAGCAAAGGCCTGTGAAGCTTGGGGGCTCTTTCATGGTGGCCGGTTTGGGAAACGCTGAAAGTGCTGTAAGTTTGGCAGGGTCAGGAAGAATGCCGTCTTTTGAAACCACGTGGCCAAGGATCGTAAGCTTTCGAGCGGTGAAATGGCACTTCTTCAGATCCAGTTGCAGCCCCGCGGCAGAAATACACGCCAGGACTTTCTCGAAGCGGGTTAAATGGGTTGCGAAATCAGTTGAAAAGACGACAATGTCATATAAATAACAAAGGCAAACGTTCCATTTGAGGCCTTGAAGGATAGAGTCCATCATTCGCTCGAAAGTAGCTGGCGCGTTGCAGAGGCCGAAGGGCATGACTGTGAATTTGTAAAGCCCGTTGGGCGAGATGAAAGCTGTTTTTTCGCGATCGGCCTCTGCCATTGGTACCTGCCAGTATCCAGAGCGCAGATCTAAAGAAGAGAAAAAAAACTGCCCGCAGCTTCCCTCGGGGGAACACTGAGGAGGATGCGGACCATATAATTGGTTAACGGGGTGTTAAAGTGCGACTTACTTGGGTCGATGGCTAAATTGGTTAACGTGGTTGTGAAATGGGGTGTTAAATTGCGACTTACTTGGGTCGATGGCTAAATTGGTTAACGTGGTTGTAGGAGGGGGTGTTAAATGAGTGAACACGTACACACGTATGCGAAAGGGCGGCGCTGGTCGAAGGGACGTCGATCATTGTGTTTGTGGATTCGTTGGAATTCATTTCACCGCGACCTTGGACGTCGACGCGCCGTACAAACCAACCGACGAGCGGCAACTGAGCGAGCGAGCGCCGACCTTGAGTACATATACAGCACGACGGCGCATGCACTGTCAGCTGTTGAATGTTCTCGAAGCGCGACGCCACATGCGCGTCCACTGGAGAATCAGGAGAATTGTAGATGTCGAACGCGGTGTGTAGAGGAGGAAGGGTGCACAGATGGTGGAGGAGTGAAGCGCGCGCGGTGTGTAGAGGAGGAAGGGATGCACAGATGGTGGAAGAGTGGGCGACGGCGCGACGGCGCATGCGCGCGCGTCAGCTGTCGAATGTTCGAGAAGCGGTGCGGACGGCGCGGACGGCGCGGACGGCGCACTACAAGGCGCGAGTATAAGATGCTTCCGCATCTAAAATTCGGCTCCCTGTAGGCAGTCCAAGGCATCGTCATGTGTGGCAGCGGATAGACATCCTTGCGCGTGATTCGGTTGAGACGTCGGTAGTCCACGCAAAACCTGATGGATCCGTTCTTCTTCTTCACCAACACAACTGGAGAGGCCCAGGGACTGCTGACGGTTCGATTATGCCACGTGTCTGCATGTCGTCAACCTGTTCATTGACACGGCGTTCGGTAGTTGACACACGATATGGACGCTGCCGTAATAGCGTCTCTTGACCGGTATCTATACGGTGAACAACAGATGACGCTCGACCTAAGGAAGGCTGACAGTGGTCAAACGAGGCTCGAAAACGCTGGAGGAGCTTGATCAGCTGTTCCTGCTGCCCAGCCGTGAGGTTGCAATCAATGGACTTGCGGAATACATTCATAGGTTTATTAGCGTCAGTTGCGGGTGTAATGGCACAAGTCGGTAAAATTGGCTTGTCTGGATAGATCGGGTCTTCGAAAATACAATTTAAGGTCTCGAGGCTTCCCAGACACTCGCCGCGTAGCAGGATGCACGGACAAGCAGAAACGTTGCACGCATAAAGTACCGCCGGAGCATTGGAAAAGTTGATGACGGCAAACGGGAGGACGATGGTTCGGTGGTGCACACTAGCTATAGTTGGTTGGAACAGGAGCGTCGAGTTAGTGGCAGCAGGGGAAAACACAGGCAGTAGGACGGCGGACAATGGCGCGATGCGGACGTCAGCTGCACTTTACTTTAGACCACTTTAGAGGGACTTTAGAGGGACTGTGGTGGTCGATATCAAGGCACGGATTCGTCAACGTGAGTTCAGCACGAGCGCAGTCGACGAGGGTCTGATGGGTAGAAAGGAAATCCCATCCTAGTATGACGTCGTAAGATGAACGTGGGAGAACAACAAAGTTGACGGCGTACCAAACATTTTGAATAAGAACGCGTGCTTTTCACTGAGCCGTCGGCGCGATGAAGGTGGCTGTACGCAGACCAAGATTCGTAAGCGGCGTTGTAACTTTTCTTAAGTCGCGACACAACTTTTCACTAATTACAGAAACGACGGCGCCTGTGTCGACAAGTGCACGTACAGCAACACCTTCTACTACACATCAATTTCGTTGGGCAGACAAAGAGGAGGTCTTGGAGAGCTCGACGACGACGCAGTTCTTGCCTCCGAAACTGCGGCTGTCAGTTTTCCTCTCGAGCGGGGCTTGTGCGCCGAAGCATCGGGGAGACAGATCGGCGACAGGGTGGTAATGACCGGCGAGAATCGACAGGGCGTCGTGGAGACAATGAGTCGGTGATAAGAGAAGATGGTCGCTGGGGATTCTGGGCAGCCTGGTAATTTGCAGAATACCCGTGGTCTGGAGGATGGAAGTTGCGACGGCGACAGTAGCGTGCTATATGTCCCACGAAACCGCATGCAAAACAGATGGGTCGATTATCCAAGGTGCGCCATAGGTTAACTACAGAAGGTGCAGAAGGCGAAACAGGATGGGGTGCCGTGTATGTAGGCAGCGTCGTAGGGTAGGAGGACCTGGTGCCCTGGTATGCGCCAGAGACAGGTGGGGCTGGGGGTCTAGCAACGACGATAGCGTAGGTCAGCGGCGTAGGGACAGATGGCGATAGAGGCAGTGCCTGCGTGACCTGTGTCTCAATGACCTGGCGTAGACGTTGGTCTAACGAGGTCACTGGCTCGGATGCTTCGGCCATAAGAGAAAGCTGACGCGCAACTTCTTCACGAATCGATTGTTTGATGTGGGGCAGTAAGACGGTGTGATTAGCAGCGACGTCGTGCACGAGGGCGAAAACTTCAGCCGTATCTTCAGTGGCCCTGCGCGTCGAGACACGCTGCTTACGCAACTTGTCGTACTCCTGTCCGAGCTGGACAACATCGGTGACGGTCTGTGGATTCCTAGCGACGAGCATCTGGAAGGTATCGTCGTCAACTCCTTTGATGATGTGCTCGATTTTTTCGTGTTCGGTTAGAGATTCATCGACGCGCTTGCAAAGAGACAGACATCTTCAATGTAACTTGTAAAGGTCTCGTCCCTGCGCTGGACTCGACTACGGAGACGCTGTTCCGCGCGAGCCGGCGCACGGTGGGACGACCGGAGACCGCGGCGACGGTGGTCTTGAAGGCGGACCAGTTGGTGATTTCGCCTTCGTGGTTCTTGAACCAGAGGCTCATCAGCGAGGTAAAAGCACACGTTGGTGAGCTGGTCGCAGGCGTTCCACTTGTTGGAAGCGCTTACGATTTCGTACTTGACGAGCCGGTCCTCGACGTCTTGTTCGTCGTTGCCGCGAAAAACTGGTGGGTCGCGTTGCCGAGGCACGCCAGTAGAGTAGACTGTCGTTGGTAAGGCAGCGTGAGAAGGGCCAGAAGCAGTCATAGTGAACGGCGATTGCGAAGTTCCAGGTTGATGGGAACCCCGGCTCCTCCACCGCTTAAAATGGAGGTGTTGTACGTCGAGAAAGGTTCAGACGCAGCTTGGCAAAATGTGCTTTATCATGCAGGTCTGGCTAATGGCGAGTGGCGTGCGCGAGCTACTACTACAGCCACCGATCATCATCGTATTCTTCATTACCAGCAGATCGTCCGTTATTCAGATTCATTATATATGTACAAATAGATCTTCAAGATGGCGCAGTGATGGTATTGTTAGTTTGCCAAATGTGTTGCCACGTTGCGTAACAGACTATATGCCGGGTATACGGTAGAATAGTGGTTACACCATTTTCACCAAAACTGCTTCAGAAAATTGTGCTCCCTTGCTTCATCGGACGCTCTTCGTCTGGTGGCTGCTCTTCCTTTACAGCATCAGTGAAACTGGATCCGTTACATTGAAATAACGGATAGACACACCTAGATATATTTGGGCATCAATAGCGTTATCTGAAAAAGAATTGGCGTTTTTAAATTCGGCACGTGAGGGTCCAATGTGAGCAGGTAGTTTCTTGCAGTCTTTTTTGACTTTTTGGTTTTGTGCGTTTTTTGTTCTTTGGTTTCTGCTTGAGGAAGTAATCTTATCGTCTTTTTTGTAACATATATATGTGCGTCGTCCTAGTAATGAATTAGTTGAAATTCTGCGCTCCTCCTCGTCTCTTGTGTTGTCGGAAGTTTTTGAGCTGAGAAGCTTACGCCCCTTCAGTTTCTCTGGACAACCGTCACCATTAATGCAAATAAGAGCGGTGATTTTTTTTTTTTTTTTGCACTGGTCACTGTTTATTCCCGGGCCCATGAATGGATGAAAATAACTGTACTGAAAGTCTGGCGATGTTTAACAAGCCGGCCTCAGGTCTCCCAACAGGGAACTTTGAAGCCTTGCTTCACTGCCAACTCTCAACTCTCAAGCCCGCTGGACTGCTCACTCTTGTGTCTTGAAGTTGGAGCTGCACAGCACATCAGACCAGTTCAGTGCAAGAGCATTGCTCTAGATGCCTGACAAAATTTGCTAAAGAAGCGCCTCTATTTAACCCCTCATTCATCACTTATTGTCCTAGAATCTCGCTTTATATGGCACATCCAAATGCATTGGCACCCAACAGCTTTTTCTCCATATATATATATATATATATATATATATATATATATATATATATATATATATATATATATATATATATATATATATATATATATATATATATATATATATATATATATATATATATATATATAGGCAGGCATGGTGGTTGAGTGGCCGTAGCGTTGCATATAGTCTAGTAGATCCTCCGTGAGCGGTCACAACGTGGTTTATTTCGACGTTTCGGCCTAGAGTCTGGCCTTCATCAGGAATTCCTGATGAAGGCCAGACTCTAGGCCGAAACGTCGAAATAAACCACGTCGTGACCGCTCACGGAGGATCTACTAGACTATATATATATATATATATATATATATATATATATATAGATCTGACCCTGCTGCCCCAATTGCCCCCTCTTCATAGACCGACCTGTCAAACTGCATTTTCCACTGCCCAACTACTGCTAAATAATCAAAGCTCTTATCCTCCCGCATTTATTTCTATGAATACCAATGTGGTGATGGAAGCATACCATTGTACCACCCAAGTCCTAGTTGTGTATGAACACCTGATGCAACTGGATAAGCACTGAAGGAAGAGTACACTCTAATGAAGGGAGAAAACAGCATTGACCATAGATGTATCTATCGAGGGGGCTAGCCCTCCCACTAAGGAAAGATAGGAGGATGGAGCCCCATCACTTTCCGCGGTGGTCTTTATCCCCTGCACACTAAAAAACCATCAACTCAGTCAAAGTTTTACTTTTACACAGTAATCACTGAATTATACAAGAAAAATATGTCCTGCGCTTTTGCTGTTAAAATTGTCTTATATGTGTCTCACGACCACGCGCTGCTTTTCTCTGCAATGCATAGTGCCTATGCGACACTGTCGCGCTTTGCAGTGCAGCAATGCAGAGAAGGCTACGACTGAGTAGGGGCTCTTTAACCTTAGAGCACTCCTTCAAGTTTATTGTGCCCTGCCTGGCCAGAAACTTACACAATTTACGTCGCGAATATGTGCAGGTACAGGTAAATGTTTTACACGCCAATAAAATTCTCTTCCTGTTTCAAGAAATTCATTTTCTTTCATCAGAAAGAAACAGCACCATTGCTCGATACATACAGCTACGAGTTTATGAGTGTACAGAGGTTTTGAGTGTTTTAGTAGGGCCACATTGGGAGAGTTAAAGAAGGTTTCCGCTGTTGGTTTCTGATTAATCTGCTCCTCTTTTCTTATTATGATTTAGTCTGGAGTGATGATGGTGACTTGTGACAAGGCTAGGAGTAAGGCAGTGGACTTGAGTACGTTATGGGCCCACCTTTCAAACTTGTCAAGCAACTTGATCTACCAGAAGAGAATAGTCAAGGTTCACAGTTTTCTGGATAAAAAACAATCAAGTTGACAGCCGGGCTAGTTGGTCTTGAGTCATCTCAAATTGACTTGTCCGGGAAAAATACAACTCGTAAGAGAAAGAAGCACACTTTCACAGCGCTGTTTATTTTTCTCCCTTCCTCTCAGCAAGGATGTGTTTCATGAGTTGTATACGTGCACCAACAGCTCAATATCGTTATACTACAACTGAACATATTTATTGTACTCATGTGAATCTACATCGCCAGCTGGTAAAGTAGCCACTGCCAATGGAATCGGCAGGCAGCACTTTTTATTACCCTCAGAATGAAGGGCTGTCAGACTATTAAAAAAAAATGCATAGGTATCGTTCAACATAGGAATGCACTGATAGGTGTGCACACGTCATTTTAACGCCACGAGATTTTGCAGATTTGTGACGTGTAACAAGCGCATGATTTTATGGCCCACTGAACATGTTTGGCAAATAGCACAGAACCAGTTTTTGCATTGAAAGCAGTGTATTCTCATGTGCATGAGTGGCCATCGCGTGATGGATCACTCTGTGGCCATTTCTTACGTCGCATTACAAGCAGGTGCCGCTTGCATGACCGACAAAATTTAGACCAATGATAGACCAATGTGGAAGAAAACAATATGCTAGGTGACAATGCGGTATACACGTACAATGTTTCAAAGAAAGTTCTTGTCTGCACCATTTCAATAGGCATATTTACTTTAAGCAGCAGGAGGGTCCTCCAAGTAAAGTTTGAAATACAAATATTATGAGTATAAAGAATGTACTATGCAGCTATAATACTGCTAGTCATTATTAGAAAAAAACTTGTGGTTTACAAATTAGCAATATTAGTAATGTTTAGGAACAGCAATTACACTTGGAGCAAACAAGAAAAAAACACAGTATACGCAAAACTGATTATGTGCAAGAAAGTGTAGTACTAACGCTAGGAACCAGAACTTGCAGTGATGGCTACCTACATTAAAAATGCGATAATTGTGAGCTGCTCTTCGTGGTTAACAAATTTTCATTGAATGGCACAAATCTATACTGCTAAGTTGGCTGCCGTCGACATAATTATATTCATTCATAAAGTTAAAGGGGTAATTAATAAGATGTGTTGCTTGTAGTACTCTCATGTGCATAATGTGTGTTTGTATGCGTATGCTAGAACTCGGTGTACCTTTCAGTATTGTCATTAAGCACTGCTACCAAAAATCCTGCATCTCTTTATATAAAATGCATCGCACTGAATGCAAATGAGGCTTTCTCTCCTTCTATCTCTCTCTCTGTATCTACATTTACACAGAAACAGGAGGCTTGCCCCACCTCCCCCAACTCGCGAACAAGTCGGTACGCCACTGGCGTGGACTGCTTGCTCAGGTGGTCGAAATGGACGGCTTCTAGATTTGACTGAAATAAAATTACTACTACTACAACTACAATTTCCAAAACATGTTCCTCCGGTTCATCTGCTGTTTTACCACTATTCAATAAATTCAAATTTTGCGCTTTGACGTAAAAAAAAAATTGAGTGCGTTTTTTTTTTTTAGTCCCATTGCAGTTATCGATTACTTTTTCTTTTTTTGTTCACGCATGTATTGTTTTAACATTTGCGCCTCCTCTTTAGCCCGACTTGCTGGTGGTGGTGGTGGTCCCGTCCACAAGCCCTGTAATATTGGATCTTCGATGACTTTTGCAGGATTAACTATATTTATTATGATAAAGTGTTTTGCGAATTAGTGCTCTTAATCGGCGAGATGCAAAAACACAAAAAAAATCGAATGCAGCTGGCTGCATTGGTTTCTTGGGCACAGGAATGTGGATCTCCACGGTTTATCAAAGTTTTGATGACAGAAAGGTGCACTGCAACGTAGTCTCGGGCAACTTTTTTTATGTCGCTCAGTGTACCATCACCTAACGAGGTAACCGGCAGGCCGCTTTCTTTAAAAATACTGACGTGTCACCGCGATGTTCTAGGCGATCAGCACTTGATAAACAATGCCCAAGGGCAAGTGCCGACGGCGTTAGCCCATCTAACTACAAAACAGCTTGTCTGCCTTGCTCAATAACACGCGCGGCCTGTGACAGCACGGGAGCATTCACGTAGCAACGGAAGAGAACGGCCGTACATGTTCGCACTTGACAAAACAGACAGCAATGCAGTAGCTCTGGCCTTCGGAGATCACAGGCTTCGTAAGAGCATTACAATAAAGTTGTTTCCATTCATCGTATGAACACTTCGCCGACGCACTGGGGTTTCATGCATGTGCGTCCGGTCAGTCACACGTGAACCCTGCGAAAGCATTTATTTCATCGTCGACCTTGTCCTGCGTGACAAGCAAAACTCGGCAGCAAGAACACTTTCTCCTTTGACAACACCACGCTTGGCATTGCAATCTAGAAAATGCAGTACGTCCAACGACTGTAATCCGCACATCATACTGAGAAACATTATGGCGCACACACTCAGATGAAGCTGCGGCGCGGTGGATGGCCCCGCTAGCTCCAACCACCAGGTTCAACTAAGCATCCAGCAATCACATGAAGCAGCTAAGTGACTTGTTAATTCATAAGGAAATAATATTTATTCTCATGAACTGTTCCTCCTCATAAAGTGCTATATGTAACGCCCTTTTAACTTGTTTCTGTTTTGTTACAGTGAAGGGGTGAGGTCACTCTAGTCAACGCCTTCTCTCATGGAGGAAGGAATAAACACAAATAAAATAAAGTACGGCCACTATGGCCTTCTCACTCAAGTGTCCTGGTGCGGCGTTGACTGGTGTGAATGTTGACTCTCGTCTAGTGTCAAGTTTGCTGCGCTCAACGGAACAGCTGTTTTCTGGGGTATTCGCTGTGCGTGCGTACCACGGCCTTGCGTAGCTTCATTCCGGTTGTTGGCAGAGTCCACCAAATGATCGGAAAGAGAGCTTTCTGAGGTATCTTTTATCTAGAAGAGCGGCGAGAAACCGGCACGAGCGTCGATCACGAAAGCCGGTGAGAGGATCGGCTCGGACTCGATGCAGCCAGCACGCGTGCACGACTCGAGCTTCTTCCGCAGCCTTTAGGAAGATTTCCGTGAGTGTGAAAAGTGCAGCAAGAGGAAAGTGATCTCGGGAGAAGCAATACATGTGCGACGCGATGTGGTGGCGTCTGCAGTGAGTGTGATCGGCGCATCTGTGTCCTTACCGGGCCGGGAGCACTTCGGGCAACGCAGTAGATACAAAAGCTACAATAACTGGTTTTGTTTTTTGTGTGTGTGTGAAAAAAAAAGAAAAAAGGCTGTTTCTAGATGTTGCTAGGGTTGTTCCCAGTGTGTTTTGTGATGTCGCGAAAAGAATGGATGAGCAGCTTGTTTGACAGCGTGGTAGTATTGTATTAGCCTTTCGATACTTGTGTAAGTTATACGCTTCCAGTTGAAGTGTTTTTCAAACGAAGAGTTTAGTTTTGCGTTCAACCCTCCAGTTTCTAGCGAAGGCCCCCGACATCGCAAGGGCTTCTCAAAAATTACTCCGGGAATGTCGTGCTTCATTGTATGATCTGTGGATAGGTTGAGAGAATGGGAGAAATGAACGAAAGGTAAAGCAGCAATTTGATGAATGGGGAAAAAAGTATTCGGCAGTTCAGTGGTCGAGGCGACTTGGTGGAAAAATGTGTTTACTCGCATGTGGACTTATATTTTTGCAAACTTTAACTTCTGTGATTCCACTAGCTTCTTCAGGTTGGGGGAGGGGGGGGGATGCAGTTTTCTCCCTTTCATCGAAAGCCTAAAATTTTGCATGTTTATCTATACATGCCCACATATGCACACACGAACATAAGCAAAGGTTGGTTGAATCCTGAAAAAAAAAAAAAAAAACACCTGCTACACCCCTGTACTGTGCCAAATGCGAAGGAAAGGACTGAAAAAGTACCTGTGGATGATTTTGGAATTGCCAGCAATGAAGCTAGAAGCTAAATGGCTTTTCCTACACTTGTCAAGTTGTGTGTGAACACTGACATTCATTATTCACAAAGTCATAACTGTGCTCGTGATTTTTCTGATTCTGTATACCATTTTTCTGAAACCATTCGTCCGATTGCAGCAAAATGTTGCATCCACATAATATGACTGAAGATAATTGTTGTCAACTTAAATGTTGCCGATGCCCTCAAAGATTATAAACTTTAAAGAAAATCATCCACATTTCAATTCGTTAGGGCACTGTTCATGCAGATATTTTTTCCTTTTATGTGAACTCAAATGTATCTGCTGCTTCAATAGAATTCATGTGTCCAAAGTAACACATTAACATCATTGCATGTCTTTGCATACGAACCTGTGGCATGACGACTCTGTCATGTACAATTCTTAGCTTAAACCATTTCATCCCTTTTCTAGATAAGCAGTTGCAGTAGTTTAGCGGTTATGGTGCTCGACTTGTGACCTGCAGGTCACGCGATAGAATCCCAGCTGCAGCAGCTGTGTGCATTTTTTATTGAGGTAAAAAGGCTTCATGTCCATGTAGTTAGATTTAGGTGCATGTTAAAAGAGACCCTGGGGGTCGTAATTTCAAAAGTTCTTCACCATGATCTCATATCCAGGTTTTGGGACATCCAATTCCAACAAGCAATATGACAGCGAAAGCTGTTATGAGATCATAGCTCGGGTCTCGGGTACCGCCGTAGTTGTCCGCCGTAACCACATCGCGCATAATTAAAAAAAGACAACTAGTACTAATGACAAAATAGGGCTTGAACCCAGATCCGCATGGTGCTAGCACAGTATTCTACCACTGAGCTACGCAGGTACTTAGGACTTGCTGGCAAACTTGCCTAAGGCAGGCTTGATGTCGGGAAAGCAGTCGCGTTACTACGACTTATAAAGCCTTTTAAAACAGCGAAAGAACAAGCAGTTGACGCACAATGTGAATAGCATAACGAGTGGGTCATCTAAGGCTTCAACCCATGACAAAAGCTTCTTTTTAAAAAGTTCAGCTATTAACTGTCGCGTATACCCACTTCAGGCATGATTGTTCATCGTCATCAGCCATAGCATGAACAATTGGTACAAAATTCTTTGCAATAGTTTAGCGGATACCACGCTTCTCAGAAAAATTATGAAAAATAGCATAGCGAATGCCAGCCCACTACCTTAAAATTTTTATTATTAATGCCGTAGTGGGCATCGAGGAAGTATGCCTGCAGTAGTTACACAATGAATGTTTAGAAAAGGCTCTGAAAGGCCGCTCTTCTCTAACTTTCACTGTGACTGTGCTGCGCCTTCCATGCATACCTGGTGTTTTTATATTTTAAATGTGCTTTTATTTTTATTCCAGTTTTTACAGACTTCACTTTATCTCTTGATAAAGTGAAGTTTGTCTGAATTTTTCAAACTCTGCCAGAATACTGCAAAGTGTTTCACGCAGTGCTTATGCTAGTACAAGATCTGATCACGGCCATTATTTGCTCACTCAAAGACAATTTGCATGGATGCTGCATTCATTGCACTGGCCAATTTTCTCAGGTAAAAGGCTTTCGGTGGTAAAGGTTGTTGATTTTGCCATACATGCCTACGTTCATGTCATTGATGTTGGGTCGAAAATAAGAATGTCCCTGATAATTTTCTCAAATTCTGCCATCACTGAACAGCAAACAAATATTTATCACAGGAAGCGCAATCATCTAAGTTCCCAGCATTTCTAGCTTTTACATTGCCAAAATAAAATGTACATACCTGAATATATGAACAGCGCAACTTAAATGTAGTTACAGTGTAACTACAGAATAATAGAAACAAGGATAGAAAAGAGCACTGACTTTTTGATTGATTTCATTTTTTTCATTTGTTGAAAGTCAGCGCTCTTTTCTATCCTTGTTTCTTCGCTCTCATAGTTACACTGTAACAACTTTTAAGTTGTGTGGTTTGTATATTCAGTTATGTCCTACCAACTTGCCCTAGTATCCATGCTTCAATATGTACATACACTTCGAATGGGAACCATCTTGAATAGCATACGTACCCATGTGATTGACAGTAGTGTCATGGTTCTAAGGTGAACTTTATGATCAACTATAATACCATAGCATCTCAATTTAAGTGGTCTAGAATAACCTTTTGCTACTCAAGCATCTCTTCAAATTCGACTGTCGTCTCCTCAGGAGCACAGGCACGCTCTCTTTAAATGTAGACCATTAACAGAGCAGCTTTCAGCCTCATGCACTCGCCCTCATCAAATCAACTCTGAGAACCTCATTGTTACCAATGGAAGTTTTGAAAGGTCAGGAGAAAGAGTCGGGAAAAAAGCCTGCATAGCTAACCAACCTTGTCATATTGTGAGCATAATCATGCGGTGACAACCTATTTTTTAAACTCAAATTATTGCATTCGAGGCATTTAGCTCAGTTAAAAAGGGTCTAAACTTGCTCCTAGACACATCACATAAAAAGTTTTTTCTAGTGGAATAAAGAAGAAAAACAAATCTTTGCAGACTCGATGTCGCAACACTGCCACCATGGTTCTAGGGGTATTTATTACAGGAAGGTTCTTAAGTTATCAAGAGGAAGTGCGATTTGAAAAAGAAGTTTCACTAATCTGTAGCCTAGGGCAATAAAAGTTTTTCTGTATGTGTAGGCTTTTATACTAATTTCAAACATGCAATTAGTTTCATAATAAGTTGCATACTTCGAATTTTGTTCCATGGCAATCTGTAAAGTATAGTTCGTTTCAGACAAACTTCTTATGCCACTGAGCTTCTATGGTTCTGAGCCATTAAGAGTTCATATCACTCCACATTAACTGTGGAATGCAATAAGTATCAACAAAGTGCATATCAGACATTTTAATGGACAAGTAAAATTGTAATGTGATAATTCTTAGAATTCTCAGACCATACTAATTGCTTACGCTATGTTCGTGATACTTATACAGGCGACATCAAATTTTAAACATGATACTTGCACTCTTCACATGTTAAGGAGCATGTTAAAGACGATGATGAATTATGCCTGAAGTGGGTATGCGCTACAGTTAATAGGGGAACAAGAACAAGCTTTTGTGACGGTTTGGAGCATTGGACGGCCCACTCATTACGCTATTCGCATTGTGCGACGACTGGTTGTTTTTTCGATATTGTAAAACGCTTTATAAATCGTATTAACGCGATTGCTTTCCCGAGATCAAGGCTGTCTAAGGCAAGTTTGACAACCAGTCACAAGCACCGGTGTAGCTCAGTGATAGAATACTGGGCTGGCACCCAGCGGACCCGGGTGCGAGCCCCACTGTGCCATTGGTGCTAGGTCATGCCTGCCTAAGGCAAGTTTGCCAAGAAGTTATAAGCACTGGCGTAACTCAGTGGTAGGGTATTGGGCTGGCATGCAGCGGACCTGGGTTCAACCCCCACTGTGTCATTGGTGCAAGTTTTTTTTTTTTTTCTAATTTCGCGCGATGTGGTTACGGACACTGGTGGTGGCGGCGGCAGACAACAACAGCGCGTGACCTGAAAAGTTATCACTGTGAAGTATTTAATGTTGGAAAAAACACGTTTTTCAACTCGGATCTCTTCATAAACTCGCATGATCGGGTGGAAAACAAACTGACTTTATTGGCATATATAATGTTCAAGCAAAATGCTAGAGACCTGTATGCTTGGATTTAGGTGCATGTTAAGGAATCCCATTGGTCAAAATTTTTGGAGTGCTCCACTGCCACGTACGTCTCTCATGATCATATCATAATTTTGGAACGTAGAACTCCAATAGTCATTGCTAGCATTGTAATTATGACTTTGGTGATGACCTTCTAATTGAAGTAAGCACCAGCTAATGCATTTACTACTTATACAACTTGACCCACATGTGGACACTGTTCAAAGGAAGCTCTAAGACACTTGGAAAGGAATGTATATTATTGGGTGAAGATTGCAATGTATTCAATTAGTATATGTCATCGATTACCTTATCAGGAATGCTTGTAATCACATTTATGTTTTTATCAATGGTACATGAACAGTACTCTGAGTATTAAAAATGTAGAAGACACCTTCTGTAAAGCTTTTTTTTTCTGTTTTTAGCTTAAAAAAAAACTTTTTCGCATTCCTCATTTCAAACTGATTACCTCTTGAAAATGAGAGAAGAAACTTAATCGGTATGTCACTCAGCCCTTAAAAAAAACAAGAAAATGTAGAAGATTTAGGAGTAGGAAACCCTTGTCTCACGTGCTCCTTAGCTCCTAAATAGCTCTTGCTCATTGACTTCAACAATTCGTTATTGACATGAATTGTTCACTGATGTCAACAATAATTGGCAAAGTGCATTATGACTGCTGGGACCTTGTCCTCGGGAACCTTGCTCTTCATCGCCTCAGGACCAGGCTCCTGGAGGACAATCAACACAGCAGTCTGCAACATTCTCTTGAGAGGATGCCAGCACGTCGGTGAGATCAGCACCAGCTCGGCAAAGGTCTTGCGAGCCTTAGTCGAAGGGCCCATCACTATCACATCTGCACCGCATAGACCATTTTACGAATGGCTAATGGTGCCACTATACTGGGCTGTTAACCTTGCTGTTTAATACTTTCTTCAAGAACCAAAGGAACAACACTGCAGTGGATGCACATGCATGAAAACGGTTGGGTTCGTGCATTCAGTATTCCATGATATTGCAAATTTGCATCGCAGTATACAGAAATTGTAGACATGAAATGCTTTTAAAGAACAGGCTTGGTGCATGTCACAGTATTCGGGGTGCTCACCCTTGGGCCCACTGACAGTCTAACTTGAGATGTCTTTTCCAGGCATAATTCATCAATGGCAGGGTGTTATTCTTTCTGTATAGATTTCAGATGACCAAAGCGCGGTGTTGTAGTGGTTATGATGCGTGACTGCTGGTTGTGGGATGGAGTTTTGACCGTGGCGACCGCAGTGCGGCCAAGACCGCGGCCAGGATCGTGAAAATCAGGGCCAGGGCTCTGAAATTGACTCCTTGACTACAATTAACCCTCAAAGGGTTAGTTGTACTCAAGCAAGTTTTTGTTGCACAGATATCAATGCTGTTCGAAGATAATTTAGTCAACACATTAGGGACTTGTGTGGCTATGGTAATGTGGTGTGTCATGTGGTAGATTCACTTTTGTCTTCTCAATTCTTGGATGTTTCGTTGTTGTTACTTCTCGAGTGGTGTCACATTTTATGTTTATCAGTCATCTTTTTGAACGATTTCTCACTGCTTCTTTGCCTTCAAGAGACACTATAGAAGAAAGCATTTTTTTTTAGGAAATAATAAAGTACAATTTCATAATCTCAAAAACACCAGTCTTACCACGACACGACACTTAGTTGTCTAAAGAACGCGTGAAAAAAAATGCAGGTGGACACATCCCCTTAAGATTCCCGCACCAAACGCCATGACGTCATAAATTTTGAAGGTGTACCATGTAGCTTCTGATTGATAAAAAGAAGTATGTTGTCATCTGTGAGTGCCATAGATCTAGCATATGAAGTTCCAGAAACATTTAAAGCCAATGTCATGAAAGTGAAAAATAAATTGTGAAATTTTTTTATGTCAAGTGTGGAGATTTCGGCGTGAAGTTTAAAAACTAAACCATAGCCTTGATTTTCTCTGCTAATAATGAACTTATGATAGTGAAACATATGGCACTAGAGTTCTTAGCATGCAGATTGTCAATCTAACCGAAGTCATTGTTTCTATTTAGTGGGCCTTGATCGAAGGCTCTCCTTATGGTCAGTAATTTAATTGGAGGCTTGCTTTAATCGGAGGAATTTTTAATACACAACATTCTTTCGCAAATACTCCTGCAATTTTGGTGGCAATGTCTGTCATGCAAAAAAGCATGACACGTTTCTTATAGGAACACGTGCAGCTCTGCAGAAACTAACTTTGGTTGAGGCGGGTCTACTTGCATTTGGAAGGAAAGCAACTAAGTTCTTGAGGTGACGGGTAATGGGCAACATATGGGCCTGCTTGTTAAGTAAAGCATCAGTGTTCACGGAAATGTGTTCAATTGAGCACTTTCTGCTCCAAACCAATTATCGCAACCCAATGCTGTGACATCCCAAATATTTCCCGCAGAAGTGCTGGCTGCACAAATGAATTATAGCCAATGACTATTTACTGGCACTAAGCTAGACAGTCAAATCCTCACTCAGCTTCTTATCTCAACGGACGCATGTGAACACTGACACTAGGTTTCGTTGCATATATCCAGTACAGCGGCATTAAGTAGTGGCCTACCATGTAAGATGGCAACCAAGGCAGTGAATGCATATCAGTTCCCTCAAGTGTTATCATGCACCTACCTAAAGCAAAAAAACATCTCCGCATAATCAAAACGGTGCCACATACGGAATTATAAGCTTTGTATACTACTTGCTCGGTTTCTCCCGAAGGGGGGTATGCAGTCACTGTGACCTCGACATTTTGCGTAACACATTACATCAGCGAATATGCTAGCTTAGAGGTGGGCTTTGCCTCCAGTAAATAAGACTTTATGTCTTCATGACTGGTTTGTGAAACTCTACCGATGTGAAAGCTATAGCAAATGGCAGATAGAGGGAGAAAAATTGCCTTGTGCCTTCAACAGCACTGCATCGTGCTCATGGTGTCATTCTAGTGTTGAGTGCCTGATGGTGCTAATAGGGGTACACCTACTTTCCGGTTAATAATGTTGATGCCTTCTGAAGTTCTATCCGACAATATCATGTTCAAAATTCAAATTCAGTTCAAAACTGTATTTGACATACCAGCAATATTTGTTGGCGTGGGGTTGGCCTGGGTACTTTGCTTGCAGTTTTGTTCATTGTTGGTAATATTTTGTCCCTCTCTTTTTCTCTCTCTTCCTAGGTGCATGTCATCAGATATTGAGGGACTGATGTCACAGGTGGACAACGAACATTACATCTGAATGATAATCTGAACATCACAGGATCGAAATGCCACCCGCGGTTTAAAGTTCCACAATGAAATAGTTGCCCAATTATTTCGTCAGAAATACCGTGGAATGTTTCATTTGTTAAGGACTATTCCTTCATTTGTAAAACTAGTGATTTTATTTGTGATCCTTTGTGAACGATTTGATGTCTCTTCATATTATGTTCATGTTCTTATTGCCTCTGTGTTATGTATGTGCAAGCTTTCAAGGAACTTTTTTCGATCACTGTTTATTATTGTGCTTGAACCTTCTCATTGCCCTTTTGCATTAAAGGACTGCTTGAATTCAGCTTTTAACCATTCATCGCTTGATCAGTTATATTTTATTGTACTTTAAAAATTGCTGTGTTTTACAAGCATGCTATGCATCCTTACTATTTAAATTCCCGTAAAAAAAAAAAAACAAGACTGCACAGCTTTGCACAAAGTATGGTGACGCTGTAGGGCAAACCAGTTTAATTTTAATTACTATGTGGATTAGATCATACCATTTTATTATGCTTAATGTTGAAAAAAAAGATTAAGAAAAGGGTCTGATAGTATCATGCATAATTGCCAGCAGACGAACTTTAAACTTTCATCACTATTTGTCATTATAAAGGCTCTGTCATCCATCTATGTTTATTGACTTCGTAATTACTCACAACTGTGGCTTTGACTATACTGCTATTGTTCTTACCAATGTTTTTTTTTTCCTATTTGAGGTTTATGTGCACATATTATAGAACTTAGAAATTTTATTTTAAGAATTTTTATTTAAGAATGTTTAAGAAGCACTAGCAAGAGATGTTCTTGCTAATGCTCAAACATATCATAATTTTTATGCACGTATAAACACAGAGGTATGCTCACATATACTTGCGCACACATTACAAGTGCCCGAAAGGAGCCATGAAAATGTCGGGACACTTGCAAGCTGGAAAAGTCAATTTCAACAGAAACGCTCTTGTACATTCAGGCTTTTTGGAATTCAAGCATTTATTGTACTCGTGTGGAGCTGTGTTTTGAAGCACAAATTGAAATTTATTTCATCCAATGTCTAGAGTAAAATTCATTTAGTGCTTGCACTAAATATGCATTAGGCAACAGCACTATGGGTCGTAAGTTGTGCTTGCTATTCACACTTTATGTCTCTCAAGCGCATAGATAAGCGTGTTCTTGACAAAAGAAGCGAATAAGTAGTACACTGAAACCATGACACTATAACGAACCCGGATATACCGTAACATCGGTTAATCATGAAGTAAATGTAAGTCTTGCAATAGCTTTGTATTAAAATTATACCTTTATAACAAATATTCGAATATAATGAACTTATTCTTCATGTAAAGTACAACTTTGTTATAACGAAATTTGATTGTAGTAGCAGACAATTCACTTAAGTTGCCTACAAACAGTGGCACCACTTTTCAGATAAAAGAAGTTCAGCGCTCGGCAATTGAAAGATGACTTTGGTGGATGTGGGTGCTGGTGGCGAGGTGAATGATGAAAGTGAAGGCTTGTGATGCACATTTACTGCATCCAATAAACAGTCGTTCAGTTTGTGGTTCTTGGTTGCACCGGCAGAGTGACTCAATCCTTCACGATGTGTGTTCGCCAGCTCTACCTGCGTCACGCTGTGCGGCATGGCAGTCGCACTGTCTTGAAGCCACGGTGCTCAGCACTGCGCCGGCGCTGCTAGGAACTGGTGACTGAATGGTCATCTACTGGATGCACTCAACGTGTATTGCGAACACTCTCACCATCGCCATCACCCATCCAACAGCTATGCATTCCAAGTATTACATTTCAATCAACCGACAATATTCTTGCTTGTTTACGATCGATTAAAATAGGATGCAGCCTGCGTGCATACGGTTGTAGCACCAATAACTATCTTAAAGGAACACTAAAGAGCAAGACGATATTTTGCGTATTTGTAAAGTACAATATCACAATCTTGAATACACCACTCTTTTGCGAGATGTTGCTTGGTAAGTAAGAAAATGTGCGAAAAGCAAATGCAGGTGGAGACACCACTTTGAGATTCCTGCACCTAACACCGTTATGTCAGGTATTTGAAAGGCATCTAGTGAGTCCTATGTAGAATATAATCGATAAAACTAAGTACATTGTCATCTGTGGGTGCCATAGACATTGCATACGAAGTTTCAGATAGATTTTATTCAACCAATGTCGCGAAAATACAAAAAAGGCATTTTGAAATTTCCAACATCGTGCGCGGAGATTAGGAGCGAAATTTTAAAACAAAACTTAACCTTGAGTTTCTCCTCTAGTAACAAACTTATGATAGTGAAACATATGGCATTATAGTTCTTAGTTGTGGTTTGTCAATGTAATCCAAGTCATTGTTTCTCTTTAGTGTCCCCTTAATTGGAGGCTTGCCCAATAGAGTGCCTTTTTTGGTAGTGCACTGGCAATGTTAGATGTCTCACAGTTCTGCCAAGATGACCTTCTCTTTTATTATTTTCCCACCGTACCATACACTTATGTGAATGCCACTAAACTGAATGAAAATGTTTGCTTAGGTCAGCAATGCTAGCCTCTGCAATAAGGACTCTGTACATATGGTAAACAAGAATAATATAGAAGTATTGTATGTGTTAGGCACCGAATTAATACTCATATGTTCCTTCTCTTCAGTTTATATTAAACGCATAACTGTGAAAGGAAAAAATATTGTCATTGAAACATTACTGCACACATAGGCTATCATACTTTAGGTTAGGTTAGCTTAGACTGAAATGATGCAATGCAGTAACGTTACTTAATAATTCCACTAGCTTTGCAATTTTTTACAATTTGAATGACGTGTTCTTTACAAATATTTATGCATGCATCAGAATTCCAATTGTTAAGTAAACACTTCTTGAAAATATTGCGAATCCTTTCATGGGTGTGCATTGTCAAGCTGTAATTGACAGAGATGAGAACATTAGGCCATCTAAGAATGTATGTCAGGATTATAGGCTTTCCTTTCACTTGTATAGCACGTAAACATATCAGCCCCTGTGTGCATTGGTTAACCAACCAGCAACCATTATTGGCCATACACTTTGTGAGAGTTATTTGAATTTAAATGCAGGAATTCATGAATTTACTGTCATGAGCCACATACCTGTTCTTTCATAGTATTGCCTTGCCAACCAGCCCTCAGATTGCTTGGTGTGCAAATTTATTTTCATGGTAATGATTCAGCTGTACGTTTCACTCACCTGGTTCTTAGCCATCTCTGATGTGTTTATCTAGCAAATCTGAAGGGGTGACCACTATGCATTTTTCAAAGTTGTCCTTGAAACCTTCTCAATTGATTATTGTTAATCAGTATTAATCTCATATCATACCTTCTGTATTTCATAATACAGCCACAACGGCCTCATTTTGATCAGAGAGAAATACAAAAACTCTTGATAACATGGTTTTATGTAGTCATCAAAGAACGAGTTGGTTTTAAGCTAATCGCTACTTTCATGTTAAACTGCACGACTCGTATAAAGTACCACATAGCACCACATGGCTTTAGTTCACATTATAACAGCATAACATAAAAAGCAAAGTATTTCAATGACTGGTCTGGTTTCGTTTGTGCAGCATTGGGACCTTCCATCAATCCAGCAGCTGCAGATGGTGAAGATCCCCATCCAGGAAAAGGCTACCAGTGTCAGTTCTGTGACTATACGACGTTAAAGTTGTCACATCTGGAGACACACATCAGGGTTCACACAGGCGAGCGGCCCTATAAGTGCAACCAGTGCCCTATGAGCTTCTCTGTAAAGTGTTCATTAACAAAACACCTGCTCATTCATGCAGGCGTGAAGTCCTATAAATGCCACATGTGTCCTCGGAGCTTCGCGGCAAGGCAAACATTAACGGAACACCTTCGCACTCACACGGGTGAGCGGCCATTTAAGTGCAACATATGCCCGCGGAGCTTCACGGTAAAGTGCTCACTAACCGAACATTTGCGAATTCATACGGGCGAGCGTCCGTACGAATGCAGTGAATGCCACCGAAGCTTCTCTGCAAGGCGTTCATTAACAGAACACATGCGCACCCACACGGGCGAGCGGCCGTTCAAGTGCGACCATTGTTCCCAGAGCTTCTCAGCAAAACAAAATTTAACGGAACACGTGCGGATTCATACGGGTGAGCGGCCATATAAATGTGACACATGCCCCCAGAGCTTCTCTAAACGGTCCACTTTGAAGGATCATCTGCGCACCCACACGGGCGAGCGACCATATAAATGCCCTCAATGCACAGAGAAATTTGTGCATAAGTCCAGCCTCAGAAGACACATGCATCAGCATGAACGTGAGCATGCAAGTGCACCTTCATTAGGACACCCAAGTGGAACATGTGGAGAAGGACAAGTGAGGACAGAGAATTGGGAATATAAAGGGCAAAGTATGACTGGACAAAAGCAATGAGCATTGCCATGCAGGGGAGGGAGTAGTCGATCACACACACGACATTAGAGTGAGTGTGTCAGTGCGATGTTTAGTCACATCGCTCACGCCATGGTATCGCCATGGTAAGGAAAGGACAATGGTTAACCTGAGGAGATCTTCAGATGGCTTCCCTGTGGTTGGGAACAGAAATGAGGGTGCACCAAGGCAAAGGACTTGCAAAAACGAATGAACTGAATGGTCTATATGGCTTGGTCAATGCGGATATTTTGAGCGCCATGTACGGTCAGCGACATTTCACCGGAACTCTTATCTCAGTGACAACTAGTGCTCTAGCATGTACACATCATAAGAATTGTGTAGTTAGTTCTTTGCGAATCTTCACATTCTGCACTGACAAATGCAAGTATCGAGACTGTCATGGTCTTTATCTTGTGGCTACTGCCTTGATTATACTTCTCTTTATTGGTCATTATGGACCTAGAAGCAGTTCACTGTTTGTCTTTGGTTATAATTAGCATACTACAAATTTCATTTTGTGGTTTCATAATTAACGAATACACTCTTTAAGAGCACATTGAAACACTGTGAATAACTTCATGTGTAGTTGTGTTCTGTCTGTCTCTTCAAACAAAAGTTGGCGAGGTAATAAAAAATTTAGCCAATTATGGGATAAAAATGCTGGAATATTACATTGCTTCCCCTGCATTGGTGTAACTGGTGCACTCTGTACGACTGTTGGCAAATTATGGAAGGTAGTCTTTTTACTTCAAGCTCATTTTTGTTGTCTCTATGCTCTATATATGTAAATTATTTTTGAAGACCTTTTTAAATGCAAGGCATTTCTTCGCCAATTAAAGGCACATTTAGAATTTTTGTCTACGTATTAATCTTTCTATCTAGCCGCTTACATCTGGGTACCATCGCGGTCGCCTCATGAACTAGGTATACAGCCTAAATTGATATGGGAGGGTAAGAGGGTTTGCTGAGTATAAGTATCTAGCCATGACGTGAATAAATTGAGAATCCAGTCACATACGTCATTGATTCCTTCTCTGCAGACACATGTGGCACATATCCGCATACCACAGACCACGGTATGTGCCCCAGATGATTGGCAGTTCATACCTACCCAGGAATAGCAAGGATGGACATTAGTAATTTACACGTGAGAGCCATTAAGAAAACCAACATCGGCAGCTTTGACACGAAAAACGCTAAGAATAAAGAATTATGATTCCAGAAGAAATTGAACCTAAGCATTCTGCATTCAAATCAGGTGTTCTACCACAGAGCTATGCGAGTTCTTGAAACTGCTTTGGAAAAGGACCCTTTGCAGGTGTAATGTCAGTGCAGCATCAGTTGTAGCTGCATTGCAGGCTATCTAGTTCTATAACGAACCAGTAAACATTACATTTATGCTCCTATGATACAGGCAGTATATCACAATAGTGTTAGTTGTAGTTTCAGTAATGGCTGTATTTTAACACCAGTAAATAATAAACATTACGTTTGTATTTCTATGATTCAGCAAGCTATATTCAAGCATTCCTTGACCCCTCATGAATACACAAATAAAACTTGAAATGATAATCACATCATTTCACTGCAAAGTGCACTTCATTTCCATAATACTAAAACGTCATTGCTCTAACGTGAGTACTGACATTAAGTCAGAGTATATGTTACCCGTGAAAATGCCAGTGCATTTGACATTCCTGGCAGGCCCATGATGTGCGCACAACTACCAAAAATTACGTGTCGAACTGCCTCGATGCACTTGGCTGAAATAAAAAAAATGCAGCATAGACAATTACTCGCAGGCCACTTCACTTGAAAGCGATTCTCACTGGGTGCCAGATCTGCTAAATTTTCAGTTATTCTTTTGCATACTATGACCTATACAATAGTTGTGCTGATAATAAATCGTGTGACGAAACACTGAGATCAAAAGCACACTGTTTTTTCACTGTTTATTGTCAGTACAAATAAACAACAAACCTGGTTGGCTACCTTGCTAATTAGGCATATAACTGTTTGTGGCTTGATGAACCCCTTGAGGTTGTTTCATTACAGTGAATAAATTGGTGCTTTTGGCAAATGCTGTTTGTTGTTGGTATTACGATGCTTGTACTAAAGATATATGACATCATTCACATTTGATTATACTCTTAACAGTTTCAAGAGAAATCCAACTATGGTTCTGATGTGCTCATTTCTTGCGGCTACTGAGTGTGACTACATTGACGAATTTTCATTGTTATTAATCATTATTATAGAAATGCTGTGTTTAATCTTGCATTTTGACTCTTGCATTTGTCCCTAGCTCTGACTTTGGCAGTTTTGCGATCACTCTCTAAATTTCTTCTTTGTTTTTTATATACACAAGGTTATAAGTACATTACATAACAGTGAAATTTCATTTGAAGAAGATGTTCTCAACAATCGTAGGTTTAGAAATTCTCCGATTCTTGCTGTGCACTGTACATTAGTTTTACTGTGTCCTGTAGATCAGTTTTATAACAACGCTGCACTAAAGCATTGTTAACATTGCCATCTAAGTGGTTGTTTGTGTAGCGCATATGACGATGCTAAAAGGCAGCTCCCGCACGTTGGATTTGAGCACTTGCTTGGCTGTTAGACGTGGCTTTTTATTGCGTTTTTTTTTCTTCTGAGTGGCTTAATTTTCACCAATTGTTTAATCACTGAAAGGCTGCACTACTAGTGCCAGTTTCACTTGATAGAATAATCAGATGTTCACCTTGAAGCAATAGTTCAGTAGTTCTACCTTAGTTCTCTTGCAATTACACTCAGACCTCATTATAACAAAGTTGCATGTTGTGCGAAAGTTATATTGTTATATCCAAAAAGTCATTGTAAAGCTTTATCTCTAACACTGTATATATTGCAAGGTTATTTTTTATTTACTTCGTTATAATCAGTATTTCGTTATATCTGAAAAGTCATTATAAAGGTGTGTTAACACTATATCTATCTGAAGACTAATCTGCACCTACTTTGTTATGACAGATATTTTGTTATATCTGGGTTTATTATATTGAGATTACAGTGTACAAATTAAGAATAATTAAATGACCAGCACAGATTGGTACATGATCAACACTTCCATTTGATAACACTTGACACTATGTAGCCTCTAAAATGTGCTATGTGCATTGCTACTGTAGCAAATACAGTAAACTATAACTAATGACAAATGAAATACAGTTATTTCCAAACCAAGACTAGTGTACAATTAGTGAGCTAGTGTACAACTAGTTTGCCCCAATTTCAGATGTCTAATACAAATGTGCAACTACAAAAGATATGTCATGCCCTCTTTCTGTTTTACACAAATGGTTATAGGTTGGTGTGGTCTACTGCAACAAAAACTTAGTGAAACATCAAATGCTACAGAGAAAGATCGTTAGACATGTAGCCAAACTAGATTACTGCACATCGACTTGACTTGTGTGCCGGGATTATAATATTAAGTATGAAAATGTGCATGTTTTAATTCTGCAATCTTATATTTGTTCTCACTATTTCAAGTGATTTATTCAAATTACTGCACATCTAACGCCGAGAGATGTTAGTGTGTGCACAGTGATCACCAACATAAAGCACATTTGCAGGTTTTGCAATAATTTCAAATTTGCATCGCTACAAGTTGCCAATATTCCGAATAGATGCAGTCACATGGCAAGCTTCTTGTTTCAAGAAATCGAATTATTTTTGATAAGTTTGCAATGACTTTCTCAACATCAAGAAACATACTTGCTGCAAGGTTTTCATTGATGGCTTTGTTATACATTGTATAATTCAAAACATTTATCAAGAACTCAGTTTTGATATTAATATTTTCTGTTCTTACTGTGTTTTTGTTTGATAATAACTACTGATAATGATCGACATTTTTTCTGTGCAGTTTTCTTTATTTTTATGTTCAAATATAGCTATTGTGATTGTACATGTTTTTATTTGTTGTCTTTTTCTGGTGTTCATGTACCTTGGACATGTTTATTTTTAAGGTATAAAAGTGTATATTATGTTTATATAAGTAAACTTAAAAATATAAAAGTAATATGTCATATGTGATGTTTATATAAGTAAACTTTTAAAAATGTAAAATTATTATGTCATATAAGATGTCATGTCACAATATCTCAGTTACTAATAGACCTTATGCAAAATTGCTGCCATTTGTCGTCCGTCGTGTACATAGCCGCCATGTTAGAGGCTGAGCGTGATGAAGTCTGTTAGGTCTGCATGCGTTTGCATGTGCCTGAGGCCTACCGACGTGAGGCGTGTATTGGCTGATAATCGCCAATACTGCGTCCCAGTATTGCTGCGTCCCTTGTTGCTCACAGACAGGAATTAGAAATGCTGAAGGAAAAAACGTGAGCCGTAAACGTTTCCCCTTGTTAGTTTTTTAAAGTGGCGGCATTTTGAGAATGTGCTCGGCTCTTGGCTACTGCTCCTGAAGATGTCTTTGTGTTCGCCTTTCCAAGAAAATAAAATGTGCAGAAGCATTTTCACTTGTGTTCCCACAAATGGCTGCACGTTGAAGCAAGGCAGCTGTTTACCAAATGAAGCGACTCAGACGCTTCATGCAGAAGCCATCTTCATGCAACAAGCTTTATCCCAGCTAATTGCACGTGCCTGCATTTTGTTGAATGTGCCGAGCACATTGAATGCTTGAGAAATGTGCACAGTCACCCGCAAGTCATCCCAATAAATGGCAGCTTGTCACACTCCAGAAGCAAAAACAAAACATGAAACAAAGATGCTTTAGCATCGTCTTATCTCTTCTCAGAATGCACCAATGACGCACACTTGTTTTTAATTCAACGTCTGCCATTACTGAAACGTAACAAACGAAACAACACGTTCAACGAAATCTAGGCATGTGCAATTAGCTGTGATAAAACGTGTAGCATGAACGTGGCTTCTGCATGAAGCGAAAAAGTCGCCTTCACTTGGTAAACGGCTGGTAGCAAAAACATTAAAAAAATCGCCTTGCTTCAGCTTAGTAAAATTGCTATTGCTTGTGTTACTTTCTTAGAAATGAGAACGCAAATATGTGTTACGAGACTAGTAGCCGGAGTTCATATGCTGGAAACATCATGAGCTTGAAGGAATAACGGGTGCCAAAGTTTACAGCTAGCCTTTTTCCTTCAGCATTTCGATTTCCTCTCTGTACAGCAAGGGACACAGCAATATGTTGGCATTCGTACTATCAGCCAAAACATTCTTCACACCGATACGTCCTACGTTTATGCATACGTAAACACATGCGGACTGTACGCGCAGAGCCTCTAACATGGCGGCTATGCACACAATGGCCAGCAGATGGCAGCAATTTTGCATAAAGGTAGAATGTGTTATTGAGCCAGTTGATTCATGCTGAAAAAAAGGTTAAGGATGCAACCCACAGTAGACGGTAAAAAAAAAGGGGGGGGGGGGAAACGGAATGTTCTGTCCTGTCCTCTTATATTTTTTTGGCTGCGTGGATTGCGTCCTTGACCTATATACCTACACTATGTATTGTATCTCATGTACATATCTTAGTCCAATGCTTCTGCCTTGATTGTCAAGGAATCATGGTCTAGTCTAGCACTCTATAACAGCGTTTAGTAAAGGAACCTCTCGAAAATCTGTATTTCTTGTGGAAAATAAAAATATTTGATTTGATTAGTTGGCCATTATTAAAGACCTTCCTATTTCATGTATAGAACTGTCTATAGGTTGTGGGAATTGAGGCTGGCCCGCTGCCTTTGCGCGGGCTTTGCCGCCTCTTTTCTCATGTCCCGACATGCCTACCCTCCTTCGCCGTCAGCCGCGCTGGGAAGGGCGGAGTGACGTCTAACTCCCTCACCCGGTAGCGGATGTTGACTGTGGCGCCGCGCGCGGGGGACCCCCGAGAGGTTTTCGCGCGCTGCGTCGGGAGCGGTGAGTACAGTCCGGGACTTCAAACGGTGAGCCACGCATTCTTTTCCGTCCGTCGAGTCCCGTCGCTCGGGGCTCGTCGGACTTCGCTGACGGCGCCTCGCGCCCGATGCGAACGCTCACCTTTTGTTGCCCCGCTGCGTACTCACGGCCGAAGGGCAGTACGGTGTCCTAGTGCGTGGCCTAGCTACGCCGACCCGTCTCCCTTCGAAGCCCACGCGAGCGCCTTTGCCCTCGCTCGAGCAACCGGGCCTTTGCTCCGGTGTCTCCGTGGATCGGCTTTACCGCGGAGACGTGCTCGTGGCACCCCTGTGTAGTACTTTGTGCCCGTGGCGTGGATAAGCCTATTTGCTTTCCCGCCGCGCCTATTTGCAACGGGCTGTACTGCGTTTGGTGTTGCCACAATAAAGTGTTGCGACTTGAGCAGTATCGTGTTTCCCGCCACGGCGACGGTTAACGCGTGCCCTGCGGCTCGCTAATACCGGACCCACGCTGGTGGCCGTACTCCTTCGGGATACGTGTACACCACACTGGCGCCCAACGCGGTATCAAAAGCTCTAGCTTTTGACTGCTCTTAGCGAGTCAGTTCGCCTGCGCGATTCGGGCTCGTCGCAACATGGCTGCTTCGCGGGACTTTTGTCCGCTGTCCCTTTTTAGCGGATGCCGCGTTGCACACGGAGGCCATTGCCTCTATTGACGGGAACCCTTCTGCACCCGTCCGTGTCGGCACCCCCTATTGCGGTGACGACACGAGGCGCCTAGCCGCTCCCTTTGGAGATGGCGCGTCGCTTCGGAATGGGCCTCTTGCCCTACCCGAACGTTACGCACAAGCGCCTCCGACGCCCGTCCGTGTCGGCACCCCCTATTGCGGTGACGACACGAGGCGCCTAGCCGCTCCCTTTGGAGATGGCGCGTCGCTTCGGAATGGGCCTCTTGCCCTACCCGAACGTTATGTCTGCTTCGTGGCATGCCGCGTTGCACCAAGAGGCCACCGCCTCTATCGACGGGCGCGCTTCGGCGCTCGCCTGTGTCGTCACCCCTTTTTGTGGTGAATACACTCCTACGTGGTAGCTGACGCGCTATCTCGTGCCCCCTGTTGTCTGCCGAGAACCTGGATTTCGGTGTGACGGCCGCTCGCGGTGCCTTAGCACATGCAAGCGTCGGGGGCGAAACAGCAGCTTCGCCGCCATTCGGCGAGAAGGGGGAGTCCCCACGAGGACGACCTTGGCTGCTATCCAGGTAAGCGGCGCACCGCGAAGCGGCCGAGCGGGAGAGCTTTCCGAAGGCCACGAGGCCGAGAGCGAACCCGTAACGCCGACTCACGCGGCGGTTGCTGCGGTCCTGAGTGGGCGCGATACCAGACTCCTCCATTTGGGAGAATGGGAATTGCTTTCGGCAGCGAAGAGCTACTGAAGGCTCAGCAGAGTGATCCGTTTCGAGTCTCGGAGGGACGGAGCGCCGTATACGCTGCTTGCTTTGCGGCGGGCGCCGTTAAACCGTCTTGACGAGGCGCGGGGCGCCGTTACGCTGCTTGTTCTGCGGCGGGCGCGATTAGGGGGCTGAAACAGCGTGTGTCGCTGAGTCCCCGGCGGATTCATTTTGCTGGACCATGACGAGCTCCTGCTGAAATATATAGCCACTGACGACGAGTCCCTAGACCCGTTTAAGGTGGTTATGCCCAAAAGTCTGAGAGCCGCACTGTTGCGATCCTCTCACGACGAATCCATGGCCGGTCACCTGAGTGGCTCGAAAGTTTTTGCAAACTGAGCAATGTTGTGACCTGGCCCGGCACGAAGCGTGGCTTTTATCGCTATTCCGTGCCTGCCACGTCTGACAAACGGTTGAGCCAAGGGTTGGAAAGCCGCCCGGTCTTATGAACCGATTGTCAGTGAGCGTCCGTGGCGCGTACTAGCTGAAAGATCCCCTTTGGGAAAACTCAGCCGTGCCCACATCGCAGACCTGAAGCCCTTTGTCACGGTCTGACGAGCTCGCGCCAGTGCCCTGCGGCACTTCGCGCAAGCAACGGGCACACCCGGAGCGGCGGACCGCATTCGGACCCCGCGCCGGTATAATCTGAGGAAGCGGTCACCTTTGTGATTTCGCGCCGGACGGCGGACTTCTCCGCAACCGAAGGCCCTCAGATTACTGTCTAGCCTCAGTATAGGTTAGCTTCTTTACGGCCTTTTCTCGTAAAGGAGTTGACCCGGCCCTGTCTGCTGCCAGTGTTTCTTTTTTTTTTGAAGTGTTCATGTGTATTTTGTTTCTTTTGTCTAATATTAAGTGATATTTGTATTTTATGTTTTTTGTCAGATGTTGAGTGTCGTTTTGCTTTGTTTTTACTTTTTTTTTCCGTGTTCGTTTTGTCTACCGCGAAGGGAGCTGTGTGTGACCTTGTGTGTCGGTGCTTGCCGGGAGGGAGAGAGACGAAGGACGCTTTGCGCCTACGCTCGCGCAGCCGTCGGCGGTGTGTGTGCGTGCGTGTGTAAGTGCGTGACGCTTCAGTGCGAGCCCGCGAAGAGTGCGTCATGGCTGCCCTCCATCGACGCGGACACTGGAGGTGCTGGGGGGTCATTGACCCACTGACGTCAGACCATCTGGCTGTGCTCTGCTCTTGGCCGTCGCCGAAGAAGCCGTGCTGCCTTTTCCACCATGGCTCCTGCGCGAGGCCAGCTGAAAGCAGCTATATGCCGGCCAACGCCAGGGCGCCTCGCAGCCAATTTTGGTTCGGCCTCCCTGACCACCGGAGAGGCCCAGCTTCCCGCAACGTCCAGCTTCGTCATCGAGCCGGAAATGCGGGGCCTCCGAACAACCGAAGCGGCTTTCGTCGGACTCGCGGCTTATCAAGAGCAGGAACAAGCCATCAGTGAGCCCCCCCTTCCGGTACCTCTGACCTCGCACTCGGGCATCGCACCCAGCGGACACTGTCACGCCTTTACCGCCCCTCCGCGCACTGGACGCTATCCCCCTTCAGCACCACGAACACTAGTGCCACGTTGCTGTGCTCCCTTCCGCAGTTATTTGTATAGTGTCATGTGTTTACTTTGTTATTTATGGTTTGTTTCTCATTTGTGACCTTTTTTTAGCAGCAGTAGCAGGGCTGGACTGAGGTTAGCTGTCGCTCATAGCAGTGTCATTTTAACTGCATGGGTGACGTCCGGCTGCCTTTTGCGGACCGGTAAAGGGCAAATTTAGAAGAGGGGGATGTGGGAATTGAGGCTGGCCCGCTGCCTTTGCCGCCTCTTTTTTTCATGTCCCGACATGTCCGCCCTCCTTTGCCGTCAGCCGCGCTGGGAAGGGCGGAGTGACGTTTAACTCCCTCACCCGGTAGCGGATGTTGACTGTGGCGCCGCGCGGGTAGCCTCCCGAGAGGTTTTCGCGCGCTGCGTCGGGAGCAGTGAGTACAGTCCGGAACTTCAAACGGTGAGCTGTTATGCCAGCGAGTCCTCGTCAAACGACCGTGCCTCTGAAAAAGGCAATCTGGGTCAAGGCCAGCCCGCAGTCTGCCTGGCGCGATCACCTCGACGGCGTGAACACGCGCGGCGCCTCTCTCGCCCACGTGCATTGAGTCAGCGGCGCACGTGACAGCGAGCCGGCGTTCTCGTGTCCGGTGGTCTGACGCATGGCGCGGCAACCCCATTGGAAGAATCTGCGCTGACGACCAGCGGCGCTTCTGATTGGACATTTTGGTTGGACCCGGTGTAAATAAAAGAAGCCCTGCGGCGCGTCGCGATCGGAGATCCTATGTGAGAGGCGTCCCCGTGTCGGAGTGCCGACATGTGTGTGAGTCAGCGGTTTTAGGCGAAAGGCTGACCTATGTGTTAGAGAGAGGAGCTCGGCTCTTCGAGTCTCTGCCGGCCCCAGTGCCGAAATTGTAACGCCTCTGTATATATGCTGTACATAAACCTTGTTTAACTCACCGTCGTCTCGTCCGCTCGTCTCCTCAGCTCTGCGCAGAAGCAGTCGCGAGCTGAGAAACATACGCTACCAAACGGCTGGTGACCTTCCCGGCGGGGTCGAAAGCAGTGGCGCCTCCGGGACCGCGTCGGCGTCGCCGTCTTTCGCAACAGTGGTGGCTTCGGCGGGATCGGTCCGCCGTTTCTCAACAGTGGTTGGCAGCTGCGGGATCGGCCGGCGTCAGCGACATCGATGCGGTGAGTGCCTGATGTTTTCCCCTCAGTTCACCAGACTACTCTAGCTCAGGTTGTAGTAGTTTAGAGAAGGGCTGTGTGAAGCATTAGAGTGAGCTTTGATCGTTTCAAGCAAAGTCGAAGTGCTTTGAAACCAAAGTTAATGCGGAGGGGGTAAACACGGGAGAGTGAAAAGTTGCTTGCGCGTCTTGCTAGTAGGCTTATAGTGGGTACGGCAAGTAGATTTTAACAGGGGCAAACAGCAAGAGGCTAGTGTGAACGATGGAGAACCTTAAAGTGAAGGAACTCATCGAAATTTGTGAGGAACTCGGCATTACTTTGGGCCGTGCGAAACGAAAGCAAGCGATCCTTGAGATCATGAAGGATGAGGGAGTGTCGGCTGAGGAAGTCGATGAGGCCTGGGTGGATATTAAAGCACGCCGTGAGGAGGCTGAAAGGCGAGAAGTAGAAGCTCGCGAAGAAGCTGAAAGGCGCGAACGTCGCGAGGAGGCCGAGAGACAAGAGCGCCTTGAGATGAAACGACTAGAATTGGCAATCCTACAGTGTTCGCAGGCGCCTAGCGTAGCTTCTCCGACGATTCAGGTCAGCGGTTTTAGAATTCGTGACCAACTGCCACCGTTCGTAGTAGGCGAGGACATGGCGAAGTATCTCGTCAAGTTTGAACACGTCTGTGAGCGAAACGCTTTGGAGCGGTCTCTTTGGGCGCAGAACCTGTTAGCTCTTCTTCCCGGCGAAGTGTCCGACGCATTAACTTGCTTGTCGAGGGAAGCGTTTGAGAGCTATGACGAGGTTAAGGAAGTGCTCTTGAGACGTTATAAGTTGTCACCCGAGGCTTTCAGGCAAAGGTTCCGGTATGCTGAAAAGGGGAATGAGTCACAACGTTGACTTCGCGTTTCGTCTTAAAGCCGATTTGATTGAATGGCTCAAGGGCGAAGGTGTTTATGACGACCGCGATAAAGTGGTGGAATGCGTTGCATTGGAGCAATTCTACCGCTGCATCGAGGAGGATGTCAAACTTTGGCTGCAGGACAGACTTGGAGACGTACAGTTAAACAAGGCAGCAGAGTTAGCTGAGGAGTATTATACTCGCCGAAAGTTGCATAGCAGGGCAGCGCGCGTTGAAAAGGATGAAAAGAAAGAGGGCTTTTCAAGGAAACCTGATCAACGGAAACCCGTTCCGCACCGTAATTTCAAGAAGGACCCGTCTCTTATGAAGGACAGTGTAGGGGAAGGGCAAACAGAAGCGGAGAAATCGAGTGAGGTTTCTACCACACAGGCATTAGAACCGGAAAACAAACGGAAGCCGCTAATCTGCTACAACTGTAAAAAGGAAGGGCACATCGCGAGAAACTGTCAGGAAAAGTTTGCCTTCGCAACGATCCGAGAATCAGAAAAAAACATGCGGTTGTTGGAGCCGTATCTCCAAGAAATTAGGGTCAATGAGAAAACGTGCCGAGCACTTAGAGACTCAGCGGCAACCATGGATGTTGTCCATCCTTCATTGGTGTCTCCGGATGACTTCACAGGAGAATGCGCGTGGATCAGGCAAGTCGCCGAGGAGCAGAGTGTTCGCTTACCAATCGCCACCGTTGTCATTGAAGGCCCGTTCGGTAAGCTTTGCACCGAAGCGGCTGTGTCTGCCGCGCTGAATGGTCGTTTTTCTTATCTTTTCTCCAACAACTCAGAGCAGCTTCTCAAAGAGCAGGGCAAATCGTTCTTCCCCAACTTAGCGTGCATGGCTCTCACGCGATCGCAAGCGCGAAAGCTTTCGCAGGAGCTTGATCTGGTTCAATGCGGTGAACGCTCAGGTGACCTTGTCGGCGGGTCGACGGAACCTCAGAGAGGAAATTTTCCGCGTGAGTCATGTGAGCAGTCACGCGAGCGGCCCGTCGCGGAAGCGGCCGGCGCGGTATGCGTTGGGGGAGACGACGTGGCGCCATTGAGTCAGAGCGAGAGGGTTGCAACGCTCTCGCCTGTAGCGGAAAGTTGGAGCGAGCTGCCGAGAGTTGATCGAGAGACGCTCATTCGAGGGCAGAGTGAGGATCTCTCGATTGAAGCGCTAGTGGAAAGCCAAATTGAAGCGCTCGTGGAAAGCCAGAAAAACGCGGCAAAAGTGCTGTCGAAGGAGCACTACGAGAAATCGGGAAAGAAGCGCGCTTTTGAAGTTGATAATCAGGTAATGCGGCTGCAGCCACCCAAAAGGAACAAGCTTGAGGTTGATTGGGAAGGGCCCGCCACAGTATTATCGAAGCCTTGCGATACAACTTATGAGGTGCAAGTAGGAAGGCGGCAGAACAAAATTTACAACTTGATGAAACCCAATGTTCAACATCAAGCGGTCGTAAATCAGCTGTTGAAGGCTTCAGAGGAAGAGGAAGCAGAAATTTTGAGTTCTAGTGAGGTAATTGAAGGGGGATCGAAAGTAATCCGGGAGCAGATAAACCTAGAGCCTAGCGTAAGTGAAGGAGGACCTGAGAAAGAAGACCTGAGAAAGATTGTTTCCGAGTTTGGGTATGTGTTGTCGGACCGTCCCGGAGACACGACGGTGATCGAACACGATATCGAGCTAAGCGGTGAGGAGTCAATCAGTAGCAAGCCGTATCGTTGTTCCCCTGTGCAACGTCGAAAGTGTGAGCCGCTCTTGGTGCCGCATAGGTATCGTCGCCTAAAAGTGGCCAGTTACTGAAGTGGGGCATGTTGCTCCACAGCGCAACTTTGACGTTCGCTAAAGAAAAAAAAAAAGGAAAAGGTAAACGCTAATGCAGGTGCATTGAGCAGTGCGTTCCAGCTAGTAACTTCTCAACCCTTCGGTTTCTGGCTGGCGATTCGGGGCAAAATTTTGACCTCATCACGACCTGGGCTGAGCGCTCTCGTTCAGAGTGATCTCAAGTGGCCAACTTTGTGGTATTCTAATTCGTTACGTTGTTGTACGTGGGAAAAAAAATTGAGTTGTCATTTTAAGAGTCTTGTGTCCCACATGTGCCTCTTGATGTAGAGGGAACAAAATTCCAATAGACACGTAGATAGGTATATGTTGTACTATACTTTGTCTGGTGTTCTGTCGGGTGACCGAAGGCACTTGCGTGTGTCGTGTGTTGTCTGTTGTCGATCCGTTCTTGGCAAGTTGCAGAACCATCGACAAGTGCTGAAACCGAAGATGGTCAGAAGAGACGAGTGAAGCTGGTCAGCAAGTTGTGGCGACAAGCCAGTGGAGCTGGGATCCGTCGTCAAAAATGGGATGTGTTCCCGGAACAGTCTGGAGCTGTAGTCTCCCCATGGCCCTGGAGGCGAACCTGGAGGGACCTGGCGAACGAGCGCACCTGACATCCGAGCCCCGTGGAAGCAGCTCGTCTTTCCGGTGCATTGTCTGGCGGCGGGGTGCTGTTATGCCAGCGAGTCCTCGTCAAACGACCGTGCCTCTGAAAAAGGCAATCTGGGTCAAGGCCAGCCCGCAGTCTGCCTGGCGCGATCACCTCGACGGCGTGAACACGCGCGGCGCCTCTCTCGCCCACGTGCATTGAGTCAGCGGCGCACGTGACAGCGAGCCGGCGTTCTCGTGTCCGGTGGTCTGACGCATGGTGCGGCAACCCCATTGGAAGAATCTGCGCTGACGACCAGCGGCGCTTCTGATTGGACATTTTGGTTGGACCCGGTGTAAATAAAAGAAGCCCTGCGGCGCGTCGCGATCGGAGATCCTATGTGAGAGGCGTCCCCGTGTCGGAGTGCCGACATGTGTGTGAGTCAGCGGTTTTAGGCGAAAGGCTGACCTATGTGTTAGAGAGAGGAGCTCGGCTCTTCGAGTCTCTGCCGGCCCCAGTGCCGAAATTGTAACGCCTCTGTATATATGCTGTACATAAACCTTGTTTAACTCACCGTCGTCTCGTCCGCTCGTCTCCTCAGCTCTGCGCAGAAGCAGTCGCGAGCTGAGAAACATACGCTACCAAACGGCTGGTGACCTTCCCGGCGGGGTCGAAAGCAGTGGCGCCTCCGGGACCGCGTCGGCGTCGCCGTCTTTCGCAACAGTGGTGGCTTCGGCGGGATCGGTCCGCCGTTTCTCAACAGAGCCACGCATTCTTTTCCGTCCGTCGAGTCCCGTCGCTCGGGGCTCGTCGGACTTCGCTGACGGCGCCTCGCGCCCGATGCGAACGCTCACCTTTTGTTGCCCCGCTGCGTACTCACGGCCGAAGGGCAGTACGGTGTCCTAGTGCGTGGCCTAGCTACGCCGACCCGTCTCCCTTCGAAGCCAACGCGAGCGCCTTTGCCCTCGCTCGAGCAACCGGGCCCCTTTGTCCCGGTGTCTCCGTGGATCACCTTTACCGCGGAGACGTGCTCGTGGCACCCCTGTGTAGTACTTTGTGCCCGTGGCGTGGATAAGCCTACTTGCTTTCTCGCCGCGCCTTTTTGCAACGGGCTGTACTGCGTTTGGTGTTGCCACAATAAAGTGTTGCGACTTGAGCAGTATCGTGTTTCCCGCCACGGCGACGGTTAACGCGTGCCCTGCGGCTCGCTAGGACCGGACCCACGCTGGTGGCCGTACTCCTTCGGGATACGTGTACACCACACTGGCGCCCAACGTGGATCGTGTTTCCCGCCACGGCGACGGTTAACGCGTGCCCTGCGGCTCGCTAGGACCGGACCCACGCTGGTGGCCGTACTCCTGCGGGATACGTGTACACCACACTGACGGAAAAGAATGCGTGGCTCACCGTTTGAAGTTCCGGACTGTACTCACTGCTCCCGACGCAGCGCGCGAAAACCTCTCGGGAGGCTACCCGCGCGGCGCCACAGTCAACATCCGCTACCGGGTGAGGGAGTTAAACGTCACTCCGCCCTTCCCAGCGCGGCTGACGGCAAAGGAGGGCGGACATGTCGGGACATGAAAAAAAGAGGCGGCAAAGGCAGCGGGCCAGCCTCAATTCCCACAAGGTGCTTCACAAGTTTAGTTTAAAGGGATGCTAAACAAATGTATGCTAAAAAACACATTCTGACAGCGTGAAAATTCCACTCTGAATATGCAATTGTATTGAAAAGCAGAGTTAATTTCATATATTCTTGGCCGGTTGGCTGCCCCGCCACGGTGGTCTAGTGGCTAAGGTACTCGGCTGCTGACCCGCAGGTCGCGGGATCAAATCCCGGCTGTGGCGGCTGCATTTCCGATGGAGGCGGAAATGTTGTAGGCCCGTGTACTCAGATTTGGGTGCACGTGAAAGAACCCCAGGTGGTCAAAATTTCCGGAGCCCTCCACTACGGCGTCTCTCATAATCAAGTAGTGGTTTTGGGACGTTAAACCCCACAAATCAATCAATTGGCCGGTTGGTTGTATTCTTAGAATAATGTTAGCGCTCGGTGGCTCCTCACCAGCACGCGCGAAGCAACTCGAATTGACGGCCATGATGTCAAGCGTACCAGGGGCAGAAGCAGGTGCCTGCTTTCCTATTTAACTCATTCCTTTTTCCACCTCTTCTTTACGTCCCATTACCACCACTTTCACGAAGGTGGCAAACTGTACTTTATGGGTGAGCATTGTTTGCTGCTGGTACTGTTTTTACTGATTTTACCGATCATAGGGGCAAGTGAGTATGATTGAGAGACACGAGCGATGGCTTGCATGCTTTGCACACCCATTTCCTGTGGGTGAAACGTTACCCCTTCTAGCTCACGGCGCGACAGTTTCTGAAAAATGTTAGATTCTTTATAATCGATTGCCTAAAAACAAGGATGTGTCAACAAATTTCAGCACCCAAGCTTTCGAATAGGCTGGAAATCTCCTCGGAAGTTTTGTTAAATATTCATTTCAGGCACTGCATGTTGACGGTTTGCAACAAAATATTAACAGGTGCCAAGACACTTCCACGTGTGGAAAGCTAAAGGTGGCCTGCGAAGATGACTAAAACATGTGAACAAAATACACGTAGATATCATGAAGTCTCTAAAGTTGTCAATTTACTTAGTTTAATCGAAACCTTATTAAATTGGAATTCGACCTGTTGAGCGAAGCAACCAATGGGGGCAACATTTTTTTGCTCTACACGAAGTGCCCAATCGGAAAATGGTTGTATAATATACAGCAGCACAATAAAAGTAATTTCATAAATGTGAGCAACAAATGTCCCAGAACTATAGGTTGTGGGGGATGCTGTAGCTGGCATCATAGGCGGAGAGTACAAGGGGGGCTGGGGGGCTCGGGCCTCCTTTGGGCTGCATCTTGGGGGACAGAGCCTTCTCCCTAGAGCGAGCCCGGGATATATATTTTTTAAAGCTTGGTTATTTGATCCCCAACAGACTGTTAAACATCTCCTCTTGCAGCTATTTCACAGAAAACTGTCTATGCCGGCTCCTTTTCTTCTCAGGCTTCGAAAATGTGGATCATGGAGCAATGACAAGTAGGGAGTCTGACGCCGGGGTCGCATTGAGATCGAAATCACAGTATGACGAAAATTGGCTATTTGCGCGGCTTTTGTGCAAAATAAGTACTGGATGTACGCGTGCGCATCAGAAAAAAATTTTTTTTTTTTTGAAACATAAATGTGCAAGACCAAATCGGGCGCCCCACCCCCTTTGGGAAAATGAAAACTCTCGGCCTATGGCTAGTGTATTCTATGGCACATTTAAACTACTGCCCACCTGCTCCACAATACAGATGTTATCCTTTCCCACACTGTTCCCACCATCGTTGCCATAACCACCTTGCTCAACTGCATGATCGGCGCCGAAGGAATACAGCGTCGGCTGGTCGCGCGCGCAGACGGTAAGTCGATATGCTCGGCTTCTAGATTTGGCTGAAATAAATGTCTATACTTCTCGTACCGGAGCACGACGCAGCTTCATGCTCCCTTGCGAACTGCCGCAAAAAACGGCAGTTATATTTCAATTACCACTACTACCCTACTACCAACTACAACCAACGCTTGATCGATTGATTGATATGTGGGGTTTAACATCCCAAAACCACAATATGATAATGAGAGAAGCCGTCGTGGAGGACTCAGGAAATTTCGACTACCTGTGGTTCTTTAACGTGCACCTAAATATGAGCACGCGGGCCCACAGCATTTTTGCCTCCATCAAAAAAACTACAACAAACGCAATGTTCCAGTCATGGAATGAATGAATGAATAAACTATATTTGAACTCCGGCAGTTTTCACCAGACGAGGTGGGAGAAGAGGAGATTAACCCCTGTTCCTTCCCACTTTCCGTCGATTATGATGGCGGTGCTTCAGTTGACCGCTCGAAGTCCTTGGACCCGGGCGGCACCTTCCTCCGTCGTGGAGAAAAAAAATATCCTAAGCCATTCAGCGAACTTAAATTTCGCGCCGCAAAGCAGTGCTTTCTGACGGTTAAAGATTGCGTATCAACCGATGCGCTATTTTTTGCTGCTTTGTCACAAAATTTGTACATATCATGCAAAAAAAATGATAATATTCATTTCATTGGAGTCTTTTTGCATATGTAACGTCTTTTGTTTTTGCTAGAATGTGGTCACTCTAGTGCACGGAGGAAGTGCGAACATTCAGTTGGCTGCGCTCTACCAGCTCTCTGCAAAACAGCTGTTTTCTGGGTTTTCCGTGTTTTTCGCTTTGCTAAAGTGTACTCTGTGGTGTACTAGAGTTCTAGTACACTCTAGCTTTACATAGCTTGTATGCATGCCATGCCTCAACAGCGGCCGCTGGTGCCTCAGCTTCTCCATCGTTTCGGTGGTTGGCGGGAACCAGCAAACGGGCCGGAAAATCGCTTTCGGGAGTAATGTATTCACTGTCGAGAAGAACAGTGAGAAACCGGCACGAACTGCGAGCGTCGATCACGAAAGTTTGTGAAAGGATCGGTGGGCACCATGACTGACACTCTCTCGGTGTAGGCAGCACGGGCACGACAGCTGTCTACCGTCTGATAATCTTCAAGCTTAACCCGAAGCCTCGTGAAATATTTTCGTGGGTGTAAGAAGTGCAACAAGAGGGATGTGATTTTGAAAGAAGCTGTCGATATGCGACGCGATTTGGTGTCATTCTCAAACGCTATCTGCAGTGAGTGTGATTAACGTCTCTGTGACATGCTCTCGTCAACGTGCACTAAACAACCTGGCGCACTGCGGGCAACCCAGAAGCTATTCTCTGCAAAGAGAAGAGTTTGTTCCCAGAGGCTTTTGTGATTGTTCCCGGTGTGTTTTTTGATGTTGCCCTGAATGGGATGGATAAACGGCTTGTTGACAGCCTGGCAAGGTAGAATTTTTTTGTTTGTGAATTGGCTTCCTAGTAAGTATATTTTCCGAACGAGGACTTTCGTTCAAAGAATGCTGTTTCTAGCTCTTAAGTGCATTGATCCCTCCACATGTCGGCAAAGGCCAACACCGCAAAGGTTTCTCAAATATTACTCTGAGAAAGTCGTGCGTCGTTGTAAGACGTGTGGTATTCTGAGGGAAAGTGGGGAATGAATGACAGAAAATGCAGGGAATTCTTAAATGATAACAACCAAAAGCGCGTTCTGCAGTTCGGTAGCCAAGGCCGCTTAGTTGAAAAATACATTTGCCTGCTTATGTACAGTTGCACCGAAAAATGCGAGTTGTGTGACTCCACCACTAGCCTAAACGACGAAGGGGGACCACGCCCTCCCTGGAATTTTTTCAATTTTGCATCTGTACCTATACACGACCACTTACAAACATACTTGAAGGTTACCTGTTGAAGACCCCTCACAAAAATTTCTGCTATGCCCCTGTACTCTGCCCAAGTACAAGGAAAAAACGGGAACAATATACATGAATAGTTTTGAACATGCCAGCAACAATGCTATAAATTCTATGTTTTCCTTCACTAAATTAAGTAAAGTGCAAACATCAAAAAATATTTTTCTCAAACTTCTACTTGGATTCATATTTTTGTGATTCTGTGTACTATTTTTCAAACTATTTATCTGATTGCAGCTAAATGTTGCCTACGCATACTACATGCGAACAAAAGTGTTTTGAACTTAAATGTTGCTGATGCTCTCAAAAGTTATGAGCTTCGAGAAAAATCATTCACGTTGCGAAAAATTGTGGCACGGTGCATGCGGATATTTCTCGTTTTATGGGAACTCAAGCATATCAGCTACTTCAAATATAACCTATGAGTGACCAAAGGAACACATTAGTATCATCCCACTTTGTTTATATGAACTTGTGATATACTTTAATGTCCATTCTACCATATGCAACCTTTAGCTTAATGTGGCTGGCTACTGTTTTCCAAGTAATCATTAAATGGCTTCACTATAGGAGTTTATTGCTATAAATCGATCGGTGCAAAAGTTTTTGCAACTTTCTAGTACAAACTGAGTTAGAAATATTTCTTGCATGCAGTAATTGTGTTCTTTATTCTCTCATCCCAATAAACACGCTGGAGGATAAGCAGGGAAAGGTGACACGGGAAAGAAGATGCGTTGCGTGCATGTCCTGATGTTGAGCCCTTTTTCTCTTATTTTTTTTTTTTTTCTCTGAATGCTCCGCTTACTTTCAGTGCGATCTCGATCACAAGCATACATGCGAGTACGTGCGCTCTTGTTTTCCTCAGCACCATCCTCCTGGAGGGCAATCGAGGCAGCTGTCTGCAGTCTTCTGAGAGAGGATTGGATGCCAGCATATGGGTGAGATCAGCACCAACCCGGCAGAGGCCTTGCAAGCCTTAGTCAAAGTCACTGTCACACAACTGCACCCCATAGACCATTTTATGGATGGCAAACGGTGCTGTTATATTAAGCTGTTAACCCGGTTGTTTTGTATCTTGAACAACTAAGTGAACAGCGAGCGCTATGGCAGTCACACATGCATGAAAATGGTTTGGTTAGTGCATTCACTGTTTTATGACGTTGATGAAAAATTCAAGTTGCGATATACAAAAATAAAACCTTTGTTTAGCATTTCGAGGTGGCAGCACTCGTATGCCTCATGTGAGATCATCTGTAGGAGCCTTCTCTTGATTGAACTCCTAAGCATAAGCTGCATTTACTGTCTACCACACAAATTCACCCATGTGTGAGCATCATACAAAGGATGCTTTAAAATACACATAAAGTGGTGTAATAATTCAATGAAAATTGCCTAGAATCAAGTTTATTTTGTAAATTAATGTCGACGACTGTATTTCCAGCAGCATCAGCATGTAATTTAATTTTTCATCAGTATGTAAAAGATTCTAGATCGTGAAAATGCAGATGTACATCTTCCAAGAAAAAGCTTCTTTTTTTTCTTCCCTGGCCTGTATAACTGTGCTGATGGGAAAGATGCAGCACATGATGGACAGCTAGAGAAAAATGACCCTGTGCTTTTGGCAGTACTGTGCATTGCACGCATGACGTCATTCTAGTATTGAGCACCCATTGGTGCTAGTGGAGCACCTGCTATTCATGTGCAAATCACTGGCGCCTTCTGAAGCTGTATCAGACAACAGCTGATTCAGAATTCGAAGACATTTCAATGCTGCATTTTATATACCAGCAATATTTGTAGGCCTGGTTATTTTTAGATGCGTAGCAGCTTATGGATGATGATGCCTGTCTTCGGTCGTGCCTTAGCCATCGCTAGTACGCCCTGCCACGGTGGTCTAGTGGCTAAGGTACTCGGCTGCTGACCCGCAGGTCGCGGGATCAAATCCCGGCTGTGGCGGCTGCATTTCCGATGGAGGCGGAAATGTTGTAGGCCCGTGTACTCAGATTTGGGTGCACATTAAAGAACCCCAGGTGGTCAAAATTTCCGGAGCCCTCCACTACGGCGTCTCTCATAATCATATGGTGGTTTTGGGACGTTAAACCCCACAAATCATCATCGCTAGTACAGCACATGCTAGTTGCCCTCTATAGACGATCAAGAACAGGCGTGTTCCAGACCACACATTTTCTTTCTCCAATCGCTGCGCAGCACACGCAAGGTACCCACCATGCGCCATGACAACAATGATGATGATGATCACAGACGACTGGTTTGTGCAGTAGATGACATCACAGGAAGCTCTCGGATGCATTTTGTGTGCCTGAAAACAAACAACCACCAGGAGATCGTGCACAGACCTCACCTTCTCCAACTTCAGGCTAGACGCGTTACCAAAAAGCAGTATTAATGAAGGCCAAATGTAATTCACAACTCAGAATAGCATAGAATTTATGACCAATAAACATCGTATATAACTCCACACTGCTTTGTCACTCATTGATATGCATGAGTTGTCAATGTCACAGGTGATTTACAGTAACACCAAACAATCTGACTGCTTCGCCCATTCGTAAGCATTCACTTTGTAGATATTCCATGACTTTTTTTGCTTGTGGGTCTATCTATATTTTGTCTCTCTCTGTCTCTCTTTCCTTAGGTGCATGTCATCAGATAGAAGTCACTGGTGTCTGGCGACCACTGCATCTGATTCCCCCCCTCCCCCCCCTCCCCAGCTACCTTTCTTTTGGTCCCTGGATCGAATCCCAGCCACGGTTAAAAGCTGTGCTAACAAATAGTGACCCAGGGATTTGTTCAAAAAGCCTGTGAAATGTTGTTTTTTATAAAATACTGTATCTGTATTACTTTTCCTTTGTCTGTAACTAGTGCATTTTGTAGTGTTGCTTCTTAATTTATATGGCATCTTTTTATAATATGTTTATGTTGTTGCCTCTGTATTACGTGAGAGGTTTTTTATTGCTCTTTTTTTTTTGCTGCCTCTTATTATTATGCTTCCGCTTACTCATGGTCGTTTTGCATTGAAGTACCGCATAAACTTAGCTTTTAACCATTCGTTGCTTGATTCATTTATTTTATTTCATTTATTGGGTCTCAATGTCAATTTTTTTATTGCCAGGAGGCAAACTTCAATCAGTATTGTTATTATTGAGATTCATTCATCCTTCTAGCATTAGTGATTCCTTAATTACTCCCCACTGTGGTTTTTGCTGCACTGCTTTCACTCTTGTTAAGTTCTTTTTTTCCTCTGTCGCTCTCTCTGAAAGTTTAGGCAGGCATATGAGAACTTGGAAATTTCATCTGAAAAAAAGATGTTCTCACTAATGGCACTACGATCCTATAGTTTTTCGACTTGATCACACAGACTTGCAAACACATTATGTAGACTGAAAGGGGTCGTGAAAATGTCAGTATAGTTGCAAGCTGAGAAAAAGCAATTTCAACATGCATGCTTTGTAGATTCAGGATTTCTATAAGACAAACTGGTAATGTGCTCAAGCGCAGCCGAGTTCTAAATTAAAGATTGTTGTGTATTTTAGGCACTGTCTAAATGTGGCAGCTGCATTAAATGTGCATTATGCAGCAGCACTATGGGTGATAAGTTGGGCTTGCTATTCGCACTGTCTCTTTAGTACACTGACTAATGCTTGCGTGTAAGAGGAAGAAAGTAAGTGGAAGTAGCAATTAGTTAACATAAATTGTCTACAATCGATGGCACCACATTTTAGATGAGAGAAGCACAGCGCTCGGCGATTGAAATGCCATACTCTGTGGTCGGTGGCTGCTGGCGGTGAGGGTAACGGTGAAAGCAATGGTTTTTGTGACGCATGGGCATTGCGTTCGATTAACAGTTGTTCAGCCTGTGCTGCATAGTGGTGACATTGCAATCCTTCATAATGCATGCTTGCCAGCTCTACCTGCATCATGCCATGCAGCGCGGAAAGGCAGTGTTTTGAAGCCATATTGAAAAATGTTATGCTTTTGTCGTTAAGAGCTGCAGATTGAACGTTTGGATGTAGTCATCATGCATCAGAAATGCTCTCGCACTCACTGTCTCTCTTACCACGAGCAGGTATGCGCTTCTTGTATCAAGTTGCAGTCACTGAACAATGTGCTTGCTCTTTCGTGATCTATTAAAATAGGCCACGTTTGTGCATATGCTTCTGGTGCCAATACCTTTGCTAATTTGAGGCTTGCCCTACAGAGGTCCTTTCTTTGTATTGTACTGCCAGCACTACATAATAACATGCCTTTTTTAATTATTATTGTTGCACTGTGGCGTACACTTCTTTAAAAGCCACTACACTGAAGAAAAATACTGGCTCGAGCCAGAAATGCTAGCCTTTGCACTAAGGACACATTACGTATGTTAAACAAGGATGATATAGAAATATTGTGTGGTTGCCACTGAATTGATACACTTTTGTTCCTTCTCTCCTGTTTGTATTATGTGCCTAATTATAAAAAAAAAATATTTTTGTTGAAATGTTACTACGCATATCGTACTTGACTCAAGTGACAAAGTACAATAGCACTATGCACCACCTCTATTTTCTTTGCATTTTTTTTACTAATATTAAAGATGTTCTTGCCACGAATACTTGTGCTATACATAAGAAATTCTTTCGCTGAGAAAAAGGCAATGATTAATATTGTGAGTCCTTTCTTGAAGCGCATTGTCTAACTGTGATCAATGGGGACAAAAACATTTGGCCATCTAAAAACATATGTTAGGATTATAGGCTTTTCCTTTCACTTCTACAACATCAAAATGGGACATCATCTCGTGTGTGCACTTATTGACCTACCAGCAACCATAATTGACTATATTACTGTATGGCAGTCATTCGGATGTAAATTCAGGTGTTCATGAATTCACTGTTCCCTTTTTGTATTGCCTCGAGAGTATTTGTCGCAACCGTTAGATGGCTGCTAGAAGTGCAAATATATTTTCATGGTAACAATTAGATGTGCACTTCGCTTACCTGTTCCTTCGATGTCTCAGGTGTGCTTACGCAGGAAGTCTGTAAGAGTGACCAGTTTGGATTTTTTAATGCTGTCTTCAAAGCTTTTTGATTAATTTTTGTTAATTAGCATTAGTCTCGCATCATATCTAAATTCTATAATACAGCACGATGGATTGATTTTAATCAAGGCAAAATATAGACACTTGTGAAGTCAGTTTGGTAGATTCCAAAGAAATCGAGGTTGTTTTTGAAAGCACTTCCTGTTTTCCTGCTGTACAGCATGGCTCCTATCGGGAAAGAAAATGCGTTGCGTGCATGTCCTGACTTTGAGCCCTTTTCTTCTTTTCTTTCTTTGAATGTTCTGCTTACTTTCAATGTGATCTCGATCACGAGCATACATGCGGGCGGGTATGCTCTTCTTTTCCTCAAATAACATAAGTTTATCTTAAGAAATAGGAAGCAACATTTAAATAACTGGTCTAATTGCATTTGCGCAGAATTGAAACCTTCCAGCAGTCTAGCAGCTGCCATTGGTCAGGACGGACATCCGAGACACCGCTACAGCTGTCACTTTTGTGACTATACAACCTTGAAGTTGTCCGATCTGGAGACACACATCAAGGTTCACACAAGCGAGCGACCCTATAAGTGCAACCAATGCCTTCAGAGCTTCTCAGTAAAGAGTTCATTAACAAAACACCTGCTCAACCATGCGGGTGTACGGCCCTATAAGTGCCACCTATGTCCTCAGTGCTTCACGAGAAAGCTTAAGTTAACGGACCACCTGCGCACTCACACGGGTGAGCGACCATTTAAGTGCCACATATGCACTCGGAGCTTCGCGTTAAAGTGTACACTAACAGATCATTTGCGCGTTCACACAGGCGAGCGGCCGTATGAGTGCAGTGAATGTCATCGGCGCTTTGCGGGAAGGAAATCATTAACAGATCACATACGCACTCACACAGGTGAGCGTCCTTTAAATGCGAACATTGTTCCCAGTGTTTCAGAGCTAAGCAAACGTTGAGGGAACACATGCGAATTCATACGGGTGAGCGGCCGTATAAATGCGACAAATGCTCCCAGAGCTTCTCTAAACAGTCCACATGGAAAGGTCATCTGCGCACCCACACGGGTGAGCGACCATATAAGTGCCCTTTATGCCCGCAGACATTTCCATATAACTACGGCCTCAAAAAACACATGCATCAGCACGAGTGTGCAAGGGCACCTTCATTAGACGCACAAGTGAAAATTGAGAAGTGAGGGCACAGATTTGCAATTGTAAAGTCTGCCGAATGAATGTGCAAAAGCCGTGTGCACTGACTTGCAGGGGAGGGAGTAGTGGATCACCAACATGGCACTGAAAGCGAGTTTGTCAGTGTGACGTTTAGTCACCTTGCTCACGCCATTCAAAAGATACCAAAAAGAGAAAGGTAAGGGGAAGACAGTGTAGTTAACCAGAGGAGATCTTGCAAAAGCGAACACACAAACTGAATAGTCAAAATAATATGATCACTGTGGCTCTGAAAACACCGTATATGACCAGCGGCATTTCACCAGAACTCTGATCTCAGTGACAACTAATGCTTAAGTACTTACACACCACAAGGGTTGTATAGGTACGCTCATGGACCTTTGTGCATCTTCACATTGTATTCTTACAAATGCAACTACTGAGGTTTTTGTGGTATTTTGATCTTTGGTTTGTGTCTTGTACCTTGATTGTTATTTTTTCTTTTTATATACCTAAGAAATATTTATTGTTTGTCTGTAGATACAATTAGTTCTCTAGAAACCTCATTTCGTGGTTTCATATATATTGCTAAAGTACGTTAGTGGGCTAGTTGGTTTGCATCCTTGGAGTGGGAGTAAGTGCGAACAGACAAGGAAGTAGAAGAGTACTGACATAGACAGAGCACTACTTTGAGCTCAAAGTAGCGCTCAGCTCAAAGTAGCCCTCTGTCCATGTCAGTACTCTTCTACGTCCTTGTCTGTTTGCGCTTACACCTCATGAGTTTCATATATAGTTAGTGTAGTTTATGACTGCAGGAAATTTAGCCAACCAAGACTAATGAAAAAGGAAATTCAGCTATTTTGTAACGAAGACTTTCTCATGACTTTTATGAAATGAAAAGTAAACTAGCGCACAACTAGTTTGACCAAATTTCAGATGTCTAATGTAAGTGTTCAACTGCAAAATATATCAGGACCTCTTTCTGTCACACACAAATTACTGTAGTTTGGTGTGGTCTACCATGACAAAAAGTAACCTAGTGAAACATCAAATGCTACAAGGGAAACTCGTGAGACATGTAGCCAACCTAGATTACTGCTCATCAGCATATTTTGTGTGTCGGGATGTGTTCAACTGCAAAATATATCAGGACCTCTTTCTGTCACACACAAATTACTGTAGTTTGGTGTGGTCTACCATGACAAAAAGTAACCTAGTGAAACATCAAATGCTACAAGGGAAACTCGTGAGACATGTAGCCAACCTAGATTACTGCTCATCAGCATATTTTGTGTGTCGGGATCATAATACTGTTGAAAATAAAAACGTGCAGGTTCTTAATTCTGGTATCTTATCTTTGTTTCGAATATTTTAAATGATCAACTCAAAATACTACGTATGTATAACACCCAGAGATGTTACCGCATGCACAGGGGGCACAGAAATGTAGCACATTCACTGAAACTTCAGACGCTGCAATTTGCCTGATGTTGTTACAAGGAGTATTTATTTAGGGGTCGTGAGTCTGTAGGAAAGCGGGATTATAGTGTACAGCGTGCACAGAATGCCAGACAACAAGGCAACCCAGGCTGAGCCCGACAACACCAATGTCGTCATCTTCTAGTGCCATTTCAGCTGTTCTACTGGAGAGGTATTTCCACACCCGTGACATTACCCCGGTTTGTAAAGCCACCGTCTCGGTGCCAGCTATGACTAAAGGGGTGTGTCATCATTGTAGGCCTTCAGGCGAGAGACATGCACTATGCCGGTTTTGAGAGTAGCCACGATTGTGGAAATATCTCCCCGGTGGAGCAGCTGAAGTGGCACCAAACGAATGAAGACGACGATGATATTTTGAACAATGCAGTCACGTAGCGAGCTTCTCGTTTTTTATTTTTATTTATAGAAATACCGCAGGCCACAAGGCCCATGCAGGAAAGAAGATGCAAAAACATCAAAACAATGCAAAAAAAAAGATGACAAGCAAAGTACAAACAGAATCTGAAAGAAATAAAGTATAACAGGTGTTGAAAAGGCAACACAAATAAACGCGTGTGAATATAGTAATGGTCAGAGAAATTCTCAAGCGAATGAAATAGAAAATTGTTATTAACACAGGAAAAAGATACTGTTTACAAAGTAACCTAGGAGGAGGCACATTACTGTGCTAAGGTCAATAGTTCATTTCAATTAGCCATCATTTGTGGAAAAAATGAGAATTCATATAGATTTGTTCTGGCAAAATAAAGAATAAAAAAAGTGCGTTGATTGAACGAATTCGTCATGATGTATGTAAGGATAAGAATGGTGCTGAATCGAGCTTGAGCTTCCGATTAAACAAGGAATATAAAATCTTTAGGTGACGTCCTTTTGCTGGGACTGCAATGAAAAGACCTGTTGGAATTCCATAAATGACTCCACGAAAAACTGAGGACCATATAAAAGAAAAAAAAGAAAAATAAATCGCACAGCTTTTAGCCCAATTTTTTCAAGCACGGTGATGTTGTCGTTGGTGCACAGGTTTGATATTACAGAAGCGTATTCAAGCTTAGGCCGCATATTCAAGGTAAGTATAAAAGCTTGCCTAATTTCATTTTGTAGATTAGCAATTACAAAAAACATACCTGCTGCATTATTTTCTTGTAATAGCTTTGATATACATTGAGTAATATGAAATATATGTCAGAAATATAAATTTTTCTATTAATACGTTCCTGTTTTCACTATATTTTTGTTAAGTGCAAAGTACTCATAATGATGCACATTGATGAAATTATTCTGTGGAATATTGCTTTTATTTTGCTCAAATATTGTCATTGTGTTTGTATGTTTCCTTTTATTTTTTTATTCCTTTTGGGTGTGGATGTTTCTCCTGCCGGTTTATTCGTAAGATATGAAAATGTACGTGATGTTTATATAAGTACTCTTTTAAAATGCGAAAGTAACAATATGTCATGTAATATGTCATGTCACAATATCTCAGTAACAGTAATAACATGTCTTATATATACACACACTTTGTATTGTGTCTTGTGTAATGCTTGTTTTGGTCACATCTGCTGTGATTGTAAAGGGATCTTGATCTACTCTAGCAGCGCATAACAGCTTTTAGTAAAGAAACTTCTGCAGAATCTGTATTTTTCTGTGAAATTAAAAATATTTTATTGGATTGGTTGGCCCATATATCAGTTTCTTCTCTGCCGCGGTGGTCTAGTGGCTAAAGTACTTGGCTGGTGACCCGCAGGTCGCGGGATCGAATCCCGGCTGTGGCGGCTGCATTTCCTATGAAGGCGGAAATGTTGTAGGCCCGTGTGCTCAGATTTGGGTGCACGTTAAAGAACCCCAGGTGGTCGAAATTTCCAGAGCCGTCCACTACGGCGTCTCTCATAATCATATGGTGGTTTTGTAATGTTAAACCCCACGTATCATCATTATATCAGTTTCTTATTTCATGTGTAGCATTGTCTAGGTCTTTCACAGATTTATTTTAAAGGGATGCTGAACAAACATTTGAAAAATAATATTTATGAAAGCATGAAAATGCTTTCATAAATATTTCTATATAATTGGAAATGCTTTTATATATATTTTTGATGTACTCGGAAGAGACAACTGTGCTTGGCACGCCCATTTCCTGCCAGTCAAAAGTCACTTGTTGTTATTCATTATTTTTCGTTGCCTGAAAACAAGGTTGTGTCAACAAATTTTAGCACCCGAGCTTTTGAATATAATGAATTATTTGGGCGGAAGTTTTGTTCAGTATCGGTTTAAAACACTACCGACGGCTTAGAATAATATGTTAAGCAGATGGCTTAAATCATATTACAGAAGCTTTAAGTGCACGTTAAAGAACCCCAGGTGGTCAAATATTCGGACTAATCACTATGGTTTCTCTCATAATCATACTGTGGTTTTGAGACGTTAAAGTTCAACAATTAATCTTATTATTACGACATAATTGCTAATAAACATGGAGCAGATGCAAAGACTTCTCCAGATGTGTGAAGCAAAAGGCAGCTTGTGAGTACGACTGAAACAGCATGAAATTAGTACAGTCAACCTCGATGTAACCAAGTCAGTAATATCAGCAATTTACTTTGCTATATCGAAACTTCAAATTAAAATTGGGCAACTTTTTTTCTTTTACAGGAAGTGGCTGATCTAAGAATGGTGGTACAATACAGCAACACAAGAAAAATAATCTCAATGTGAGAAACAAACTTCTTTGAATATCGAACCTGCTGACCGTGACTGCGCACTGCATGGCAAAGCCCTCTTCATAATGGTTGTGGGATGCCGGGTCGACGAAAGGCCACATTCTAACATGACGCATAACGGCTGTTAATTAGGGTAGTAGCAGCAGCGGAGCGAACACACCGATGCTCCCTCAAACGTTTAGGGAAGAAACAAATCTTTCGACCTTGACAGCTTGGTTTTACAGCCATCGTCAGTGACTTAAGCTGTGGTAGCGCTGGTCCTTATCGGAGGCCTGTTGCAGCATGCGGCCGTGTCAGGGCGGGCTAGCTAGAGACGAGGCGAAGGCTGCCCCGGTTTGTGTCGCCACACGGTCGAACCTGTGGCAAAAGTTTGCTTACATCCACATTTCCACCATTACCGTATCAATATTGTGGGCTAGCATTCCATTTTGAGTGGCTCACAGCTGCGATCTGTTTCACAAATGCACTGAGGATGCATCAATGCCTTGGTTTTCAGCGAATTCACACAAGAAGTGTGCCTGCATAGTCAACACCCCTAGACAATGCCAGTGAGTGCAAGTGCTGAAAGCAGGGAATTCTCCACGAAATATCTTTTTAGATTGCGCGGGGGCAAACTCACCTGAATATCACAGACATTTCTTGGTGAACATTATGAATAATTGTGAAGAATTTGTAGCAGGAGCATGTTATTCGGTCTTGATGTCAACGCGGACTTGAAATGAACTTTTCTCCAAAGCACTGCTCTTCGTCAGAAAGAAACAATTTCTCTGTAACCACTGCCGCTGTCAAGTTCAAATTTTGGCGACTTGTTTCTGAATAGCATGTGCACTTGCTGAAGCAAAAGAATGGTGTCACTATAAGAACTTTATCTTTTACGAAATCATTTTTTTTTAGATAAAAGCCTTGAAGTCATCAAAGACCTAATCTTTCACTAAAGAATGGTCATGCCTAGATTTATTTTGGTTCAGAAGAAGGACAGCCTGGGCACACTTATCTACCACGAAATTTCTCGCTTTTCACGTATGTTCCTTCAAAAATAAGGAAATATATATATTGCAGTAATTATTTTTATCACAATTAGAATGAATGCATATCATCTCGCAAATTTCACGAAACAAATGCTTTATCTTCATGAAACTCTATTAAAGCAGTTTGCTAAACTTGTTGAAGTTGGCTTCAAGAATAATAACAAAGAGATATGCCGTAGTAGTTCTACATCTATCTTTGCAAAGTGTGTTTGCTGCCGGTTGCCCCTTAAATTTCGCGCCATTAAGCGCCGCATTCTGGCGGTTAAAAATTGCACTAAAAAAAGGCTACTTTTTTGTTGCTTTATCGTTTAAGTTGTAAACAATGTATAACAAATATTGTTTATTTTTATTAGGTGTTTGTCATTGTGACAGTTTCTAATAGTAAAGGTAAAGCACTTGTAATTTGTGTTCGTTTTGCTAGAGTGAGGTTGCGCTAGCCATAGTATGGTGGTTATATAGCCATAGCCTCCATAGTTCCCTTTACAGTGTACTAGAATATTCTAGTACACTGTAGTTCCCTTGCTTGCCGGATGAGCGCGAAACGCCCGTCATCTATAGCAGCGCTACCTACGTAAAAATAAAGGTCTTTATGCTTGACCTTTGAGATGGGCAATATTGCTAAATTTAGAGGCTATGCCTTGTAATGAAGGGGTTGCCTGCTAATTGAGCGCAAAACGCCTGTCAAATTTGTCAGCACTTACGTAGGGTTAATTATAATTATTGAACGTCTCTTTAAAAGTTTTTACGTTATTTTTATTGCATATAAGCTCCAAAAACGTAAGAATTTATTTGAAGACATTTCCACTTACGTAGCGCTACCACCATAGTTCTGACGACAGCCGTTTCCCAAGTGACCGCCAATAATTTGGCAGGCAAAGGAAATCTAGGAGGCAATGCTCTAGCGTAAATAACGTTGATTCAAGCGACATGTTTTTCTGCGCTCCATGGTGTATATTTATTTTGTGGCATCCACGGAGGATGCCACAAAATAAATATCCTTTCCTTCCTCCGTGGTGGCATCCATGTTTTGCATAGAGCTTCCTCAGTACACTCTTTCAGGAAACTCGATGTTCTGTGGCAGTAGTTCTCTAGTTTTTTCGCTTTGCATCGTTTGCATGCTTGCCTTTTCCACCGTTTCTGTTGTCGGCAGGCTCCGGCAAATGGACCGGAAAGAGAGCGTCCAGAGGCGATGGGTTCACTCTCGAGAACAGCAGCGAGAAACCGGCGCACACTCTACCGGCACGAAGTGCGAGCGTCGATCGCGAAAGTTCGGTGAGAGGATCGCCAGCGACTCTCTTGATTGAGGAAGTGCGAACGCAACCGTCTACGGACTAATAATCTTCGAGCTTCTCTCGCAGCCTCGTGAAATGGTTTTGTGCGTGTGAAAAATGCAACACGGTGGAAGTGATTTTGGAAGAAGCTATATCGATGTGAACGTCACCGATCGTTCTCAAACGCTATCTGCACTTAGTGTGATAAACGCCTCTGTGATGCCCTCATTGTCAACATGCCCTAAGCAACCAGGCGGAATTGCATTCGCGGCCATTCTGAGCAAAAAACAAAAGGCCGATCCAGAGGCTCTTGGGATCGTTCCCGGTGTGTTCCTGAAGTGGCTATTTTGTCGACATCTAGACGGGATAGAATTCGTACTTCGCAACCTGTGTATGTTGACTTTCCAGCGGGAATATTTTCCAAACGAGGACTTTCATTCAAAGAACGCTTTGTCTCTTTCGGAAGTGTTTTTACCCCTCATTCCAACGAAGGCTGCCTAATACTGTGAAGGTTTAGGGGTAGAATTTTTCTTTCTTTACCTTATGGTCAGTTATAGTGCACTTAAGTAGGGCACCAAGTTGGGCTAGTTGGTTAACATTCATTTAAAAAGCTTAATAACTGCTCTAGTAAACACAACCAAAAGAGGAGGAAAGACTGGACACGCACAGTCTCGCAACTGACCGTTTATTCATCCAGCTGGGAGCCTGTGCATGTACGATCCTGCCTTGTCTTTTGCCCATGTTTGCTAGCACAGTTATCTGGCCTTTGAAATGTATAGTACTCTTGCCTCTTACTTCAATTGGCTCTCGGCAACCTCTCGCTACCCAGTCGTCTCCACGTGTCATTGTAGCCTCCTCAGAACCTCAAGCTGGCCATCCATAAATCCACACGCAACAGAGCACTCTTCAGCCCCGTGCCCTCACTCAGTCAACTCTGAGGAACTCATTTGGGTCGATGAAAATTTAAAAAAAGCTCCAAAGAAAGGGTTCCCTCTTTCTTTTTACTACGAATACCTTCAGCCGCAATAAAAGCATTGCTAACCAGCTTGTTCATATTGTGAGGATCATCATGTTTTGACAACCTATTTTGTAACTTCATATTGATGCATCACAAACATATTACTGTCACTGTGATACTGCAAATATTACAAACAGGTTCTGAAGGTATTCAATGTTTATAAAGCTTACATGCTCATGCAGAAACCAAGTTGACCTTGTTGGCAAATTTAATGTCCAGGCAAAATGCTACAGACCCGTGCACTTAGATTTAGGGGCACACTAGAGAATCCCAGTTAGCCGAAATTTTGCAAGCGCTTCACTGCGGCATCTCTCAGAATCATAACGTGGTTTTGAGATATGAGACCATTAACAATTATTACCATTGCAGTTATGACACTGGTGATGACCACCTAATTGAGATAGGCACCAGCTGCTTTATTTACTGCTTATACAACTTTACCCACAAGTGGACATTGTTCAAAGAAAGCTCTAAAATTCTTGGAAAACAAATAATAATTATCAGGCAAGCATTACTAGGTATTCGATGCATGCATTCAGCCGTCTAGGTGTTTAATCAGTATATTTCAACCATTACCTTTTTATCAACGTCATGATGACATTTTTAGTACCGATTGTACGTATGGTCTTCTTTAAGTATTGAAAATTTAGAAGATTGCTGCAATTTCATGTGTAAAGCTTTATTTTTTTTTACTGCTCTTACTTACCAAAAGAAGACTGCTCTTCGTATTCCTCATTTCCCCTGACTGACTCACAATAATGAAAGAAGAAATTAAATATGTGTGTCACTCAGCCAAGAACCTAAAAGATTCAAGAGTAAAAAACCCTGGTTTTGCATGCATCTTGGTCCCTAAATAACTTCTGTTCATTGACCAGTGATTTATTAATTGATGTTAATTGTTCATTGACATCAATCATTGTTTATAGAGTGCATTATGGCTGCCAAGACCTTGTCTGTAAACCTTGCTCTTCTTTGCCTCAGCAACAGGCTTCTTAAGTACCATAAAGGTCTGCAACCTGCTCAGAGGAGGTACCAGCATGTTGGTGAGATTAGCACCAGCTCTGTAGGGGTCGTTCAAGCCTTATTTGAAGGACTCATCTGCACCACATAAACCATTTTACGGATAGGTTTGCAATGCCGCCGTATTGGGCTGTTAACTCTGTTGTTTGGTATCTTTAGCAACTAAATGAACAGCGCTACGATAGTCGCACATGCATGAAAATAGTTGGATTAGTGCATTCAAGGTTTTATGACCTTGTCAAGTCACATTGCGATTTACGAAAATAAGAAAAAATCCGTTCAATAGCTCAAAGGGGGGGAACCCGTATGTCTCATGTTAGATCATCAATAGCAGCCTTAATTCTCTTGATTGTACTCCTAAGCATAAGTTCCATTTACTGTCTACCACACAAGTTTACCCATGTGTGGGAATCGTACAAAGGATGCTTCAAAATGCTCGTAAAAGAGTGTAATGATTGAGTGAAAGCTCCCTAGTATGAAGTTTATTTTGTAATTGAATGTCAACCACTGTTTTCCCAGCAGCACCAGCATGGCGTTTAATTTTTCATCGCTCTGTGAAAGATTCTAGATACCGAAAAATGCATATCTGTAACTTGCACTGCAAACCCTTTTTGTTTTTTCTATTTCGTAGAGCTCTACTGGTGGGAAAGACGCAGCACATCATGAACTGTCAGAGAAAAATGTTGTCATGCTTTTGACAGCTCTGTGCATCTTGCTCGTTATGGTCATTCCAGTGGCGAGTTCCCATAGGTGCTAATGTGCTCACCTGCCGTTCATGTGCGAAATGCTGGTGCCTACTGAAGTTGTATCTGGCAATAGCTGATTCAATATTCAAAGGCAGTTCAACACTGCCCTTTATATGCCAGCAATATTTGTGGGCCTGGTTATTTTTTGTGTTGTTCTAATCACTGTTTTTAATATATTCCCTCTCTCTCCCTAGGTGTTTGTCATCAGATATCAGAGGATTCTGTTGTCACAGTTGGATAGTGAAGGTCACATCGGAACTCCTGTTATCTACGTTTCTTTTCGTGCCTGGATCCAATCCTGGTCGCATCCAAATGTTCCATGATGAAACAGCGGCCCAATAATTTGGTCAAAAAAAAAAATGTCGAACCTTAATCTTTGTTAATGAATGACTATGTCTTCATTACTTTTCCTTTGTCTATTCAACTAATGCATTTGGTATTGTTACTTTGTGAATGTCATGACATCTTTTCTTATCATGCTCATGTTGTTATATATATGTTAGGGATTTTATGGTGCTGTTTGTCCTGTTGCATTGTATTATTCTGCTTTAGCTTTCTCATTGTACTTTCACATTTAAGCATCGCATAAACATAGCTTTCATTTAACCATACCCTGCTTGATCAGTTTATTTCATCACACTTTATAAATTACAGTGTTTTTCAAGCATTTGTGCATTTATACAACTTAAATGCTTCCAACAAGAGGGAACACGGCTGTACAATTTTGTACTAAGTGTATTGATGTCGTATAAAAGCTAACTAAACTGAAGTGTTTATCAGGTCATAGCTTTGTATCATACTTAATGTTGCAAAGAAAGTTGAGTGGTGGGCCTGATTGTGTCATTTGTTGTTGCCAGGCGGACAAAATTTCATCAGCATCCGTTACTATAGAGGTCCAGTCATCCATCTAGCAGTATTGATTCCTTAATTACTCCCAACTGTAGTTTTGGCTTTACTGCTGTCACTCTTGTTGAGTCTTTTTTTTCTTTCTCCCTCTTTGAAGGTCTGTGCAAGCATATGAGAACTTAGAAATTTAATCTGCAGATCTTTTCACTTATGGCTTTATGATCCTATAATGTTTATGTACAAACAAACGTAGAGAGATCTTTATGTAATTGCATATACTTGCGAATACATAATAAAGAGCTGAAAAAGGTCATAGAAAGGTCAGGACAGTTTCAAGCTGAAAAAAAAAAGACGATTTTAACACGCATGTTTTGTAAATTTAGGACTTCTAGAAGACAAACTGTTAATGCACTCGTGGGCAGCTCAGTTTCAAATTGAAGATTGGCGTTTATTCTGGCAACTGTCTGGACGTGTCTGAAGCAGAAATAACAGCAGCTGCACTAAATATGCATTTAGCAGAACTATGACTGATAAATTGCACTTTTCCATTTGTGCTTTATGTCTCTCAAGCGCACTGATTAATGTGTGCGTGTCCGAGGAAGAAAGTAAGTGGCAGTAATTTTGCATAAATTACCTATGATCAATGGCACCACTTTGCAGCGCTCGCAGATCGAAATGCGATACTTGATGGATGTGGCTGTTGGCAGCAAGGGTAATGGTGAAAGCGAGGACTTTTGTGACGCATGGGCCTTGTGTTCGATAAACAGTCGTTCAGCCTGCGCCGCTTAGTGGTGCCAACGGAGTAATGCAATCCTTGGCAATGCACGCTTGCCAGCTCTACCTGCGTTACCTCATGCGGCACGTGAGGGCAGTGTTTTGAAGCTGTAGTGAGCAGTGCTCTTCCATTGCTGTAAGAAACTGCAGACTGAACGTTTGTCTATGGATGTAGTCGCCATGCATCACAAACGTTCTCGCGCTCACTGTTGCTCTCAGCACCAGCAGCTGCATGCTTCTAGTATCAAGTTGCCGTAACTGAAAAATGTACTTGCTCTTTCTTGATTGACTAAAATAGGGCACATTTTCTGTGCGTATGCTTGTGGTGCCAATAACTTTGTTAATCTGAGACTTGTCTCTACAGATACCTTTCTTGGTATTGCACTGCCAGCACTACATAATAAGATGCCCTTCTTTATTATTATTGCACTGTGGCATACTCTTCTTTAAAAGCCACTAACTGAAGGTAGGTATTGGCTCAGGCCAGAAATGCTAGCCTCATATGGTAAAGAAGGATGATATAGAAATATTGTGTGTTTGCCACCAAACTGATACACTCAAGTTCCTTTCTTACAGTTTGAAGAAAATAAGTGTATACTTAAGGGCTCATTTTTCATTTTTAAAATGATGAGATCTAACAGGCAGTCATGCCAAGGAAAGTATAGGGGATGTTATATGATGCAGTTGTAATGTAAATTAAAAGAAAAAAAGTGGATGAAAAGATAACTTGCCGTAGACAAGCACCGATCCTGCAACTTTCGGATAGCACGTCCGATGCTCTACCAATTAGCTACCACAGCGGCTATTCCCCATTCACATTATTGAATATATATATATATATATATATGAATTAAGCATAGGAATGTCAGTCAGCACTGCCTGGGCCTATGAGGGCGAGGTGGAGCAATTTTTTCTGCTTGTTTTAGGCGTCTCGTGGCACATGATCTTATTACGAGCTGGCAGCTCTGGCAGCTGACCAATCATCCCTCGGGTACTACCTGACAGTACCAAGTCTGCCAGTACTGGATCCTTGTAATGAATAAAGAAAAGAAATGTGTGCTTAAGCCGCTGTGGTTGCTCAGTTGGTAGAGCATCGGATGTGTTATTTGAACGTCTCAAGTTCGGTCCCTGCCCTAAACTACGTTTTCATCCACTGTTCTTTCTTCAAATTTACATTACAATTGCCTCATATGAAATCCCCTATACTTTCCTTGGCATGATTGCCTATTAGATCTCTCTTATGTGTATTATGTGATTTAAAAAATATTGTCATTGAAGCATTACTACACACGGGTTATCGTACTTGACTCAAGTGACAAAGTGCAATAGCACTATGCACCACCTCTATTTTCTTTGCAATTTTTTTATAATATCAAAGATGTTCTTGCCACGAATACTTGTGCTATACATAACAAATTCTTTTGCTGAGGAAAAGGCAATGATTAATATTGCGAGTCCTTTCTTGGGGTGCATTGTCTAACTGTGATCAACGGGTACAAAAACATTTGGCCATCTAAAAAACATATGTTAGGATTATAGGCTTTTCCTTTCACTTCTGCAACATCAAAATGGGACATCATCTCGTGTGTGCACTTATTGACCTACCAGCAACCATAATTGACTATATTACTGTATGGCAGTTATTTGAATGTAAATTCAGGTGTGCATGAATTCACTGTTTCTTTTTTGTATTGCCTCGAGAGTGTTTGTTCCAACCGTTAGATGGCTGCTAGATGTGCGAGTATATTTTCATGGTAACAATTTAGCTGCGCACTTTGCTTACCTGTTCCTTTGCTGTCTGAGGTGTGCTTATGAAGTAAATCTGTAAGAATGACCACTTTGCATTTTTCAATGTTGTCCTCAAAGCTTTTTGATTAATTATTTTTAATTAGCATTTGTCTTACATCATATCTTCCAAATTCTATATTACAACCACAATGGCTTCGTTTTGATCGAAGCAAAATATAGATACTTGTCAAATTAGTTTGGTAGATGCTGAAGAAATTGAGGATTTTTTTTTTTAAAGCATCTTTCGTTCTCCTGCTATACAGCACAACTCGGATAATACCATATAAGTTAAGTTTATCTTATAGAATAAAAAGCAATATTTGAATAATTGGTTCTGATTGCATTTGTGCAGCATCGGGACCTGCCAGCAGTACTGTAGCTGCCATTGGTCAGGGTCGACATCCGAGACACCTCTACAGCTGTCAGTACTGTCACTATAGAACTTTTAACTTGCGCCACCTGGAGACACACATCAAGGTTCACACAAGCGAGGGACTTTATAAGTGCAACCAATGCCCTCGGAGCTTCTCGATAAAGTGTTCATTATCAAAACACCTGCTCACTCATGCAGGCGTGAAGCCCTACAAATGCCACATGTGTTCTCGGAGCTTCGCGGCAAAGCAAACATTAATGGAACACTTGCGCACTCACACGGGTGAGCGGCCATTTAAGTGCCACATATGCCCGCGGAGCTTCACAGTAAAGTGTTCACTAACAGACCACTTGCGCCTCCATACAGGCGAGCGACCTTTTGAGTGCAACGAATGCCATCGGAGCTTCACCTCAAGGCGTGCGTTAGCAGAACACATGCGCACCCACCTGAGCGAGCGGCCGTTCAAATGTGACCATTGTTCCCAGGGTTTCTTAGCTAAGCATACATTAATAGAACACGTGCGCATTCATACGGGCGAGCGGCCATATAAATGCGACATATGCTCCCAGAGCTTCTCTAAACGGTCCACAATGACGGATCACCTGCGTACCCACACGGGAGAGCGACCTTATCGATGCCCTCTATGCCCAGAGACGTTTGTGCATAACTCCAGCCTAAGAAGACACATACAGCAGCACAAACGTAAGCTTGTAAGTGTGCCTTCATTAGACGCACAAGTGAAAATTGAGAAGTGAGGGCACAGAATTGGTTAATTTAAAGTGCATTGTATGAATAGGCATCTACTCGTCTACACTCCGTCCCCTGCACGGCAATGCTCATTGCCAATGCTCATTGCTATCAAAAAGAGAAAGGTAAGGGGGTAAGGGAAAGACAGTGTAGATAACTAGAGAAGATCTTGCAAGACCGAACACTTAAACTGAATAGTCATAATACTAGCATGATCACTGTGGCTCTGCAAACACCATCTACGATCAGCGGCATTTCTCTACAACTCTGATCTCAGTGACAACTAATGATTAAGTGCTTACATATCATAAGGGCTGTATAGGTGTGCTCGTGGTCCTTTGTGCTTCTTCACATTGTGTTCTTACAAATGCAAGTACCGAGGTTGTCATGGTATTATGATCTTTGGTTTGCGTCTTGTACCTTGATTATTATTTTTTCTTTTTATACAACTGAGAAATGTTTATTCATTGTCTGTAGATACAACTAGTACTCTATAAATCTCATTTTGTGGTTTTATGTATAGCTAATGTGGTTTAAGACTGGAAGAATTTCAGTGAACCAAAACTGATGACAAAGAAAATTCAGTTATTTTGTAACAAAGACTCTCTCATGACATTTATGAAATGAAAAGTAAACTAGCGCACAACTAGTTTGACCGAATTTCAGATGTCTAATGTAAATGTTCAACTGCAAAATATATCAGGACCTCTTTCTGTCACACACAAATTACAGCAGGTTAGTGTGGTCTACCACGACAAAAAGTAACCTAGTGAAACATCAAATGCTACAAGGGAAACTCGTGAGACATGTAGCCAACCTAGATTACTGCTCATCAGCATATTTTGTGTGCCGGGATTATAATACTGTTGAAAATGAAAACATGCAGGTTTTTAATTCTGCTATCTTATTTTTGTTTCGATTATTTTAAACGGTTCAATAAAAATGCTACTTGTGTATGACGCCCAGAGATGTTACCGTATGCACAGGGACCACTGAAATGTAGCACATTCACTGAAACTTCAGACGCTGCAATTTGCCTATTATTCTGAACAATGCAGTCACGTAGCAAGCTCCTTGTTATAAAATACTTGAACTCTTTTTCGTAGATTTACAATTGCAAGAAACATACCTTCTGTAGAATTTGAAGTTATAGCTTGGATATACATTGCATAACTCAAAACATATATCAGGAATATCAATTTGTCTATTAATATCTATTTGTTCTCACTACATTCTTGTTTAGGGCAAAGTACTGGTAATTATGCACATTCATATAATAATTCTGTGGAGCATAGCTTTTTTTTTCGTTCAAATATTGCCATTGCACTTGTTTCTCTTATCTTTTGTTAATTTCGGGTGACAATGTTTTTTATGCAGGTTTATTCTTATGCTGTGAAAGTGTGGATGATGTTTATATAGGTACATTTTTAGAAATGTAAAAATGACAATATGTGTAACATGTCATGTCACAATATCTCAGTCACAGTAATAATGCATCTTAAAATATACACACTTTGTATTGTGTCTCGTGTAATGCTTGTCTTAGTCCCATTTGCCTTGCTTGTAAGTAGATCTCTGGTGTAGTCTCCTGTCTATAGCAGCCTTTAGTAAGAAAACCTCTCCAGAATCTGTATTTCTCCTGGAAAATAAAAATTATTTTATTTAATTAGTTTGTCCATATTTCAGTTTCCTATTTCATGTGTAGAATAGTCTAGGTGTCTCACAGTTTCTTCTTTTAAGTGATGCTGAACAAACATTAAAAAAAAAATGAATGCATGAATCTTCCAGTCTAAAGATGCAAGATGCAGCTGCTTTGAAAGAAAGTGTTTCTTTGACATATTTTTGACTGGTTGGCTGTATTTCAGAAGACTGTGATCGCAGGGCAGCTGCTCACCAGCATGCGCTAAGGAACGCATCGATGGTCATGGCTAGCTGTAACAATGAACATGCGAGGGGCGGAAATGGGGCGCATGCTTTCCTGTCCAGCTTTGCCCCTTTTTCCAGCTCTCCTTTACATCCCATTATTCCTTCTCCTATTGAGGCACTGAAGCAGGCCCTATGGGGGAGCATTGGTTGCTGCCGGTGCCATTCACACTGATTTTAGGGAACGAAGGGGAGGCAGAGGGGGTTGATAGATGGGAGCGTTGGCTGGCATGCTTGGCACGCCCATGTCCTGTGAGTCAAACGTCAACTCTTATAGGTGATTTACAGCAGTTTGTGAGCGAATTGTTAAGTTCGTTATTTCCTGCGGCCTGAAAACAATGTGTGAAAAAATTTCAGCACCCACGCTTTCAAGTAGTTGGAGAATCTGGGCGGTAATTTTGTTCAGTATTCATTAAGGCAATGTTGATGGCTTACTATAAAATAATAAGCAGGCGTCTAAAATCATACTACCGAAGCTAATATCTACACGCCAGATGTCAAGATAGATAAGGAATTTAGAAGAAAGCACACACACACACACACACACACACACACACACACACACACACACACACACACACACACACACACACACACACACACACATATATATATATATATATATATATATATATATATATATATATATATATATATATATATATATATATATATATATATATATATATATATATATATATATATATATATATATATATATATATATATATAAACCTCGCAACCGAGTCGTCATACGTGGTGGAGGTGGATTGACGTTCCCAGTACCTCTACTTACAACGCCTACTCGCTGGAGCTCCGTTCAGGCCGCCGCTTGGACCCTCAGTCCGCCAACATGTCTCAGAGTGAGTGGGTGGATGCCCTTTCGGCTCCCGTCTCTGCGCCGCAAGCCGTCTCTGCGCCGCAAGCCGTCACTGCGCCGCAAGCCCCTCCTCTTTACATCGTAAACCACCAGCGTGACCCTCCGATCTTCGCTGGTCTCCGCGGCGAAGATGTGGAGGACTGGCTCGATAACTACGAGCGGGTCAGCGCAACTAATCACTGGGACGACTCTAACAAGCTCCGCCGAGTATCGCTTTATCTCACGGGCGTTGCCAAGACATGGTTCTTGAACCATGAGATCGACCTCACCGACTGGCCTGCCTTCAAGCAGCAGCTTCGCCAAGTATTCGGCACACCAGCCGTTCGATCCGCTCTAGCGAGGAGGGCCCTAGATACTCGCCAACAACATCCCGGCGAGTCATACACATCTTATATCGAGGATGTCCTTGCGCTTTGCCGGCGCGTCAATTCTTCAATGTCCGAGTCGGACAAACTGCGCCACATCCTGAAGGGCATCGGAAGCATTGCCTACAATGCCCTTGTTGCCCAGAATCCTTCTACTGTCACGGACGTCGTCTCTACGTGTCAGCGTCTCGACGAACTTGATTCTGTTCGCCTTCAGTCGGGCAATAGTGAACACCGTGCCGCAGACCGGGACCTGCGTGACATGATACGGGAGATCATACGAGAAGAACTTCAATCAATGGGTATCTCAAAACCTTCTCCATCTGTCACACAGCCTTCAAGCATGGCCCTCCGTGACATCGTAAGGGAGGAACTAACATCATTCACCGGTCCAGCCTACGTCCAGCCACCTCCGTCTAGCCCTCCAACGTACGCGCAAGTTGCGGCCGCGCCTCCTCGCAACGTAAACTCTACTTCACCGCTGCCATCATTCACGCCGGTTGCTGCTGCATCACCGGTCCACTTCCGGCCAATCCCACCCGAACCTCCGTCAGTCCACTTGAGTGCGCTATCTCCCGGTGTGCCGAACGCCCTCTACTACCCGCCTTGGCGCCCGTCTCGCCCAACATGCTTTTACTGTGGATATCGTGGCCATATATCGCGCTTCTGCCGCAAGCGCCAGCAGGACGAGCGTCGCGGGTACGACATGCGTGAACGGGACTTTTCCAGAGGGGACTCTTACGCTCGGAGTTATTCATCTGGACAGCAGCGGTCTCCATCTCCGCCCGCGTCGACTGAGACGCGGAACACTTACCGTTCAAGCCGACGCCGATCACCTTCGCCCTTCCGTCGCTCCTCCTCTCCTCTTCGGCCAGCCTCGTTTACTACTGATAACCGGTCGGAAAACTAAATGATGCAGTTTTCGGAGGAGAAACTGCATGTAACAGTAGGACTCATATTCCTCCAGCACGCCCGTTCAACATGGTTTCTGTTACGGTGGAAGGAGTTCTCGTGGACGCTTTGGTGGACACCGGTGCTACAGTTTCTGTGATTAGGTATGATTTGTGCAAACGCCTGAAGAAAGTAATGACACCTTATAATGGACCCAATCTAGTCGAAGCCCAGGGGAACGCTATCCGCCCTTTTGCTCTTGTACTGCTCGTGTGTTTATTGATGACATTTTGCATTACATCGAGTTCACTGTGCTTACCCGGTGCTCTCACCAGCTGATTCTAGGGTGGGACTTCCTATCTTCTTCTTCAGCCGCTATATGTTGTGGTGAACGGATTCTGCACCTAACTAATACGGACTCCATGTTCGACGAAGGCGTCTACAAGCCTCTACGCCTGTTCGCTCGCGAAGATCTCGAACTACCGCCACACCAAGAACGAATTGTGACCCTGATTTCTAAGGACATCGACCACGGTGACGTCTTGGTGTCCCCTTCGTCGACTTGCGTCGCAAAAGGCATAGCCCTTGCATCAGGTGTCGTACGCTTTCACCATGGCTCCGCGCTCGTCATTGCTACGAATGAAACGCCAGAGAAAGTTCTCCTGCCAGAGGGCACTGCAGTAGCCTGTGTTGTGGATGCTGAGCCTGTCAGCGTCACGCCACTTAACCCTGCCTCTACCAACGACCGTTCTATGAGTAAGCCTGCCTCATCCTCTCCCTTCACAGCTCTTATCAGTGACGACTTAACAGCTATGCAGGCGCAGCAGTTGCTTGCGTTATTAACGAAACACGCCGATTCTTTCGACACCTGCTCCTTAACGTTGGGCCGAACTACCACTGCAGCGCATCGCATTCAGACGGAGGGAACATCTATTGTACATCGCCGCCCGTACCGCGTGTCTCTCGCTGAGCGAAAAATCATCGAGGAAAACGTCGCTGACATGCTCCAACGAGAAATAATTCGTCCATCAACTAGCCCTTGGTCATCCCCTGTTGTTTTGGTACGGAAAAAAGATGGCTCCGTGCGCTTTTGCGTTGATTACCGGGCACTTAACAACATCACACGCAAGGACGTATACCCCATGCCACGCATCGACGACGCCCTTGATTCACTGCAAGGCGCCGAATACTTTTCAAGCCTTGATTTGCGTTCGGGATATTGGCAAATTCCCATGCACGATGACGACAAAGAAAAAACGGCATTTGCAACCCCCGATGGCCTATACGAATTTAACGTGATGCCTTTCGGGCTCTGCAATGCGCCCGCGACGTTTGAACGCATGATCGACACCGTCCTGCGTGGTCTCAAATGGAAGACGTGTCTCTGCTACCTTGATGACATTATCATCTTTTCATCAACGTTTTCTCAGCACCTGAGCCGCTTGGATGACGTCCTAACATGCCTCGCCGGTGCGGGTCTGCAGCTCAACACTAAGAAGTGTCGTTTCGCCACCAAATCCATCAAGGTTCTCGGTCATGTCGTCAGCAAGGACGGTATTCGCCCTGACCCCGAAAAGATCGCTGCCGTCCTTCGATTTCCATGCCCCACAAGACTTAAGGATTTGCGAAGTTTTCTTGGCCTCGCATCATATTTTCGTCGCTTCATACAAAATTTCGCTTCAATAGCTGCGCCACTTCACAAACTACTTGCATCTAATGCACCCTTTGTGTGGTCCGAGGAATGTCAGTCGGCGTTTCACCTATTGAAGAAAGCTTTGACGTCAGAGCCTGTACTCTGCCATTTTGATGACACCGCCCCAACACTCCTGCATACCGACGCCAGCGGCTGCGGTATAGGTGCTGTTCTCCTCCAACGCGATAACTCTGGACGGGAAAGGGTCATCGCATATGCTAGCCGAGTGCTAACTTCTACCGAAAAAAACTATACCATCACTGAGCAGGAGTGCCTCGCTGTGGTTTGGTCCATACAAAAGTTCCGTCCTTATCTGTACGGCCGTCAATTCACCATCGTAACGGACCACCACGCCTTATGCTGGCTTTCTACAATGAAGAACTTGTCCGGACGCTTGGGTCGTTGGATTTTACGCCTGCAGGAGTATCAGTTTGAGATTATTTATAAATCGGGCAAAAAACATCAAGACGCCGACGCTCTTTCTCGTTGCCCACTACCTACAGCGTCGTTCGACACTCCAGCTGCCACCTCCAACGACACCAGTGCGGACGTGACTCCCACATCTGTTGCCTTGCTCGCCTCGCTCTACCAACCGCCAATCGACGATGAACAACCCTTCAGTTCTCACCAGCAGGCTGACCCGTATTGTCGGCGCATTATAGACCACCTTTCAGGAGCTACGCGTCCACCCAATGCACGCCTTCGTCGACAACTCGAGCACTTCAAGTTTCAGGACGGTGTGCTGTATCGTCACATATATCATCCTGACGGCACACGCTGGGTACCTGTTCTGCCACGCGCTCTTCAACATCATGTACTTAACGCCTTTCATGACGATTTAACTGCTGGCCACCTAGGCTTTCAAAAAACCTACGACCGCATTCGAAGCCGCTTTTATTGGCCTGGGATTTCTACCAGCGTAGCAAAGTACGTGGGTTCCTGCTCTCCATGCCAACTTCGCAAACTTCCGACATCTCCCCCAGCTGGTCAGTTACAGCCAATGACGTGCCCTACAACACCTTTCGAGGTCGTCGGTGTCGATCTTTATGGACCCCTTCCTGTTACTGGTGCTGGAAATAGATGGATAGTCACCGCCGTAGACCATATGACACGCTACGCCGAGACAACTTCAGTAGCTACTGGTTCAGCATCGGAAGTTGCTGACTTCGTCCTTCAGGCCATAATACTACGTCATGGTGCACCTCGTGTACTTCTGAGTGACCGTGGAAAGGTGTTCTTATCACAGCTTTTAGGTGAAGTTCTTCGCGTTTCTAGTACCACACACAAGATGGCGTCTAGCTACCATCCTCAAACAAATGGTCTGACCGAGAGATTTCATCGAACCCTTGCCGACATGATCGCCGTATACATTCAACCGGATCACGGAAACTGGGATAAACTTCTACCGTTCCTCACTTTCGCCTACAACACCGCTGTTCAGCGCACAACAGGCTACTCACCGTTTTATCTCGTTTACGGACGTTCACCTACTTTCTTTATCGATGTTTCCTTCTTCACCAGCAATGGCCCTATATCACCATCTTCTTGCGAAGAATATATTTCTCGCCTTGCCCAGTGCCGCCAGCGCGCTCGTATGAACACGGAAGCTACGCAACAAGCAAGGAAGGCCGTCTACGACACCTCTCATCGTGTGGTATCATTCCGACCGGGTGACGAGGTGCTGCTATTGACACCAATTCGCACACCTGGTCTCTGCGACAAGTTCCAGCCTCGATTCATCGGCCCATATGTTGTTTTAGAGCAGACTTCACCTGTCAACTATCGTGTGACGCCTCTTGTCGTGCCAACTGACCGCCGTTACCGCAGCACCGAAATTGTACACGTTTCCCGCATGAAGCTTTTCACACGGCGTTCCTCGTCACCTTGACTACCCGCCCGCAGCGGCCAGGCTGGCCGCTTCCACGGGGGGGGAATCAGTGTAGGCATCTATTATGCGTTTCATCCTCATCTGAACAGCAGTCAATCATCATCATATGTTCTGGCTGACAATCATCATCTGCTTGGCACGAGCGCTTCTTTGTCGGGTCTGTTGCGCTTGTTCGTTCCCGAGTTCACGGCCAATAAACCTCGCTACAACCGAGTCGTCATAATATATATATATATATATATATATATATATATATATATATATATATATATATATATATATATATATATATATATATATATATATGTTAATGAGATATAACAGACAGTAATGCCAAGGAATGTACAGGGGAAGTTATTAGAACCAATGGAATGTAAATAAGAAGAAAGAAAAGTGGATGAAAAAATTACCAGCTGTGAGCAGGAATCGAACCTACGACCTTCGAATAACGCGTTCGATGCTCTGAGCTATCACAGCGGCCGTCCCTCCATCCACTTTTTGGGGTTTATATGTGAATTTAGAAGTAGGAGTGACAGTCAGCGCCATCTATAAGCCAAACAACGAGTGTGAAAACACTCTTATTCGCATGTTTATCGTCACGTAGCATGTGAACTTATTATGAGCGGGCAGCTGATTAATTGTCCCTCTTATATAACCTAAACACACCAAGTCTGCCAGTACGAGACCCTCGTTCAATGAAATAAGGGAGAGAAGTGTATACCTAAGGGCTCGTATTTCCGTGTTTTAACACAATATTAATGAGATATAACAGACAGTAATGCCAAGGAATGTACAGGGGAAGTTATTAGAACCAATGGAATGTAAATAAGAAGAAAGAAAAGTGGATGAAAAAATTACCAGCTGTGAGCAGGAATCGAACCTACGACCTTCGAATTTAACGCGTTATTCGAAGGTCGTAGGTTCGATCCCTGCTCACAGCTGGTAATTTTTTCATCCACTTTTCTTTCTTCTTTCTTCTTATTTACATTCCATTGGTTCTAATAACTTCCCCTGTACATTGCTTGGCATTACTGTCAGTTATATCTCATTAATATTGTGTTAAAACACGGAAATACGAGCCCTTATATATATATATATATATATATATATATATATAGTATAATATATATATATATATATATATATATATATATATATAGTATAATATATATATATATATATATATATATATATATATATATATATATGTGTGTGTGTGTGTGTGTGTGTGTGTGTGTGTGTGTGTGTGTGTGAGGGAAAGAAGTGCGTGCTTAAGGGCTCGTTTTTTCGTGTCAAAACACAAAAAAACGAGCATAACCAAACCAAACCAAATTTACTAAAAATGAAAAGCAATGTAACAGCAGCATTTCTCAGCACATGAATATTCAGACGCTGCACTGGAGCTCTTGCTCAAGCCGTGAAATATGTTAATGGGGTAGTGGCAGAACTGTAAGCAAATACAAATTACTGATTACCTTGAATTTCGATTGCATTGCCTCTTTCATGTAACCAAACATGTTTTTGGAGCATAAATATTACCACGGGGGTTTACTGTAATATAAAATTTTGACATTAACTGCTCACTGCCCACATGAGCACAACGGTGCTTCTTTCTAGTCGAAAGTTCGATGAAATACCGTCTGTTCAGGTAAAGGCACTGTTCAAAAACAGGTCCCTGACCAAAGTCAAACAAAACAAATGAAGACGTTTCGGGATCTGTATGGATCCCTTGTTCGCAATATTGTAATCAGGATTGTGAACAGTAATGATATTGTCAATAATGAGATTGTGAACAACGGATCGGTATGGATCTCGAAACATGATTTGTTTTGTTTGACTTAGGTCAGTGACCTGTTTTTCAACAATGGTTCTTCCTGGAGTATCACTGACTGACCAACTAGTAATTCATGTCCGCCGTTAGAGCTCCATAAACGTAATTCACAAAGTCACGTGCGCCAAACAAAGTAGTGCCTGACTCGCAATAACACGTCCAGATGTGGCTACTTTGGGTTCTGTCCGTGCAGTGTGTTGTGATATCTGTTCACTCTAGCACCTGCCTGCAAATTGAAATTCTGCTTAATTGAACGAATTTCATAGTCTCGTTCAAGTTTGATTAATGAGCTTTAACAGTATTTAAGTATTTCTTTTATCTTTACTCTTTTCTGGTGTTCATGTTTCTTCCGTCTGTTTATTCTCAATATTTGAAAGTGTATAGAATGTTTATACAGGTAACCTTTTGAATAAAGTAGCAGTAATATTATGTCATATGTCTTAATATCCCAGTAAAGGTGATATTAAGTTACATACATACATACATACATACATACATACATACATACATACATACATACATACATACATACATACATACATACATACATACATACATACATACATACATACATACATACATACATACATACATACATACATACACACATTATATTATGTAATGTGTAATACTTTATCTTAGTCCTACTTGCCTTGCTAGTCATCTGATGTAGTCTAGGACTGTGTGTACACAATAGCTTTTAGCCAGAGAACCTTTCCGGAATCTGTATTTTATCTGGGAAATAAAATAAAAACAATTTGATTTTATTGGTCAGACTCTATTTCTGAGCTTTCTATTTTATATGTAGAATAGTCTAGGTGCTTCACATATTTATTTCAGAGGAGGGGGAGAGAAATGAAAACTATTTTTGTTACTTTGGTGGATAAGGTGATGAAACTTGGCATGCAGATGTGATTTGTTATGCTAATATTATAACGGAAATCTGTTTTTAACTCTCTGTTGTAGTTTTTATGGACTAAATGTGATACTCTTACTGTCATCCCCAAATTAATTAATAGATTAGATGTAAGTTCATCAACATTTTTGCCTAAAAAGTATCTATGAAGGCCCATTATGTGCCTTAAGGCAACTGAATTTTTTATGTCCAAAGAAATGCACAAAGAATGTCTAAAGTTGTCTTTACATATTATCTTATTGCTTTTAAAGGCAACCAATTATTATAGTTTGTAAGACGTGAAGACAAATATGGACAGCTCTAACGTACCCACCAACTTTCAGGATGGAAACAAAAAGAAGAATGTTTTTGTTTTTGTTTGTTTTGAAACGGCATTGAGATAAGTGGCAGTTACTCCATAAATATCAAAGCTGAGAAAGCAGAGCTCCAAGAAAATGATGCTCAAAGCTAAGGAAATGAAACTGAAAAGGAAGCTGGTTTCACTTTTACTTAGAGAAATGCATTGTTATGGCTAACTTGAGATCTAATTTTTCCTGCTTCCACTATGCCAAGATGATGGAAGTGTGCCAAACAAAAACTGCAAGATTTGCATTTTCTAAAGCCCAGTCTTTTGGTAACAGCCCACTATAGGAAAGTGCTCTTTTTCTCAATTTCACTGCTTAACTTCTTTGCATATTTTATCATGATGTAAAAAATGGTCCTAGTTCAGCAAAAAAACATTCTGACCAAATTTACCTTTTACATTGCCACGTCCCCCTTTGAAGGGATACTGAACAAAAGTATGAAAACAAAACAAAAGCATGAAAATTCTACTAGGAAATCGCAACTGTTTCGAAAAGTGGCATTTATATCACATATTTTCGACTGGTTGACTGCATTTTGGGAAGGCTGTGAACACGTGGCCACTGCATGCCAGCGCGCTCACAATGGGAACTCTATAAGGAAATCTCTGGGTGCCCATGTGCTGGGCCATAATAAGGGGGTGTTAGGAAGTTCTAACACCTTCCAAAATTTGTTCTTGCTTCAACATTTTTTGGGCGATACTAGAGCATCAGTGTAGCCAGGGGAAAGGTTTGGGGGTTTTCAATCTTACCCATGAAACATATGTGCATGGTTTAAACCCCCCGAAAAAATTCCTGGGTATGACCCTGTCTTCGTACTATGCCTTCCGTCAGGTTTCACTGGAGCGGAACTGCTTTCTCGCAGGATTTATAATTTCAACTATCACTGACATGTTATGCTCTTTTGTAATACATCGCGTGTGCGTACGCCCGAACAATGAGTTAGATGTAGTACAGTGTCAGGATTTCAATTGGCCCGATGGCCCAACAACACTATTTTAAATCGTATTCATCTCAATTTCTTGCTAGCATTGCTACTGCTTGCAGATACCAACAGAAATCATATTGGGTGCTGACAAACAGCTGGTGTGGCACAGAATACAGCACCTACATGGCACGTGTTCGCACGTGCCACGTATCCTCATATGCTGTTAAATGATTTCTTTGCGTACTGCAGGCACTTTGAGCGTATCTATCTACCTATTTATCTATCTAGCCACATATACGTTTGAGTGCTCTTATGATCACCCCCTTAACTTGGAATAAGCCAAAATTAGTATGGGACGGTAAGGTAGTATAACGAATACGACTCGACTCGCTGGTCATGCCATGAATAATGTCACAATCCCGCCGCACACATCATTGAACGCTTCCTACCAGACAGTGGCACATACCTGTGGACGTGTAGTGCCACAGGTGTGCTGTTATGTGCAACAGGTGATTGACATTTTAAATCTACCCAGGAATAGTGATAACAGACATGGCTAATTTTACCACGTGAGCATTAAAAAAAAGCTGAAATCCGCAGTGTTGACCTGACTAATGCAAAGAATAAATGTCAGTGCACAGCAGATATCAAACCTTAGCATTCTTTGTGGCAATCAAGATTCTTCTACAGTGCCATGCCATGACGGGGAACTACTTTGCAAATGTTCCTAATGTTAGGGTCCAAATGAGACCCTAATGTTCGTGAAATATCAAATGGGGTTGCAGTGCTGGCTTTCCAATTTTATAAACATTACATATATCAACACCTATGATACAGCCATAATGTCGGGTTAATGTAAATTTGGGTTAGGCGCCATTCGCTGAAGTTGATTTATGTAGCTGTGTCCAGGGCTACCATCCTCGTGAGCAGCAGCGCTTCATGACAACTTACCGCTTCTGTTGCTAATATCCATGTTGTCGTCGGCATCATTATTCAACCGTAACCACCTGGTGATATAATTAAATGCATGCAGCTGTTTAATGTATATCTGTGCATGCATGCGTACATATATCTTTAGCGCCACTTCATAAGGTTTCTTTCAATAAAAAATTACTGCACAGTCACCTTCCATCCACATGCTTCGCATAACATCGATTCCGATCTGCCAAATTTTCTTCTCAGCCACTACAAAAGCTAGGATAGCGTTGAGTTGTAGCAGTGAAATGAAACTCTGTTAAATAGAAATCACAGGCATGATATTCTCTACTGGGAGAGGGGTGGGGCGGAATGGCATTATTAAAATCTTTGTACCCTCCATAGCCATAAAGGTGGGAGCTGGGGTGACGGCTGCACCACCTATCGAAAATGGGGAGGGGGGAGTGCAGAGTCTGCCTTGTACATTGACTATGTATAGCGATAGGGGGGGGGGGGGGTAAGGCTGCGCCGAGCTTTCGCCTACGCCCCCCTCCCTGAAAAGGAACTCGGCACAGCGCGCATCAAGTGCTCTCTTTTTGATTAAGTGAGTGTGGCGCCATCCCCTCTTTCTCCTCGCGCGCATGCCTATGATTTAAATCACGGATGAACATGCTTCGTAATGCTTGATCCCTTAATAGCTTTGGAGGGCTGTGGTTATACTGAGGCCTCCTCTTTCAGTTTCGCCGGTCACTTAACCACCTTCGCGGGGTGCAAGAGCACGGAGTAGCACAACGCTGCTCCGTGCTCTCGTATGGACTGTGACCTCTACCACCGGCTGCTAGAGCGTGAGAGAGAAACAGCTTTACTGAGGATCTGAAGGAGCGGGGCAACGCAAAGTTGGCCACTCCTGTTTGACCATGATTCATTTGCTTTAAATTTCGCGCCAAGTAGCATTGTGCCCTGGTGGTTAACATTGTTTCTTTTTCTGTGTGTTTCATTACGTGACTTGTAAACAATATGTACTGTATTTTTTATTCCCGAAAAGTGTTTCTGAAGTGCTGGTAGTGACACTCACGTAAATTGCTTCATTTTTGCTGTTTGGCTGCACTGAGCTGCAAGTGGTAGGTGTTCTCTGACTCCGCATCAGTACAGTTGTTGGCGGGCTCCAGCAAATGGACCAAAAAAGAGCTTTCAGAGGTAATCGGTTTACCATCAAGAAGAGCCGTGAGAAAGCGGCACGAAAGACTTGGCGAGGATCGGGCGGGAACCTTTCGATGTAGGCAGCTCGATGCACAGTACGACCATCTAATTATATCCGAGCTTCTCCTGCTGCTCTTCAAAGATTCGGTTGGGTGTAAAGAGTGCAATAAGAGGAAAGTAATTTTGGAAAAAGCTATCGTTGAGCGACGTGAGTTGACGGCTTTCATAAACGCATCTGTCGCGAGTGACAATCAAGTCAACGTACTCGAAACATGAAGGCGCCCTGCGGGCAGCGAAGCTAAATAATAACTTATGTCACGAAAGCTGCAGTAACGGTAATTCTGGGCAAAAGGCTAGATGTTCCTGGGAGTTTTCCAGGTTTACGTGATTTGTGGTAATGTCCATAAAGGCATCTTGTCGACAGCCTGACAGGATCGACGGAACTGACAATTTGTAACGTGTGTGTAAGGTTACTTTCTAGCAAGAATATTTTCCAACCTAGAACTCTCGCTCGAAAAACTACTATAACCGCTCGAAGGCCCGCATTGGCAAACCAGCCTTATCCTTGTCTCGTTTATTTCCCCCTTAAATTTCTCTACGGCATGCACTTTGCATGCGTTACAAGGGTATTTTCCAACGAGGGTAAAATATTCAAGATTAGTTTGTAAGTACCGGCCTACTTCGTATATAGAAAACGCACTCATGGCGCAAAAGTGATAAGTAAAATGAGACATAAGGATAAGGCGGCTGTTTGAAACCGCACATTCACCCCTCCACATTCTGCAGCGAAGGCTGCCTACACCGCAAGACCTTCTCGAAAATTACTCCGGGATTGTCGGGGTGAGGGGAATAGAAAAAAAAAAAAAAGAAAGAGCAGGGGTGTGTTCAATGAAAAAAAAAAAGTATTCTGCTGGTCTGTTGTGCGGGCCTCTTGGTTGGTGAATATATTTGCTCTTTTATGCCCAGTTGCATTTTTGCAAAGCGGCAGTTCTGTCACTGCCACAGGTGAAGACAGAGTGAGGGGGATCCAACTCTTTATTTTAGAAGTTTTCACTCTTGCATGTATATATACACATGGCCACTTACAAGTACACTTGTGAACATACCTTCAGGTTGGTCGAATCCCTGGACAAAAGTTTCTGGCTACACCCGTGGACTCTGCCGAGTGCAAGGAAAGGCGGTAGGATCTGTATGGATGGTCTTGGAGACACCAGCAAGAAGGCTAGAAATTATATTTGTTGAAATGTCAAAATTAATTTTTCTCGTGCTTGTAATTGCATCCTTACTCTTTATGATTTACTGTGCCATTTCTGTAAAACCACTGGTCCGATTGCAGCAGAACGTCGCACACACCTGCTGCATTCAAACATAAATCCTCTCAACCTAAGAGTTACTGATGCCCTCAAGGATTATCAACTTCAAGAAAAATCATACTACACATTGTGGCACTGTGTGTGCACATTTTTTTGTGCGAACTCAAGTGGATATGCTACGTCACTTCATATGTAACAAATGAGTGTCCAAAGTAACACATTAATATCATTGCATTTATTTGTGTATGAATGTGTCACATACCTTAATGTGCACTCTATCGTTTGTAGCACATGCCCACTTCATTCCTTTACATATGTTTTTATTTTACTGCTAAAGCTCTTATAAGATCACAACCGCAGTTTTGGTGCCTTAGTTTCCTGCCACTTTGACCAGTGTCCCTAACCACCATCATGCAAAATAAGAAAAACAAAATAAGTAAAATCACAACCAGGCATCACACAATGCAAATTGTATAACGAGGGGGGTCGTTGAATGCTTCGAGTCCATTACTAAAGCCTTCATCTTATTGCTTCGTCATCATCCACCACATCAACAAAGTGCCTTACAGGTGTGCCGTGGGCACCACACTTCTCCCTATTGGTAAATAGTGGCATAATGGATGCCTCCCTATTTAAAAAAAAATTGTGATGATTTATGTAGGGTGCAATGAGTAGCTCGCAAGTGTTGCCAAGGCATTGCGTTAAGAGGAGAGGAAAGGGAGGCAAAAAAAAAAGGCAGGGAGTGTACCTGGGTTGTACCCGGTTTGCTACCCTACATGAGAAAATCGGAGAAAAGCCACCGCGTAAACGGTGGTTTGTTGAAAACTCCCAATCCATTACAATGGGCTCAGCCGTAACTATTCATGGTCATCAGCTTCCACATCAACAAAGTGCACATAATGTCTTACAGATGTGTAGCGAGTACCTCGCTAATGTGCTGCATGACAAATCAAGGTGAAGTGAGCGCTTCACTACTTCACAAAAATTTTATTTGTGGTGTAGTAGGTGCCCTACGCTTAGATTGAAATTGGCTAGTTGGTTGATAATAACAATGTTTGAGCAGGGCGGATGGACGCATATGTAAACTAAATGTACACACATATGCAACGCTGATTTTCAACTGGAAATGTTTGTTTTCATATGCACGTGAATCACTAGATACGCAAGCAAGTGAAGAGAAGCATTTTTCTGTTTTCCTGTGTCAGAAGTAGGACTGAATCACTAGTACATATCAATAAGTCCCGTTAATAATAATAAGCCCTGACAGTGACTGGCTTCCTAACATCCCGAGTCAGCTTGGGCGCTGTGTATGTATGTGCCCTTTTTCTTTGTGTCTAGTCGGGCTGTTCAGACATCATGCTTAAATTAGGTGCACGTTGAAGAACCCCATGTGGTAAAATCTTCCGAGGCCCTTCACAACGGCATTTCTCAGTCATGTACTGGTTTTAAAGCATAAAACCCCAGCAATTACGATTATCATTTAAGTGACGACTTTGGCAACTATCGCCTAATTCAGATAGACACCGACTGATTGAGGAGGCAAAACAAAGCAGTTCACAGGCTCAATGCACCTGTGCTTGAAGTTAATTTTTTTTTTTTTTTGGAAATGGTCTGTAGATGATGTTTTCAGGCTCTACCGAAGATATAGTGATAGCTCAGTAGAAGACCTCTGGGAACAGGCTTGGCAAGCTCACTCATCTCTGTCACTTCACCAAGATCTAGGAGAGCACTCAGAGCCACTGGAGCCTGCTTTCTTCTCAGAGATGACACCAACCTGTCCTGTGAGACCAGTGCTGGCTATGAAGAGGGCCTGTGAGCTGTAGCACCTGCGGCCATTATCGTTGCATTTCTTGTAGCAGCCTTTACTGCCTTTGAACTGCTGAATGTGTGCATTGCATAATGTCTATACATCTTGTCCATTTCTGGAAACTATGTAAATAATGCTGCAGAATGCCTGGAAAAGAAATAAAATTAACTGGGTGAATATTGTGAGGTACTCACTTTACATACTCAGTAGGTCGAGGTACTCAAGTAAGTAAATTTCAACAACCACCTTCTCGGCAACGTCCTGATGGCATTTATATTTTCGTCAGTGGTATATGTATGACAGTGAGTATTAATAAGCATAGTAACTTCGAGTTTACAAGTTTATTTTTAGTTTGCTGTTTCAAGCTAAAGATAAGATGCTTTTCGCATTTCTGATTTCTAATACTCATGATAATCGGAGAAAGAATTAAATCTGTATGACACTCGGCTATTTATTATGAAAAAAAAAAAAAAAAGACTAGTGGAGTTGAGTCAATGAAACTTAGTTCTACTTGCATCTTCGCCTCTAAATAACTGCTGCTTAGTGACTTACCGTAGCATACAGTTGATGAAGTGCGTTATGCAGTCTGTCATTTTTTTTTCTTTTCACGAAAAGGGCTAGAAAAACAGGCTTTGCATTTCTCCAATTGTACAGGACATTTCTTCCTTAGGGGTCGCGAAGCACTCCTGGGGGTTCCTGAGAGCTATGCAGCTAAAGTGAATGTAGATCTAATTTTTTGACGAGAAAAGTGATGAGAATAGTCCAGTTTGTATGTTAGAGTAGATATACCAATGTTCACCCTTGGACATTTCAACTCAAGAAGTCTTTTGCTGACATAATCCACTGATAGTGGCTTGTTATTGTTTTAGTGTACTGCTTCCATATACTATTTCAGTTTACCGTGTTTGTAAGGCTTGGGAAACAGTGATACCTATTTTTTTTTTTTCAAGACCTGTTCCTGTTATTAAAAAAATGAAGATCTATTGTTCACCGAGAGCCTATAGGGCCATCAAGTTGCTGTAATATGCCATGCAAAAAACTGAACCTTTTCACTTTTCTCTGTATAAGCTAGTTGTGATCATATACCTTGCTCAAGCTGCAACAACAATCAAAACCTGCATTTGCAAGCCTGATGATAATTTGTACAATTATTTTCACTATCTTTAATATGTTGTTTCTTCTTCCCCTTAGGTGCAATATACCAGATCTCACTTGACCTCGAGGTCAACTTTGGATGGAACATATTTCGTCATGAACTCCTTCCGTTTACATTTAGGCTGAATCAGTGGTGTTCTGTTTGGTTCAGTGCTGTATCTTGAAATTGTCTTGCATCTTTGCAACTCATCCTTTCAGTGCTTTGTGCTGTGCTGAATATTTAAATGGTCATGTTTTTGTTTGCTCGATGGTCAGATACATCTTAAGGCATCTGGGCGCCACCCAGATGCTCGAATGTGCGACTGCCGGTTGCCTTTGTGACTAACAAAATACTAGTCTCGTCCGTTTGTTGGACATTGCATTATCGTGTTTACCACTTCATGACGTCAGTATGGAGTGTAAGTCCATCATTGCAGATTGATATCCATGATATCCATCCGCCTTTGAGGAAGAAATGCTACTGTCTCATAAAGTTCTCTTACTACATATAGCCCCTACTGTATTCATTTCATGGAATGTTCTTGTTTAAGGTACTCCAAAAGAGTACCTTAAGTGCTTAAAGCTCTTGTAGCATTTAAACTTTATGTGCTAAGAGCGCTTAACGCTTTATTCATTTCAAGGAATATTTGTTATTCATAAAGCTATATAAAGATAAAAACGTGTTCTAAAATCTTTGCTTTCTTTTTAATTGTTTCATTTCATGTTGCACACAAAAAATTTTTTTCCTTTCCTACTTGTAGCCTTAACAATGAATAATTAGGAGCAATTTCTACTTCGCTTGTTCTATTTTGTAATGTTCTGCAACATAGCGTACATTCTGCAGTGTCATGGTTCTTGTATGCCAATGTTTGTATATAAATTCAGACGCCCTGTGTGGTTCATTGGTTCTGGTGCATGTATGCAGACCCCAAACATGTAGGTTCAATGACTGTTGCCCTGGTCGCATTACCATGGAGCTAATATGCTAGATAGGCCTGTGTGCTGTGTAGTGTCAATGCACAGATGGTTCAAGCTTTCATTGCCTCCCACTACAGCACGCTTTGTTATCATGCTCTGGCTTTACTGTTAGTGCCCTGCATATTGTGCACGGCATAAATAGTTGGCAGCTTCATCAGGACAGTAGATGGCTAGAAATTATCAGATATATCTTCCTATTAACAATAGGGGTGTACCATATCAGATGTCATTTCTTTGGTGTTTTCTAATTAGAACTACATTGGCTGCTTTTTGACGGAAGTGAAATGCAACAACGTCGCTGTACTTTAATTTAACATGCAGTTAAGAAGCTTAGGGGGTTCTAAATAAAGATTTGCCCACTGTGTCACGACATATTACCGTGGAGTCTGATTGTTATGCAATACATTAGAATCAAAATTCAGTTTTTTTTTTTCATTTTGAAATGAAGAGCTGTATTTCAGTAACCTGTATTGTTTTTTTTTTTTTTTTTTTGTCCAGCATTTTGGTCTTCAAGCATCCCAGCTGCCTCGGGTCATGAGAAGCCACGTCAAGGCCGCCTTCACTACTGTAATGTCTGTAACTACAAAACGGATCAGTCGTCTAACCTGAAGGTGCACCTGAGGGTTCATACAGGCGAGCGACCATTTAAATGCCATCTATGCGCCAAGAGCTTCTCAGTAAACAGCTCGCTGAAGAAACACCTGAGCACGCACACGGGCGAGCGGCCATATCAATGCTACTATTGCCCCAGGAGCTTCTCAATCAGGGACACACTGACGAATCACTTGCGCATTCATACGGGCGATCGGCCGTACAAGTGCCACATATGCCCTGACAGCTTCTCACAAAAAAGTTCGCTGCAATATCACCTGCTTACTCACTCAAATGAGCAATCGTATAAATGTCCTTCGTGCCCTCAGACATTTCAGCTCAAAGACAGCCTCCGGAAACATGTGTATCGCGATCACCGTAAATGATGTTTTTGATCGCAAGTTCTGCTGTCTCGCCTTTCTTTTTGCAAAGGCACATTTGACTGGTTGTGCCAATTGGCATTACAGCAGGAAGGGTGCATTAGATATAGATAAGCACGTACCAATACATTCATAAAGCAATAAAAAAAATGTCATTTGAATTAATACAGACAGTTTCAGGTGGCAGGGTGTACCAGTCTCGTATAGTACGAACAAAGAAAGAGTAGTGGAAGGAGTCACCCTTAAAAGGTATCTCGTGTATTTTAAGCTGATGATCCAGTCTTTGGAAAACATTGCCTGGTGGTTAAAAATACAACTGCCTGCTTATTCCTGTTTTGAAATAGTATAAGCTATGAAGAAATTTTAATCTGAGGTTCTGAAGGCAATGTTAAAAAAAAGGCCAATTCAACAGGTTTTTCCTTTTTGTCATACTAAGCATTTTTTCATAATTTCCAGTGACAAACTGGACTGCTCTATTCTGCACTTTCTCATGTTTATCAACGAGTTCCTTTGTGTTGGTGTCCAAGCAGACGCACGCATAGTCGAGTACTATGCTGCAGACATCTGTAAAATACAACTGCTCTCTGAGTTTCTGTGGCAAGCTACTGAAGATACGTTTCAGAAAACTCAGTGCTCCTATTGCCTTGTTCCTAACATGAGTGCAGTGTCTGTTGCACCTCAGATTAGCAGTGACAAATACACCTAAATATTTATATCTTGTGACTCTTTCAAGAGGGGCATTATTAACTGTATAATGAATGCTGCAGTGAAAATGTGTTTAAGTGAAATGAACATGTACTTGAAACAGTGTTTTCCAGTTTAGATGTGACTGTATTATTTGGCTTATTGTGTGACTCTGCCATAATTAGAAAACTAGTTATCTGTGAGGCTGTCCACATGGTTGTTTGAAAACGAGGTGATCGCGGGTCATTTACCAAATGGTGCTGAAGTATACAACACTAAAAACAGAGAGAGCAGCTGCTGAGAAAGCTCCTATTCACTCCGCTTTTTTTTTTTTTTTTCATAGCGAAGCTTTGTATGGCATGGTTCTAGGGGTTCGTGTCTGTAGTCAAAATATGCGTGGGACAAAGCTTTTCAGTGAACCAGTTAACGTGATGAATCTAGAATTTATGCATGGAAAAAATGGACACACTGTATAAGACAAAACCACCAGATGAAAAACAAATGTCACGCCATTTTTTCTACTTTTAAGATTGTGGGGTTTCCTATGTGCTGCAAGATTTCATTTTGAGACCGCCGTTGATGAGAAATATCAATGTGTCATGTGCAGGAGAAACACAGGGATCTCTAAGTCCGTTGTCTTTAGTCTTTCAATATGATCAGTAGTGACAATATATAAACCCACAATAGCAATATTCGCGGTACCATACTCATCATAGTCACAGCTTCGCTGTCTTTCATCTTCACAATACAATAGTCGAACGTCTTTGAATTAGAGGTGTGCAGATTTTCAACATTTCAAATATTTTTCTGGCAGTGGTTGCTATTCGATCAATCTTCCCAAATACAAATACAGTCAACAATAAAATAAAACTGGCCCCGTCAGATTTTCAATATGCTTCACCTCACTACACTGTCGTGTTACGGCAAAGCTACCTTTTAAGCTCCGCTTCAATCGCAAATGTATTGACTCAAGAAAACGCCAGTTTCAAATTGAAGATGATAGATGCGGCAGAGCTGGGGGCTTAATTAATGCTGTTTTGGACCTTGGACACCAAAGAGTTTTAGCATCGAAAATTTTAGATGTTCTTATATATTGATGCCTGCAAGGCAGATTTGGAACTCCAGGCTCGAAGGGAGCACACCCTTGTGTGCCGCATTAGTTAGGCTTCCTCAGAAGCTAAAAGAGGAGGCTAGGCTGAGGAAATACTGCCGTTGCCTTTCACGTATGATGTGTTGTCGGTAACACTTGATGGCTGCACCAAATCGTGTTCATATATAAAATTTGGTCTCTACATTTCTTCATTATTGATATGTTGACTATAAAGATCCAGCCTGCCTATACTTCATCAGCTTAGCGAAAATAAACACTTTTATGTTTCCATCTCAAAAAAATATGGTTAGGAATCCTCTCCAATCTTATTTGTTGCCATTTCACTTTGAAGCATTTGAAAAATATTTGATTCAATTTGCACTCACACTTTTACATTCGAATTCACTTTGCACCCAAAGTTTCGCTATTTGCAAAGCTCTATTTCGAATATAAATTTTTATTCTTCAGGAACACATAAAAGCATCATTATATCAACTCAGGCAGACTTAGTTTCTTTTCTATGTCTCTCAAATAGAAGTTGGGCATTTGAATAGCAACCCAATTATTGGGTTGTCTAATGCTACTTTCCATTAAGCACTATGCCTTTGTTATTTTTTGTTCATGTGTGTAAACGGTGCATACCTGCAGTGTTGCTTCGTGAATGATACGACATTGCCATTTCATATTAGTTAATGTTGTTTCATCTGCATTCTATACATGTGAGCTTTTGTGGAACGCCATTTTCTATATTGCCTTTCATTACTACGATCTAGCTTTATTCATCCTCCTCTGTACAAGTGTTTCTTTGCCTCAATTCAACATTGAACCATTTTGTCACTTGATTGACTTTGTAAGCGTGTTTCATCACACTTGATAAATTACAGTGTTTTCCAAGCATTATGCTTATTTTGATGCTCTTACTTATAGTATATCGAGTCATGGCTTTTTATTATGCTTAATGTTGCAGAGGAAGTTGAATGATAGCCCTCATATTATCATTTGTCATTGTCATTGAATGGAGTGGAATTGATGAATTTTCACCAGCAATGATTATTGAAGAGATTCTGTCATCCATGTAGGGTTTTTTTTATTGCAGTATTTGTACCAACTGGTTTTAATGGTAGAAATTAATCTATCCACCTGGAATGCAGAGACTCCAGCGCAATGTGACAAAACTGCACAAAAAAGAAACTGTGAGAATCGGCGTGGTTTTCCACTCTGCGCAGTTTTCCATGTGCTAAGTCTCGCCATGAATCCAAACCAGCTCACCCAGTATGCCACATCAGTTCATGAAAGAAAATAGAAGCAGATACAACACAAAACAATATTAAGGATTGGCAAAAGCTTGTACTGCTAGTCAGTAGTTTGACAAAGTGACTTGCATTGTCCTGGCTCCAACTTGTTTTCAAAAGATTGGCTCTTGAAATGAGGCTGCATATCTATCCTTGTCACTTTCGTTTTGAGTTATGAAGAATCTGATATCCCCATATTGCTTCTTCTGGAGACGTATCCTCACTGTCAATAGTTTCCGCAGCTAAAAGCTATAGCTAAAGGTCACTCGTTGCCACAGAAGCTTGTGTGTCTGTGCATAGCATGAATGAAAGAAGTAGAAATTCAAGCGCTCATTTTTCTTGATTAGACACAATGTCAATGGGAACTAACAGAAAACGATGCCATGGGAAGTATAGGGGATTTTATGGATAGAAATTCTAATGTAAATGTGAAGACAGAAAAGTGCACCCAAAGAAAACATGCTGCTAGCAGGGACTGAACTTCTGACTTTCAAAAAATGCGTCCAATGCTCTTCCAACTGCGCTACAATGGCTGTCCTCCCCCCGTTCACATTGCGAAGTATGCGTGTATGTTTAAACCTTGAAGTGTTAGTCAGTGCGTTTAGTAGGCATCACTATTAGTGGCGCTGCCTAAGGTGCCTTCCTGGTGTTGTAACTAAGGGAATTAGTCTGGGACCAGAGCCATCAGTCTCGGGGCGTAGACGAACAGAGGAGCTAGAGCTGGTAACAGGAATGTTTACTTACAGTAATTTACACCTTGAAGGTAGCATGATACTACGTAAAAGAAGGTAGCATCCCCTCCTTAGCGTCTCGGCATTAGCGTTTTAAAGCCTGGGTCTACCCAGGATTCCCTGCAGGAAAAAACAACCGAGCCCAGGACACTCCATCTCCGCCCCCACCGAGAGAATGTCAAACACCGCCTCCTTCTCGACCTAGGAAAGAGAGAAGAGGCACGCCCAGTGCATTTTACGGCGAAGGAGAAACGTGACACCAAACACAATGCGATTATATGGCATGACACAGCGCTGGGAAACTACATAGTGTCCCACATGCAGTGTTGACTCATGGATGCGGTTGCAATGCCGGGTAGGCCGCGTGGTGTTGAAACGTCCCTGAAGATGGATCCCAGCCGCTCGGCTCGTTTCCAGTGCAGCTTGATCAACAAACCAGTGCAGAGGTGACCACTCTCTCTAAGCAGCTTAGGACGCAAAGAGCGCTTTCTATGCATCTGTCAGTTGGGTGTGTCCAAAGGGTTTTTGATGAGGTGGGCCGATGGTTCTGGAGAATTCGCAGTATGACTACTGTGTTGTTGCTGCTTGTGGACACCTGAGGGAGCGTTGCAAAGATGGAACAGGTCAGGGTAGATTTTTGTCGGAACCATACCACACGTCCAAGCGGCACCAAGACATGGAGAACGATCACAACACTGGTTTCTCCTGGTTCTGATGAACAAAGAGCGGCGGAATTGCATGACACTTTAATTTAATCGTGCAAGATCTTTGATGATTAATTAGTTCAAATTGATCATTGGTGAAAGGACCCGTGTAAGGGTGAATAAAAAAATAACAGTGTCATTGCAAAACTTTTCATCTTGAAGTATACTTATTGCATAACATGAAATAGCCTGTGCGAATAGTATCACGTAAAAATCTTGCGAGCCTCTTTTTTCTTTCCGTTTTGCTCTCACTGCCAGCACATGGCTTTGTCTTCGTGTCGCTACAAGATGCGTATGCTGCTAGAATATTCTCTACTAATATCACGGGAAGCATGCCTTCCACTTATACATACTACAGTACATATAAGTACATACTTATAAATGCTTATAACCGTTAAGTAACTTGCTGATGGTTTAAAACCAATCTCAAGAGGGGACATTTTATTGCAAGAGGTGTGCCACCCAACAGAACACAAGGAATGTACGAACCCCTCCTGACGCCCCCCATTGTTTAAGCCAATGTTAAGGGATTTCCCCCCTCCCCTCAACTGAACACGAGGGAAATACGGATCCCTCCTGACCCTCCCATGATTTAAGCCAATGTTTCATTGTAATACCGAGGGGAAAAAATAATAAAAAAGGAGGCGCAAGTTAAACGCGATCGTTGGCATCCGGCAGACAGCAGTATATGCGAGGTTTGGGCGCTGAAACACGGTATGTGCGGTACAGAATACGGAACTATGTGTTTACGCTAGAGACTACGCCTACGCAACTACGCCGCATATAGACGGTAGAATAGTCCTTTTCCTGCGAATCCGCTGCTGGAAGGCGCGCTGCTTCGCTTCGCCGGCGACTCTCTGTCGCTTGCTAGTGTGCATGAGAACAATAACACTTGCAGGTATTTCATTTTATTGTCCCGCTCTTTCTCTGCGGCAGCGGGGAAAGTTCCGCTGCTGCTCAACCATCTCCGCGCGCCCGAGGTGCAAGGGCAACGGTTATTTTTCTCTCTCATTAGGGAGGACGATACTGCTCCGCGCTTTCTTATGTGCCGCAGCAATAGCGCCAATACTACCTAAATCACTGCTACCATCGGCCACTACCAACGTGAAGTTACACTCGTGTTCTACCTTTGAAAACCAATCAACTGCTTCAAATATCGCGCTTGAAACGCTCTGCGCCCTAGTGTTTAAAAATTGCATAAAAAAAACTAAGGCATGGTCAAAAAGAAATATTATTATAATAAAAATCGTTACCTACTATTAACTGACTCATTGTGACGCTCCTACAACTTGCTTTAGTTTTGCTGTAATGAGATTTGTTATTTGGTGAGACAATGAGGTCACGTTACGACTTATTCTGATTCTAGCCATTTTGTGTCTCCTCGTTCGCGATGCGTTATTGGCGGGCTCCCGCAAATGGACCGAAAAGAGAGCTTCCACAGTTGATGGGTTCACGATCAAGAAGAGCAGTGGGAAACCACCAGCGCGAAGTGCGAGGCTTGGCGAGAGGATCGGGCGGGACTCGTCTACCATCGTCTTCCAGCTTCTCCCGCAGCCTCTTGAATTATTTTCGTAGGTGTAGGAAGTGCAAAAGAGGAGTGGTCTCGCAAGAAGCTTATCGGTGCGTGACGCGATTTGGTAGCGTTTATGAACGCTATCTGCAGCGAGTGTGATCAACGCCTATGTGATGCTCCCAATGTCAACATGCTCTAAACAACCAGGTGCAGTGCGGCCAACCCAGATGTCTCAATAATGGTATTTCTGTATAAAAAGAGCTGTTCTAGAGGCAAAGTGTCAATACGGGCTAGTTGGTATTGCATTACAAGAGTGATCGCAGTGCAAACGGGACAACGAGACCAGCTGTCGTCTTCGTTGGTCTCGTCCCATGTCTTCCCTGGCTTTGTAATCACGCTCGATATGTTCTAGGGGCTCATTAGATTGTCCCAAGCGTGTTCTGTGATGCTGTCCACAACGGGAAGAAGCAATAGCTTTTGGACAGCCTGACAGAAAAAGCTGACACTTCGAAACGTCTGTATCAATTCGCTTACCTGCAAGGATATTTTCATACCGAAAAGTGTCTGACGAATATATTTTTTTTCTCTAAGTGCATTCGCCCCTCCGCATACCAGCAAAGGTCCCTGAGCATTATTGCAAAGCTTACAAAAATTACTGTGATAATCTCACGCCTTAGTTATGTGGCACGTGAATAAAGGAAAAGGTAAATACGAAAGAAAAGAAAGGCGTGGGAGTGTTGAATGGAAACAAAAAGTCTAGGTTCTAGAAGTCTGTGGTCGAGGCTGCTTTGTTAGAAAATATATTTGCTCAGTGGTGTTGTTGCCTCAGTTCTGTCTCTGCTGTGCAAGGAAAAATGATGGAATGAAAGAATCGCCATGAATGGTGTTGTAGACATGAGCAAGAAAGCTGAAATTGACATGTGCCTTGCGCCAGGTAAGTAGTATGCACATCAGCACTCTGAGGGTCTCGACTTGAGTCCCGTGTGTTTCTTTAGCCCCATGTATATTACTTTCATTTCTTTGCTGTTTCAGTAGCAAGCTGGTCATATGACAGAAGTTATAAATATGTACTTACCTTTCTTTCCAGTAGATATATATGTACTGCTTTCTTTTCGCAAACTCGCAACTCAATACCGACGATTTTAGCTCTTTTTTGTGTGTGTCTGTGTATGTGCAAGTGCTTCATTTAGTCTAAACATAAAGTATGCACACATAAAATTCTCGTTTCTCAAATTACATTAATTTTTCTGATTGCATTGGTAACTTTTCATATATAATTGATCATGTTCACTTATCCATGATAAAACTGGCCTGGATCGGGGAATACCATCACAAATCTGCATCTGGTACACAATGGGCTCTTAGCTTGTAATGTTTCCCATTTGAATGATTCCCACATCAAACACTACACTCGCAAGCATGAAAAATTGCTCAGTGCATCCACAGTCTCACTTTAGTAGTCATCATCATCATCGTCGTCAGCCTGACTATGTCCACTGCAAGACAAAGGCCTCTCCCATGTTCCCCCAGTCAACTCGGTCCTGTGCTTGCTGCGGTCAATTTATACCCGCAATCTTCTTAATCTCATCTGCCCACCTAATCTTCTGTCTCCCCCTAACCCGCTTGCCTTCTCTGGGAATTCAGTTAGTTACCCTTAATGACCAGCGATTATCTTGTCTATGTGCTACATACCCGGCCCATGTCCATTTCCTCTTCTTGATTTCAAACACGTATCCTTAACCCCTGTTTGTTCCCTGATCCACTCTGCTCTCTCGTCCCTTAAGGTTACACCTGCCATTTTTCTTTTCATTGCTCGCTGCGTCGTCTTCAATTTAAGCTGAACCCTCTTTGTAAGTCTCCAGGTTTCTGCTCCATAGCTAAGTACTGAAATAGACCGCGGCGATCGCATTTTCCGAATACCGCAGTGCTGCACCCTACACAAAATTTCCATTTCAAAAAACACTTCCCACGCCTGACCGATCCCTTTGGTACGCGCAGTGATGGAGACTTCCCCATAGGCAACTTGATGTACCACTGAGCTCATCGACTGGTCCTTTGCCCCAGGGCTGATGCAATTTTGGCAGTGCAGTTTGCATTTCCGTTTTCTTCTGCTGCAGTCTGCTGTTTTGTGGAGCGACCATGGCTCGTCCACGTTGGATGCTGTCACGTTGCTACACTGGAATGAAAGTCTCAAAGAGGCATCTCGCTACTTCGGCACTAGGAAGAAGGATGCTCCTCATACCGCACTTCTTCCCCGTGCTCTTATGACTTGTGCACGTGTTATGACTGCTCGGTCATTGGCTTTGCGGTGACATTGTTTCACATTGCCGAAGTGGACATAGTCATGACTAGAGGCCGGATTCTTAGGCACTAAAAAAGTGTGTTTTAGGCACCACAGACAGGCAGGTAAAACACCATTTTAGACCCTTCAAAACCATAATTATAGGCACAATAAATTCTTACAAAAATTGAAATATCCCAAAACACCGATGTCAGTGACTTGTATCTATGGCAAGAAGCAAAAGAAAATAATATGTTTTAGAAAGCAGAAAGGTACCAACAATTGAACATAGGCGTGCACTTCCCGCGCGATTCGTAGTATGTGTGCTTTTGTTTTATTGTATAGCATTGTGCGTCAAGTGTCCACCATTCGATTAACACTCTCGTGGGTCTGTTTCGTTTCGTTGTGACTGGGAATGGCAACGCAGGAGCAAATAACCAGACCACTGATACCCCAGAAGAGAGGCATGCCACGTCTAATCGCGTAGGACTAATTTCTCCCCTATTGGTGGACACCTTAAAGGGCCCTTCATTAAGTTTGAGCATTTCGAGCTGACAAGCGTATTAGTGCACTGGACACTTCGGACCATTCTTGTTAAGATTTGTAAAATTACATGTCGTAGAAAAACGCTCGATTTCTAATGAATACCACTTGTCCTTCTCACGGGAGTGTGCCCCAAGATCTAAGGAGTTACGTACAGCAAGCAATAGTCCTGTTTTACGTCGCTCCTCTACGTTGACATTGGTGGGCTGACGTCGCATACTGTACGCTCTTCATCAGAACTTCGTTAAATGCTAGCTGTATCTATAAAAACAGACAAAAAAGGTTCAGTCTCCTGATTACATCATGCATTTTAAACGGTACCTCATTAAGAGTATTGCACGTGACATTATTCTACTTGACATGCGCACTTGTGTCTTCTGTTGTGTAGCTAGAATAAGGAGCACTTTGATTTGGGCTAGCTGCTTCATATCAATTTGAAAGGGAAGCGCAAAGACAAAGGGAAAAGAAAAACAGCACTCTTTGTCTCCTTGTCTTTCTTTTTTCTGTGTTTTTGTGCTGCCCTTTCAAAACCTGTATAATGTTATAATGATTGAACGCTGAGAAAAATAATAACACATGCAAACAGAATCTCAGTTTATTATTTTTGTTTTTGTTTTGAATAACCTCGAGATGCTATTCACTAATCGGCCCTCGTTTAGCTGCGTCGTTTAGCGCTCGCCTTGGTGGACCAGGCTGCAATAGGGTGCTTTACTGCTGACCCGAATGCCGTGAGTTCGATTGTGCCTGCGGCGGTCACATCTAGATGGATGCGAAAAAGTAGGTGCCCATGTGCTGTGCAATGTCAGTGCACGTTAAAAAACACCAGTTGTCAAAATCTGTGGAGACCTCCACTGCGGCGTCCCTCATATTCATATCGTGTTTTTTTTTATTTTATCTAAAACCACACATACTAACACTGCTGCTACTACTACTACTACTACTACTACTACTACTACTACTACTACTACTACTACTACTACTACTACTACTAACACCCCATTTAGCTTGCGTTCGTCTTCTCTTCGTTCCTGCAACGTGCCTTCACCAACCCTGAAAATGCTTAGCATGTGATTGGTGCGTCGTCTCTGACTGCAGTTTCAGTGGAGTGAGGTGATATATCGCAGTCACAATACATGATCCTTGCCAGCCTCTCCTAAAGTACACGCACTGACTGATTTATCCCACAGAAACTGGTAATACACAACAGAGAGCGCCGAATCAACACATCGAAGGCGCGTGCATGAGTAGGCTGGGGCATGTCATGCATGCGTGACCTTGCTTACACATGTTGTTCTTAGTGCGTATGCGTCATGTGATTCTCCAGCCCCGATACCGAAAAAAACGGGGAAGTAATAAGGCTCACGATGACTACATGGGACGAGAGGCAAGGGATTCAAGTTTGCTTCTTCACATCATGCTTTGGTGGCTCGTAGCGAACCAATTAGAAAAATCATCATGATAGAATGCTTTTCATTGGGCACGCAAGAACATCTAGTGTCTAACTACAACTTATATGTCACCTAAAGAGAGATGCTTAAAAGGTAAATTACAAACAAAACAAAAGCCACGTACACATTACATTTTTTACCTGAAGGTGCTGAAGCAGATGGGTTACAATGTCAGAAAAACCACACCTTCATTAACACGACACATTTTGTTCTCTATATAAGCCATTTCATTCTGTCATAAAACTAATAAAAAATGAATTAAAAACTTATATCTAATACGACATTCTAAAAGTTTAATTACCATTTCACGAAGAAGACTGTTTAGGTACATTCATTTTCGAATGTGAGTTTAGCATGAAATGCTTGACATAGGAGCTTTAACCTGCAGTTTAATTTGATGTAATAATTAACCTAGTTAATTTTTTATATTGTTACAGCTCTTATTTTTGAGTAATGGCTTAGGACAAACCTTGAAGCGCTGTTCTGTATTTTTTAAATGTTTGTCACTTAAATACATATGAGAAGAGATATACAGAACAAGCATGTGGTGAATGTATGCTAAGTACACCGTAGATTGTAAACGTGCCGGCGCCTGTCTCAGGCTTCGCTTTGTAAAGTATAATGATTTGGTGATCTTCACCACCACTGAATTCACAAGAGCATTCTATAAGTGGTCCTCCATGGTTTTTCATTCGTTCTCCATACCTGCGGCTGCCCAGAAAAACCTGCTCTTCCTTTCCCACTGCAACACCCAGGTTTTCAGTTCTTTCAGCTGCACTGGACAACTATTTGTAGAAGGTGGCCGCCACGTCCTCAGCCATAGATGTCACTTTTATTTTATTACGCCATCTTTAATTTTCTCTCTTTCCCCTGCAGACGCTGAGACATTCTTCTACATAGGGCTGCAAAAATAGCATCTTTTGCACTCCCCATGCTCCTCCTCCAATCGCTCAATGCTGCCTTTTTTACATGAATAACAGTTTCACAACATGCTTGAAAATAAAATTTGGGCTTGAATAGCGCTCATATATGCGCTCTTTTGGAAAATACGCATTTACAGGCACTTATAGGCATTTAGGCACGAACACCCAAAATAGGCATATATAGGCACTATAAAAACACCATAACAGCCCTTCTTAACCTCTAATTCATGCTTATATATCAAAGTGGCATAATAGGAACGCAAGGAACAAAATAGGCATTTGCCTATAATCTGCTCTCTAGTCATGACAACGGGTTATGCCTTCCTCTCCCCATGGCAGAGTAAGCTGGCGAGGCCGCACAAGTATTTTCAGCTGAAACAAATGTTTTTAACCCTTGTAACTTCCTTGTTATAGAACATATTTGCAACATTCTTGGGGCAGCATGTTCACATAGCAAAAGTGCACATATTTCTCTTCATTACAATTTTCGGACCTCGGGATTGTTTACTGGCCCCTTAAAGGAAACGCTGGAGGATCTTGTTTGTCATGTTTTATTTCGCTTACCTTTACAGCTTGTTCTTCATAAAGTGACACATTCCAAGTTTGTGTGTGAAATCTGAAGAAGAAGGTAAGTATGCAAGCTTGTAGACATGAAATGCAGCCAAGTAAGTGCACAAAAGATTATGTGTATTATTAAGTTATGATGTTTAACATTACCAAATTTCTTACTCGGGGATGAGGAATGCTGTAGAGGAGAACTTCATTTTAATTTTCATAGAGATTCACCAACCTCAACCAAATGCACTGCAACTATTCTTTCCTAGTTTCTTTTTAATTCGTCTCCATTGGGAATTTTACTCTGTGACTGATAATGTTATCTGTAATGCACACAGCTTCTTAAAACTTTGTTGCCGCCAATGCCGTACAACATTTAAAACTAACAGTGTGGACGTCTCAATGTAGATTTAAAAATTCTACATTCATACCATGCAAATATTTCTCCAGACATCATTTATCACAAAAACATACAATGTTAGCTTTCAAAGAGTGCGAGATTTTTTCATGGTTGTCATCTACAATGAACAAATCACCATGTGTTGGCCTAACAGAGTCATGTATTGCAGGCAATAACTGTTCCTTTTAAAAGCCATGACTTTAGAAAATGGCCATTTCCAGAAGCTTCTACCAAAGAAATGTAGACACGTGCAGTGCTGACAGGCAGAAAGATCCTGCTGTGGAACTTTTTTTGCCAGCCAGTGCCAGCTCCGAGGGTGTGGCTTGTGCGTGGGGCACTCGCAGTGACATCACACTGTTTGCGATCAAGGAGAGATTGGTTGTTGACATAGTGCGTTATGACTGTTGGTAATTTTTTTCGTTCACCAATAGCTAAGAAAATAGACTTTTTTTTTTGTACAGCAATGCAGGTAATGTCTTTTTGAGGGCTCACATACACTCTTGGGGATTCCTGGGAGTTATTCAGCTAAAAAACATAGATACAATTGTTGACAAGAAATGTTTGCTGAGGTTAGCCAAGTTTGCATGTCGCAGTAGCCCAATGTTCATCCATAAGAATTCTAACTCGAGATGTTTTGGTGACATAATCCACTGATTGCAAGATGCTATGCTTTTTTTTTGTACTGCATGCTTTGAACTGTTTGAACTTCGGTCATCTGAACTGTTTCAGATGACCATTTTCTGGCTCGGGAAACAGCTGTTATTCCTATTTTTGTCCAAGACCTGTTCATGCTGTTGGAATGAACTTGTAAAGGTCTATTGTTCACTGGGCCCATACACCAAGCAAATTGCTGTAATATTACATACAAAGAAACTAAAGCCTTTTGTTTTTCTGCATATAACCTAGTTGTGATTATATAACTTTGTCAAACTGCAACACCAATTAAACATGCATTTGTAGGTTTGATGATACTTTGTGCAATTCTGTTTCGCTGTCTCTAATACATTGTTCCTCTCTTCCTCCCCTTAGGTACAGTTTACAAAATGTCAAAGGACGTAGAGGTCAATATTGGACGGAAAATATTGCATCATGAGCTCCTGCCGTTTACATTTTGCCGGATATGTGGTGTTTCATTGAGCACATTGCTGCATCTTACAGTTGTTTTGTATGTTCGCTACTCATCTTTGTAGTGGTTTGCTTTGTGCTTAATATTGTTTGACCTTTTTTATATGGCCATGTTTTTCTTTCCTCTATGTTCGTGTACATCTTAAGGCAGTAGAAGACCTATCCAGATGGCCATCATATGACCGCTGATTGCCTCCACGCCTAGGGAAATATTCTCATCTGTATATTGGTTATTGAATTCTCTGACTTTCTTACCTATCACATTGGTCTAGAGTGTGCATCCATTTTTGCAGGCTGATGTTCCTCCACCTTTGAGGAGGAAATGCCATGTTTTCATTGATGTTTTGGTCATTTTATTTCATATGTATTTTTTATAAAAGTGATTTTTTTCCTAGACTGCTATTAATATTCTGACCTTCAAAATTTCCTGTCCTTTGCACGTTCTGAATTAACACTAAATAAATAATGGCAAGATGTACTCCTATTGTTTTATTTTATGTTCACCTAGGTAGTATTTCTTCTGCAGTGTATGTTCTTAAAGGCATGTTTATACATTAAATGCTCTATTCGTAGAGCTCCATAAAGAAACCGGCAGAATACCAATAAAGAAGGGTGTAAGACAGGGGGATGCGATCTCCCCAGTGCTATTTATAGCATGCTTGCTGCAGGTTTTCAGAGGCCTAAAGTGGGAAAAGTTAGGAATACGAGTTAATGGAGCTGCACAGCTGAGTAACTTGGGGAAAGAATTGCAATTCATGATTTTTTTAATTAGACAAGGAGAGCAGAAAGATAGGTCTTAAAATTAAAATTAATCTGCACAAAACAAAATTTATGTACAATAGCCTGGCAAGAGAACAGTGCTTTCAGATAGGTAGCAGTGCACTTAATGTTGTAAAAGAGTACGTATACTTAGGTCATGTAGTAACCGCGAAGCCGAACCGCGAGATTGAAGTAACTAGAAAAATAGGAATGGGGTGGAGCACATTCTGTAAGCATTCTCAAATCATGAATGGTAGATTGCCAGTATCCCTCAAGAGGAAGGTATATAACAACTTCATCTTAGTGGTACTTTCCTACGCAGCAGTAACCTGGAGGTTTACAAAGAGGGTTCAACTTAAGCTGAAAATGACGCAGTGAGCAATGGAAAAGAAAATGATAGGTGTAACCTTAAGAGACACGAAGAACGCAGAATGGGTCAGAGGACAAACTGGGGTTAAGGATATCATAGTTCAAATTAAGAAAAAGAAATGGACATGGGCCAGACACTGAAAATGTAGGCAGGATAACCGCTGGTCATTGAGGATCACAGACTGGATTCTAAGAGAAGACAAGTGGTTGAAGGGTAGAAAATTAGGTGAGCAATGAGATTAGGAAGTTTGCAGGTATAAATTGGCAGCAGCAAGCACAGGACCGAGTCGACTGGCAGAACATGGGAGAGGACTTTGCCCTGCTGTGGGAAAAGTCGGGCTGATGACGATGATGCTATATAGAATGAATTTATGTGGGTCGTACCACGTACCGTGGTCACAATGTTTGGGTGCTGATCCAAAGGTCACAGGGTCGATCCCGGCCGAGGCAGTCGCATTTCAATGGAAACAAAAAGCTTGAGGCCCCTGTGCAGTGCTATCTCAGTGCATGTTAAAGTACACCACATGGTTGGAATTCCCAGAGCCCTCCACTGTGGCGTGCCTCATAATCATGTGCTCTTGCCAGACATTATTACTATATGTACACTCAATGTAATGAACCTGGATATAACGAATTATCGGTTATAACAAAGTAAATGTTGAGTAGCTCTGTCATATATGCAATGCTGCAAATATGTGTTTATAATGAATATAACGATATAACAAAGTATTTTCGTGGCAGGTGTGACTGTTGTAATGAGGTTTGAGTATATACATAAAAACGTGTCATCAATATTAAGCTGCCTTGGGAGGACAGTATATTTCAAGAGATTGTGAAATGTATATTTTGTGCAAATATGAGAATGCACTTCACCAACTTGAACCTTTAGCAATCTCTTATGTGCATATCGAGCAAATGCAGAATGTTGAGCGGCACTGGTCTGTCTTTTCAATGTCCTCAAAGCCTCTTAATTGAATGAGTCTGATTCAGCAGTATTTAGATTTCACTTCATTGTGATTTCCTAATTAGGGCTACAGTGGCAAGTGGGTGCTGTTCATTACTAGTAAAATGCAAAAATACTGCTTTACTTGAGTTGTACACTCCTGTACAGAATTAAGAAGCTCAGCTGGTTTTCAAAGATTTTCCCACTGTAGCATGATGCATTGCCATGGAGCCAGGTTGCCGTGTAATTAGAATCTTAGTTCACTACGTTTGAAAATGAAGAGCCGTCCTTCAGTAACCTGTCTTCTTTCTCTTGCCCAGCATTCTGAAAATGAAGAGCCGTCCTTCAGTAACCTGTCTTCTTTCTCTTGCCCAGCATCGCGGCCTTCCAGCATTCCAGTAGCCGCAGATGTGGAGACGCTACGTGAGGGAAATCTCTACCGCTGCAACGTCTGTGGCTACGTAAGTGATCAGCCGAGCACTATGAAGGTACACCTGAGAGTTCATACTGGCGAGCGACCATTCAAGTGCCAGTTCTGCACCAAGAGCTTCTCGGTAAACAGCACTCTAACGAAGCATATGCGCATCCACACAGGCGAGCGTCCGTATAAGTGTGACTTTTGTCCCCAAAGCTTCTCGCTTATGAGCACACTGCACAACCACCGGCGCACCCACACGGGTGAGCGGCCGTATAAGTGCAACCTGTGCCCCCGGAGCTTCTCGGTAAAGCGCACATTAAATAACCACCTGCTCACCCATACGGGCGAGCGACCGTACAAATGCATCATATGCCCTTCCAGCTTCAAGGATAGCTTCTCACTGCAACACCACCTGCGTGGCCTTCATGCCCTCAGTCAAGACAGCCTCAACGAACTCATGTGTCACTATGAATGTGAATGATGATTTCAGTGCAAGTTCTGCCTTCTGAACTTTTTTTTTTGCATAGGCAAGGAGTAGCAGTATAGCTGTGGATGTAGTAGTAGTGCCATTGCTTCATCATTGTCCCTAGAGCTGTCGTGTGCACTATAGTGAAGTGTTACTTGTTTTGATTACAGTCGTGATAGTTATTTATGGTGTTCTTGATTGACAAGTTTAATAATCATTATGTTATTAACACTATGAAAACTTGTGCATTTGTGCTAATGAGCTTCCGTAGCTGTGCTTTGTGACCGGCAATACTTATGTGCAATCTACTTACCCGTACAAAGGAAGACGTACCACGAATACTATGATGATAATATTCAATGATGATGATATGATTGATACGTAATAATGTTGTTCTTGGCCTGTGTTTGAAGTGATCAAGTGATGTTACCTGAGCATTTTTTATATAAAATCAGAGTACAAGACACTAGTTAATTGAAAATGATTGAGCCAGTGGAAGTGTGTGCTACTGATTGCCCTGTTTCTGAGTGAGTGGCGTAATGATGTTTATTAACGTAAAAGCAACAGCAGGGCAAGAATGCCGATGCTGTGCTCGAATGATTAGAGAAACAAGCATTAAACCAAGTTTGGTAGCTTGGGTTATATAGTCACCTGTCGTGATGTCAGCCTCCTGTGGAAGAGTGGTGGCGCTGTCCGTTATCAGATGCGCGTTCCATCATGCAGCTGAGTCACGCTGGCTGCGCCGGTTTGTACGCAGTGTGTCGCCTCACGTACAACCACAATATAGAGTGATAATAACTGCTACAAACCTTATTTTGTACAATGACATGAACAATATTGTATCAAAAACATGACCATTTTCGGGAGAAATGAATGTCACGTCGTTTTTGTATTTTCTAAACAGCTGACTGTGTACTGCTACTAAATTTTCATTAGTAAGGACTGCGATTTTGTTAGTTTTGGTTCAGTCTGTGTTACTGCTGCATAACTGTAGGTGTTGCTTTGGAACGATACATTGCCGTTTCATATTAACCTATGTTGTTGCATCTGCACACTCTATGTGTGAGCTTTCGTGGAGCTACTTTTTGTTGCGTTTTATTATTATGGTTCAGCTGTCTTATTTGTCTTCCTGCATACAAGCATTTCTTTGTGACAATTGAACATTGAAACACTTGTCACTTGATTGATTCTGTTTGTTTTTTTATCACTAGAGGCTGTATTTAAAGGCACTAAAAACCGGGCTCTAGGTGCCAAATATAAGCGGACAAAGCACTTCTTTAGACCTCCAAACTCGTGAAAATAGGCTCAATAATTTTTAGAGAAATTCAAGTTTTCAGAGTACATTCATGATCTGCGTCTACAACAGTAAAGCAAACAGAAATGTTTGTTTATTATGGTACAATGGCAGCAACAGGTCAGCGTAGCCATGCAATTTCGTTATCGGCAGAGTTTGCGGAATACGGTCTCTCCTATTCTGGTCGAGCAGGTGACCTAATTGTCCATCTTTGAATGAACACACTCCTGAGTCTCTATTTTCAGCATGGCTAAGAAAGGCAACACACGAGCAAATCACACCCACCAAGTTCAACGAATTTTTATCTCAAAACCACAGTCCGTGCTTGCAGATTATACATATCAACATGCAATCAGCTGTGAACAAGAGAGACCAGCTACAGTCCCTTTTATATGGCTTTACCTGTTCCTTCGATCTTGTTCTCTTATCAGAAACATGGTATTGTTCAGATATCATCGTAATCCACTTCCTGACTATGACTCATTTTTTCTTAATCGCCCTACAAAGTGCGGTGGAGGTGTTGTGTTGTTTGTCCAAAATACGTACTCCTGTCATGTTATCTGAGCGCTGTTTCAGTGATACAAACATTGAAATGCTGACAATTAGTTCCGACATCCTAGCTTTTTGTGTCGTTTACCGTCCTCCTCAAGGCAACTTAGGCATGTTTTCTCACCGTTTTGAGCATGGATTGGCCTTTCTTTCTGAACATTTTTCAACATATATAGGCGGCGACATTAATGTAGACATGAGTCCAAGCAGTCCCGCGCAAGAAGAATTGCTAATTACTCTACAGACAGACAATAAACTTTATTTCATCCTGAGGAGCTTTCGCGGGAAACCCTATCGGGGACCCACGGAACCCGCTGGCCGAGTCCAGGTCGGGGTTGGGACACCTTAATGTTCCGCCCTTTCTTGGGCCCTCTGGATTGCCTGGATTTGTGCCTGGAGCGATTGGCTGCGGAGTGCCTCTTCCCAGTCGGCTTCGCTAGATAGAGGGCCGTTAGGTAACACGGGGCATTGCCAAAGCATGTGCGCTAAGGAACGATAAGTTTCATTACATTCCGGACAACTTGAGTCAACATCTGTGGAGATACGACTGAGAAGGCCCCGCGAGGGGAACGAGCCCGTCTGGAGCATTCTAAGTGTAATTGACTGATACCTATCTAAGTTCGGGGTGAGGAAGAGGGTAGGCCCTTCTACTTAGCCGATAGTGAGATGTGATTTCATTAAACGTAAGGAGTGGATCGTTATACTGGATTTCATCATGACCCCATAAGGCCTCCATGCCGCCGCGGCGCGTTATATCTCGCGCACGGTCATGGGCAAGCTCATTGAGGTTAGGTACGTGCTGATGAACGTCCGCACCCATATGGGCGGTAAACCAAGAGATTAAGTGAGTGCCAGGGTCTGTTCTTTTTTCTAGAATAGAGGCAGCCTCTCGTGCTAGGTTACTCGACTCAAAAGCTTTAATGGCCGCTCGTGAGTCTGTTAACACAATGGTGTGTGAGCGACCGGTCATGCCCAAGGCTATGGCGACCTGTTCTGCAACTGCGCTCGTAGCTAACCTGACCAAGGCTGAGGAGCGTAATTCCCTGTTGCCGTCAATGACTGCCAGCACGAATGTGCTAGACTTGCCGTACTGAGCCGCGTCAACGAAGACAGTCGATTCTCGGCGGCGTTCTGTAATATCGCCCGTGCTCGTGCTTTTCGCCTCCCTACATTGTATTGCGGGTGCATATTTCGAGGGAATGGACTGACCAGAAAAGTTTTCCGGGCCTCCAGGGATAAGGTAATTTCCTGTTCAGCAAGCATTCTGGGAGCCATGCCAGCCTCGTCCAGGATGCGTCTTCCTGCCCTGGTTGACGAGAGCCTGACCACCTGGGTGGTGACCTGCGCTTCGATCACTTCATAAATCTCGTGCATACCGAGTTGTCTTAATTTGTCAGAGCATGTGGTTACTGGTGACCCCAGTACCGTTTTGATGCTCTTACAGATGAGAGTGTCTAGCTTATTTTTTTCTGTTCTAGTCCAGGTAAGGGCCAATGCTACATAATTAATGTGGCTCATTAGGAAGGCATGATGGATCTGAAGTAGGTTGGCTTCACTGAGTCCCTTTCTGCATCCTGATACTCTAGCAACAAGTCTTAGCATGCTTTCGATTTTGGCCGTGATTTTCGTCAGGGTTTTAGTGTTACACCCTCTCGCGTCAATCAGTAGTCCTAGGATTTTGATTGAATCTACTTGTGAAATGCGCTGTCCATTTCTTGCAAAAAAGGAAATGGAAATTTGGTCCAGGTGTGGAAGTCTCCTAACGCCTTGCCTGGCCAGCCTGTACAGAAACAGTTCTGATTTGTTTGGAGAGAGTTGGAGGCCTGTGCCTTCTAGGTAGGACTCCGTTTCGTCTAGGGCTGATCGCAGCACGTTTTCTACTTCTGTGAGTGATCTTCCGGGCACCAGATCGTGTTATCGTCCGCGTAAAGCGAGTGGCCTATATTGGGCAGGGATCTGAGCCTCTCCGATAAGCCCTTCATGACTATATTGAATGATCACTCTACAGTTGGCAAGTTTTTGTAATATTATCTGGGGCCCCACACGTGTCACCGTTAGTACTTCTACTAGCCTGGACTTAATTCTAACAATCGATGAAAACATGTTTCACGCCGGTCGTACTGCAGTAGATATTAGCGACCACCTGCCTATCGTTGCTCTTATTGAAAAGGAATCTAGCCCCGAACACATATTAAAAGCATGTCGACAGCTAATTTCGGAGAAACGTCTTCAGCAATTTAAAAATCACATTGCACTAGTCAACTGCTCAATTGTTTTTCAGGAAGCCACAGCTGACGATGCCTATGACGAATTTCTACAACTTTTTCTCCCTATCTATCATGAATGTTTTGTGATTGTCAATATCTTGCCCGCTAAAAATGCTCGTAAACCATAGGTGACTGCTCGCCCTATTCGACAAGTAAAAAAGAAAAACAAACTGTTCGCTAAATTCCTGAAGAGTAAAGAACCCCAGGTTTTAGCTCGATACAAGTCTTTGCGAAACCAGCTAAACAGAGAAATTCGGGTATCGAAGGTTGCCTACCTGTTTGATAAAAACCTCGCTTGCAACCCAAAAGAAAAATGGAAGAGGCTAGCAGCACTTCTAAACAGAAACACAGTCTCCCAGCAAATCAAAAGTCGTAACATTGACGGCAGGGAACTGACAGGTTCCTGTCTCGCCAATGTTTTCAATAAATTTTTCTGTGAAGTTGGCGACAGTAATTACAACTCTGGTTTTTACCGTTTTCTGGGCGACAGGGTGGGACCATCTCTGTATTTTTAATCTACCGATGAAGTCGAGGTTTTTTCGGTGTGCAGTAGTCTGAAAGATACCCAAAGCCTTGATTCATGTAATGTTCAAAGCCGGCCGATAAAGTACATGCTGTCTTTAATTGTGCCTTGTCTTCTGCACATGTATAACTTAGTACTCATGTTGGGACAATTTCCGGTTGGAATGCAACGTGCCAGAGTAGCGGTAATTTACAAAAAAGACGACAAAAATGTACCTGGAAATTATAGGCCAATATCTGTGCTCCCATTTTTGTCGAAGGGGTTCGAACGCTTAATTCATCGACGGTTATATAACTTCCTTTTAAAATACTCTTTAATGGTTGATTGCCAATATGGCTTCGCCAGAAACAGGTCTACTGAGCGTGCATTGCTTGACCAAAAGGAGTACATCTTAAAAAATTTTGGATCGGAGTTGCTAACCTTAGGCATTTTAGTCGATTTCAGTAAAGCGTTTGACTGTTTGAATCATGAGATGCTATTAAAAAAACTGAAGCACTATGGTGTTCGTGGGCACGCCCTCAAACTTATTACATCCTACGTCAGTTCCCGCTCCCAATACGTTGTATTAAACCATTGTCCCTCTGAAAACCTGAAGATTAGAAATGGTGTGCCCCAAGGCAGCCTTTTAGGACCCCTGCTTTTTAACGTGTATATAAATGATATTTGCAACATCAGTAAGGCCGTAAAATATATCATTTATGCGGACGACACCAGCATATTCCTCTCTTCCCGTAATATTGTTGAACTAACAAGTGAGGCCAATAGGGTATTGACATGATTAACACAATGGTCTTTCCTTAATTCCTTAAAAATAAATAGGGGAAAAACTAAGGCTATAATATTTCATCCAAAAGGAAAAAATGTCCTGAACCCACCTCGCTTTTTCTTAGAGAATAGTGCCATTGAATATGTTGACAATTTTACGTCACTTGGCGTAGTGTTTATTGGCACGATGTCGTGAAACGCCCACGTAAGCAAAATCTGTGTCGCACGTTCGAGGTTTAATGGGATAATGTGGCACAACAAAGGTCTTTTACCTGCAAAAACTAAATTGGATCTCTAATATGCCTTTTTTTATTCCCATGTCAGTTACTGTTTCTTAGTATGGGGGAACACTACGATAACAAATATACAAAAACTTGTAAGTCTACTGAAGAAACTACTTTGTGCGGTTGCAAATGTGTCCTGTGATTCCCCAACTTTTGCTTTGTACCAGCAGTATAAAATTGTGAAAATTGACCGCATGTTCGACTACAAATTTGCTGCCTTCTCTAAAAAAGCAGTCAGCCGAAATGACCCCTTTTTTTCGAGTTTTGTAACGCCCACACATCATCACAATCCGTACCCGACTTGCAAAACGAATAAATTTGTCTTACCAAGGTGTCGAGCAAATTATAGCTACAGTATGCTAGCGCACATTCTTCCAACCTATCTCAACAGGCCATTGTATGATGCCGTGACCCGCGTGTCATTTATTGCATTTCGCAATACCTTTGTAATATAAGGTGTAAGTGCATTTTTGTATAACATGTATTCACAACTTAAATGTATTCACACCATTTTTGTATGAGATTGACTGTCATTGCTTCCTAAGGAAAGTGCCTTACATTGTATGAAGCCGGAAGCCAAAGCGTCTTGTTTCTTGCTTTTAATGTTTTTAAACTTTTTAACTGCGACTTTAGCCAGTGTATCCTGTTTTTACTTCGCCTTGTATTTCGTGATATGCTTGTATGAACAACTGTTTCTGATGTGTACATATTGGTTGTGAACAAATGTTTCGAACGCCTGCAATTATTCGTGCTCTTTTTTGTTTCCTCTAAATAATGACAATTGTTTTTCTTAAAATTGCACAGTGTTGTTGCGTATGCTGACATGTAGGGGTGGCGAGGCTCGTCAAGCAGTTGTTAATGACTGCTTTTTTCTTGCCATCCTCAATTTTTTTTTTGCCTGTAAAAAAAACTAAAATAAACTGATTGATTGATTGATAGTTAGAGCACTAGACCAGAAGAGTTTTTTTGCCTCATATTAACTGGGTAAAATCGCACAGTGTCAATGTCTCTTGTGTCTGTGAACACATCCTAAAGGGCCCTTCACCATGCTTGAAAATTGCAAGTAGGCAAGAGGGACGCATGCGCTGGGTGCTCACGATGTCATCTGCCAAGACTTGCAATGCTACGCGCCATGGAAAGAGGTGAAATGTCAGACTAAACGCCGCATGACCTTATCTCAGGCACGCGCGCCCAGACATGGTGGAGGTGACGTAAACAGCAGGTAATGTTCCTGCATACGTCAAAGTAGTATGGGACACTGCAAGAATTATTCGAGGCGAGGTATGTAATTTGTGCAATCTGTTGCCAGAAAAGAAGTATGAAGGTTGACAGAAATCTTAAAACATACAAACAGAATCTGTGTGTTTTATTTTTTATTAGCTTGGTATCGAGCAAGATGCGAGGCCAAGCTGCCTCCATTTCATTTGCGTAGGTGTTCTCGCCGTTTGCCAGCATTCGCAACGCTTGGCGTGATTTTGGTGCATCATCCCTTACAGCAGTTGCAGCAGTGCGACTGTACATATCTATCGTGGTAAGAATACGTGATTCCTGCCAGCCTCTCCAAACATTCGTGCATAGAGGGATCCATGCCACAGAAATAGGCAGTGCAATACAGAGAACGTCGAAACGACACTACGCCACTTACGACCTGGCATGGGAATATTATGCTAATGTAACCTTGCGTGCACATGACGTGTTGATGCATCTGTGTCCCGTGACCTTCGGCTCCGAGCGCCATTTAAGAACTAAATTACAAAGAAAACACAACCCATGGAGACTTCTTTTTTTTTATATTCTATGGTTTTCCATTTGTTCATCGTACGCATGCGAGCAGACGCCGAGGATCGAGATGCCGTGCAGACGACGAGATGCAGATGAATACATGTGTAGAGCCTAATTGGCCTTCCTATTAACCGAGAGACCTTGTAGCTTTGGCAGTGCTGAAAGGAACTCATGATTGATTTGTGGGGTTTAACATCTCAAAACCACCATATGATTATGAGAGATGCCGTAGTGGAGGGCTCCGGAAATTTCGACCACCTGGGGTTCTTTAACGTGCACCCAAATCTGAGCACACGGGCCTACAACATCTCCGCCTCCATCCGAAATGCAGCCGCCGCAGCCGGGATTTGATGCCGCAACCTACGAGACACCAGCCGAGTACCTTAGCCACTAGACCACCGCGGTGGGGCTGAAAGGAACTCCTGAGATGGAGCACAGGTTACACCCCATAGAGTTCCAAAAGCTCAACTTTGCCCGATAATACGAATACCAGTCTCAAACTGTACTTGAAAGCGAAATTTGAATTTAAATTCCGTGCATATTGGCACCGTTTTTTAGAATGGGCATTTATAAGCACTTATATGAATTTAGGCATAAACATCAAAAATAGGCATTTATAGGCACTACAAAAACAATATAAAAGCCCTTCTTAACCTCTAATTCATGCTGATACATCAAAATAGGCGTGATAGGAACGCAAGAAACAAAATATACATTTGCCTACAATCCGGTCTCTATTCATCACACTTAATAAATTACAAGAATTGTGGTCGAATGGGAGCTACGTAAATGTAGTTGGTGCTATTTCTCTGCTGGGGTGTGTGGATGCGTGCAGAGCCTGGACATGTTTTTCACTCTCGCAGCAGGTAGGCATTCGCAGAGTTTTCCATCAGGGGGCTGCGAAGGTTCATTGCAGCACCAGGGCCCTCCCACTATGCCAATGCATTGGGCAGATTTGGTGCTCTCACTAGTCTCTAGGAGGTGCGGATGCCCTCGTTACCACTTCCCTCTGTGCGCCCTGCCGCAGCAAACAGCTTCATCTTGTGTGCTCACCTTCTCTTGTATCTTGTGCAAATTCAGTGGTGCTCTATCCACTACTAAAGCCGCTTTCACAATACAATGAGGTAATTCAATAAATAATTATATCGGGCCAGCTGCTATGAATTCATCTTGGTAGGAAGCGCAGCAACTATTACACATAACACACAACACAAACGCTTACTTCAACTAAACGTCGATTGCAAACATCAGAGTATATAAAGGGGGTGAAAGAGGAGAAAAAGAAAAACAATAATAAAAGACAGAACAACAAAAAGCACACGTGCAGTGCCATACATTACTCACCCATTATTATCTATAACCACCATCCAAAAAACAAAGTTCTTTCCGCATGAGCGAGATATAAGGTGCACTAACACACTCAAAATCATCACGTGTTATTTCTGCTGTTTCTACGATCAAACGGGTTAATAAATCTCTGTTCCGATATAGAATGCAAGTGTTATCGAAATACCACACTCCGTAGAGTGGACCACCAAGTGACTATTAGTACCCTTTTGCACTTTATTATGGTGCTCTTTTAACCTCTCTTAAGTGTTTGTGTTGTGTGTTCTGTGTAATAGTTGCTACGCTTCCTACCAAGATGGACAATGAGGTAATTTATTTATCATTGCATATAAGCATAGTTATTGGTGCTCGTAAAGTGGACCACCAAGTGACTATTAGTACCCTTTTGCACTTTATTATGGTGCTCTTTTAACCTCTCTTAAGCGTTTGTGTTGTGTATTCTGCGTAATAGTTGCTACGTTTCCTACCAAGATGAACAATGAGGTAAATTATTTATCATTGCATATAAGCGTAGTTATTGGTGCTCGTGCACCAAAAGTAATTTACGAAGTACATGTTAGTTGTACACATTCTTAGGTATATCATTTCTTCAATAGTAAACTGGTGTGTATGTGACAGTATGCGAGACCGGGATATTTGTGGGATGATCTTTCGTCGACATGACTATGAAGCATGAAAATTTATATGATGCACCGGTCAGGACAGGAATAAATGAATGGGTGTGTTGCGGTAGTGCTGCTGACTCTTTGCACACGTACTGCCATAATGGCTCACATATCAAATGAAAAAAAAAAAAATCACTGCCGTATTCAAAGGGAATAATGATTTTAGAGGAGCTTGCTTAGAGATGATCGGGTAACCCGCAAATCGTCTGTACTCATGCATCTCCTGCACTCGTGTGTGTGTGTGTGCAATGGTAATATACATTACATACACAATGTTCATTAATTTACATTTGGATGCACTATGTATATACATTTTGATGAGCTATATCCATTATTTATACACAAGAGATGTGTCGGCGAGCCCTCTTCGCTTCCGCCTACCAGGCTGTCACTGCAGGGTGTTGGCGGCAAGCCTGCTACACTGCTGCCTTGGCTTATGAGGTGCTCATGTGGCCGAGTGGTAACAAAGATCGATCACTATGTGAGCTCCCGGAGAAGAGAAAGGAAGGGCATGTGCTAAGAGAGAGAATAAAACGCTTATTAGATATTCTGCACTAGTAAATCGGTGAGTGAGATCTTTTGTTCAGGATCACATAGGTGCGGGCTGCTGTCCTTGCACGTTCCAGAGTGATGTGTGTGTTTCCTCGTGTGTTTCCGAAACCCATTCTGCAGTTCCCCCAGCACCCCCTCATCCTCTATCCATGCGTGCAGTGTTTCCTTTATAATCTGCATCGCCAGCCTGTAGACCACTGATGTCATTGTTATAGGATGGTAGTTATTTATGTCAGCTTTGTCCCCCTTTCCTTTACAGATCATGCTTATCCTGCTAAGTTTCCATCCATCGGTGACTTCACCATCGATTATTGTTCTGCTCACTGCCTCCCTCAAAGTCTGTTTAGACTTCGGACCCAATGTCTTTATCAGCATAATTGGAATGCCATCTGGGCCTGTTGATGTACTACTTGGAACTCTCTTCTCCGCCCTTTCCCACTCTCGTTGTGAAAATGGAACCATTGTGCCACTTAATCCATCCCTGTCTATTGTGGTGCATAAGGCACTTCTTTGTTGAAATTTTTCTGTCACCCTTGTTCTTATATATTCAATAGCTTCGTCCCCTTCTAGCCTAGCACCTTGAGCTGTAGTTATAAATTTCTGCTCTAGGCTTGTCTCATTTCTTAGAGAGTTTAGATGGTTCCAAAATTTTGCAGCTGCTTTTCTATCTTTTTTATGTACTTCTGCCAGCCACTGAGCTCCCTTTCTTCTAATCTTTTCATTGATCAGAAGGAATGCATCCCTTCTACAGCTTAGAAAGATTACCCATTTTCTTTCAACATCATCTGTCGGTTCACCCCGCTTCTTAGCATGTCTGTGTTCCCTAGAGGCTTCCTGACGTTTTGCTAAGGCTTTCTTAACTTCCTCATCCCACCAACTTTTGGGTTTGTGTCTTCTTTTCCGGGGTGACTTGTCAAGTGCCTTAGCAAACTCTAGCTCAAACAGTCTAATTAGATTCGTGTATGTCCACACTGTTTTTGGTGGAGAAATTTTGATGGAAAAAAAAATTCTTCACAAGGCGTAATTCAAACCTGCACACCCTTGTTTGGAAGCAGTGTCGTAACATGCTGATAACGCCCCTTTTTTATTACGGGGAAAGAAATCGCTCCACTTCAATTGACACAAATCAAACACGCAAAACCAGTCCACAGCGTCACTAAACCGTTCATCTATCCCACGTATTTGAGAGTATGAGTTGTTCCTGGAAGATTTTTTTTTTTGTTTATTTCAGAGGCGTGGAGGCCCAGCATAATTATGTCGGTCAGTCTTGCTCTCCAGAGACTTTACAACCCAGTCAAGAAGATTATACGCCCCACCTGCCCTTTGTCACATCAAGGCATCTATAATGTTTGCAAGATTGAGTTCACTCTTTTTCCAGGCATGCTAGATAAGCCTACAATAGCCTTGTTTAGTATAGTGTAGCAAATGGGTGTGAAAGGGAAGTGAGCGTGAGGGAAAAGAAAGGGGAACAGAGTAAAGCATAACACAAAATGGGAAAGAGAGAAATTGGGAGAAATAAATGCAGTATGAGAATACAAAAGGGAGAAAGTAGAAAGTAACACAGTGAGAGATAGAAAAATAAGAAGATAGAAAAGAGGGAGACTCAAGCAAGAAACAGAGATAAAAAGGAAAGAGCAAGAAAGTGAAACAAGTAGAGAAATAAATATAAATAAACATACAACGAGGCAGAACAAACAAAACGAAGACAGAAATAGAACAAAAGCAAAGTTTGCGACACGCAGTAAAACAGAAAAGCAAAGTGTAAGGTCGCTCTCTGTCTCCCCCTTCTTCCTAGGTTGACATTCTTTAGCTGGAGTGGACAAGATAGCTGCACCCCCCCCCCCCCCCTTTTTTCCTAGAACCCGCCTGTCCGGTTTTGGCTAGTGTCTGTGACCGCAGGCAACGAGCACTGACCCAGTGTTGCAAAGACAAGGGATAAAGGAGTGGCTTAGAGAGCGAGACGGGGGATGAAGGAGAGCTTGCCGGCTTGACACCGACACTGCTGCTGAAGGCCTCACTGAGTATCAATTTCCTTTTTGCTGCCATTTTGCTGTACATAGTCCTGCACGTAAGGTTTCTTGTTCCAAATCGTCCAGTGGTGAAAGAATCTTCCTCCGGAAAACGGCAGCGGTCTCCATTGCAAAGCTCAGGCCCGCCGTCGCTTTGCTCACAAAGAAGCTGCTCAAACGCTCCCAGTTCGGAGAAAAATTTACTCTAGGAGTACATAGGTGCCCATCAGCTTCACTTTTTAGCACTGCACTTCCAGCGCCTGTGTAGTGCTGTCCCTTTGTGCCGATGCGCCACACGACGTCCCTCCCCGCCGCAGTTGGTGGCACGATGCCAAGTAGGTCAAGTCGCAGCTGCGCGTTGACATCGCTCTCTCCCTCACCTGCAACAGCTGCTGGCTTCTCCCAACACATTTAGGTGGTGTTGCTTCTCCACCCGCTCGCAAAACAATTCTCTCTCGCTTCACCCTCTCCACCGCCACAATGCTCGAGCGCACGTCTAGAACTCGGCTCGTTTATCCGAGACAAAACTTATGCGAAACCCGACCCGCCTCCCATGTCGTTGCGTTTCAAATAAATGTTTACTCGAGCAAAGGTTACATTGAGTTTCGGTTTCAACCATTCTTCCAGCACCCGCGTCGACGTCCGTTTCAGCCGGGTCAACAGCGTGCGTACCGCTGCTGCTTTGCATCCCATCATGGTTTCTCTCAGGGAGATGGTCCATGATTTTTCTCATATTTCTAAAGCAATTTTAACGAAATTCTGAAAAAAAAAAAATCCTAGCTTGATATCGATGAGGGTGGTGATTCAGTCTTGTTGTGGTATGGTGGCAAGATAATTTATGGTAGCGCAAACAATGGACGTGGTCAAATGAATAAGGCACATTCAAGTAAACATAGATGTGTTGTCTTGAACGTGCCTTATTTATTTGCCCGTGTCCTTTGTCTGCATTACCCATAATTATCACGCTAGCTTGATCATGTGAAACCGCTTGCTCGGCAAATTTCAACGTGAGATTAGCAGAACTACCCAATGTAAATGATTGATTTATATGTGGGGTTTAACGTCCCAAAACCACCATGTGATTATGATAGACGCCGTAGTGGAGGGCTCCGGAAATTTCGACCACCTGGGATTCCTTAATGTGCGCCCAAATCTGAGCACACTGGCCTACAGCATTCCCGCCTCCATCGGAAATGCAGTCGCCGCAGCCGGAATTTGATCCCGTGAACTGTGGGTCAGCAGTCGAGTACCTTAACCACTAGACTACCGCGACGGGGCAACTAACCAATGTGCGAATGGACCTTAATGCCGATATAGAATGTCTACATCAGGTCAACTATTAGACTTCTACACTTATCATTCAAAACTTCTTTAGATGTAAGGTATCTTCTTTTAAGTCGCCACAGTATAGTAAAGCTAGTGATACTGCTTCCTTACAGTTATGATTACAATTAAGCTACTTATTACAATTTGTCTCAATTTGACCCAAAACAATGCAACTCGCCAAGTCGAACTGACTGCCTAACATTATGAGGCCCCTATAGATTCTTCATATTGTCTCGAATTTTGTCTAGCAATTGTAATTTCCTCTCATAACTCCATTTCTTTTCTGTGAAGCTACAGTGTGACTTTGCCCAGAAGGTTCTGCACTGCAGAGTGGATACATCAAATGCAAAACCAGTTGGGACTACTTATGGAAGCAAAGAAATCTCTATAATAAATAATAAATATTTGTGAAGTTCATCATGTAACTCCACTCTCTGATATAACAAGTGAGAATGTTAGGGCCATCATTCAACTTCGTTTTGCAAAATTGAACATGATAAAAAGGTACAACTTGATATACTACTGTCGCTATGAGCACTGAATTAACAATGATGCATAATGCTAGAAAAACACTAGAATTTATTGAATATTGGAAAACATACTTCCAGAAATTATCAGGCAGGTTTAATGTTGAATTGATGCAAAAATTGCATGTTTGCAGGAGAAGGAAATGAGAAATCTAGATTGTAATACTGAAATGTAACAGAAAAAAAGAAGCTCCACTCACACATACAAAATGCAGGCGCAACAACAACAAGAGCTTAATATGAAAAGAGCAATCTCGTATCCTTCATGAAGCAACACAGTAGTTATGCACTAGTTACACAGATGAATGAAAACTAACATACAAACAGTAATATTACACAGTCATGTTGGACTAAATAATTGGGTCATTATTTATAAATGCCCAAGATCTGTTTGAGAGAAATAAAAAAATTAGGCCAGTTTAAAATAATATTGTGACACTCTAATGCATTCTCTATGAAGAGAAAAAGTATATATATAAAGCCGGCCCTTCCAATACTGTATTGTGAAGATGGATAACAGTAAAGCTGTAACTACAGTGAACCAAGTATAGTGAATATTGCTTTAGTAAAATTACATATTTTATCATTATAGGCTATTTTGAACAAATGAAGAGACACACACTAAAAGGTCCCAGTTACTCGCCTCCGCAAGACACACAGTTATCTTATTAATAGCAGTGCCAAAATGAAATCCTGTAGCACATAAGAAACCGTACAATTTTGAAAATACAAAAATGGCATCATCGTTCGTTCTCACACAATTGGTCATGTCTTTCAGGAAAAATTGTTCAAGTCACTCTGCCATGTTGGCGGAATCATACACCTTTAGCTTTGCTTTTGGACCATATCTATTTTATGACACAAGAATGCTGGGTCAATGTAGATTATTCGGCTCACACAAAATTGTTGGGCTACATGTGTTTTGTTTGCAGACAAGACACGCCAGAACCAAATCACATTCAACTTCACTGAAAAAAAAAAAAGGCAGAGTGAATGGGTGCATGCTTGGCACATGCTTCATCTACCTTTAATATCGTCTACTCGAGTGCTATCTCGTCAGTCGACCTAATGATGAATAGCCATCGTTCGACTTTCGAACAACCACACCCGCAGCACCACAGATAACAAAAATTGTGGTTTTCTACCACTGCTTTCCAAGTATGGTAAGGTCATGCAATAACAATACAACTGGAAACACTACTTTGCAAACAATTTAACTTTAATCTAATATAGATGGCTTTTCTTCAACCAAATACACTGACACTTTAGAAAAACCAAGTACTTCACTTCTGCAGTGTACTCACAAGCATTAGTTTGCATAAACATTAATGTAAGCAGCAGTCACTAAACACTACTCGTGACATATGATGTATCAAGCACTGAGCAGTTACCATCGTCGATTCTAGGCAAAAGTTTTCAGACAGCGTGTTTAATGTATCAGTGGATTCAGTGCTCCTAAATGTTGTCTCATTACCAAGTGGCACATGGTCATAGTAGACATTATGAATTGCTGCAGTTGCACTTAGAAGGAACGTCTCTGGAGCATTCAAGAAAGGTGGCATCAGCTATTTCTTAACATTATAGCACAAGTCAGGTTTTGCTGGGACATCTTGCACAGTCATCTCGAAGTTTAACAATTAAAACCATACAAGTGACAGGCCTGCCAAAAAAGGTGGTGCACTGACAGCAATACATTACACGAACTAAATACAAAGTAAGGTGTGCAGTGTTATTACCACTCGATATTTTAGTTGTGTTGAAGGCCAGTGCTACTGAAACTACTAAGCTACACAGAAAAACTCAGCACTGTTAGTGCGCTCTCAAAGAAGTAGTAAAACATGCTTAGGAAAAAAAAAAGTTAAGAGAGTAGAACTTGCACTGAAATCATTATTGACATTCATGGTGGACGCATGTGTTCTTCGAGGCTGTCTATGCCTTTGAATGACTGAAGGCACGAGAAGCACTTATAAGATCGCTCGCGTGGGTGGTCAAGCAGATGGAATTGCAGTACGTACAGTTCTGTTTAAAGCTAGCAGGGCATATGTGGCACTTGTACGGGCGCTCTCCCGTATGGGTGCGCAGGTGTTGATTCAATGCGCTTCTTTACCGCGAAGCTCCAGGGGACACAAGTTGCACTTATATGGCCGCTCACCCGTGTGGGTGCGCAGGTGGTTCTGCAAAGTGCACTTCACCGAGAAGGTCTGGGGACAGTAATCACATTTGTACGGACGCTCGCCCGTGTGGGTGCGCATGTGCTTCAGTCAGTGTGTTGTTTAAGGAGAAGCTCTTGGTGCACAAATTGCATTTGAATGGCCTCTCGCCTGTATGAACTCTCATGTGTGCCTTAAGGTTACATAACAAATTCGTTTTGTAGTTGCAGACATTACAGTAGCGGAGGCGTTGTCGACGTGGCTTCTCACCACCCGTGGCTTCGGGAGTGCTGGAAGATGACAATGCTGCACAAGAGAAAGAAGACAAGGTGTTGATGTACAGCTTTTAATTCTAAAACATGGCGAACTTAAAATCTAATGTAATACACAGCAATCAGACTCTAAGGTAATGCGTCATGCCACAATGGAGATATGGTGAATAATTAAAAAAACTAAGCTTCCTCATAAAGTGAAGCACAGGAGTGTTCTTGCATTTCACTCCCATTGAAAATATTTAAATGAAATTTACTGATGCTCACTGACACTGATTCAATGAAGAAGCTTTGTGGGCGATAAAGATAAAGCACTCCCAGTCAATATTTTGGGTTTTCTATACACACAATACTGCCGAAGGTTCAAGTTCGTGAGGTACACTACCAACGTTATTTAAAAAATATAATTCAAGATCTCTTGCCTCTTACACTCCCACATCTTTTTATGTATATTAATATTATCTAGGCTATAACCCACCAAAAGCACAATATGACCATGCTGCATTGGAGGGATCCGAAGATACTAACAATCTGCTGAACTTTAACATGAACATGACATCGCACAATACACAAGTCTCAAGCATTCAATCTTCATTGAAATGCAAGCACCACGGTCGGGATCAAATCCGCAGCTTTCGAGCTGGTAGCTGAACACCGTAATCACCATCTGGGCGATCTCATTTTATGTAAAAATAACATTGCAATGTACGCTACCCTGAAGAAACTAAATGTAAAAATAAGAGCACGTGCTATTATTTCTTCAGTTTTATTTCTGGAAGTACAAGAGATAGATAATTTGAAAGGTCACAACATTGAACCAGTCAGGAACAAAAAATAATAAAAAATAATTCTAAAAACACCTACCAAGATGGCCAAGGTTATGCAGTCTCTTTTTTGTTTTTATTTTTAGAGCAGTGATATGAGTATTAAATAATGCTAGCAGTATACATAAACTTATAAGTGCAATTCATTCCATTTTTTTTTGAGCACCTGAAACGAGGACCTTCCAGAAAGCAGCAGCATTTCTTCCTGAAAGGTGGATAAATATCAGCCTGCAACAATGGGTCCACACTCCAGACTAGTGTCGTGAGCCAGAGGGTTAGTGAACTGAAAGTTCAACATACAGGCAAGACTTTTTTTTTTAAGTTGCAGATGCAATCAGCGGCCACACTTTGGTGGCTGAAATGTGGCCACCGAGAAAACAAACAGACGGCCATATAAAGAAAAAAGATGAAGTAATACTATGCACAAGCGAATTGCCGAAGGAACGAGTTGCAAAAATTCAAGCTAATCACAAGACACAATGAACAACGGGATGGAACATCACATATTTAGTAAAACATAAAAAACAGGGGTCGAGAAAGTGGTGTTTCGCATCCGAGTTGGATCTCGGCGTCTGATGTTTCGTGTCTTGCACTTAAGGGCAGGAAGAGAGGAACCATGTATTAGAGACAGTGAACAGAGTCGTGCACGATATCATTAGGCCTAGAAGTTCAGTTTTAATTGCTGCTGCAGCTTGAGCAAGCTATATGCTAACAACCAAGTTATACATGATAAAATGAAAGGGTTTAGATTCTTTGCTTAGAATATTGCAGCAATCGGGTGGGCTTATGAGCCCTAAGTGAACAGTAGACCTTTGTTCCAATGAGAGGAACAGGTCATGGAAAAAAATCAGTGTTGCTGTTTTCTGAGCTAATTAAAAGGTGATGGTCATTCAAAACAGTTTATGCATGCAGTATGCAAAGAGTACAGCGCTCTGCAATATTAGATTATCCCTCTCGGTACCAAAGCGCTGTGATGTCACTGCGAGTGCTAGACCCACATGCCCCACCCTTGAAGCTGGTGCTGGTTAGCTGAAAAAGTCTCACTGGCATTCATTCTTTCTGCATATCAGCACCGCACGTGCCTGCTTTCGTTTGATGAACGTTTTTGCAAACTGCCATGCTATGAAGCCTGTCACTGCCTGAAATGCACCATTCTGAGCATGTGGTGATCTGCTCGTCAAAATGACATTCATAAGAAAATCTTACTCTTCGAAAGCAAGCGCGCATTATTAAAATGACTGGTGTTTCAGGAAATATTTGCATGGCATGAATGTGAACGTACTCAATTTCTATAACATCTGCACTGCAGTTCTAAACATAAGACAGCAATGGCGGCAGCATTGTTTCTAACCACTGTGCGCAAATTTTCACTCGTGGGTCAAATTCTAATCAGAGACGAATAAAATAGAAAAAAAAGAGAGCACTCACTGAGCGTTGAGTTGAGATTAACAGATCCTTGTGAAAATTAAAGTAATGTTCTCCCCTACAGTGTTTCTTATCTCTGTAGAGAAGAACATGACTAAGTTTTGCAATGTCGCCTCACAGTGTCAAACACAATAATCCATTTACAAACGTAATGTCCTGTTCAGTTGCTTTACTCCATCTGATGGCTACGTGTCTGCATACTAAAATTTTCTGCTTTAGGTTTTGTACACAAATTCGGAATGTGCATTGCCACTTTATGAATATTGAGCTGTAAAGGTAAGCTAATATAGAATATGACAAACGTGAACCTCCAGTGTTTCCATTAAGACGTATGAAACTTCCAAGAAAACCTGACACATTTAATGGTCTTGTGTATTCGATGAGATGAAGTGTACGTGCGGTTTTGGCAATGCTCATGCCTCGTTGTACTTTTCAGCCTGTAGATTATGAGCTTATGTGTAGTTGCATCTTTCAGCCTGGAGATTATGAGCGTCTTTTTTTTGCCGCGCACCATGTAAACACAGACGTACACACTCGTGAATCATCATGTCAAATTCTTTTTACGTTTACAACATTCACGAATTCTGAGGTTCCTTCATCAACAGGTCACACTGCAAACTGCCCTGTTAGACACAATGCATGCAAATATTCTTTGCGAAAAAGACGTATCGTTATTCACACAGCACACAACACACACAATATTTTCAGTTTTGTCATCCATAACAGTGATCCACTATTGTCGCTCCCTTTCAATGCATACTACACGTCACAATAAACGCAGCACATTTCCAAAAACAATACCTCTGTTTCTCACTCAGGCCACATTGTGGCCTGAGAAAGAAACAGTCCAAGTTGTACAGTCAGGCAGGTCGACACCTTTTCCATCATGCAGTTATTCACACCTACCTGTTCTCTGATACACACCACAATTAATCTCACAATGTCTACTGAAATACCTAAGAGAAAGAAAAAAGAATGCGCGGCTGTACAATGCTAACTCAGTAGCAGGGTATTTTGCAACAAACCACAGTTGTATGTGCCCAGATGACGTCACGCAGCGTCATGTCGCAACAAAGATGCTACAGTGTGATGTACCAATGGACAGGTGCGTTGTTTCTATTGTAAGTAGGAGTGTGCAAATGCGTAGTGATCTTTAGAGCTGAATTCAATGCCATTCGAACAGTTTCCAAATAGTAACACAATTTTCAGAGCAGCTCCTAGACTACTACTTTATAGATGGCCCAAGAAATCCACCACAAATTATTTGAAACAAATATTGACCAGCTTTAACGAGCAGAAAATTACAACCACTTCTAAATGACGAAAATTCAATTCTTTAAATTGAGCAGAAACAACAGTCCCGGAAATATTTTGTAACTGCAGGCGTAGGCTCAGCCATTTAAACTTGTTGCTTTCTATGAAGAAACTTCATTCCTCCTCCTGCAGGCTGATATACAGCAATGACTATAGTATTCAAGGTGGTATTTGGTCAACAGCGGTCAAATAAAATTGATACCAAAATATTAGGACATTTTCACGAGTTATGGTCATGGGTTTTATAGTGAAAATACTTGAGCCCTGACACTGTTGCTGTAGTGACACTGGAGTGTTAAGCAAAAATACCTTCATCCTGTGATTAACATAGTGTCAACATAGTCACATAAGGCTGCATACATCTGGGTAATTCAATGATCAAGGCAGGTAAAGTTACCCTTTGTTATTGCCTTGTCTAATTTATTTGGAGAATTTTTATTGTTGCTGGTTATTAAAAACTATTAGAAAAAGATTCTGTCTTTTGAATATGTGCCAATTCAAGTACAAAATTAAACAAAATGCTACTTGGTTCGCTACTTGAAATTTTGGAATATTTGCCCACTTCTAAAACAGAGGTTATTTAGAGGCCAAGATCCATTCCAAACAAGGTTTTCTAAGCTTGACTCTCCAGGTTGTTGTTTTTTTTCTTTTCAGAATATAGAGCTAAGTAACATACAGATTTATTTTCATTGCTAATTATTGTTAGCTAATAACTTAAAAACCATGAATGCTAAAAGCACTCCTTTAGAGCTAAATATAGCATCAAAAAGATACCTTTACACATGAAGTTGTGCCTTCACTTTTTAATACTCAAAGAGTGTCATACATATACCACTGATGAAAACACAAATACTATCAATACATCAATTGCTGAGAAGGCAATTGCTGAGAATGATGCAAATAGAGGACAAAGGGGCCTAAATTTACTCAATGCATAAACTGAATACCTGTAAATGTTCACCCCATTAACATTATTTATTTTCAATGCATTTTTGAGCTTGCTTTGCATGATGTCCACACAATGGGTCAAGTTGTAGAGGTAGTGAATACAGCACACGTTCAAGGCAGCACAACTCAAGTTTTGCTAGAACGTTCTGTGAAGTCATATGGAAGTCGAACAAATGCCATAAAAGTGACAGCTTTGCCAAAAAACTGCCACGTCTTCATGGGACACGTAGCATAGGAACAGCGAAAGCTAGAAGAGTAGCCTTTCAGAGCCTTTGTTAAAACTCTTTTTGGGCAATGCTATAAGCACACTTGTAGAGTACCCGCTATGCCATAAATCCTCATAATTCTTGTGTAGTATGGAGGCATTCACTATGCCATCCTTCGTCATTCTTCAGAGAAGCGTGGTACCCGCTGCATACTTGCAAAGAATTTTGTGCAGTTTTTTTATGCTGTGGCTGATGAAGACAAAGAATTATGCCTGAAGCTTTTGCAATTGGTTGGAACCTTCGATGAGCCACTCGTTATGCGACTCGCATTGTGTGCTGCTTGGTTGTTGCTTTTCTGTTCTAAAACTGCTTTATTACACATGTTAACGAGATTCATTTCTTGACATAAAGTCTGACTAAGGCCAGCTTGCAAGAGTTGCAAGCACCGGTGGCTCTGCGATTGAATACTGTGCTGGCACGCAGGACACCCAGATTCAAATACAATTGTGTCCTTGATGTTTTTCATTTACTTAATTTTTATTTTCTTAATTCAGCGCAGTAGTGGTTACGAACACAGCCGGCAGCGGCGGACATCTACGGCGCACGCACCCTTGCTGTGAACTCATAGCAGCTTTCGCTGTAAAAGGAGAAGTACTTGTAGTGATGGCAATACATTAATGTGGTACATACATAATATGTACAGTTTCATTACCACTCTGTATTGTACTAGTATGGATAACATCAGTATTCACAAAGGCAGGGAGTGCCACTCACTCATAACGAAGACACATCATTAGCAGACATTTTTACTAACTCAATCATTTCCAATTAACTAACGTTTGCCACTCTGATGTTATACAAAAAAAGGTACAGAAAACATCACTGGATCACTTCAAACACTCGCCGAGATCATCATTAGACCGCGATTATTACACATCAGTCAGACATTCATTATTAAATATACGCAACTGTTGGCCTGGCCGATTTCATAGTAATGGTGCTAAACACAAGTTTTCATACAGTTAATTACACACTAAATGATAAACCTGTCAATGAAGAACACTGTAAATAAGCACCACGACAGTAATCGAAGCATGTTGTAACACTTTACTGTATGCATACAACTGCTCCAGGGACAATGATAAAGCAATGCCACGAATACTAGACTCATAGCTTTACTGTTAACCTGAATAACGTAGCACTATCACAGTGCTTTCAAAGAATCGGTCAATTGTACCCTTGAACAAAAAAAATATGACAAAATAAGAATCCCCACACTTCAGACAGTAAAATGTGCATTGAAATCGTCATTGACAATTATGCTGATGCATGTGCTTTTCTAGGCTCTCTTTGGACTAAAATGATTGAAGGCATGAAGGACATTTATAAGATCACTAGTTTGAGTGGCTAAGCAGGTGGCATTGCAGTGACCTGTTTTGTTTGAAGCTGGCAGGGCACAAGTTGCACTTGTACGGACGCTCACCCGTATGAACACGCCGGTGGTTCAGCAATGAGTCCCTCAGCGAGAAGCTCTGGGGGCAAAGGTCACACTGATATGGACGCTCGCCAGTGTGGGTGCGCAGATGAACCCTCAGGTGGACCTTCAGGTAACGCGACCGCACTGTTACGTAGTCACAGACGTTACAGTGGTAGAGGCCTTCCCAACGTGGCTTCTCACCATCTGTGGCTGCTGGATTGCTGGAAGACCACAATGCTGCACAAGAAAAACAAAACAGCTAAATGAGGTACAGCTTTTCATTTTAAAACATGGAGAATTCAGGTTCTCATGTATTACACATCAATCAGACTCTATGGTAATGCATTGTGCTACAGTGGAAAAATCTTGAATCATTTAAAACTATCTAAGCTTCCTAATTGTGTACCTAAATTTAACTACAGGAGTGTTTTTAAATCTTACTATCAAAAAGCACTCACTGAAAAATATTCTCAACAAATGAAACCTGAACAATGCAGACTCACACTCATTCAATACAAAAGCTTTGTAGGCAAGAAATATAAAGTACTGAGGGTCAACATTCTGGATTCGCTTGATCTGCACGAGAGTGCTGAATGTCCAAGTTCGTGAAATACACTCTCATTGTTACGTGCAAAATACATTTCACCATTTCTTGCCACCCACTCCCCTGCTAAAGCAGCTTAATAGTTATGACATATTATTATTGTGATGATGTGGACTGTGTGGTGTGACGATGTCGATTGTGTGGCCTGTGACAGGGCGGAAAGGGAACGGAAATTTCGCTCTGTGGAAGAGAAGACAATGAAAAGGAAGAGCGAGCGGGGTGCGCAGTTCGAGCAGTTGGAGCGTGGCACGCTTGGAACAGCAGCTTCTGGTGGGCGGTTCGGGTCGCAACATCGCTCAACCAGGCATCTGGCAGCCATGGGGACCTGGTGAGCTTGGCTTCCTGCTTCGAGCTGCGTCCTTCAACGAGACGTCCGGCAGCCATGTAGAATTGTAAATAGGGATTTGTATAGTGTGTTGTATTCCAATCGTCCGAGTTATCGCCTGTGTACTGAAGTCTGTGTTGTGTGCACGAAATCACCTGACTGCTGTTTGAATCATTCCGGATCCTTGGCCCACATTCTACTATCAGAATTATGTATAGTAATAACTTCGAGTGTACTACACGCCAAAAGCACAGCATGATCATGCTGCAATTGAGGGACTCCCAAAATTCCAACCATATGCTGTACTGTAACGTGCACTGACATTGCAAAGTGCACGGGATCTTGAGCATTTCGTCTCCATAGAAATGCAACCACACTTCGATAGAAAAGCGCGATGCAATTAGCTGTTTCGGAGCACCTAAAATAAAAGGCTTCCATTAGTAAATGCTTAGTCAGATGAAACTTGAAAAAGCAGCAACATTTCCTCCTTAAGGGTGGATGAACACCAGTTGGCATCAATGGTTGCACATTTCATACTGATGTCATGAACCAGAAGGCAAGTGAGTGCACTGTCTGACACACCGACTAGACCATTTCTTTGTTGCAAAGGCAATCAGTCGTCGCACTTTGGCCATCTGAGCAGGACTTTCCGCTGCCTTATTAAGATGTATTTCAACACAGATAAAACATAGAATCATATAAAAAACGATTGAAACAATACTATGCATAAAGCAAATTACTGAAAGAATATGTTGCAAACATGCAACACAATTCTAAGAATACAGCAATCAACCAAATGGAACACCACATATTGAACAAAATGTAAACAGCAGAATTTGGTGATGTGTTGTCATCCATTTAAAGTTGACTTGAAGGTCCCTTTGACATTTCGTTTCTTGCACCTATGGGGAGGAAGAGAGCAGCAACGTATTAGAGACAGTGAACAGAATTGCATAAAATATCATGAGGTATACAAATGCAGGTTTTAATTGCTGTTGCAGCTTGAGCAAGCTCTACGATCACAACTAGCTCATACACAGGAAAGCGAAAGGGTTAAGTTTCTCTGCATAAAATATTGCAGCAACTTGCTGGGCTCATTGGCCCATAGTGTCCGTTTTAATTCCTTTGTTCCAATAACAGGAACAGGTCCTGAAAAAAATTGGTATTGCTGTTCCCCAAGTCAAAAGATGATGGTCATCTGAAGCAGTTCATGGATACCACAATGTGTCAACTGAGTTATTCTTGTCAGATATTTCTTGCAAAGAATTGCATCTACTTTAACTGTATAATTCTGGAGCCTCGAAGAGGGCTGTGCAACCACTCAAAAAGGCATTCCCTGCACCACTGCAAGAAGGTGAAGGCTATTTTGCCAGCTTTTTGAGGAAAGAAAAAGTGACTGAAAGTCACAATGCACATTGTCAACAAGTGATCTCTCCTTGTTCACAAACAGTGTGATGTCATTACAAGAGCCCCACACACAAGCCCTACCCTCAGAGTGGGCACCGGACGGCAAAAAACGTTCTGTGGTGGCATTTTTCTACATAGCAGAACTGCATGTGTCTACATTTCTCAAGTTCCTGCCTACTGCTATTTTCTGAAGTTGCAGGTTTTGAAAGAAAGAGTCACTATCTATAAATACACGATTCCATCAAGTCAACATGTGGTGGTTTGCTCATCATAGATGAGGGCCATAAAAAAAATCTTGCATCCTATGAAAGAACATTTTCACGATGACTGGTGTTTGGAAAAATATTTGCATTGCATGAATGCGCACGTACACAAGTTCCATTGCAACGTCAGCACTGCGACATTGAACGCTTTACAGCATTGACAGCAACATAGTTTCAGACTGCTCTGCACGATGCCACGGATTAGTTTCTCATTCATGGCATAAAATTCTTACTGGAGATAAAGAAAAAAAAAGGTACATTCATTGCTGTGCATTCAGTTGGGGTTAACAGATCCTCATGAAGATTAGGAGTAAAGCTCTCTTTTACAGCATTCCTCATCACCTAGTAGAGCAATCTTGAAGTGCTAAGCACGATATTTAATTACACAAATAACCTCATGTGAAATTACTTCACTGTACCCTGCCGGCAAAATGAACTGCTCCTTTCTTCCTCCTCACTGCCTCAGAAGATGGTGCCTGTCTGAATCGGGTGGTGATTCTCACAAGTCATGACAGCAACGGTGAACACTTGTAAGTAAAGTCGATTTGGTTTTTGACTGAACATATCAACTTTCGCCACAGCCTCAGTACTTTTTCATGATATCATCATCTACCTGACTACGCCCGCTGCTGGGCAAAGGCCCCTACGATCTTCTCTGGAACAACCATGTCCTAAGCTTTCTGCTGCCACCATACACCAACAAACTTCCTAACCTCATCTGCCCACCTAATCTGCCTTCTCCCCAGGGGTTGACCTTCTTTTGGAATCCAGTCGGTTACCTATTAATGACCAGAAGATGTCCTGTTTACGTGCTACGTGCGTGGCCCACGTCCATTTTTTCTTGATTTCAACTATAATTTTTTGAACCCCTGTTGGTTCCCTGGCCCACTCTGCTCTCTTTCAGTCTCTTAAGGTTACACCTATCATTTTTCTTTCTAGTCACTCGCTGATTCGTCCTCAATTTCAGTAGAATACTTTTTGTAAGCCTCCAAGATTCTGCTCCATAGGCAAGTACCAGTAAGATGCAGCTGTTTTATACCTTCCTCTTGAGGGACTAGTGGTAGACTATCATTCATGATTTGAGAATGCTAGCCAAATGTGCTCCAACCCATCCTTATTTTAGCTATTTCACTCTCGTGGTTCAGCTCCGCGATAATCTGTCTTAAGTAGACATATTCCTTTACAACTTCCAGTGTCTCGACACCTACCGCAAAGCACTACTGTTCTCTGCCGAGACTGCAATATCATCCCATTATATACCTAGTACCAAAGTGACACAGTGATCTGTGCTTTGGTAGTTTTTGAGCAGAAAGACTGATGTAGTAGTAGTGGTTAGGCCTGTCATGGTTACTTTGGGCAATCTGTGGTAACACTCTGGATGCATTGAGCCATTTCGATTCATGCTCGTGAGCATGGTTTGTGACGTGCGAGTGGGAATCATTTAAGTGGGAAACTCTGCGAGCTGGGAGCCAATTGAGTAAAAGATGCAGTATATTTGTGACAATATTTCCCGTTCTAGTGCAGTTTTATCAATACGTGAACACGACCCGTTACACATCAAAAGTTACACATGCAATAAAAAAAACAAACGATGCAACTTGAAGAATGTGAATTTCGATCAGCCCATACTTGATGTTGTGCACGAGAACACATTTCATGTTCAGCTTTGTTGCTGTTGTCTCCAAAACTATTCATAGTTTGTTGAAATAGCACCTGTGCGTGTTCTCTCTGTCCTATCCTCGTCTATCTAGTGCAGTGCTTACCTTTATGAACATGCTACACACACAAGGCCAACAAGCCACCCCTGCTACATTCATAAATAGTGATCCTCTCTTTCGGTCATTTTTCCTTGCACAGCAAGGACAAAGAACCGACACATGGCAAGAATGCCACAGAGCATACGTGATCAGATAAAATCAAGCAGCCGCGACCACAGACCAGCAGAACCCACTGTTTGTTTGTTTTTTTTTCTGTTCAACACTCCCACACCTTTCCTTTCGTTCGTATATTTTTTTTCCTCCAATCACTACATTTGTGAGGCATGACATTATCAGAGTCGTTTTTGAGAAGCTTTTTAATGATCAGGGGCCGTTGCTAGTATGTGAAAGGGTGAATGCACTTAGAGTATAAAATATTTCGTTAGGTGATACTTCTCGGGATGAAAATATTCTTGCTGAGAAACGAACCCATACAAACGTATTGAAGAGCTTGTTCTACCTGTCAATTGAGCTGCCAAAACGCTAATTGACGTGTTGTTCAGGACATGAGAAAAACACAATTGGAACAATTCAATGAGCCTCTATTAACAGCTGCTTTTTCTCGAAGTTGCCGTTATTGCTGTTTCTGTGGCCGCAGTGCACATCGAGAGCATCACAGAAGCCACACTGACTGCAAGTAGCGCCTGTGAACACCACCAAATTGCGTCGCACTACGATGGCTTCTTTCAAGATCACTCCCATCAGGCACTTTTTCCAACCAAGAAAATCTTTCGAGGGGCTGCGAGAGAAGCTGGCAGATCATCAGGCGGTAGTCAGTCGTGCTCGTGTGTTGAAGAGTCCCGCCGATCCACTCGCAAAGTTTCGTCACAGAACACCTGTTTCGTGAAGCTCGCACTTCGCGCCGGTTTCTGCTAGATCGTGAACCCATCACCTCTGGAAGCTCTCTTTTTCGGAGCACGCCAACAACGAAAATGATGGAGCAGAGCTACGCTGACGTTGTTGCGTAGCGTATGTTTATCAGCTCGCGACTGCTTCTGCGCAGAGCCGATAAGACGAGCGGACGAGACGACGGTGAGTTAAACAAGGTTTATGTACAGCATATATACAGAGGCGTTACAATTTCGGCACTGGGGCCGACAGAGACTCGAAGAGCCGAGCTCTCCTCTCTAACACATAGGTCAGCCTTTCGCCTAAGACCGCTGACTCACACACATGTCGGCACTCCGACACGGGGACTCCTCTCTCGTAGGACCTCCGATCGCGACGCGCCGCAGGGCTTCTTTTATTTACACCGGGTCCAACCAAAATGTCCAATCAGAAGCGCCGCTGGTCGTCAGGGCAGATTCCGCCAATGGGGGCCGCCGCGCCATGCGTCAGACCACCAGACACGCGGCCGCCGGCTCGCTGTCACGCGCGCAGCTGACTCAATGCACGTGAGCCAGAGGGGCGCCGCGCGTGTTCACGCCGTCGAGGTGATCGCGCCAGGCCGACTGCGGGCTGGCCTTGACCCAGATTGCCTTTTTCAGAGGCACGGTCGTTTGACGAGGACTCGCTGGCATAACAGCACCCCCGCCGCCAGACAATGCACCGGAAAGACGAGCTGCTTCCACGGGGCTCGGATGTCAGGTGCGCTCGTTCGCCAGGTCCCTCCAGGTTCGCCTCCAGGGCCATGGGGAGACTACAGCTCCAGACTGTTCCGGGAACACATCCCATTTTTGACGACGGATCCCAGCTCCACTGGCTCGTCGCCACAACTTGCTGACCAGCTTCACTCGTCTCTTCTGACCATCTTCGGTTTCAGCACTTGTCGATGGTTCTGCAACTTGCCAAGAACGGATCGACAACAGACAACACACGACACAAGCAAGTGCCCCCGGTCACCCGACAGAACACCAGACAAAGTATAGTACAACATATACCTATCTACGTGTTTATCGGAATTTTGTTCCCTCTACATCAAGAGGCACATGTGGGACAAAAGACCCCTAAAATGACAACTCAATTTTTTTTCCACGTACAACAACGTAACGGATTAGAATACCACATAAAGTTGACCCCTTGAGATCACTCTGAACGAGAGCGCTCAGCCCAGGTCGTGATGAGGTCAAAATTTTGCCCCGAATCGCCAGCCAGAAACCGAAAGGTTGAGAAGGTACTAGCTAGAACGCACTGCTCAATGCACCTCCATTAGCGTTTAGCTTTCCTTTTTTTTTTAGCGAACGTCAAAGTTGCGCTGTGGAGCAACGTGCTCCACCTCAGTAACCGGCCACTTTTAGGCGACGATACCTATGCGGCACCAAGAGCGGCTCACACTTTCGACGTTGCACAGGGGAACAACGATACGGCTTGCTACTGATTGACTCCTCACCGCTTAGCTCGATATCGTGTTCGATCACCGTCGTGTCTCCGGGACGGTCCGACAACACATACCCAAACTCGGAAACAATCTTTCTCAGGTCCTCTTTCTCAGGTCCTCCTTCACTTAAGCTAGGCTCTAGGTTTATCTGCTCCCGGATTACTTTCGATCCCCCTTCGATCACCTCACTAGAACTCAAATTTTCTGCTTCCTCTTCCTCTGAAGCCTTCAACAGCTGATTTACAACCGCTTGATGTTGAACATTGGGTTTCATCAAGTTGTAAATTTTGTTCTGCCGCCTTCCTACTTGCACCTCATAAGTTGTATCGCAAGGCTTCGATAATACTTTGGCGGGCCCTTCCCAATCAACCTCAAGCTTGTTCCTTTTGGATGGCTGCAGCAGCATTACCTGATTATCAACTTCAAAAACACGCTTCTTCACCGATTCCTCGTAGTGCTCCTTCGACAGCACTTTTGCCGCGTTTTTCTGGTTTTCCACTAGCGCTTCAATTTGGCTTTCCACTAGCGCTTCAATTTGGCTTTCCACTAGCGCTTCAATTTGGCTTTCCACTAGCGCTTCAATTTGGCTTTCCACTAGCGCTTCAATCGAGAGATCCTCACGCTGCTCTCGACTGAGCGTCTCTCGATCAACTCTCGGCAGCTCGCTCCAACTTTCCGCTACAGGCGAGAGCGTTGCAGCCCTCTCGCTCTGATTCAATGGCGCCATGTCGTCTCCCCCAACGCATACCGCGCCGGCCGCTTCCGCGACGGGCCGCTCGCGTGACTGCTCACATGACTCACGCGGAAAATTTCCTCTCTGAGGTTCCGTCGACCCGCCGACAAGGTCACTTGAGCGTTCACCGCATTGAACCAGATCAAGCTCTGGCGAAAGCTTTCGCGCTTGCGATCGCGTGAGAGCCATGCACGCTTAGTTGGGGAAGAACGATTTGCCCTGCTCTTTGAGAAGCTGCTCTGAGTTGTTGGAGAATAGATAAGGAAAACGGTCGTTCAGCGCGGCAGACACAGCCGCTTCGGTGCGAAGCTTACCGAACGGGCCTTCAATGACAACCGTGGCGATTGGTAAGCGAACACTCTGCTCCTCGGCGACCTGCCTGATCCACGCGCATTCTCCTGTGAAGTCATCCGGAGACACCAATGAAGGATGGACAACGTCCATGGTTGCCGCTGAGTCTCTAAGTGCTCGGCACGTTTTCTCATTCACCCTAATTTCTTGGAGATACGGCTCCAACAACCGAATGTTTTTTTCTGATTCTCGGATCGTTGCGAAAGCAAACTTTTCCTGACAGTTTCTCGCGATGTGCCCTTCCTTTTTGCAGTTGTAGCAGATTAGCGGCTTCCGTTTGTTTTCCGATTCAAATGCTTGTGTGGTAGAAACCTCACTCGATTTCTCCGCTTCTGTTTGCCCTTCCCCTACACTGTCCTTCGTAAGAGACGGGTCCTTCTTGAAATTACGGTGCGGAACGGGTTTCCGTTGATCAGGTTTCTTTGAAAAGCCCTCTTTTCTTTCACCCTTTTCAACGCGCACTGCCCTGCTATGCAACTTTCGGCGAGTATAATACTCCTCAGCTAACTCAGCTGCCTTGTTTAACTGTACGTCCCCAAGTCTGTCCTGCAGCCAAAGCCTGACATTATCCTCGATGCAGCGGTAGAATTGCTCCAATGCAACGCATTCCACCACTTTATCGCGGTCGTCATAAGCACCTTCGCCCTTGAGCCATTCAATTAAATCGGCTTTAAGACGAAACGCGAAGTCAACGTGTGACTCATTCCCCTTTTCAGCATACCGGAACCTTTGCCTGAAAGCCTCGGGTGACAACTTATAACGTCTCAAGAGCACTTCCTTAACCTCGTCATAGCTCTCAAACGCTTCCCTAGACAAGCAAGTTAATGCGTCGGACACTTCGCCGGGAAGAGGAGCTAACAGGTTCTGCGCCCAAAGAGACCGCTCCAAAGCGTTTCGCTCACAGACGTGTTCAAACTTGACGAGATACTTCGCCATGTCCTCGCCTACTACGAACGGTGGCAGTTGGTCACGAATTCTAAAACCGCTGACCTGAATCGTCGGAGAAGCTACGCTAGGCGCCTGCGAACACTGTAGGATTGCCAATTCTAGTCGTTTCAACTCTAGGCGCTCTTGTCTCTTAGCCTCCTCGCGCTCGCGACGTTCGCGCCTTTCAACTTCTTCACGTTCGCGAGCTTCGCGCCTTTCTTCACGTTCGCGAGCTTCGCGCCTTTCAGCCTCTTCACGTTCGCGAGCTTCGCGCCTTTCAGCCTCTTCGCGGCGTGCTTTAATATCCACCCAGGCCTCATCGACTTCCTCAGCCGACACTCCCTCATCCTTCATGATCTCAAGGATCGCTTGCTTTCGTTTCGCACGGCCCAAAGTAATGCCGAGTTCCTCACAAATTTCGATGAGTTCCTTCACTTTAAGGTTCTCCATCGTTCACACTAGCCTCTTGCTGTTTGCCCCTGTTAACAATTTACTTGCCGTACCCACTATAAGTCAACTAGCAAGACGCGCAAGCAACTTTTCACTCTCCCGTGTTTACCCCCTCCGCATTAACTTTGGTTTCAAAGCACTTCGACTTTGCTTGAAACGATCAAAGCTCACTCTAATGCTTCACACAGCCCTTCTCTAAACTACTACAACCTGAGCTAGAGTAGTCTGGTGAACTGAGGGGAAAACATCAGGCACTCACCGCATCGATGTCGCTGACGCCGGCCGATCCCGCAGCTGCCAACCACTGTTGCGTAGCGTATGTTTATCAGCTCGCGACTGCTTCTGCGCAGAGCCGATAAGACGAGCGGACGAGACGACGGTGAGTTAAACAAGGTTTATGTACAGCATATATACAGAGGCGTTACAATTTCGGCACTGGGGCCGACAGAGACTCGAAGAGCCGAGCTCTCCTCTCTAACACATAGGTCAGCCTTTCGCCTAAGACCGCTGACTCACACACATGTCGGCACTCCGACACGGGGACTCCTCTCTCGTAGGACCTCCGATCGCGACGCGCCGCAGGGCTTCTTTTATTTACACCGGGTCCAACCAAAATGTCCAATCAGAAGCGCCGCTGGTCGTCAGGGCAGATTCCGCCAATGGGGGCCGCCGCGCCATGCGTCAGACCACCAGACACGCGGCCGCCGGCTCGCTGTCACGCGCGCAGCTGACTCAATGCACGTGAGCCAGAGGGGCGCCGCGCGTGTTCACGCCGTCGAGGTGATCGCGCCAGGCCGACTGCGGGCTGGCCTTGACCCAGATTGCCTTTTTCAGAAGCACGGTCGTTTGACGAGGACTCGCTGGCATAACAACGTATACATCGCGAAGTAAAAGGGAACCTGCCAAAATAACTGCTGTCCACCTGAAGGAGAGCGCAGCTAAGTTAGAATCAGATGGCCAACCTCACCCTATGCCGAACCAGTGCCTCCTGTATAAAAATCTTTATAAAGGAGGCACTGGCCGAACCGACCTCACTCATGCTATATTTAAATGGTCGTATCGGGTTGGATGATTGGATGGATGGATGTGGCTGTACCCTCGAAATTGGGCGGCGGTTAGCGCTACCTAGTGAGAATATTTAGGTGAACCAACCACTAGATTTATCCTTTTTTCCCCCTTTATATAGTGAATTATAGGACTAGTACTTTGAACTGAACGGTTTAATTTTCACTCGGGCCTTGACTTTAGCCACCAATCAGACAACCTTCTTTTAGTTAATTCTACCCGCTTAAAGTCTATTTTGCCCTCCCTGTCCCTAAACCCCAGTGCTTTGCAAAACTCTGTGCCATCATCCTGAAGCTATAGGGTGTAGCCATTTACAGAACATTATCAAGTGTTCGGCAGTTTGCTCCTCCTCTCCACGTGCACATCATACCGTGTATACCCCTTCGTATTTGGCCCGATATGTCTTGGTTCGCAATACTCCCGTCCTGACCTCAAACAGTAGAAAACTACCCCGGGTATTATCATAGATCCTTTCCTTGGCAATTTCCTGCTAAAAAGTTCGATAGATCTCTAGTGCGGACTTGTCAATCATGCCAATTCTCCACATGTCAGTCTCCGTTTTCTTCATTTCTTATTAACCGATAGTTCTCTTTGGTTTGGCCACCTGCTGTTGGCTGCTGTTAGCCACCAACAGCAGGTGGCCACCTGCTGTTGGCCACCTGCCACCATTCAATTTCCTGGTTTCGCTTCCTCCATTTTGTATCGACATTCTTCATGTACAAGTAGCTGAAAACCTTCCTAGCCTAACGCTCCGTCCCCCATTTCTCTCAATCGTTTCTCAAATTTTATCTTGCTGCTAGCTTCCCTGCCCTCAAATGATGTCCGTCCCATATCACCTGGTACTCCCTGATTTGGTGTATTCCCGTGAGCTCCTAAAGCAAGCCTACCTATTCCACGTTGCTTAATTTCTAATCTTGCTTGAACTTCTGATCTCATGCACAAGATCGCACTGCCAAACGTCAGCCCAGGAACCATGACCCCTTTCTATATTTCTCTCACAACATCATACCTATTGTAATTCTACAGTGCCCTGTTTTTCATTACAGCTGCATTCCTGTTACCTTTAATCGTCACGTGTTACCTTTAGTCGTTCCCTTAGGTACTCGGTCCCATTGCTTATCCATATGCCCAGTTATTTGTATTTATGTATTATCTATAGCGTGACCTCTTGTATTCTAAGCTCACTACCTTAGTTATCATTTAAAATCATTACTGCTGATTTTTCCTTACTGAATCTGAAATATATAATGTATGTAATCTATCTCCCTCATTACCGCAGATGTCCATCAATCTCTACAAATCTTCCTTGTTGTCGGCCATTTACAATATATCATCTGCGTGCATTAATGCTGGTAGTGCATGATCAATGAGTTTTCCTTGTTTGATGAAAGAGAGGTTGAAGCCAGGTCCACTTCCCTCTAATCTGGCCTCTAATCCTTGTAGGAACATCATGAATAACAAGGATGACAGAGGACACCCCTGCCTAAGCCCCGTTTCACCTCTGTGGGCTTGGATACCTGTTTTTTCCCACTTTATATAGCTACCTTGTTACTTTTATAGATTTCCTATAAAAGATTAGTGACTCCATCTTCCACACCTTGTGTGGTCCAGTATTCCCCACAAGTCCTATTAAACTACACTATTGTACGCTCCCTTGATATCCAAAAATGCTAGCCACAGGGGCTTGAGTTCCTTTTCTGCTATTTCGATGCACTGCGTCAGTGAGAACAGATTGTCTTTCTACCTCGTGTGTTTCCGAAACCCATTCTGCAGTTCCCCCAGCACCCCCTCATCCTCTACCCATGCCTGCAGTCTTTCCTTTATAATCTGCATCGCCAGCCTGTAGACCACTGATGTCACTGTTATAGGACGGTAGTTGTTTATGTCAGCTTTGTCCCCTTTCCTTTTCAGATCATGCTCATCCTGCTAAGTTTCCATCCGTCGGGGACTTCACCATCGATTATTGTTCTGCTTACTGCCTCTCTGAAAGTCTGTTCAGAATTCGGACCCATGCAATGTCTTTATCGGCATAATTGGCATGCTATCTGGGCCTGTTGATGTACTGCTTGGAACCCTCTTCTCTGCCCTTTCCCACTCTTGTTGTGAAAATGGAGCCATTGCTAAACTTAATCCATCCTTGTCTATTGTGGTGCATAAGCCACTTCTTTGTTGAAACTTTTCTGTCAACCTTGTTCTCATATATTCAATAGCTTCGTCCCCTTCTAGCATAGCACCTCGAGCTGTAGTTATAAACTTCTGCTCTAGGTTTGTTTCATTTCTTGAGGAGTTTAGACGGTTCCAAACTTTCGCAGCTGCCTTTCTGTCCTTTGTTATGTACTTCTGCCAGCCAATGAGCACCCTTTCTTCTAATCTTTTCATTGATCAGGAGGGATGCTTATTCCCTTCGAGAGCTTAGAAGGATGTCCCATTTTCTTTCAACATCATCTGTCGGTTCACCCCTGCTACTTAGCATGTCTGTGTTCCCTAGAGGCTTCCTTACTTTTTGCTATGGCTCTCTTAACTTCCTCATCCCACCAACTCTTGAGCTTGTGTCTTATTTTCGAGGGTGACTTGTCACGTGCCTTAGCAAGCTCTAGCTCAAACACTCTATTTAGATTTGTGTATGTCCCCACTGCTTTATTATCCTCAGTGATTACTTTCTCAATTTGTTTAGTAGCAATTGCTATTTGCCTTTCTGAATGAAAATTTTTCTTTAGTTGCTCATCTTGTCTCCTTCCCTAAGTTCACTGCTCTTCCAAAACTTAGCCTGATAAGTTTTTGATCACTACCCAGACTTCTGGAGCCACCTTCATCTATGTGCATTCCCCTGAGCTTATCGTACATCCTATGAACATCAGTGCGTAATCTATCGTCGACTGCAGCCTTCCTACCTCCCATGTTATTTGCCCTTCACACTTCTCAGTACTGTTGCAAATGATCAAATCATGCCCTTCACACATATCTAGGATCATTTTGCCTGTTGAGTCAGTATACCCATCTATATCTTCTATGTGCGCATTCATATCTCCTAGTATAATTATCTCGCACTCTCCTCCTAATTCCTCAACGTCCACTCATATACACTCGACCATTGCCTGTTTTTCCTCTTTGGTCTTTGCTCCCGTCCACAAGTACACCAAACCAAGGAGTGTCATTTGCCCTGCCACTTTCCCTTTTAGCCATAATTGTTTCTCGCACTCCTGCTTACCCTTTGCCAGTCTATACTTTTATGAATGAATGCCCCAATACCACCCCCCTTTCTGCTGCCTTCTGTTCTATTACAATATTCCCATACGTAGTCCGGAGATCAAGGTAGTCGCTCCATGTCCCGAAGATGTGTCTCCACAACCCTATATACCATCAGTTCCTCCTGTCTCAACTGCTCTTCTATTTCTTCTCACTTTAACCTATTCCTGCGACCCTGCATGGTAATATAGCCTATGTCTGACTTGGCTCGGCCCTTGTGCTTACGTCGATTTCTTCTCCAACGGACTCCGTGTGGCTCGAATATTTGTGCCTCCTTAGAACCGTCTTCGGCTACACTGTTGGCCTCAGAGCTCTGGGTCCCGCTTAAAAAAGCTGTGGCTTGACGACCCATCTTATTAGCAACCCTCCTGCCTGTCGCACCACTGTACTGAATGCCAGCCTGTGCAAAGGGGCGAGCGCCGGGCTCGTACATGTCTTGGTTCAGCCTCCATTACGCTGTATCCGAGTTGCCGGCTGATACCCTTGATCACACCGTTGGCATAAAATACCCTCCTTTCAGTCTCACGAGACTGCTCCCAGACCTCTGGGACTGTGCATATGGTCACATGCACACTTTCCAGAGGCTTCTCGGAGCTTACGCATCCCATCCTTTAACTGTCTTTGAAGGTTCTGATCCTTGCCCTTCAACGCACCATTGAGCCCAGTATGAATAATGACGAGATTTTCGCCCTCCATGCTGTCCTTAGAACCTCCTGAGCTTTGGCCAGTGCATCCACCATGCCCTTCCCTGACTGGGCATCCACCCTCAGTCTCCCATCTTCCTTCACTGTCTTGAAGACGCCCTAACCCTGGCCACGTTAACCCTGGCCCTAACCCTGGCCCTAACCCTGGCCACGTTAGAGTCCCCCACCACCAGGACCCTTCTACGCTCCAATCGCTGGCTTCCTGTTTGTGATGGCGCTCCTGTTTGCTTCACCTGTTTCTCTCTCCGCCGTTTGTCCTGTGTTCCTGCCCTGCTCGAAGACTGCCGCGCCACCGAGCTGTATGTTCTCGGGGCCTCCGTGCTGTGGCCAGACACTGCGGCCCCCTGACCTCCCTTCTCACCTGTCCCTTCCCGCCTGTCACCTTCTCCGCTACCCATGCCTTCCGTGTCACACCCCTCGGTGCCGGGGGAAAGCGCCATCAGCTCCTTTACCCGCTGCTCCAGCTCGATCCGCCCTTCCCGTTCTTTTCGAAGGTCACCCTTCATTTGCTCTAATAGGCTGGCGGTACCGGTAGCCTCCTCCCGCTCACGCAACGCTCCGAGCTCTTTTTGGAGTTCTATCCTCTAAGCTCCCCCTGAAGCCCCTCGATGCTAGCCTCCATGCGCTGTACAGCCGCCTTCAGTGCCTCGCACAGCCTGCATGCACACAAAGGTCGCCTTCTGCGCGTCGCCCAAACTCAAGAATTCTGTCTCATCTAAGTAGCACCAGCGCCTGCATTCTTCACACTGCACCAGCTCACTCTCGCTCGTGGTTTTCCTAGCCTCCTTAGCCATCGCCCGCCCGACCATCGGACCGAGCGCCCGACAGCCCTACGTTTAACCCTAATCCCGCTATCCAGCCACCTACGTTAACTCTCATACCTCAACAACTGTTTGAAGCTGCCGCCTACACCACACACATACGTGTTCAATTTCGCTAGGAGCCTCTCACTAGGTCCCCTTCGTGTTCGGCTCTAGCTGTTTAACAAGTAACCGGGCGCCCCGAACTTCATCCCGCCCCGCCGCGGTGGTCTAGTGGCTAAGGTACTCGGCTGCTGACCCGCAGGTCGCGGGTTCGATTCCCGGCTGCGGCGGTTGCATTTCCGATGGAGGCGGAAATGTTGTAGGCCCGTGTGCTCAGATTAGGGTGCACGTTAAAGAACCCCGGGTGGTCGAAATTTCCGGAGCCCTCCACTACGGCGTCTCTCATAATCATATGGTGGTTTTGGGACGTTAAACCCCACAAATCAATAAAACAAAATCAACTTCTTCTCGGGGACTTTATATCGGAGCGCTCTCTTGAGAGAGAGGAAGGTTGCATATTTTATTTTTCTCAGCCTCTCTCCGTCTTTTTCAGGAGATCGTTCCGAAACGACCAGTCAAAGATGGCATTTTGAAGCATGTTGCAACAACGCCTCCTTTATTAATGTGCCTGACGAATATCTCGTTTCCAGCGGAGTCGTCCTGCCTTCAGTTTCGGGCAAGCGCCGCGTTGTGGGACTACAGAACACCTATACAATGGTGGGGCTCGCAACCAACACTATCATCACAGAACACCACTTCTATTATCACGGCGTTTTTTACTTGTGGCCCCTAGAGGGGCGTTAGTCGAGAGTTATTAAAGATCTGCAATTATACACGACTATTTAGGAGGCTATGCAAAATGTCGAGTTGTTGCACTGTTCGCCACAGGTGACGCTAAAGACTGACAGTAATCGAAAATGAAGAAGAGAAAGGGCGTGGCAGTTGTTTTTGTTCTCACGCGGCAGGCATCTGCAAGTTTCAAGCATAGAGTTTGCAAGAGCGTCACGATCGGCCCGTTAATTCAAAGTAAGGAATAGTTTTTATAACAAGCAATATATGAGTATATGTTGTGTATGAGTTACATAATCAAAAACAATTTTTGACCGTGCCTTGGTCTTTTTATGCAATTTTTAAACACCAGGACGCAGTGCGCTTGACGGCGCTAAATTTGAACCCCTTGAATGGCTTTCAAACATGAGTGCAACTCTTCGTTGCTATAGTGGCTGGTGTAACGGTGATTGAGGCAGAGTTGGCCCTTATTGCTGTAACGTAGGGGAGCAAGGAGTATCATCGTGCTCCCTAATAAGTACAAATGAGAAAAAAAATCACCGCACGGGCCCCAACCGTACAAATGGTTAACTAGCGTAAGATGAAACGTGCGGCCCCGATGTTTAGCAGTGGGTTCCAGGCGCGTAGCCAGAAGTTTTTTCGGGGGTGGGGGGGGGGGGGGCACCACCTTGATTTTGGGAGGGGCCCATGGCTACGCCCCTGGTTGGTTCAAACTGACTCTGCACTGAAGCCTTTCACATTTGTTGGTTAGAGAGAGAGAGAGAGAGAGAGGTTTATTTACAGAAAGGCAGAGAGGTCGGCCTGAGCCATAGCTTGCTCTAGCCTGCTATTCTTTACTGGGGGAGGGGAAAGGGGAAAAGAAAGATTAATGGATGACGATGGTGAGATAGAGAGGTGAGTATGTAGTATTCTTTCTAACTGAGACAAATTTTATAGCTGCCCATATAGTCCAGTTCCTTCCAAAAAGGTTATAACTGCTCTTATGACCACAATTGCACTGTTGGTGTCTGGCCAAGGGCCCAACAAAGCCTCATCAGTTAATGACCTACTGCGATATCGTTCAGTAGAAGAAATCAGTGTTTGTCGTTCACGTGCGTATGCTGGGCAGACACAAAATATGTGCTCAAGTGTTTCTGGCACACAACAGTGTTCACAGTTAGGACCGGTGTCACTGTGACCGATGATATATGTGCGTAACGTCTGGTGTACGCCACACCAAGACGAATGCGGTGGGTCATACTTGTGAGTTGTCGTTTCAATTTTAAGGGGCATGCGGAACCTCATTTCCGGGTCCCGAAGTCACCGTTCCGGTTTGGTCCAGTGCTGAAGTGTGTAGCTGCGCATGACGCAGCGAAGCAGGGCGTTCGTGTCAGCTCGTAAAAACGCAATGCGTACTTCAGGGGCACTGGATGACCTCACTCACAACGCAGCCAATATGACGCGCGTGCTTGATACGCAGGACGCTAAGAACAACCTAACTGATAGTACATTCAATGGAGACCGCTCGTGAACAGACAGACAGGCAAGTAACTTTAAGAAGGTCCCAAGGATCCCGTCAGTGCATTCCACAGAACACCGCTCGCTGACTTGGTGTCAGCTAATATACCTTGTTGGAGCCGGAAGTCCATGCCTCTCTGCTCTCTCACAGCTGGGCACTTTGAACTGCCTTGGACTGGTCTTACAGTCTGAATCTCATGATGGCCTTCTGCCAGTCCTGCCTGTTGCTGAAGTCTTGTATCATGGGGCACTGCCGCACCATGAGGGCTAAAGTACACAAATCTTCCCCGCAATTTGGGCAATCGGGATACAGCTTTCGCTGTTTTTTTTTCTTGCACCCAGGGCCCGTGGAGATGGTTGTGTGCGTGTGGGAGGAATTGAGGGGGGGGGGGGGTATGAATCTTGAATAGCAAGAATAAAAAAAAGTGAGCCCCACATCTGTTTGCATCAGAGTGCAACACCTCAGCAGTAAAAGAGTTGACTGCTTGGCAAGGTGGTGATTTGACAAAGAAACTATCGTGAGCTGTGCAACTATATATTAGGACACACGAAAAGGGGACCAACGAGAACTGTTCTCGTCTGTTCCTTCTAGTGTGTCGTAGTTTAGTTGCTGAAACTCATGATGGTTTCTACGTCAGCAGTATCTAGATATCGCAAGAGATAGGGAGGGACGAAAAAAAGATAGAGAAGTAAAGATTGAGAGAAAAGTAATTGGTTGAGAGACGGTTGTAGAAGTCCGTATAGACGGGGCCTCGATCTGCGAGCGGAGATAACTTCGCGGACAAGACAACCGTCAGGCACGAAATCCGCCGAACGTCTGCGGAGATGGTTGACCAGTGGCGACCCTAATATAACGAAAGCGTGTTTTTCCGTAATTTCGACATAACGAAGATTCACCGCTGCCACGGATCAGAGGAAGAGCGGGGCAAGCTAAATCTCTGCTGGGGCCAGTGTTCTTATGGCACCAAGCTTGCACACGGAAAGCGCGCCACAGAGAGCGGCCGGCTAAGCGAATTAGCGCGCTTTCGAACAGTGGATTGGCGGTAAAGGGAGCAATCAGGAGAGCACAGGGCTCCCCTTCATGGGGGTGGGGGAGGGAAGCCCCCCAATATGACAATATATGGGGCTGAATTTGCACACCTTCTTGCCTGGTACGGCACATTCCAATCGGCGTCGGGGTAGCGCCAGCCTCCTGGTCTAATCGCTCCCCGAAGTGCGCTGCTGTCGCAGGTTATGTGAAGGTTAACAAGTTTGTGTGTGAAGCAGCATAGACCGATCTCACCGCGAGTTGCACTATGCCACCGCTGTTGCAGTGTATGCCGGTGCTTGGAGTACTCGGTACGTTCGGCTGCCCCGCGAGCTGCATCAACGAGCTTTATGAGCCCTATTTTAATGAATCGTTATGGTTGGTTCATGTGATGTGTGATGGGATACGAAAAAATCAGCCTGGAGCAAAAGGATACTCGGATATTTCATGTGTTTTCAAATTTAAAAGGATATCAATCTCGAATTTCAATCAAGTCAACGGAGTGGCAAATGACGCTCTCTTTCAATGTGTATATAGTTCAAAGTGTTCGCGAGTTCAGGTTGTATAACATCACGCATGGTATCAGGGTTTAAATACAGCAATACTGCATCATAACAAGCTTTCTGCGTGAGCTATGGGCCGATCAGCTACAGTAATACTTCATGCAACGGGTGTTCGATCCCTTGCAGGGGCAATCGCCAGCGATGGCAAAGGGGATAAAACATGTTTTCATGGCAGCACAAAGATCACCTAAGCGGACCTCTAACTGAAAGCGATGAAGAGTGTGAAGTGTGTTGCTTTGAATGATACCTGTGGGTACTGTATACGTGTACGCAGCTGCACGCCATGCAGAGCACGGTGCACGAAAAACTCTGCCGGGCCAGCATATCTGCCAATGACGCCGCCGGATTGACCCATTCCTTTCAAAATTGTCATTTCATTAACGCGAAGTAAAGTGGCAGTAGCTATAGCAAAGCTTAGCTTCCTATATGAGTGGGGGCGCACTGCAGTGCGCTTATTCTTTATGTAGTGAGCATAGCGGAGATATCCGCGCGGAGCCGTCGATCCACTGAATGCCGCCAGTTACGCGGAGTCGACGACTGCTCATCCACCGCTATGTGAATGTCACCATGCATATCCTCTTACTGAGTGATTCATCCCTTGATCAGTAGGAAATATTTTGCCATTCACAAAGTTTCTGTGACAGTAAACTTTTGAAATGGCATGTGGCTGGTCGCCGTCAGCATGCATAGACGTGCTTATCCATACATAGCCTGCTTCACGGGGACCGTCTCGCTAATCATTCACGTTGAACGCATTACTGCGATCGGAGACCCGCGTTGACAATATAGTGTTGACGAAAACTGTTGCTTAGACAGAAATGATAAGAACTTTTTTTTTTTTTTCGTCCCGACGGGATGTGTTTTCGCCGTCCTTAGATAGCGGAATCTGAGTTCTTTTCCGCATGCTGTAACTTGTACCACTCGCGCGCTGACGTTCACTAAATATGATTTTTGCTCTCATAACGACAAGGACTGAATTATCGTTTTTAATAGCTGATATGAATTCAGCGAAGTGCATCAACACCACGAGAAGACTCGACCATATCTAAGCACTGTCGACTGCCTTTTTTAAAATTCAATTATATAGACACTTTCGGCTGATTTTTGTCGTCGCTGTTATGTCCCGGATATGTATAAGTACGTGTTTATCATCCATAAAAGGCACAACTAAAAATTAATCAGAAGAAAAATTTGAAGGTACCCACGCACATTTGAACCAGTAACCTCTCACTCAACAGCGCGTAGCATTAACGCCGCTCATGCTGTTCATCACACTAACAGCGAGCTATGTGCATACACTATTTACCACGGGCTTACTGTCAATAGAAACATTCTTTAACAAAGCATGTACCTTGTTTTTCATACATTCTTTCCGTAAACATTGACATGTCCGCTGGCTTATCAATGGAGGGGTGGGTTCACTGAAGCACATACAGTTGGATGAAATGAGCATTATAAAATGTCCCTGTCTCCCCTTTCACCCTGAAGCAAACGAAAAAAAAAAAATGGCAGCATATCCACGGAGTGAATGATGGGGAGTGGGGCGAGCATTCGTCCGTCCATTCGTTCTTGCTTCCGCCCTTTCCTGCGTACGTCTGTGTAACCGTCCATGCGTCCATCCACCCGTCCGTTCGTGCGTCCGTCCCTGCGTTCGTCCATGCATCCGCACCTGCGTCCGTTCATGCATCCATCCATGCATCTGTCTGTGTGTCCGTTCGTCCATCTATTCAGCACTCCAAATACCACCATCTCGCATCTTTTCATCATATATTCTCCATATAGAAGCACCGCCATCCGGCGGACATTTCAAGGACTAAACGGGAGGTGGCACATGCACACTTTCTTACGGCTTGCGCTTCGGGTTTACTTCCCACCTTTAACCACCTCGAGTTCATGGTATATACTAGTTCACTGTATTCATGGCTATGCGGCCCAACACTCGCTAAACCTTTCTAAAACCAAGGAGGTTACACCCAGCGAGTATAACGTAGCAAGCCTTTCTTGTCAGATCGTGCTCAATGTACATGCCAATAGCTGCTAACGGGGATCGCAGCGTGCGCGTTACCTAAAGGCCGAATGCTCCTGTCTCTCATTCCCCCTTAGCAGCCATTAACATGTGCATTGAGCACTATCTTTTATTGTTCAACAACGCACAGAAGAAATCTCTCACCGGAACCACCTTGGAGGTCAAAATCGTAAGAACCGCTATTTCGGGTATGTGCCACTGGTGGTTACGTACTACGAGGGACGCACAAGCCACGCCACAAGGAGCTTCGCCCCTAAAAATCACAGCTTATCCATGGAGTGAATGATGATGAGTGGGGCGAAGCGTCCGTCTATGTGTCCGTCCGCACCTGCTGAATGAGTCATCTAACTAGGCGGTCATGAACCACGACGAGCTAGGAGGGGCCCCTAAAATCACTCGCACCAAGTCCAATGCCCGTGAATTCGGTTCCTTTTGAAACGCGCACTGCCACTATCGCTTTAGACTGACAAATTCAACTGCCCCAGATTAACTTTGGTTACGATTGCGCCATTAGAAAATCGTATGGCCGACGTCGACGTCGCAATAGTGTACTTTCACCTCGAACCTTGCGGACTGGCATCATGAACTCATTCTTGCTGCACAACGTCCCTATGGTGTGTCTACAGGATGTGCCGATGATAGTAACTGGAGACTTCAATGTTAATATGACGTGAGAACCAGTGGCTTGTCACGTTTATCGATGTCGAACTTGGACTTACCTCCTATCGGACGTCATGCAACATCTGTCCGCAACAGCATCTGTTTAGATACTGTGGTTAATGCATTACTGTCAATTCAGGTAGAATGAACCATGTTCACTACATTTCGTACGGTTCCTAAATTTCCTAGCCTCACTTCGTAGAACAGCCCGATCTGTTGCTATCGCATATGGCTTCGGCCTTGTGCCGAAGTGATCTTTTCTTAACACCAGGATATGCAGCTGTGTAATATGAAGTACAGTAACATATGCACTGGAGGTCTGGACGCAGGTTTTCACCACGTTAAATCATCATATGAGCTGAGGATTCGTGCAAAACGCAAAAGTACTTGATCACGCAGGAAGCAGCCGCCACAGCAACACCCCGAGTACTCCAACTAAGATGGCGGTATCGCTGTTGTGGGAAACTCGATGCATGCGCAGACCATCTGATGAGATCGATTAAGGCACAAAAGGAACGACATGACAGGATAACTGCAGTGGTTGTCCTGTCGTGCGTGTAGTTCTTTTCGTGCTCCGCGTGCGCTGCTGGATGCATGGTTCATGATATCGAAAACAGCGCTAAAGTAAGGCGGGACAATAAAGGTGGTGGTGGTAGTGGTTAGAAGATGTGAAAAAGGCACCTAATTTCTGCAATCCGGTCGGGAGCACGGTGCAGTGCCTAAACAATAAAGGACACGGGTCCACGGCCACGTGGTCCCTTGGCCTCTCTTGTCCCGTACGTTTTACTTTAGCGCTGTTTTTCACTCGTAAACAAAAGCGTGCGCACAGAGAGGGCGGGGGGCACAGAGGGGCGGCCGCTTTCCCTAGTTACCCAAGAAGGGGCGGGGGCGCAAGGTCTGCCCAAACCTTTGCTCCCCTTGAAGAGGAACGGTATCGTAAACATAAACATGCTTTCCATGGAGATAGCGTCTGCAGTTTTGCACACACACGCATGGAAATGAAAGCGTGGTTGAACCTCCCTCTTCGAATAAAATTTCTGACTACGCAATTAATACATATATTAACCACACGAATAAATATGCGTGTCTTCTGAGAAAAAGAGCTTGTCATGCGCTGCTTGCGACGAAGCCTCCGTTCTTTAATGTGAGGGGAGCGGCATTGATGGGGGGGGGGGAGAGTTCATGTTTGTAAAATACTACACCCTCTTTTATGTCTGTGAAGTTTGTTAAAAGATAACAGTTACAAAATTTCAGTGTGTGTGCGCAGCGATTACTCCTTAACCAGCGCCTCCCGCAACGACCGCTAGGCGATGCAACGGTCGCTTTGTGATGGCCGAGTAACATCACTGCATCGCGAGTGTGTCAACAAAAACTCTTGCGCTGGGTGTTCTCTCGTGTAAACCGCCGATGTTTCGGCGCTTTTCTTTACGAGGTAAGCAGCCCCGTTTCACTGGACACCGTTGTACTCTCACCGTTCGTTGCCTGCAGTTTCTCTCAACGTACCCGCCGATTAGAGTACGTTGCCGGGTGGGTCAGTCGGTTGATCGGTCTGCGCGTCTCTTTCATTTGTATTTCAAACATTCGAAGCGTCCCAATAACAAAAACGAATGCCTAGAATAAGAGGTAGAACATCAGCCGTTCCGTATTGCACGCGGTTTTTTTTTTTTTTTGCGTAAATCTTATGTCCTGTTTCTCGGTGCACAAATGCTCCTCGCTCTGCAACTGACCTTTTTCATTCAGCCGTGCCGCGCGCAACTATTTTTCACGGGTGGCCCGACTGGTGAGCATCCCGTTTTTGAGAGCAGAGAAACAAACAAAAAAGAACACTCAGAAGGGTAGCGGACGCGCCTTTCGTAGGAGGGATGCCGCAGTGTTTTCCGATCCGTTCACCACCCCTGCTCAGGCATTCACTGCAACGCCCTTTGCACAGGCATGTCGCGTCCTCCAAAAAGCTTATTCCCAGGCAGTGTCGATCTGGAGGGTCCTGCGCGCGACGTTTTGGCGCAGTTCCTCGAGTGCTTCTCTCTCCCTTTCTTCTCGCTCGGGTCATCTTATTTTTGCTTCTTTTCCCAGCGGCACGATCGCGTGAGTCATTGAGTCAAAGTCGATACTCGAGAGAAGTTGTGGCCTGCTCGTCATTTCGGCAACACGGTTCGTCTTTCTCTCTCTTTTGTCCTGTAATGGAGCGCAGGAAATTTCGTTGTTTAGGAATCCCGCGCACTCAACGACAGCCCTGCTGGCGCCGTTCCGAGTTCCTTTGAGACAGAGAGAAAAAAAAAAAAATCTTTTGTTGGATGCGACGACGCTCGCGAAGGCTGTAATCATGTTTTTTGATGAGGTGCTTCGGAGAACGGCTGTATTGACGGAAAACTTCGCGGAAAACCAATAGTGATTTCGAGAAGTTAAACGACGCTTTGGTTATTGCGAAAACCCCATCAGGTTGCAGTACAAGAGTCTGATAATGCCTTCCCTTTTTCTGGCTAAGCGCCCCCCCCCCCCCCCCTGCGAGAACTTCCAACAGGATATTAATGATTAATCACCAGTACCCCCCTCCCCATAAGCGGCAGCATAACACCTGTCACATCCTGCTTGAGTACCCAAATGCTAAATGTGCCCTTGAAAAAAAAAAAAAAATGAAATAACAGGCTGCATGGTAAAACAAATCCCTCACAGTGTGGCAGTGCATTTGTGTTTACGGCCAAAAATGAAACATGCTTTGCATCAAAGTTTTAGAAGATCTATAAATAAATGTCTCAAAGCAGCGTTCTGTAAGGGATTGCAAGACGCAACAGTATTCTTCTTCATGAATACCTTCGGTGAGACTTGCACAGTGTTTATGTTTGATAGTGCTTGTTTACAAGAATAGAAACTATCCAGCCAAGTTAGCTTTCTAGTTTTTAAAAACTGGTCCCGCATTTCGAGTGCTGTTCAGTCTCTTCCTCAGGGGGCAACTGACCCGCTGGCTCCAACGCTATCACTTTTAGCGGTTGTTGCCCACTGCACTGTCATTCTGCCTGCTGCTCTTGTCAGTGCGTTGTCCTCTCAGTTTGTTGCGGAGGTCATGTACATACACTCGGCAGGGTCTTCATCGCCCGGGTATACCTATGCACCTGTGTGTTACATCAGTGTAACATGAATCAATGAAAGGGTTTACCATCACATTATAGTAAGGCATTGTAAGGAAATAGTAACATGTGCCAATGGTGGTTGACTATCCTGCGATCTTATGTTAGAAATTGTGACCATGAATCTATGGTTTCTGGGTCTCTGTATGAATCAATTTTGGCAATCATTATTCTTGTGGCACTGACATTCCCATGAAACATTGCTTTGATTTATTTCTTGAACGTTTGTCATGTCTATTCATGCAAGGCAAATGCTGCTAGAGAACTTTGATAATTTATAGTTGTGAAGAAAAAAGACAGTTATTTATTTTGTATAGTTCATTTTGTTAGTTGGTGATGCCATTTGATACCTGTCTATAGAATAAATTTTGGGGGCTTATATTTCAATCCAGATATTATGTACCTCCTAACCAACAGCTATAAAAAAAAGTGGATTTGTTGGATGCAAGGTGAAACTATTTTGTTCTTTGAAAAGCAAGCATTTCTAATGATTGCTGTTCTTTCAGAGTTCCTGCAATTCTTTCTAGTACCAACTTTTATTGCCCTAAGTAGAAATCGCAACCTCTCATGTCTCATATGCTGAGAAAGTGGCCTAAAAATAAATAAAACATCAACATCGCTATAAAGCAGAGCGTAATCTCAAACTTCTGTCAATGGTCCTACATTAGCGTGACTTATTGTAAAAATTGCCCTTGACAATTTATTTTGAAATGCACAGCCAAATGAAGAGATTGAAAATGCAAGTTCATTTCCCTAAATTGCGATAGAAAATAAGCTCAATCTTCTGCCAAATCTACAAGTAACCTAGAAATAAATAAATTACAGCAGTTTTGTTGACTGCCAGCTAGCAGTAAACAGAAAGAGGGTGAAGTTGACGTATTATACACTGCTCGAGAATTCAAAGCTAATTTATTAGCTGAATGTTTACAAAACCCCCATTATCCCATTAACTTTTTCACTTAGTATGCTATAAAGTTGACATTCAATTCTTTCCCTTGCTATCGTCTGGTCAGCAACCCTTTGAAGCGGAGGGACAAGTTCTATGAAGCCAACATGGCCGGGGCCACATGTCAAATGGGGGATGGGGGAGTATTTGCATACAACAATAAAAAAATTTGGTGAGTTGGCAATAATGAGCTACAAAACTGGAGTAGAAAGAATGTTTAGTTCCAGTACGCATGTGACAGAATTGAAATTGATAGACATAGGTTAAAAGGGTGAAAAAAAAAATTAATGCAACTTTTGGTGCTGGATATTCTTTGCCAACTCACAATTATCTACATCAAGGCTTCTCGACGACACATGCAGAAAGCCGTGGACGTGTTCATCGATATTCGGGAGGCGTTAATTGGGGAGTGGGAGAGGTATGACATAGTGCTCGGGGCCGCATGATACTGCCACGCTGGTTGCTGACCCGCGGTTCGACGCATTTTACAAACCTTAGCTATTTGTTCTCTAGATCTAGGGTTTGTAAGCTTCGTGCCTTTATCTTTGTTAAACTCATCCCAGAGGATTGTTGGGGGGGAGGGGAGAGTAAAGATACCTTTTGACCTTCGGCAGTCTTTGTAAAAAATATTGCGTGAGAAATAGTAGCTAATATTCATGCAGTTCCTAAATGTTCGTTCACTTCACATTGATTAAGTGGTTTTGTTGCAAGAGCATTTGTAGAATTTACCTGACGGTGTTCAAGCTCCATTGTTTCTTTGTTTAGTTGCGCATTAAAGAAACCCAGGGGGTCTTCGTTAAGCTAGAGTTGTTAACACAGCACGCCTCATAATTGAATTGGGCTTCAAAAAGCCTGTTTCATTTGTGTGGTAGATTTCAGCACGGCACCCCAAGTATTTGTTGCAGAAAATGTTACAAAATGTGAACCCCGTACTGTGAAATTGTATAAACTAATTATAAGCCCAGAAACATGAAACTAAATACAATATACCATTCATGACCAATAAGCTATGTATATAACTGTACACCGCTTTGTCACTCATTTAAGTGGGTGAGTTGTCAATGTCATGGGTGATATATGGTAACACTGATTGATCACACTGCTTCGCCCACTCATCATTCACTTCGTCGATACGCCATGATTTTCTCATTTTCGTAGCATCATGGTGGCAGCGCAATGCCATTATTACTCAAATCTATGTGGCACTTTCATCGAAACCCGACCTCGAAACGTTACTGTGGTAACAGCAAATAAGAACAGTTCATAGTTGGGGAGCCGTTATCAAGTAAAAGTTGTGCTTGTGATATCACTGGTCTATTTTTATGCCCCAGGAATTTATATCTAAAAATATTCTCTTAAAACCATTTTAGGCCAGCTCATCACATGTTTTAAGAAGTGTATCTCGGTTCCCCTTTGAATTCGAGTCCAGGAAGCTTCCCAGCAACAGGAATGCTAAGAGTTTATCAATGTTATGATACTGAATATTATTTATTTAGGCTTTCAAATTGTGGGAAACTTGACAAAAGCTTAACTTAGGCAGTGAACATAAATAGCTGGAGTGCAGCAAGTAGCGTAATCTAAGGTGTCCAAATATACTAAATTAATGTGACAATTGCTAATCTCAAAATACATTGCCCTATCGTACAGATGACATTTGCAAAGTTGCTGCAGCATAAATCGCATTTTTCCGCAAACTGTATAAATTGGCAAAGCTGACTTTTAAATATATTTTAATTTATTGCTTCATGCCTTGAGTGAAGTTGTGCAGTTATGGTGTGTGCTATTGCTGCTTATAACTTGATGCTCTTTGATTTTTCGTTGATGTTTTAGAAAAATTTACGCGTTTCCTAAAATACTTTCTTCTATCTATAAACATATAGTAATATGTACACACACTGTCAAATTAAATAAAAAATGCTTCACTTAGGTAATGCAATAGCCCTGTAAGTACATGGATTCATCTTACACATCTGTGCTATAAAACTCTAAAATTTTGCCCCCTGGAGGCGAGATATGGATCGGGTTTCGCTCACAATGCAGATGTCGATATCCAGATTGAACTCATACGTTTGCATGCCATAAACTAGAGTTCTTGCCAATTAGCAGATTAACGCACTGTAATTCCCATAAAGCCTGCACATTGCTTGATGGGCTGTGGTAAAATGAAATGGTTAATCACTTAAGTGCTGCTACACTGGAGAAATATGGGGCATCATGTTTTGATAGTGTAAAACCTTAGGCGTTCACTGTCGTTAAATCTTCCTAGTTGAGCATTTGCGTCTTGTAAATTTTTTATTGAATGGAATAACAAGCTTCTACTTATTTGATTTATTTATATAATCCACAGTGCCTATTACCGGTGTCACATGGGCATCTTTCATCACGATCAGTGCTGATTCTGATTAACCACGATCAGGATCAGATGCTGCTACATGGTCACTTCTGATCACAATAAGGCATGGTCGGGATCGCGACCCGCGCATCGCTATCTGGCTAAGAAACCGTGATTTCGCTGTTGTCTGCACCCCTGGCCGAGCTTGTTTAAAGCACAATAAACAAGAATATTGAGCATTGTTCAATAAGAACACAATAAAACAGCTAAATGTTTATAAAAAAAGCAAATTCTAAACTGTTTAAACTGGAACAATATCTGCAATATCGCATATTTTATGATTCGTATCGACCGCATGTAGTTATGGGAGAAGCAGACAGCTGTTGTCTTCCGGGGTTAGTTCAACTCTCGTACTGTCGGAGCAGCTGGAGCACCTCGAAGCAAACTTATTATGAGTTTCGCCAGTCTTTCTACTTCGTCGCAACGTATGCGCACTTTTTCGTCGAATGAAGAGACCTTCACAGTAAGTGACTGCTGGCAAGAGCGATTGGAAGACTTGAGGCCTCAGAAGTGAAACTCTGTCCCATAAGATGAGATTGACGCTTTGCTGCGACTGGACAGCTACGAGCGGGGGCTATCACAAATAAAAGCGAAGATTAAGAATCTCGGACAGCAATACAAGTGCCAAGAAAACTCTTCTGAATGATGGGTTTGTGAAATTTCTTTTGTACCTGCACGCAAAGTTTCCGTCGTACGAGTGGTGCTTGCACGAATAACATTGCCGATAAAGGACTCTATAGAAATATTGTATCCCGAGTTTTGTCAGTGACATATGGATGGATGGATATGGCTGTACCCTTTAGATCGGGCGGTGGCTAGCGCCACCAAGCTGTAATACTTAATGAACCAAAAACTAGGTTTTTTTTTTTCTTTAAAAAGTGAGTTTGAGGATTCGTACTTTGCAGTGAAGGGTTTAATTTTCACTTGTGCCTTGACTTTAGCCACCAATTAGATAACCTCCTTTTAGTTAAGTCTACCCGCTTAAAGACTATTTTGCCCTCCCCGTCCCTAAACCCCAGTGCTTTGAAAAACTCTGCGCCATCATCCTGAACTATAGGGTGAAGCCCTTTACAGAACATTAGCAAGTGTTCGACAGTTTTTTCTTCCTCTCCACACGCACTGCATACTGTGTCTACCCCTTCATATTTGGCCCGATATGTCTTGGTTCGCAGTACTCCCGTCCTGGTCTTAAACAGTAGAAAACTACCCCGAGTATTATCATTGATCCTTTCCTTGGCAATTTCCTGCTTAAAAGTTCGATAGATCTCTAGTGCGAACTTCTTAATCATGCCCATTCTCCACATGTCAGTCTCCATTTCCTTCACTTTCTTCTTAACCGATAGTTCTTTTTGGTTTGGCCACCTGCTGTTTTCTAAGCACTTACCAGTCAATTTTCTGGTTCGCTTCCTCCATTTTGTATCGACATTCTTCATGTACAAGTAGCTGAAAACCTTCCTAGCCCGACGCTCTTCCCCCATTTCTCTCAATCGCTTCTCAAATTTTATCTTGCTGCTAGCTTCCCTGCCCTCAAATGATGTCCATCCCATATCACCTTGTACTCTCTGATTTGGTGTATTCCCGTGAGCTCCTAAAGCAAGCCTACCTATTCCACGTTACTTAATTTCTAATCTTGCTTGAACTTTTGATCTCATGCACAAGACCGCATTGTGAACGTCAGCCCAGGAAGCATGACCCCTTTCCATATTCCTCTCACAACATCATACCTATTGTAATTCCACAGTGCCCTATTTTTCATTACTGCTGCATTCCTGTTACCTTTAGTCGTCGCGTATATTTCGTGTTCCCTCAGGTACTCGGTCCCATTGCTTATCTATACGCCCAGATATTTGTATTTATCTGTTATCTCTAGCGTGACCTCCTGTATTCTAAGCTCACTACCTTCGTTGTCATTGAAAATGATGACTGCTGATTTTTCCTTACATAATCTAAAATCTAACCTATCTCCCTCATTACCGCAGATGTCCATCAATCTCTGCAAATATTCCTTGTTGTTGGCCATTAGCACTATATCATCTGCGTACATTAATGCTGGTAGTGCCTGATCAATGAGTTTTCCTTGTTTGACTAAAGAGAGGTTGAAGCCCAGTCCACTTCCCTCTAATTTGGCCTCTAATCCTTGTAGGTACATCATGAATAATAAGGGTGACAGGGGACACCCCTGCCTAAGCCCCCGTTTTACCTCTGCAGGCTTGGACACCTGTTTTTACCACTTTATAACTACCTTGTTACCTTTATAGATATCCTTTAAAAGATTAGTGACTACATGTTCCATGCCTAGTGTGTCCAGTATTCCCCACAATTCCTCTTGAACCACACTATCACTTGCATGTCGTATATTTTACGACATGCAAGTGCCACCTGGTGCATTTCATCTGCCCCAAGCCCGAAACGGATTAGCTTGGGTCATGTAGCAGCGCTCATAAAGTTGATCGTGATCAAGAAAACTGATCCAGGTAACCCTGATCGTGATTAAAAGTGCCCGTTTGACACTGGTATAAGTGGCATTACAGTGTGTCGTAAAATAACATAAGGATTCATTGACCTACTAGCATGCCTTTAAAATTTATGTTCTATGTTATATTTATGTTCTATTTATATTCTGGCTGAACGGTGTTCTGCACTCAATACCATGGCTCAGAGTGGTGCTGGTTAGTGCGTTCAAAATTAGATATGATACAAATACATAAGGAAGCAGATAGCCGTAGCAGATGTTGCAGGATATAGCTGCAGCAGATTGCCAAGGAGATACTTCAGCTCAGTTAGTGGGCTACCATATGCACAGTACAGGTGTGGGCTTGACTCTTCGCAGTGGCTTGTTGCTTTTCTGACCACCTGCATTTTCCTCTCCTCATTATTTTTAGATTTCGTGCTATACTTTTCTTAGGTTAATTGTCAATTGTCGTTGTGTGGTCACTACACATTATTTGGAGTTGCAAAAAAACTCAGCTTCTTTGAATTTCTCTTGCACTAGCGGTGTGCCAAGTGCGATAGTTCTAAATTTGTATGGTACTTGTGCATTAGAAAAGCACGTCCCTGATAAGCCAAGCCTGACAGCCAGCGACGCGTAGCAGGAAGGAGCATTGTCAAGGCCATCTACGCATGGGAGCAGAAAAGACAAAAAGATAAATTCTAAACGATAGAGGAAAGGGAGGCGCTTCCCGATGAGCGATTGACAGGCATTATGTAATGCCGCTGAGCGACCCAAATGCCGTCCTCGCCCTTATCACCAGTGTAAGGGTAGCTTTATCACAGCGATGACAGACAGAACAGCTTGACTCACCACTCGTTAGTCTCTGGCTCTGGGAGCAACCACTTTCAACCATGGATGTGCTGAGATACAGTCTGATGGCCAGGATGGCGCTTATGTGTGTGAGTACCCATATAGTTGTCACTGTGACTGAATTCACTCTTGCATATATTTCCAAGGAAGAAAGTTACTTGGCAAGTACATTGATTCAGGCTATTAGTGGGACCTGCATGTGGGAGTCTAATCGTCAGTTGCTGAAAGGAATTCATTCATCGGTTGATTGATTGAAAACATTTTCCAAAGCAGGATTTAATAAAATTTCTTTTTTTTTCTTGCACAAGTGCAACTTGCAGATAGTTATCATGTGCGACTAAACTGTAGTGCTTTGTATGAAGTCAGGATGTGATACTGCCGACATTTTATTCTCGCTTGGTTTTATCTTTATTTTTATTCTCGCTTGGTTTTATCTTTATGCATCTATATTTTATGGGCAGTACACAATAAGTGTTAGGTAAAGAACAGCATTCTGTCTAATTCTTCACGTCCGCTCTTTTCATCCTGTTCAGACTACAAGAAAGAAGAAAGTTTGTTTTCCTCAGAGGATGCATTCTATATTGGGGGGGCAGGGAGGGGGGCAGGTAGAGTAGAATTTTTGATGAGAAAAAAAGGCATAATGGGCTAGGAGGACAATGAGGACAATTCAAGATGGTTCAGCTATTTCGTGCAGTGCCCTGTTCTCTCGGCATTCTCATCCCCCTTTTTTTTTTAGGTATCAGCTCACATTCTAGACTGTGTAGTCCTTGCATTTTATGGACTGGACAAACCTCAAACGAGGCACTTTGGTCAAATTGCCTGATATTCAAGATTTGCAGGCAATACAATAAATAAATTATTTACAAAAGATGCATGAAGCTCCAGCTTGCTAGCTTGTCACACAGGTAATGCTTCTTTGTAATCTTTCCAGTTTAATTTTTTTTTCTGATTTTGTCTGTCCCTTTTTTTTTATTTTTGCATTACTTTGAGATAACAAATTCATAAGTTGTACAAGTTTTAATTTACAGCTAATATTGCCTGGAATCATTGTGCAGTCCACCTCTGAATATTTTTAAGGGTGGGGCACATTATTGTTTCTAGAGTGAAAAATTTGTAAAAATAATCTTTGGAAGAGTGCCTATGCAATATAGTCAACTGCTTTTTTCTTTGCTCACTTCTGTGTTAAGGAAATATTGAAACACTCTATACTTTATAATCTATACCTATAAGTGTATATTCTAAACCACTTGTTACATTAAATGCGAAGAATTTCTGAGTGAGCCAAAGATACTTTTGAGTGTTTCTATCTCTCAGTACTCTCACGGTTGCCTTCTTGACTTGGTGTACAACAAAAAATTGGTATGGGAGAGCGAGAAAGTTTAACAAGGAGGAGGAATACATGAGGAAGGACAGGGAGGTTAGAAAGTTTAACAAACATGAATGTATGGCTATGGCGTGAATAACCTGAAAATCCTGGCATATATATCATGAAACCCTTTCTTACGGATATGCATGGCGCATAGCCGTACACCACAAAACGCGGTATGCAGGTAAGCGCCACCGGGGATTGACAGTTAGCTTCTACACAGGAATGGCAAGAATAGATGTTGGTCATGTAAATTTGAGAGCAATAAAAAACACCAACATTGGCAGCATTGTCCCAACGAATGCAAGTAATGAAAATCACCATCCCAGCAGGAAGCAATCTCAAACTCGGCAGTCGGGTATTCTTTCAGAGCCAGGCCAGGTCTTGAAAGTGCTTTGGAAAAAGGCCCTATGCAGGACGTAATGCCGTTGCAATGCCAATTGTGGTTGCAGTGCTGCTTATCTAATATTACAACGAATAAATAAACATTACATATGTGCTCCTATGATGCAGGCTTCATGTTGGGATAGCGTCAGTTGTGGTTCCAGTGATGGCTTCGTTTTAATAGTGGTCTAATGAACATTGTTCGTGTTTCTATAATTCAGCAAGCTATATTTAAGCATTGCTCAACCGCCGAGGAATGTGCAAATGAAACTTGCGTATGACATTCGCATTGTTGCACCTGCAAAGTGCTCGTTGTGCAGATAATACTAACGCCTGTGCATTACGCCAGACCATAAGTTACCATATTACCATCAGTGTTATTAGTGTTTCTGGCGAGCCTATGATGTGCACACAACTTGATGCTTACAAAAACATGTCGATCCATCTCGCAATACTTGCCTGAAAGCTAAAAAATGCAGCATTGAGAAGTACTGCTTTGCATAAAACTGATTTCCACAAGGTTTGAGATCTGCTGATCTTTCTTTTTCTTTTTGTGAGGACTTGTTTTAGAGTCTAGTTTGGTTTTTCTTATCACGTCATTATGCAGAGGCTTGCTTCATGTCTGGGATGATATTACAATGTTATGCCTTATGCTATGCTACGCTTATCCTCCACCATTTGTGATGATAACGTGGGCCGATCGTTGCTCAGACTACTGGCCAAGCGCAGGAATCACTGGCATCGGAAAAAGTATCGCTCCGAGATAGCACCCCTGCTGCTGCCCCATGTGAGCAGAGCCAAATGAAATGCACACAGTATTTATAAAATAAATTTTATTGTTGCATTTGCAACGGAGTTTGATATCTATTGCAGGGTCAGTGGTGGCACGTCCAACCTTGCAATGCCAATGCTATAGTAAAGCGCTTTGTAAGTTCATATTGGTAAATTATTCTCTAAAAACTATACTGTTATTTTGTAACTGCACTTTGAGTATTAAGAAAGAAAAGAAGTATGAGAGTATAGTTACTGAATTTGATTGAATTTCATTCCAATGGCCAATATATTCAATATGCCACCTGTATTTTGTTTTACGCACTTTGTGGCTTTCCAAGAGTCGCGCTTAGGTAATAGTGTTGGTAAGCCAAGTTTATTGGCTTAGCGATAGTCTGGCAATAGTGGTGCTTTTCATATTGTATAAATGTGTTTTACTGACACAAGCGAAACAGTCTTTCTCATTGATGCCCCTTTGACATTTCGGCTGTGTGGGAGTACACATGCACTAAACTGATAGCACAGCTCGTACAGTCCACCCGCACTCGAGCGCAACATTTGTTTATTTACCTCGGCGTACGGATGACACGGTGGCAGAAACACTGATTAGATGAGCCAGCCACGCTTCTGTAGTCGGACCAAAAGGCACTGCCTCACGTTCTGCGTATTGTCATTGTCGCCTCTTAACGGGACGGTGTCGTCTCTCACTCAAGTTTTTTGTTTTTTTCCCTCTCAGCAAAGCATTGTTCAAAGTCATTGAACCTGATATAAAATTGAATGTTAGGTAGAGCCAGGGATGTTGCGTGGTCAAAAAAAAGGAAAGCAACAGGGAAATCAACAATACGAGAAAGAAATCCCGTGTTTTGATGAAAAGTCGGGGAACAATAATTGTCGCTGGTGGCAAATTTACCACAAAGAGAATTTACTTCATTAGTGTAGCAGGAGCTTTCCTTAGTGTACTCTTTGTGCACCTAGGCCTCCCTCACTCTCTCTCAATAAGAGAGGGTTTGACAGGTCGCTCTCAAAGGAGAAGCGTGAAAGTGAGTGAGGTAGGTGTACAACACGGGTTAACGGGTTGAAAAATTAACGGACTGAAACGCGACACCGTTCTTTCTTTCAATATAGTGACTATGAGTAGTTGCTTGTGATAACTGCATCATGTCCCTGCGGTTCTGGTCACTAATGGTTATGTTGACTCTGATGTAAGTGTTTGAGTCAATTACGTTGGTATGAAGCAAACTGTAGATGATAGAAGTGAACGCGTGTGTATCACTTAGCCCTAAATTGTTGCATTTCACTCCGCGAGTACTGTGTGGATAAAATACTGATAAGGAAAGCAGGTGCTGTTTTGAAGAAGCAAAGTCTATATTTTTTTAAATGTTGACTCTGACAACATTCGTTTCTCAAGGGCTTATTGTTGCTTCAATCTTAAGTCTTCTTGTGTAAGTCTGTCTTTTTAGGGTGCCGTATTTTCGTGTATTTTGTCTGTTCTGTGTTATTCTGTCGTACGTCAATTTTTTCTTTTTTCCCCTAAGTTTGTTGGAGAAGGTACAGTAAATGGGGAAACAGAAAATACTGGTTGACTGCTAAGATTCACACATGATGAATACATGCGGCGTGACTTACTGCTGATCATATTGAAACTTGCAGGATTCGAACCCTTAAAAGATGAGAGAAATAACGAGACTGTAAGTTCATTTTCTTTTCACACCATTAATCTTGATAAGCTAAGGCTCTTCTTAGCTGGTCACTACGTTGTCAGAAGCAGTACAAAGGCATCCTACCGTGCACAAAGCAGCAATATCAAGCCTGTTTACATTCTTATAATTGCACATTCACTTACATTTTGAATAGTTTTATTTCTTACAGTACAAGTACAACATTTGTACATAAGTGTTTAATCACAACACCAAAGTTTAGTTTCCAAGTTTTATAGAGAATATGGTTTAGGCAGTCATTTGCAACATAAAGCACTTTGAAAACATAAAGCCTACGTGTACAGTTCAGATAATACAGCTGATTCAATGTTGTAAAGTTGTATTAATCATCAATCGGGCAAACGCTATGCCATAGTTACTAGTCTCATTTTGTTCTTGCATCTAGTGCTGGAGCAATAAGATGAAGTTTTAAGAAACTAAAAAAAAGAGAGTGGTTGTACATACTTTCACACTCGAATAAAAAAAAAATTCTTGATTGCACACATTGTTTTGTCTGACAATCGAATGCAGGGCATTTCTTTAGAGCTGTCCTTTCGCTTTGTGCTTTGTCGTGTGAAAATTGTCAGTGTTAACTGTTCTTACTTTGTTTCTATGCTTCATTTTAAATCAGAATCAGCTGATTCATGTCAACAAGATGTTGCTAAGTGCAAAAGATATATGTACACACTCTTAGTTCTTGTTAATAATATGTCTAACAAAAAAAATTAGATCTTAAATTTACAGTTTTTTATGTACCGAAGGAGGTCACTTATTTATAAATTGAATTGGAACCTAATTTTTTTGCAATAAATATTTACCTAATTGTGCTTTGTGTGCATAAAATTCCTCCTGTTTAGACTTTGTCTGCAGTATGCATTACTTAAGTTAACAAATATTATCAAAATAAGCCCAGTAGTATTTTTTTGCTAAGTAACTTATCTGCCACATATAGGAATACATGGAATGATGCAGTCACTTGAAATAAATTTTTACACAGCTTTTGTCCCGTTCTCATGGGAATGTAGTGGGACGCATGGTGAGAAATGGGAAAGCAACGAGAAGAATGTGGGTAATAAGAGTGTCAGTGCACTCAAGAAGTTACCAAAGCAAACAAAGTGCTTGAGATGAAGTATAGAATGAACTGCACAACTCAAAAAAGCAAACTGAAATAGGTCAAGTACAACAGATGAAAGTTAATTTGAGATTAGAGGAAGTACTTTAGAGCTTCTTTTATATAATTAAAAGTTAGGTGGTTGTCTGGGTAGGTTATTGTTTATTAATATACTTGTTTTGTTCTGTGTGTAAGTCAATCCCAGTGAAATCAAAAAATGAGCTTATGATCATGTAGGTCGTTATGACCTGTGCACAATATTAAATTACGGAGATATTGATGATGAAGTCTGGCATCCGTAGAGCACAAGAGGGAGGGTGCCAAGGCAGATAGGTGAAATATCGAAAAATAATGGAGGTAATGACTTCATCAGAGAAATACTTAAAGCCATTTCAATTAAGACTCTGGGCACTCGGGCTGGGTTGGCTGGGCACTTAGTGAAGGAGTGAAAAGTGACGTGCTCATGAAAGTCAGAGCTAAATAAAGAAAATGTGGCTAACTGAAGAGGAAGGTGGCTGACAGTGACAGGGCAGGTACAGTCATCATAAGTACTAACTGGTTTGACCTGTAATACCATCAGGTATTGCGGGGCAAGCCATTGCGACTGTTTATAGAGAAAATGCAGCACATTGAAGCTTTCTCATGTAACAGAATTATCATTAAAAAGTTGATTTGATTGATTATCTAATAGTGTTAATTATTAGCTGTTGGGACCTATTTGTTGAAGTAGGTAATAAAGTCTGTTAAAAGTTCTCCTTATTTTAAAAACTTTCCTTCTCCTCTCCCCTTCCCCAGTGCAGGGTAGGCTGCCGGGACCAGTCCTGGTTAACCTCCCCGTCTTTCTCCTTATTCTCTCTCTTAAGTCATTTACCTGCCCTCACCCACTTGTTGTAGCATAAAGGATAGAGGGTTGCACTGCTAAGCTGGAGGCTGCAGGTGCGATTTCTGGCCACAGCAGCATTTCCATGAGGGGCAAAATGCAAAGGCAGCCGCAGGCTTACATTTGGGTTTATGCTGCAGACCCTAGATTATCAAAATTCATCCAGATTCTTTCTTCATGGCACATGTCAAAATTATATGCTGTTTTTTCGCATGTACGACCTCAGAAATCACTTTATCATCTAAAACTTTGGGCTTTTTCTAGTCTTATTTTTATCGTCATGACCCTTCTATTGAGCTCCCATTTAGGTATCTCTCAGTAATCTTTTGATTGCCCTTGATGTGACCTCCGACAGTGATGAAACCTTTAGAAAGTGAGGCCTCATTATGCCTCTGTGGTGCTTTGAGGGGGGACATGACTGATTGCATGGTGCTGTGACTGTCCCTTCCCCATTCCCCCTCTTCATTTGTGTGATGCAGGCCCCTGAGGCTCCCGGCATGAAGCGCAAGAAGAGCCCGCAGCCGGGCCATCGGGTGCTGGTGCCCACTGCTGACAGCCCCGGGCCCCTGTCGCCCCTGCAGCACGGCCCACCACCGATGCGTGCCCGGGGCTCCTCTGCGGGCTCCCTTGACGACGACATGGTGGCCGACAACACCACAACACTGGTAAGTGGGTCAGGGCTCTGGTTTCTTCATTTGTGTGTGCTCTTTACTGCATGTTGCCTTAAATAATGGTGGTGTCAGTTATGTCACGGCATAGGGTTAGCGTCACAGGCCTGGGTGTGGTCTCTCACACATGTACGAGTGTTTTGCCTATATTCATCATCTAGTAACACAACGAAACTGCGCTTGTGCTCACTGTTTGCAAGAATAGTAACGGGACCACCATTAGTGCTGCCTTTGGTATAGCTAAACAAGGTCTACTGTTAGCTAGTTTTCATAGAGGTGGGCAGGCCGGGAAGTGGCTGTTTTAAAATCTTCTTTCATGTAGATTTTTGTGGATTTTATGTTGTGCTCTGTGGATCGAAATGCACTGTTTGCAGTGTTGGCTCAGAAACTATAATTTTGTTTGGACAAACGAGCATTACTGAGATGGATTGTTGACTGCAGCAGCTGAATTTTGTTGAGGGCGAAATGTAAAAACACTCGTGCGCATAGATATAGGGTGCATGTTAAGGAATCATTGGTGGAGGCTAAGAGAGTCAGGAATCCTCCATCTATGGTGTGTCTCGCAAACGTATCTTGCTGTTGTAAACCAAAGCCCTGAAGTTTATTTGGAATTAACTAGAATATGCTCTGTGCGATATTTTTACGAGGTGGCTGAGAAGAATGCATATCACCAGCTTTTGAACGAACATGTCTTGTGGTAGGGCTGCCTTAGCTGTAACATTGCGCTGTTGCCGAAGTGGCACAACAAGGTAGATGAGAATAGAGGGACGTGATGAAGCAGTTGAAGGGCTTAACGAAGAGCCTATGGAGTTCGTTCCATTGTGCGATAGATTAATGTTGAGATAGTGTGTAGCACAGTATGTGTGGAGATTTGTTCAGGTAAATAAAGGAGGATTCTTAATTAGTTTAGTAGAGTAGTAGTAAAGGCAAGCTTAGATCATTCCTGTTCAATATATTACACCGTTTGGACCAATGTAACTGAGCAATTAAAGAGTGCAAATTATAGATTGGTAAACTTTAGCATCAATGTTCTTGTTCAGTCGGGCTTGTGACTCTACAACCTCAAAGTTGAATTTTTATAAATTAGTTTCGATTAGCTCAAGTCAGTTTTATTCAATACGAAAAGCGAGAACATTAAATTACTGAAGAAAATAAAAAAGTACTATGAGCCATGCTCTGCCTTGTCGTCGTGCATCTGAGTCTGGCTGTTAGTAGTGCACTCGAATTGTTTCATCATGTCAGATTATAACGTCCAGCGCTTTCATTTCCGGTTCAAGCGTGCATCACTCCAAAATGCTGTCTGGCGCGCTTTGTCTCTCTTCTTCTAGCCAGTGGTCCGCTCTCACCACCTCCGTCGAGAGCTTTGAAGGCAAGCTGAGCCTGAAGCCGGTCGAGCGATTCTTGGCTTCGGACAGATGGTAGGCTGTGCGTGTGAATGGGTAGCGAGCAAAGTTCCGTTTTTTCTCCCCCGGTACGTAACATGTAGTAACGGCAGGCACTTGGGGCATGCTACATTTTTCATTTGCTTGGCCTTTCATCATTATATGTTCTTTTTTTGCTTCTAGATCGAGCATAGCACTTCTCACCGTATCCGGCTTTGGTTTGATGTGCATTTTTTTTTCTGGCACAGCTGCAGTGCAAATGTCAGTAGTTGCATGAACGAGATTGTTGCTAAAGTAACCTTTCGATTGCACCTAATAACGTAGAACGCAAGGGAACGACATGAACACAATGCTAATTTCTTTCTCTACCATGCTCTTTCAACCATGGGAAAAGTTACTGTGGGTTAACAACACTCCCAAGTGTTGTTATCTTTCGAAGTTCACGATCTCGCGCTATTGTAGGAGCACGATTCTCGGGCTTAGTTTCTTAGTCATATGGTTGATTGACTTGCAAGTTTCGCTTTATTTTAATTTTAGTATAGAATGCCCAGGGTTAAAAAATGAAAAAGTGGCAAGTACGTACTTCTTCTGGATGTGGCATTCAACACAAGAATAATGAAGAATCTTGAAAACCACTACTAGATGAGTGGATGTTACACTGTGTTTCTAAGTATAATGTACCAGTTATCAATTTGAGTGGATGATGTCTGCAGCAGGTTGCCACTCTACTTCGGTGCTCCTGTGACTGAACAATGGTGCCATCCGTCATGGCTGCAATGGATGCCCTGTTTCTGCCAAGGATGCAGCTGGTTACCCACTCCAGTGGTCTGTTGTGGCAGAATTGAAAAGTTCCTTAGCAGTACAGTGGGAGACAACGTCCGCACAAGCTTTTTGTTGATGAAAGTGGCACATCTACTGCCTGCAAATAGGGTATTAGTACACTGGTGTCCCAATTAAATGCTACCTCCATGAGAAAATTTGAAGACAAAATGAACCAGCAGTTTGGCAGTTAGCACTTGTCAAGTCTGAAATAGAAGAGTGACGCCTCTCTTCACAGGAGAGGGGGCAGCTAACTGCTTAGCGACAATGTGGAGTTTCGTTGAACTTGTGAGCACTTGGCTCTGATGCTTATAATAATATCGTCTAACCAATTGCTACACTTGGTTTTGTCATAGCGGGCTACAAAGGCTTGAGGGGCTTCTACTCTATCACTGAAATTTGTCTATGAAAATTGAAAATTCCGGAATGCAGAAAAAGAAACAAAAAAGTTCAAGGGCCCTTGAGTTCTTCTAAAATAAATGCTGTTTTTGAATTTTTTAAGAACAGTGTTCATCCGTTTGCATTCAACCACATGCAATTACCCATGAAGGGTGTCGGTTGCTTAAGACAGCAGGATGGTGGCCATGGAAGTCAGAGTTATTGACGCATAACTCAAAAAGTGACGAGAAGCAGAAAGTGTGCCAATGGGGTAATCTGTGGTGCTGGCATATTAGGCCAATTGAGGGAAGCTGTAGCAGCCCTGTTGAGCCATCAGGGCTGACAAGGTGGCATATTTAACACAGTCTACAATACCGCTCCTTACCTGTGCATTTGGCTTATTGGAAAGCAAGAACTGGACAAGACTAAGCTCACCGATTGCTGAGTAGCCTTCAGCATCATGCTATCATCGCATCTTTGTTGGCCTTCCTTTTGAATTATAGCCCTGGAAGAGTACGACTGCCTTTATTTCAAGATATTTATCATTTTGAATCGACTTACCTGTGATGACAAGGAACAGTGGTGGGCTGCTGAATATGCGAATTACAAAAAAGATAAAGTTTTTAGTACCGTAGGCAAAACAATGATACAGCAAGAGTAATGCAAAAAAAGGAAAATGCTATAAAAAGTAACGAGAGGAGTATGCATGTATCAGAATTCGAAACGCTAGACGAAGAAAAGTCCATGCCCTAAAATACATTCATCTGTCTTAGAGAATCGGGTGGTATAGTTATGTGAACATGCCAAAGTGAAAGATGACATAACTCTATTAATCAACACATCGACAGCTTCTGGAAGACAGCCATGTGGAAAAAAAGCAAAGCTAGGGCCCCCAGAGTGAAAAGTAGCAGTTACAAAGAAGGAAGCATTAGGATTTATAAAATACCCGTCAATAATATCCTTGAGTAACGCTTTACTCCTCTTTTGTTTTGTCCTTCAGAATTCTTGAAATCCTCATATTGGCATAGAATCTTTATTGAAATATTCTGCGCCTATCCTGTTGTAGGCTGCATAGGCACACAAAAAAATTATTATTGGCATGTATCGTACAAGTTGACATCTAGTAATTTGATGTTTAAGAATGTGATCAATTACTGCATACTAGACATTTATGTGCATATGTGCTACAAGCAGGCACACAAAACGTCTTGCAGTTATGGTGAAAATGTTGCACATATTGTGATGTTGCTGAGCGAAAAAAACAGCATGGAAAGAAAACGTTCTGGGCAGTACAGACGCTCACTTACAACCGAAGTGTATTGAAAAGTGTCCGAGGAAGTGGAGTGGGTGAGCGTGCGATGTCATAAACAACGCTCACAACTTAAATAAAAGAGTTTCTGAGATACTTGTGCCTAGAGAAATAGCAGAGTTCTCCATCTGACTAATGGTTCCTTCGCACACTTCTTATAGTCCTGTCCACAACGTTTTCTTCCCATTTTGTTTTTGTTCGTTCACGACTTCGCAGTAATTCATCAATAGTGAAGTCAAGGCTTCTGAACAAAACAGCAGTGTGTTCATTACATCCTAGAAAGAAAAAGAATAAGGTACTATAACATAAATACACTATTTGACGTAACATTGCATTTATTTGTCTTAGCTGCTATATACTAAGTATAGTTGTTTAACAGAAATGAACTACAAAACCCACTGGTTGATATTTATGCGACAGCGTTGGTGCTTGCCCAGCGTCCTCACTGTTGCTTGCCGTTTTAGAAATAGGCTGCGCATTGATTACTTTCTGATGTTTGCTGCAGGACAGTTGAAAGCTGCGATAAAATGGTGGCATTACAAATGCAAGGTCTGTGATTAGTTTGGGGGCCAGTTAGTTTTGTGTTGCGCCACACGAATTTCTTGGGAGTGCTTTATTAGAAAGAGTAACGATGGCTTGACACTGAAGTGCAGCTATCTGCAAATTAATGTGCCTCTTCTATGTCAATTCGTGAAGTGTGCTCAATAATTAAATAGAGACAAATTGAATAGAGATGGTAAAGATGTAGGGAGACCAGAATGGTGGGAAAACTGTGGCTGAGGTTATATCAACAGCTCCACAGCCAATTTGAACTCTGCCATGTACTGAATGGCTGTTTCTGTATAAAAGCATCGTTTATGAGTAATAAGAAGTGTTATTATTTCGGGAGCCTTTCAGGATAGAAAGCTGTACTGAGTTGCATTCGTAATAGTTTGAACACTGTTGCACACAGTTACATAGACACATATTGTTGTTTCTTATTTTTTGTTTTCGAAGGTTGTAACTGAAAACATCAGTTGGCACAGGTAGTTAAATATGGATGGCTCTTGTGTGCAAAAAAAAGAAAGAAACATTAATCATGTAACAACAGTTTCAGCATTAATTTCTTTAAAAAAAAAGAATGTATGCCCAATGGTTTTTTTTTTTCCTAATTGCTGCCGCACGCTGCCCTTTGAGTACGGCCTGGTCTACTCTAAGCGATCCAAATGTTTAGAGCTTGTTTTCCAAAGTGGGCTGTTGTAATAAAGCTGTAAGCCCAAAGATGTCAAAGTCCCTTGCTTCTCACATAGCCTGGCTTTCAGGGAATGATTGACAGAACAGCTGGGAATGCCTTGTATGCGGTTGCTGCTAGAACTAGCAAAAAAAAAAAAAATGGAATGTTTAGTAGGGTTAGGGGCTGCAAGTGTGTCGTTGGAGTTCTGCTAATGCTGTTTACGTGAATTATGGAAATGCGACAGATTTATTTGGTAAGCTTAAATAATGTATCTTTGTTTATGTATTTCAAGCCGGCTTTAAACCACAGATTAGCAATAAGTAGGATCTCGAAGGTTATAATGTGAATATATTTGACCTGTGAACAGTAGTGTGTAAGCTGAACTTATTTTACTCTTAAGGTGTTGCACACTTTCAAAACTTTGATTACATCTGACAGTTATTTGTTCAACATCAGATAACTAGATGCTTCTCGATTTGGTAGCGTTCATTGTGTGTATATGTCTGTGGAAAAGAAAAAAAAAGAAGCAAACATTCGAAAGAGACATCACATTTATGTGGCCACCATCATATTGTGTGTCATTATTACTCTTTTTTTATGCATCATCGACACTAGTGGCAGTTGTATACCTGTTATGTATCATAGAAGCTGTATACCTGTTATTTCATAGAAGTGATTGGTTGAATCTAGCCTGGTGCAGATTTTGTTAAGTATCTTTTCAATAACTTTGTATAAATATTAATTTTTCATTGAAAGAGCAAAAATGAAGGTCAAGGTTTCGTTTTTAATCTTTCTGCCAAAGCCTCTGCTCATGTCGGTGGCATGTCATAGGCGTTTAATGTTTTTTTGTGTGTGTTTTGGCCTCATTGGCTCAATGGATATTTCTGTAATTTTGGCAAGCTGTGTCTGGTTTCCTTGGAGGTCAATGTACTACATTTTTACCGATCAAAAACTGATGTTGCCTCTCTGGTACAGTTACAAAGGTTCTCCCGTAGTTAGAAAGGTTCTCCTTGGGGGAAGGGACGGGGGGGTACGACTGTTATGCATGTGTGTTTGTGTGGTTCTCTGTACTTGATTAAGGACTTGGCTTTCTGGAAGTGGCAGAGAACAAGGATGGATGAGGGCTTTAGTTCCACGAGATTTGCAGCACCATGTTCCGATCGGGGCGTAGATTTTTGAGATTGCCTGCTCAAAGCTAGTTCAGTCATTATCAGCTTTGAGGGACAGTTTTTTTTATTTAAGAAAGTAAGCTACGTGCAACCTAACATGCCATCTCACAAAAAAATATACTGTTTCTGGGAAAGTGGACCAAATCATTAAGAATAGCTTGACAGTTGTAATTACAGTAGACTCGTGATAATTCAAACTCTGATAATTTATACTTTTGGTTAATTCAAACAAAGTTCAATTCTTTGATTGGCCCTCTATTCTTCCAATGCACTTAAAAACAATTCAACTTCCATCATTTGGTCAATTCATACTTTTTAAAGTTCCATACTGGAAAATATCTGCTGCTTTCCTACTATTATTTCAAAATTTGTGTGCTTATATAACCCTAACAGTCTAAAAATGAAAAATAAACACCTCACGCCTTCAAGGAAATAGGCTTTGCTAGTAAGCAGATGTTATAAATGAAGCACACACATGGTAAACCGTGATGCTTCCAAACTAGTATAGAGAGCGTTGTGCTGAAGGCACTTGTAGCAAAGAAGCAGTTGGCAATTCACGATTTTTTTAAAAGGTCTGATCAGTAATAAATGGCCAATAAACTTGTGGACCTCACACCTCTGCTTTCTGATCATTGGGTGCAGTAAGGGTTTAAAAACACCTAAAAAAACTTAAATGGATAAAATCAATGTGTCACCTTGTCCAGAGCCTTATATTTGAGAGCTTCTGATTCTTCAAACTTCTTGATAATTCAAACGAAATTCAGAGGTCCCTCCGAGTTTGAATGAATGAGAGTCGACTGTGCTGTATGGGAATAGTGTTTCATGATGTCACCCGAGTAATTTGAAAAAAGTAATTACTCTAATGTCAGCTATTTATAATCCAACTTTTGTGACCTTACAAGCAGCCCTCTGACACTTTTTATTGAGGTTTATATTATATTGTTTTTTTTTTACTTAGCATTTCTTTGCAGGCTCAAAATTTTATTGAACAGCACTGAGGGGGGGAAGGGCCAGGCCAACTTTGTTCTTGTTACCATCTCACCTTCTGATTTTTCCTCACGTGTTAGGGATAGTTTTTAACACTTGCCTTATTCCCCTATTGTCAATTACATAAAATGGAATCTGCCCTACATTCAGGTCACCATTGAGCATGTGCCTTACGCTTTAGATAGCTTCAGTCTCGCTAACAGGACTGTCAAGAGTTCAGGCACGTTTCATTTGCAGGTGCATTGCTTCCACCAGTTTTGACAGGTACGACATGACATGTAGGGCCAGCTAGTTTATTTTTTTTTTTCTTCTCTTCTGGGAGGAATGCCTGGACTAACATTATAAAGCTTAAGCTAGATTGATCTTCTTTCCCTTCTCTTCCTTTTTCTCTTGTGCACATGCAAGTCTTTTGTGATTGCTGTGATTGCTCTGTGAGGTCAAAATTTGTCACGATTGCATAGCTTGCAATTGCTATTTTGATTCTGTTTGCTGTCTCAAATTAGCAGACAGTCCTCTAGTAAGCTGAAGCCAGTGCAGCAAGCGCCTCAAGCTGAATTGTTTTACAGAAGCTCCAACATATTATGGTTATATTTGTGTTAAGAGTGGCCGAGGGACCTAAGTGATAAGCACATGTACCATACGGTACATTGTTACATGGAACATGCTGCAAGTATGTCATCATCCATTTTCACTGGGATATGGTATAGGCTTATCTGTACCAGCTTCTATAAATGTATGTCTGGTTCATTATATTGGCCACTTTCGTACCGGTTCATTTGTTTACTCTCAGAACTGTACAGGCATTAAGAAGAAAGTAGGCCCCGCCGCGGTGGTCTAGTGGCTAAGGTACTCGGCTGCTGACCCGCAGGTCGCAGGCTCAAATCCCGGCTGCGGCGGCTGCATTTCGATGTAGGCGGAAATGTCGTAGGCCCGTGTACTCAGATTCGGGTGCACGTTAAAGAACCCCAGGTGGTCAAAATTTCCGGAGCCCTCCACTACGGCGTCTCTCATAATCATATGTTGGTTTTGGGACGTTGAACCCCACAAATGAATCAAGAAGAAAGTAGTGGAAATAAAGTCTCTGTGAACAAGATTATTTGTGTGAGTGTTAACCGCCATTAGTTACGGCTTTGGCAACAAATTAAATTGCAGAAGTCGTATTGTACGTGGAGTAGCCGCAGGTAACTGGCTAAGAAATGCCTGTATCACTTCTCAAGGCGTCAAGGCTGGCATGGTCAGTGCCCTCATTGTGGAATAAAAACAAAGGCTATCAAACTGCTCGATTTTTTCTTCTTAATGCTGTATGGAGCAAACTGTCAAAGAAGCCAGGAAATTCATGGGAAAATTCAGCATATATGCCTCATGTTTGTATGCCCAGCACTCGTGCTTGTCATTCTTTCAATTCCTCAGTCCACTTTCGCCACATTTCTGTGCTTTCCACTGTTCATCTTCACCATAAGTGTAAACCCACTTGCCTACACTGCTGTTATTATTTAGGAAAAATGAGTTTTTCTTTAACGGAAATGTGAAGATAACAAGGAAGAAACGGAGGGGAAATAGAGGCTTGCCTTGTCCCTTTTATTCTCTTTGCGCCTTTTTTTTTGCTTATCTTTCACAATAAAGGTGAAAACGTTTCTAGTGACCAGTAAGTGTTGGCTCGAGTGTGAATTGCACCGTCTGTCTGTTCTTCTGCCAGGAGGGGGTGGGGCCTGCAATAGTGGCCAGTGCCTCGCTGCTGGCCAATGGGGGTGCAGCTGCGGCAGAAGCTGGCGGCGGCAGTGCGGCTGCAACTAGCGCAGACGAAGTGGACACGCTACTGGCCCACACACCTGACCTCCACCGGACCAGGGCAGCCTTGGAGCACATCAGCCACAAGATTGCACGGACTAGGGAGCTTATCAAGGCCGAGCAGACGACCCGCGACGGTGAGAAACCTGGTCTCTTAGCAGTTTGGGCGGTTCCGATTGTACTTCGTTACAAACTAAGAAAAAAAAAAAAGCCAACTTCACCTGCAGAACCGCACCATTCACCCCTGAAAGACAGTTGTGCTAGCTGGTTTCCACTGGAGCTGTAAGTACTTTTTCTCAGCTAATGTAAATACTACTTAACGAGAGTTAAAAGTTCATTGTTACTACCTAAAACATTACGTTTGACTGAGCATCAATGTCAGAATCCCTGAGGAAACTTAACAGAATGTTCAAGTTTCTGATCAAAACCGGCAACGCCGACATGGGTCCGTATGGAAAAATTGGCTATCTGGAACAGTTGAAGAGTTCTTGCAATCAGGAAACTATGTAAAGGTGTGGTACTAATGCAAATGCCGTGTGGGAGAGACAGTGATGGCTGTGGGTGGAGCTGGCATTTTTCTTATGTTGTTACTGAGTACAGTATGTGACTATGACATGTAGAACTTGGGAAGCAGGAATGACTGCATACGAATAACATTGCTCAGAAGACGAGCACTAACCGATCACAAAAAACAAATAGACCCATCCCAAATGCTTTGCAGCGTTTCCGATTTCTCTTGCCCCTTGTGAACGCTTGTGTTGTGGGCAACCTTTTTGTGTCTGTTTGGCTCCCTGCACTCAAAGTGATTTTCGAAGAATGTAATACCAACTATAACCCACCCGTGCTGCTCTTGCCTGTGACCAGCCACTCGGCGCTGTGGCTTGGTGGTGCATGTTGTATTTCAAAGAGCACGACATGATCGAGCAGGCGTGAATCAGTGCAAGTTGCGTGGCGATGGATTTGCTTGAGGCTAACCCTGCAAGTGATAGTTGGGAAAATACGTGACGCTCGTCGACTCTGAAAAGCAAAAAGAGTCCACTCTTGTTAGATCGTTTGCTCTCTGACACGAGACAGATAAGGCAGTGCAGCTAGAGTGCCAACAAGTGCAAGTTTGTCAGGGTGTGTCGCATTGTGACAGTCATGGTCGCAAGAGTGAAGCCACAGAGTCCAAGCTCAGTGAGGATTTGCATAAGTTGTGATCATGATAGTGCTTCGAGGGTGTAATAAATGTCGCATGCGGTGCCGAAATGTGCTTGCCTTATGTAGCACATGGACAAGCCTCGTGTAGGTTTGGGTTTAGTAGATTGTGGATTACAACTTATGCACTCCAGAGTGGTGCCCGTGTCGCTACAGAATAGAGAGGCCCGCCACTAGAGCTCACGGGCTATGCCATTTTGCTGCTGAGTGCGAGGTTCCAGGTTCAGCTGGTCTCGGCGTGTAAAGCTTCAGAGTTATTAGGTAACTGTTTATCGATTGGTTTATTGTGCGATTGTTACGTAAGAACTATTTGCCTGTTTGTGCAGACAATGTGAACGAGTACCTGAAGCTGGCGGCCAATGCGGACCGTCAGCAGATGCAGCGCATCAAGAGTGTCTTTGAGAAGAAGAACCAGAAATGTGCCCAGTCCATCTCCCAGCTACAACGTAAGCTGGAGGGATACATCAGACGCAAGCGTGAGCTGGAGACCCACGGTGCCACAGCGTCTTCCTCCTGGCAGCCGCGGGACGTACTGCAGAATGTAGGGCAAGGCATCAGGTGAGATAAGTCGTACAAATTCATTGTTAGCAGCCCTAGTAATATTCAGTGGCAAACCTTCAGCCTTTTTTCTGGGCTCACAGGCCTTGCTGAAAGGTAGCTACACTCAAACCTCATTATCACTGAGTTGCATCTTGCGCGAAAATAAGGTCGTCATATCCAAAAATTTAATTAAAGGTTTGTTGCTAACACTATATCAATTGCAAGACTATATTTCATTTAGTTCATTGTAACCAATATTTCGTTACATCCAGTCTCGTTATATTGACGTTTGAGTGTTACTGAGCAAATTGTCATGAATGCTCACGCATAAACAGTTTGTATTTCTTCAGTGCTTCAGTTGTCTTCCTTTCTTTGCACTTTGTGCGAGTTATCACTGTTAGTCACACCTACTGGGGTCGTAACTTGCGTGTAAAGCGCAAAATGCAGTGAAGTGTGGTGGCTGGCCGGTTCATTCTGTGAAGGGATAGAGCACTGTGCTGCAAGCAATACTTTCAGCAAGATGGGAAAAAACTATAGCTCTATAGTATCTAATGTCTAAAACTATAGTATCTATAGTTTCTATATCTAAACTATAGTATCTAATGTCTAGTTTATGTTCGCGTTGAAACTATTGCTCGCAATGCAGCATCGTGCAATGTAAATATGCAGTGAAGTCGCTATGATGTCATCACCATCAGCCTAATTTGTGCCCAATGCATTTGGAGGAGGAAAAAAGAAAAGAAGGGAGTAGGCATCTTTCACAACTTTTTTACCTCCAGTGTCTGTTACAAACAACAAAAGGGAGAAATAGATAGGGTGGCCAGCCATGCGTGTGAATAGCGCCTGTTACGGTACACCTAATTGTCTCTTATAGGGAGGCTCAACAGCAGGTAATCACATCACCACCTTATTTAAAAATAAATATCACTGCACTTTCTCACTTAGCAATCTTTTAAACTATGCTACCAAGGTCATATACTATAATGAGTCGATGAATATTTTCTTTGAGATTATAAATATTATTTAGTAGCTGCTGATATATAAAGTGTACCAACATTTTTTTTCTCTCATCATGTCATGCGGTGGCTCTACTTGTATATTGAGGGACAGATGAAGATGATGAAGTCTTCATCACGCTCACAACATGTCTTCAACTTGTCGGTGCCTTGACTGACAGTGCATTGTTTAGCTTCATTTTTTTTTGTGTCTTGCATGACCTGCCAGTGGAGTGGTTGGCAACATCAAGGGTGGACTGTCAGGCCTGGCATCTGTGGCACACTCTTCAACCGAGTAAGGGCTGCTCTGTCACTTTCAACAACCATTTCATTGGCTTAATGAACCAAAACTTAGCTCCACAAAAATCCACTTTGTAGAAGTGGATCGATGATTGGTAAAGCTGGCATGCACATAAACATTGTAGCATATATGCTGTGAAATTTATTGTCGTCTGCCTTCCACTTCGCTAAGTATGTTTCAATTTTTCCTTTTGCTAATTTGCTTTCATTCATTCACTTGTGGTCTGTTTATTACGGTTACTTGGACATCGTGATGAATAGCTTTTTATTTAAAAAAATACTTGTGGGTCATTTTATAGTATTGTAAAGATTTGCATGCGGTGTGTCATCGGTGCGTGTTGAATTTAAGGTGCGCATATGTGTTGCAGTGACTTAGTGGCTATGGCATTAGCTGTCGGGCACGAGGCCGAATGTTGTGTTTCAGCACTTTGCGGACACATTTCAAGGAGGTGAATGGAGAAATACTTACAAGAAATTGTTTGCTCATTAAAAAGAAAGCAACCTCATTAAATCTGTACGAATCTGGAGCACCCTAATGCACTGTCTCTCATAACTACACTGCTAGTTTGAGACATGAAACCCTATAACTGGCCTAGGGATTGTCTTTTCAATAAAATTATTTAGTTTTTTTATTTCACAAGGGCTTGGAAGTTATTGGTTTTTCGAGATGACACGTATGTACTATCATGAGCAATATGAGCTCCAACACTCGAACGCATGTCAAATAGCCTCAGACCCTACATTGGCTGATTTGTAGCGGCTGCTGTCGGAAACAAAGTGGAAAGGGCAGCACGCTTCTGCTAGCTGTTGACACTCTCTCCTCGATATCTCTGCTGCAAAATGCAGCTTATAGCATATCAGCTGTTAGTGGCTGCTGTTGGTCATTTGAATTCACATCAACGCGCACAGCTACAACCAGTTGACCTAGCAAGCTATGAAGCTAGAAAAACATCGGCTGTGACATAGCCGGCCGCGATGCACAGGCCGTGCATTTATTATATCTAGATGGTGTTGAGCATTTTGATACATATCCTTGTTTTCGGTGAAGTTTTTTATTTTCGTGTGATCATTGCTATCGGTCGAAGGCATGCGATAAACTGCCGTTTCACAGCAACGATCATGCGGGTGTGGTGATGCGGCTGTGGTGATGTGGGTGTGGTGATGTGGGTGTGGTGATGCAGGAGTTACAATAGTCAGCGGAAGAGCGCCCTCCTTTCCCCTCCAGTTTCGGCAGCGCCATCCTTGTATCACGTTATCTGTATTTCGAGGCTCTTGGCTACGCACTCGTGCGTTCGAACTCGTATTGCTCACGTTAGTACAATACTCACATACTGAAACAGAACAACTTTTGGGCTAAGTACTGCACATACTTTTAATTCAATTTATGGGGACTATTTATGGGACCAAAAAGTGACAAAAAATTCATTTTTTAGAATTGACATACTTGGTTTCTGCAAGTAATTTTTTTTCTATCTCTCCGCAAATGTTCACACAACAGGAAGTGGTAATTTTTTTGTAATGGCATTCTGACTGTCCAGATTCTTGGTGCTACCAAATGCAGAACCTGCAAAAAAACAAGGAGCCTACTTTTTATAATTTGCCTTTTTATAATTTGCCAGCACCTGTTTTCGAAGCTCTGGTACCAATTTATGAGCGCCTGTATGAGCATTGCAAAACATGCACACAGTGATTGGTGTTTTATGAAGAAACAGTGCATTATTAGTTTTTTTTCATTTTTTTTTCAAGAAAAGTGAATGTATGACTGTTTAATTTTGAGGCATCAATATCTCTGCAGCTAGGGCAGATACAACAATAATTTTTTTGGAAATAGAAACCTGTTCATGTATCAAATGAAAGTATGGGAACAGAATTTATAGCACTAGCCTTTTTATTAATTACACATCATAATTTTAACGTAATTAGAACTGCTTCTGAAAACTGTTCAATTTGCTGTAAGTGAATTTTACTGTAAAATAACTAACGAAGGCCAAAAAAAAAAACTTGCGTACTTTGAATCTCTAGTCACTAGTCTATGCTGCTGTATCACTTTTAATTAGGCACTTTTTTGTATTGTGGCCTTAAACAATAGGTGGTGAATTTGAGTTATCTCAGATAAGCTAAGTTACAGGAAAAGGAATTACATATTTGAAGTCGGCAAAAAAAAAAAAAAACTTCATAACCCTGTGTACTTTGATAAAAAGCACTGAAGAAATAAAGAAACAAATGTCTAAGATTGGTCTGCCCCCTTATTTTCATCTCAAAGATGAGATGAAAAATTTCATTTGCACATTCAAGTTGTACTGGGGTCATTTTGACTCTAAGGCGTAGGTTAGAGCCAGCGCTATTGTTAAGAGACCAGATTTGTAATGACATAACGTTGTTATCCCAAGCAATTTCGTTTACCAGTTGCTTTACAAAAAAAAAAAGTTTGATGTCACGCTTCAGTTCGTGAGTACAGTACTTTCATGGTGGGCTGTTGTTCTATCTTAACTGTGCAGTGAGCAGTGCACGTTGTAATCACTGTTGTCTTGGCAGTCTCCTTACTTTAGTTTTATTCAGCTATGGTGATAAGGCATTTCAGTGAGACACTTAATCAGTTCAGACTGATTGTTCTTTGAGAAACCTGTTGCCATTCACAGGGGTGCAAATAGCTGCGCCAATTGCACCAATTTGATACAATTCATAATTTTGTGCCGAGCTGTGCCAAAACCATAAAATTTACATGAAATTATTTATTTTTAAAAAACTGTGGATAAAAATTCCAAGCAGGGTGAGCAAATTACTTAACAGAAAACAAGGTTGCAAAGTGTTTTTTACAAAAATGTTTTTGGTTGTGAGACAAAAAAAAAACAACAACTTGGACATGATACAATTCTAAGGAAGTAATTGCACCACGCTGCGCCAAAATGCCAACCAGCAAAACGTTTCAGTTTTGCTAATTTCAGAGAGAAATGGACGCTATGTTGGCCACCTTTTAGTTCGCATTATCAATCAATCCAGGCGCGCACACACTAACCCTAAATAACAGTGTAAGATATGGTATACTTATAGGCCAAGACACTCCTGAAACGCGATTGACCAGATAAAGTAACAATGCCGCGCGTCCATCGGTCTGCTGACCACAGGGGATATCTATCCGCAAGACGGCACAACTTCAAGACAGAAATGTGCTGTCTTAGTTGGCAACACGTCGTGGGAAATAGGAGTTTCCTAGCCGGCAAATGCGGCTATGGCATGTTAGGAATTAAAGCTGGAAGTGGATGCCGCTGTTACTGCGCGTGAAAAAACACTGCATGCTGCGAACGCCAGCGTAGCGGGCGACCATGTATAGTTGCAATAGCAAGAGCACATGCGATAGATATCCAGTGCCGTCGCTTGGCCAACGGACGCATGCTGTCGTTACTTTATCTAGTCAAACACGCCTTGCAGGCGAGCTGAGTTATGCCCTAAACCTAACCCTATTGCGAAAAAATAAAAAAAAATAAAGGAGGGGGTTGGAGAAAATTTCTTGGCGTTGTTCTAACACGTGCAGAACACAACCTTAGCTACCTTTACCGCAATACATCGGTGGCCTGTGGAAAAGCATTTTAACTCTTTCGTTACAGCGCAAAAATGGCTATTTTTCATATGTCTCGGGAATATTGTTTTTGCCAGTTTCAAAAGTACTCCAGGACGCATTGCAGCATACCAAATTTTGCAATATGTGATGCTCTTTCCAAAAAAATATATCTTGTAGAGCACCGAAAATATTTCAGAATGAATAAAAATGCTAGAAGTGTGTAATTTTTTGTTGCGAGCTCGTAAACAGTGAAAAGAAAAAAACCAGTATAAATACAAAAATGTTCTAAACAAAGAAAATTCAGAATATACATTTTGAAAATAAATAACCCAGGAACCGTAAAAACAATAATAAATGTTGTAGAAAATGTTTCTATTCACAATACCAAAGAAAATGGGAACCGAGGTGCTGCTTCATTGCTCGTTCCATGCTGTGAAGCATTGCTTGGTTTTTATTGAGACACAAGCGAACTCGTACACTTTTCTCACTAAATTATTGTTTTTTTTTTTGCGATAAAAGCCTCCAGGTGTTCAAATATAGATGCATACCCGTGATCTGAATAATGACTCTATACACCAGATATCCAATGAACTTCGCTGTTTTATCTAATGTAACCTCTTTCCATGAGCCACCTCACTCAGCATAGGTTGGTGTTTTTATATATGCATGCAAGCATATTTCTTAGCATTGTACGCATCGTAATAAAAAAAAGAACAATATAGCGTGAAGTTCTAAAACGTTTCGCGCTGCTCTATAGCCAGGGCCAGGACGTGCTACGGTGGCCTTTTTGTCGTTAGGAAAAGCTCTGCATCCGGCGCCAGCACACGGCGCCTCAGTGAAGTATTGACCGCGCACGTAGCCAGAGTAGCTTTAGGATTGTGCACAAAGGTGAGAAGCTATGTACTTGCGGCAGAGAAGACAATTCAAGGCCGTAAATAAACAAACCCACGAATGGCTGTGGATGTCTCAGGCTGGCGCAAAACATCGTCGCCACAAAACTTGAAGCTTGAGCTCTGTTATTCGTGGACTCTAATCTTGTCCTCACTCAATTCAGGTGCGGTTGCAAGACATTTTCGAGCGGTGCGCGTGTTTTGCAGCCCTGTTGTGTGCACATGTGCGCGTGAGGATACTTTGTAGGAGCGACTAGTGACACTAGATGTAACCCTGTGTCTGATATAACAATTCAAGCAAAACCAAAGCTGCTGTAAACTGGCTGAGAAGGCTACCTCAATATTTAAAACATGCGACGAACCTTGGGAAATATTTTTTTGCCTGACTTCCAGCAACAGCTCTTTATTGAAAAGTTGGCGTAAATTTCCGTTAATTATTACTGCTCAACACTCAAATTGTGAAGCTGACTCTTTAATTCGATATTTGGCTTGCAAAGGTTCATTTGATTACAGACCTTCGATGCTACTGTAGCGTAATCTCGAGGGGCACGCACTTTTGTCAAGTTCGCCAGCCTAATGCATTTTTCCAACAACACACGCACATTGGTTCGTGCAAACGTCTTTCAAATATCACTATGTTGTTAAAATGGCCAAATTAAAATTTATTTTGAAAGCTGTGTGGCTGGACTAACTACTAGAAAGCGCTGGGTCCACAAGAAACAAATTTAACATGTCAAAATCGGGAAACGAAAGCGTCGATCACTAGCGATCTATTTGAATAGGCAGGGTAACGAAAAAGTTAACATTTGAAAGGGGCTGTTAGTATAGTAAATAGACGCAGCACAGTGTGTTCATTTACTAATGCACGTATGCGCCTCATAGTTGTGAGTACTAGGATGATTGCTTATGACTAATAAAAGTTATTGGCAATGATTTGGAGCACTGCATGGTATTTTTGCAGCCCTAAAAAAGTCATACAAAACAGTGTGCCAGTTTTTTTTTTTTTTTTTTGTCGCCACCTGTATTCCTCACTTTTACGAATCCCCCAAATCTCAAGGTCGTCAGCTTGGCAGATGAACATTTCTATCCTCAGAGCCAGTCGAAGGATCTGACAGGCATGGTAAATGCCGATGTGGACTTTATCATTATTTGCTGAGCGGGGTGGTTCAAAATATTACCTTTATTGAAATATCAGTGCCTATTCATTCTGCATGATTTATGAGATGCAGAAAGGTTTGTACATATTTTTCGCTGTGTGCTCACCTCATTTTCGTACTGCTCCAAATTTGATCTTTCATGATGAGAAATGAATGTTTTTGACTGTAATCTTCTCCAAATTTGTATTGTAGTGCTCCAAAAGTAACATTTTACTGCTCCAAGAATTGCTCCTAAATTCTACTTTCACTGTTGACCCCTGCATTCAGTACATGATCAAAGGTTAATTTTTAAAGGAGGAAAGGAAGATCAAAATTTAATTTTTCTTTTTCTCTCTCTCTCTCAATATTGAGCTTTGCACCCAAACCCTTAGTGTCTTAATGTTGGCGTGACGTCATCGATGTGAGCATTTTATTTGGTATGTTGGCCGCATAGGCTCAATAAAACTTGTTGAAATTTGCCATGTGCAATCTCCGGCATCTTTGAACGCAAAGCAAGTCATTTTTACTTTTGAAATATTTGTAAGCCTTCCCTTGCGACTGCTGTCAGAATCTGGGACATCACATGCCACAACTACAGTTGGTGTGGGAACTTCCAGGTGTAGTGTCTCAATTTAATTTTGCATCTTTTCCTTCTTGCCACACGTTTTTTTTTTTTTTTGTAAGTGGAACATTTTTGGTGTTGTGGAAGGTTAGCTTAATTTATTGCCTCAACTGGATTTGTCATTCCCTTCAGTGTTCCTTTAATGTCCCCCATTTGTCATGGCTGATGCCCTGTGGTGGTTGCCACTCGTTCGCTGCAGCAACAAGTATGGGTCGGACGAGGACAGCTCGAGCCTGACGTCAGAGTCGAGCCAAATGACGTCCCACCACCAGGGCGTCGTCGGTGGCGGGTTGGGGCCGGGAGCGGCCACGGCCAGCCCTCGGCACCCTCCACTGGCCCCTCCCCAGGACCAGCCTTCTCTGCTTGTGGGCATGGCCAGCCCGTCCGTGGCTCCGCCCCCTCTCGCCTCCACTCTTGGTCAGTCCTTGGTACCCGAGGCTGAGCTCGAGCCCTTGCTTGCTGAGCTCGCCGAGCGGCGAGAGGAGTGCCAGCGCCTGGCAGAGGAAATTGAAGCCCTCAAGGTGTGTTTGCTGTAGCCAGTAGGGTGTACGTTCTCTGTAGATGGATGCAGTTTAAGAAGGCAGGAGAGGCCTTGTGTAAGTGATCGAAGTGCAAAAGCCAATTGCTTCCACGACTAAAAAAATAGTCCTGCTCCTGAGCCAGGTGGACAGTCCCTGGCCGTGCGGGCCATGACGTCACTCTACATTGCACGTGCCTTGGAGCAGGGGCTCATATTCCCCTTTAGGAAGGAAATGCTGGGGCCTTCTGAAGTTGCACCCATGTATAAGTGGTCCTTGATCATGAACACTGGCATCCTTGGATTTGCACGTTTTCCACCACTGTCCCACGTGCAAATGTCTTAATCGAGTCTGCTTGCTAATTTCATTTTGATCTTTTTCTGCTTCTGGAGCTTTTCGAACCCATTCTATCTCCCTGTTCAAAGCGTATTCGGAGCAAAACGACAGCGGTAATGTGACCACACTGGCAAAAATGTCAGCTTATAGTAAATAGCTTCCGTGTTTCTGTTTCATGGATGTGAAGTTTCGTTACGTAGGTCTGATGGTATCCAAATAAACACAGTCACACACACATACTCAGGATGTTCGTCAACCTAATAAGTGCTCTATTCACACTCAGAGGGCCTCATTTTGCAAAATATTACTGTATGTTGTTATTTAAAACAAATTGGTGTGAAGTTTTTATTTTTCTTCTCAGTCGCATTTCCCCCCCCCAAACTTATCGGCTGCCAAGTATGGGGGCATTGATCTTGTACAAGTTTGTACAATGTCTGCAGTTAAACTTTGACGTAACATTGTCTGTAAATTTGTTAATGTGGTACATTATGTTGAAACATCATTAAATTGACATTTGATCTATTATGCATAGTGGCTGAAAGATTGATCTTTCCACAAAAAGTGCCGCAAGATGCTTTATATACTATGGCACTCTGAAAAAGGCGTCTCTAACAATGCTAGAAATCAATTTTGTTGAACCTGATGTGTGAAGACATAGGTTGGCAAAAAAAAAAAAGAGGGGGGGGTGGGAGAACTCGCTCTGGTTCACTTAAGAAATACCTTGTTAATTGGAAGTCACTGGGGCTGCGAGATATCTTCGAATTAAGTGGGTTTTTGAATTAACAGAACATACAAAAAGTGGGATGGAAGGAACTTAGAATTATTTGAAGTAATCAGGGCTGATCGTTTGCTGTACCGGCTAGTTTGCGACTCCAAGGGTTATGCTTTCCAGAAATACCTGTTCTTAATTTTGCCGCAAACACAGAGAAACAGGGGGCCTCGTGCTGCTTCCCATGGGTGGAAGTGGAGAATTAAAAAAAAAAAAAAACGCAGTCATGATCAATTGAAATGCGTGCCTGCGCAAAACAGGACATTTTCACTGCAACATAATTTCTGCACTACCGCAGAAAAAAAAAAGGGGGTAAATCATGACACACTAATATTGCAAAAAACATGTAATATGCTTCCCGCGTGTCACCGCTGTGCTGCAGTAAAGTACATTGTGTTTTCTGCAGGCACACATTTTATTTAATAACGAGACCTTTTCTTCTTTTTCTTTTTTTTCTTGCTGGAAGTAGTGATGCTGGGGTGCTTCAGCTGCCCCTCATTAGTATCGCTAGATAGCATTGCCTTGTGGCTCTTAGGGACCATTGTTTCTGCGGATTTGCGGCCAAATAGGGATCGGGAATCGGCACATGCCACCCAAAGTTTTCGAATTAACCGGACTGGTGCTGTCTGCAGCTTCAAGTTATTTGCCCCGACTCGCATTGCAAAATACAGTACCACGGAAATATTTTGAATTGAGTAAGATTTTGAAATAACTGAGTTCAAATTAATGAGGTTTGACTGTGTATCTTTCGTTTTGGATTCACTCGGACTCAGACTCGCCAAAATACTGTACCCTTGGGCCAACTTGACTTGGACTGATGCTCATAAAACAGTTGCACTAACACGCTAACACCAGCAGCCGTCCGCTGTCAAAGTGTATCTGACAACGCCGAGGTGGAGGTGTGGTATGTCACCTTATCATCAACCAGTTGCGGCTGGCTAATATGGGAACAAACATCCACTATGACCACTGGCCAACTGCAAAAAGAACCAATAGCATTGGCATTGAAGAAGGCATCATTTTACGGCTGCATCCAGCAGCTGTTTGTAAGAAACTATGAACTGTGCGACTGAGTTTCAGTTTGGTTTGCCTATGGCTCAAAAACAAGCCAGTGGGAAAACAGGGCAGTCTCATCACCATCGCTATCCAGCAAAGGCAGCTCCCATGCTTAGTAAACAGCAATGGTTTCTGGGGGTGCCAGCGTGTGTTTTAAACTTCTTCCATGTATTTTTATGTTCCGATAATGCACCAAACTGTTCAAGATTGTGTTCACTGCACGAGATTATGATTCTGAGCCTGGAATTGCATCGGCAAATTTTGTTAAAACGGAATGGCAGAAAAAAAAAGCACTCGTTGTGGCGAGAATATTTATGCGTCGACTCCTATGGACTGCAGACGGGGAACCGAGAATTTTTCTTTGTATTAGAAATTTTATTGAAGTGGCGTTCCTTTTAGCTAGGTACGACTGTATAAAGCCTCCAGAAAACATGTTCCTCTGCTTCAATGTCCACTCTCTGTCGTATGGTGCACATTTGCTTTCATAAGAACCGTGGGCGAGTCAACCATGTGACAACTGGTGCTGGCTGAGGTTTCTATTTATTGCCTTGGTCGGTATTGCTTTGAAATAGCAGACACATGTGCTTAGTTATATTGAGATTAAAAATAATTGGTATTGTACGAACATGAATTAAAGAGACTTTGCAATGCTTCTTTACATTGAGAATTTTGTCATGCAGTTGAAATTCAATTTAACGAAGTGATACACTAAAATTACTTCATTAAATTGAAAATTTCAAAAAATTGAGGAAGGCTTTTTTTATCTTTAAAAGTATAAAACTTTAATGTTGTGATAACCAAATGCTATCATTGAACTGTTTTTGCTGGTAACCCTTGTGTGCACGTCTGAAAAGTTCGCGAGGGTGACCCACCATACACTCCAACCTCGATATAGTGAATATGAACATTACGAATGATTGGCTTTAACAAAGTAGATAAAGAATAGTCTTGTCACAGATACACTGTTATAATGTACATTCGTAACGAATTTTCAGATGTGATGAAATTATTGTTGTGTGAGATGCGACCTTGTTACAGTGAGGTTTGAGTGTGTATAGGGGCACCATGTCTGGGCAATGCAGGACAGGTAGACTAGTCCACGAAGCCACGATAGGCTACGGATATGCGATGATGTTGTGAACGAATGCAGCGATTGTCAGAGCAGGCAGCGATTGTCAGAGCAGGCCACACGAGAAAGGTACGAGGAGATGATGAGGGCTTTCTATTGCGTGAACTACGAAATAAAGAAAGCAACCGCCATCACCTCTAGCACCATCCGGCAAAGAGCGCTACCAATTGCCGAGTCTGTTGTTTTGTACGTGGGCATAGCAGGAAGCCTTATCAAATTAAAGCTACAACTAGGGTACCTAGATGTCATAACGCAGTAGCGCTTGAGCGCACGTTCAAAGAAACGCACATCTAAGTAAAAATTAAAAGCAAATCACCGCGTTCTCACTCGGTTATTTCAGGGAAAACTTTGTTAAATCTAGTTCAGTGGGCACATTAATTCATTTATGCATGGTTATGACGATGCTGAGCGCATGGCTATTTGACAGGGAATTTAGATTTCTTCGCTAGATTGTCAATTTTGTAAAATCTGGTTTTGTTAAATTAAGCTTCAACTGTTATGAAGCTTCAGCTGCTGACTCGAAGGTTGTGGGTTTTGTCCAGGCTGTGGTGGTGACATTGCGGTGAAGACCAAATGCTAGAAACCCGTGTGCTGCGTGATGTCAGTGTACGTTGAACAACACCAGAAAGTCAAAATTTCCGGAGTTGCTTGCTATTGCAGGTCTTGTAACCATATTGTGGTTTTGCCATCTGAAACCCCAGATAGTTAACTGTTTTAAGGTTGGTTCTATTGAGGTTTGACTAAGTGGCTTTGGCTTCTTGTTTGTGCCCTCACGGACTTGCGCATTCACTTTCTCATTGACGCTTTTTCCAAAGCGTGCTTTACTATTTCTCTCTCCCTCTCCTTGCCCCTTCTCTCTTTCTCTCTGCCGTGCAGGTGTTCATTTTCGGCTCTGCCTGCAAGCTGGAGACTTCGGTATCTCGTTGTGCTAACTCCTCTCTCTTTGACCTCTCCCCTTCTGTTGTCTTGTTTTCTTTCTTGCCTATTTCGTTCGTCCTTGTCGTCTTCCTGATTGTTGTATTTAGAACAACTGGCAGTTGCTTTTAGAACTGAGCATGTGGCCTTCGTTTTCAAGCTGTTTTATTTTTATAATGGTGTGTGAAAAGGGGGGGGGGGTGCACAGCATGCGTAGATAGAAAGCACGGTATGTGTTTTTGTCACACATAATGAAAGAATGACAACCAATCAAGGTTTCGACAGACACTTGTCTGCTCTGGATGAAACATGACAATGAGGCACACTTAAACATACGCTTCAACAGGCACTTATAGTTTTTGCCCTACTACGAACAAGGGTCTTGTACGGACACCGAAAAATCTTTCCTTTTGAAATCTTTATTTAATCGGTGTACAGTCGATCCAGGATATACCTTATTTACTCGCATAATCCTCGCACTTTTTTTATTGGCAGGAAAACCGATGCAAAGTTGGGGCGTGCGAGAATTACGTGGGGGAAACTTTCTGCGGAAACGTACAGAGTGAAAAAGAAAATGAAGTGGCTGCAAATAGGGATTCTCATGCCAGCAACTAACAGTAAGCTTTGAGAAGTACTAATGAAAACTTACCTCAACAATAAGAGCACAGGTTCAAAACAAGGCAATATTTATTTGAGACACAAAAGGCACAAGCAAATAGTTGACAATTAGAATACCGTACGCAAAGCTTGTGGGCGTTGCGGGCGTAGTGGTAGCGTTCGCTGCTCAAAAGGAGCACATGAAAGGTAAGCGTAGGACATCAGTATTGGTCTGATAGCCGTTTAACAGAATCGCCCGCAGTTCTCTTCTGACGAAATGAAGTTTACCATCAATCCCAGTCTTAGGCACACGGAAGGCCCAACGCATCTTGGTGGCTTTCAGCTGCCGTCACCAGCAGTGAACACAAAACTCGTCGCCTCCAAAGTGCCTACCCGCGGCTATGTTGCCGTTGTTTAGTGCATGGTCAATCACTTTCAACTTGAAAGAATCCGTGTAGCTTCCGTATCGCCCCATAACGTAACAACATTGCGGACACAATGTACAAAACGCGCTGCCACGCCCACTTGCCACTTTGGCTTGGCTTGGATTGGATTGAATCTCGGCGCAATAATAGTATGTCTATGCTTAGGAGCTGGCGCATACTATCATCATCAGTGGCTGAAACGAGCAGATGACATTATTGCGGCAATTTTCGGGGGTGCGATAACGACTCGAGGAAAAAAAAAAAAGAAATCGTATTTTTGTTGGGCCATGTCAGGAGTGCGAGAATTATGCGAGTGCGAGGATTATGCTAGTAAATATAGAGTTCGATATACTGAGAATTTGAAATACAGAATATGCATATTTAAGGTCTAAATTGAAGCATTTCAGGTCTCAAAAATCGTTAAAAGAGCTAACACAACGATTCGCTTACAGTATAATGAAAAACAAGGTGCGTAGTGCAAGTTACCTCACTTTATTTCACAAGAAAATAGTCCGTGTTTAAACTTGTCTTGCTTTTTACACACAGAGTTCATCCGAGTTCCCACTGTCGACATGTTGGCAATATCGATTTAATTGATGTAAATATGGCGTTCTAGCTGGCAGCCGCTGCTTTCAGCGGCTTTGGTACAAAAAGATAAGAAAAAGCGTAGCCTCCGAGACATGCGTTTTAAAACCAAAAATACTAAAGACACGTCCCAAGGTTGCACATCTGGAAGGCCATGCTTTCACGCTTGCATTCCATTGTGAGCTAACAAACAAGGAAGGGAATGCGAACATTGCACTGAGATTGCTGAGTCACTTCTCATTCTCATTTCGGTGCCCTCGGCAATCGGGTCTTTTGGAAAACACTATGTCCACGCGCCAAGACCTGCAGATTGCGCATCAAACGTACAGATGTACTCGTAAGTGCTGCACAACAAGCCAGATCAGTGAGTTGGAATAACATCGTTTTTTTGTTGCCAGCACGCGAAAGAAAATCGAAACTTGTTAAAATGCGGCCTAAATTTAATCAATATTTGCTAGGAAAAAGCAGCTTCTGAGCTTCGGCGCGGCGCTGCATTCTATATAGTGGATGTCCCGCTGTGCGGGAGTTCGATATACGAGTGCACCGGTCCCATACTTCTGCATCAAAAATTCAAGGGGACTTCCCAACTGTTTTATATAGCCAATAATTCAATATATGAGAGTTTGATATATCTGAGATTGACTGTAAGTTGATTTTTTGTGGGAAAAAAAAAAGCAGTCAAGTCGAGTTAATCATGGAGTTCCTAATCGTGACACAGCGCCAGCGCAAAACTTCTGTCTTTCCTCTTGTGGTACCAGATTTTGTTATGCATGCTAAACTGTAGCTCGACCAAAGTAAGTGTTTGTAGCATGGACGTAACTCTGAAGGACAATACATTTATTGTAGATGCTGTACTGGAGCGGTGGTATGCTTTTTTTTTCCACCTGGGAACTTAATTTTTCATTCAAGCTCTTGCTAATGACGTGGCAGTAGTCTGCAGTGTAGCTGTATTTGCTGCAAAGATATGGCATACAGCACACATGCCTTGTTCAAAATAAGTAAGAAAAAAGAAATGAATATCTATCAAAGCAGGCGCTCCACATCACCTTTAATAGCAGCAGCTGCTCCCTGTGCCTAGCTTTAAGTTGTGCTAGTAACTAAAGTAATCGTAGTGACAAGCCATAGTAACTAGCCACAAAAGTAAGCCATTGCAAAAAAAATCAGTAAAAAAATAACGCGCCACCTAAAAAGGTTTTCTCCATAAATCACCAGAAGCTTCAGCTGTAATTAAAACATGTAGGAAGTTTTGTGCTGCAATAGCAAAAACAAACAAACTAATGAATATAGTAGAGGTAGAATATAAGACAGTCTATGAATATAGTACAGGTGGAACAGGATAAAGTGACGCGATATGTGTGGGTAAATTAGCTACTCTCCTACACAGGCGCTGGATAATTCTAACTCGTTGACCATTGCTTGTAAGCATCATTGTTCGTGTGCCCTATTGGATATTGTAGTAATGTATCCATCCAAAGCTTGCATCACAGCTGTTGTTGTGTTCCTTATTTTCCCTCTGCATGGCACATTTCACAAGGCTGAGCGCTTCGTGTTTTGCGGAAATAAGTTTTCTTGTGCTAGTCGTCGCACGATAGTTAGCTGAGCCCTGCACGGTGAGTATGTACGACTCTTTGCTGATGTGAAGGGTGGCTTTCGCCACAACAAAGGGCTCACAGACCCTTAGATAAATTTTAACAACGAAAAGGCATGGGTTTTTTTCTCTCACAGTGGGTGCACAGGCCTTTTATGACTGTTTAAAGTGGTACATAGGCCTTTACGTGAGTTTTTGTGATAACAAGGGTGCACTGTTCATCTTAACGGCTGCAGTTGCTGGTACACTGAATCTACTTGCTAAACATTGTGAGGGCACTTTTAACCTTGGGGTGCGAAATTTCCGCTTTGGCTGCCCTTGCCATTGTAGTTATTGTTACGAGAGATTCACAGTGCGTTAGAACAAATTGCAGATGTATCCAATTTATCTTAACTTCAATCTCTCATGCTCCTCCTGTGAGTAGCAGTTGGTTAGGTACGAGTGATGGTAAGCCTGGCTGTCACTGCTCTCTGTGTGCCACACTGACCGTGCTTATTTACCATCACATTGCAGAATCAGCTTCACCACGAGTGTTCCTACTTCAGCCAAGCCTTGCAAGAGGAGCGGTACAGGTACGAGGTGAGCTGCTTTTGCTTTCTTTCAACTTTCTTTGTGTTATCTCCCCCCTTTCCTGGGAAAGCACTGACCTGGCAATTTTTTTTAAAGGTTCGCTCTTCATGAAGTACTAAAACAGAGTGAAAAATTAATAAAACTGCTTTATTTGAAACGTTTAGGTACACATGTAAGCCAGTTCTCTGCACAGCCACTGTTTCGATGGAAATATCTGTCTTAGCTTAGAACCGAAATTGCTGTACCCTCTTGGTAGAAGGTGGCCGGATATGATTTGAAATAATTCTGTATGCTGAAATCAAGAATTGGGGGAAATAGCATCTGGTCAGGATGCGAATGGGCAGAGTGAACAAGGCTCCCGTGTGGTAGCCGAAAGATTTATCTTTTTTACCACATTTTTTTGGTTGGCAGTTCAGTTTTTTATTTTTATTGTGCCAATTTGTTATGCTGTTTTGCAGATTGCAGTCCGACTCAAGCTCCTCTTCTGCTAGCCAGTGTTTCATGTGAAAAAAGAGGGAGTTATCAGAGGTAGCCAAGTTCAGGCTGTATGTTGGGGGATTGTACACTTCCACCACAAATGCTACCGTAGCTTCTTTATTGCATATGCTGTATGATGCCATGTATTTTCACGAAGAACGACTATATATAATGACAACATTCCTCTTTGCTTGTTCTGAATTGCTCTTCATAAACATTGAAGAGTCGTGCTGCACAAAGCTGGTGGAGTGCCGGGCCCAGTTTTGTGAATTTCTCTGTGACAACACAGTTTCTGTCCGAGAACACAGTAGCCAAGTACTTCCTGCCGGGGAAGGTTCGCTTGAATTTTTTTAGTCTTGAGGAATCAGATGGCTTCAACCATGCGCTTTCGTTCCCTCAGTTTTGAAACATCCCCCATGACTGTATCAGACCCAGGTAGGCTGATCAAAGACTGAGACGGTCACCGATGAAGCAGGATGCAGCAATGCCTTGCCGGGTTTATTGTCGCCGCTTATATTAGGCATAATCGGTCGGTGCGCACCGGAGTGCGCATCATGAGTCATGGTCAGCATGACCCAGAACGATACATCTCCCATCCTTTTTTTTTTTTTTTTTACAAGGCGTAACAAAGAAGTGCAATGCGATAGAAAAAATACAAATTCAACAGTATTCCGCCGGAACTAGCCGCTAAACTATTTGAGCAAAGTTGGGGCCGTATGCTAAACGTCTTGGTTCCTCCCTAATGCGCGCGGATCTTCTAGGTGCCGGCGAAGTCACGCGAGGCGGGCTCTGATGTGGAGGCTCTTCTGCGTCATCATCTCCGACGTCAGTGTCACTGTCGCTGGAGTACGTAAATGGCTCCGAGGTTGCCAGCAGCTGTTGGCGGTTACGCCGCAGCGTTCTCCCCTCTCCTGTTGCGACGTTGTAGGACCTCGGGGCTACTTTTCCCAATACCTTAGCCTTTTGAGACCAAGCCTGGCCTTTCACGCGAACCACGTCTCCCGGTAGGAGTGGTCTCAGCGGTCGTCCAGACGACGTCTGCTGGCGCTTTTTTACAGGACTCTTGGGCTGCAGGTTGAAGTCGGGGATCCTAGTGCGTAGAGGCCTGCCCTGCAGAAGTTCCGCCGGTGACCGGCCATCCTGCAAGGGAGCAGAGCGGTAACCAAGTAACCCAAGCCAAAAATCTTCATGTGTGGTCCCAGTCTTCTTAAGCAGCCGCTTTATAATTTGGACACCCTTTTCTGCTAGCCCGTTGGAACGTGGAAACATTGGGCTCGAAGTTATATGTTTGAAATCGTACCGTCTGGAGAACGTGGCGAATTGGTGACTTGCGAACTGGGGGCCGTTGTCTGTGCAGACTTCCATCGGTATTCCATACCTTGCAAAGATGGCTGCCAGCTTGTCGATAACCGCAGTTGCCGATGTCTCCTCGAGTTTTTCAACTTCTGGAAAATTGGAATAGGCATCAAAAACAGCAAGGTACGTGGCTCCAGCATAACAAAAAAGATCTACGCCCACTCGGTACCAAGGGTGATCAGGAGGGGTTCGTAGCAAGAGGGGCTCGTCCGGTTGTTTGTACGCATAGGTTTTACAGACAGCACAATTCCGTACAACGTCAGCAATGTCAGAGTTCAAACCAGGCCAAAATACTAAACGCCGTGCCCTAGCTTTGCACTTATTTAAACCAAGATGGCCCTCGTGAATGCGGCTTAGGGTTTCTGGACGCAGTTTCTTTGGTATAACTACTTTACAGCCCTTCAGAAGAATTCCGTCGACAGCTGAAAGTTCCGAGGCGAACGGCTTGAGTGTTCCTTCGAAGTCTTTGTTTAACGACAAGCTTTCTACTACCGCACGTAGCTCCGGGTCGTTAGATGTTTCCCGAGACATAAGCTGTTTCGTTCTTTCACTCACTAAAGATGACAAAACGGCCACTGCGTGTACTTGAATGTCGCCAAAGTCCACTGTGTCTTCACGCTCTGACGGTGTGGCCCTTGAGAGCATGTCAGCAAGGACCAATTCTTTGCCTGGAACAAACTGTAGAACATAGTCGTATATTAATAAGCGCAGAAAAAATCTTTGAAGTCTTGGGGGCATGTTCCCGATATCTTTGGACGAAATGGCTAGCAACGGTTTGTGATCGGTGTCGATCACAATTTTCCTACCGTACACAAACTGGTGGAACTTCTCGCAACCGTATGCTATACCCATCGCTTCTTTCTCTATTGGAGAATAACGCTTTTCAACGTCGGTCATGGCTCGTGACGCGTAGGCGATAGGACGCCAGCCACTGGAGTGTCGCTGGAGCAGTGCGGCCCCTATGCCATCCTTAGATGCGTCTGCCGTTATCTTTGTCTCTTTCGCGGGGTCGAATATAGCGAGGAGCGGGGCAGTGCGCAGCGCTTCGCAGACTGCGTGCCATTCCTGAGCGTGTTTTTCGGTCCAGTCAAATACGGTGTCCTTCCGTATCAGGCTTCGAAGAAGCTTCGTTCTATCAGCGAGAGTTGGCACATATTTTCCAAAATAGTTTATTACTCCAAGCATACGTTGTACGGCAAGTTTTTCAGTTGGTACGGGCATTTTGCTCAAACAGTCTACAAGAGCTGCATTTGGACGAATTCCTGCTGAGCTGATAACATCGCCCAAGAAAACTATCTTCTGCACTCCAAACTGGCACTTCGCCCTGTTGAATGTTAGCCCTGCGCGTTGGGCTGCGCATAGAGCGGCTTGAAGGCGACTGTCATGCTCTTGCTTGGTTGCTCCCCACACGAGAATGTCATCAATGTACACTCTAACTCCGGGTAAATGGTCAAAAATCTCGCTCAGTGTTTTCTGGAAGACTTCGGGGGCAGATGCAATGCCAAATGGAAGTCTAAGAAATCGGTAGCGCCCGAACGGCGTGGCGAACGTGCATATCTTTGAGGTAGGTTCATCAAGGGGAATTTGGTGAAACCCTGCGTTAGCGTCTAGTCGACTGAAGAAATTCGCACCAGACAGCTCCGCCTCAATGTCTTCGCGTTGTGGCATCTGGTAGTGTTCGCGTTTCAAGCATGCGTTTACGCTTCTTGGATCCATGCATACCCTGAGGCTACCGTCTTTTTTTCTTACAATAACAAGCGGGCTTACCCAATCAGTTGGTTCGTCCACCTTGCAGATGATGTTCGCCTGTTCCATGCGCACCAGCTCTTTCTGTAGGGGTTCCCGTAAGGCCAAAGGAACGCGTCGCGCTGCATGGATCACTGGAACCGCATCGTCATGTAGTACCATACGATATTGCCGCTTCACGCACCCAGTGCCTTCGAAGAGGTGGCTGAATTTCTGCGTCGTTGGGAGAGACCGTTGCGTCATTGGAGTCATCCCTTCAGTGGTTACGAAATCAACCACCCTGGAGACAAGTGCTAGAGATTCAGCCAATTCGAGACCTAATATACTCTGGCCCCGCTTCACAACGAAGAAATCTGCAAGGCACCGACGCTCGTTGATCGTAATCACCTGAGTTGTCACTCCGTAGTGCATGATAGCGTTTCCGCTATAGGATCGTAAAACGGAATTACTTGCCCTGAGGGGTGGATTCGTTCGGAATCTTTTGTACACTGACAGTGGTAATAAATTGGCTTGGGAACCAGTGTCTACTTTGAATGCAACTTCTTGCTGTCCAACTTGGGCCTTAACAATCCAATCTGTTTTCTGGATTCCGCACACGGTGACGTCCAAGATTGCAAAGTCTTCCTTTTCCTCTTGTACTTCGTCGACCTCATACTTTCTGCAACAAACCGCAAAATGATTTCGGCCTGCGCAGGCGCGGCATATTTTGCCAAAGGCGGGACATTTCCTAGGCTCATGTCTTCGATTGCACTTGCAGCACTGGACAGGAGCTTTCCGGCCTTGGGTGCGATGTAGGTAACGTTTTTCGGTGGCGTCCACTCTTGCTTCGTTACCTTGCCATGCTTCGTTTTGCTTGTTCGCGAGCTCTGCTGCTTTGCAGATTTGTTCGGCCTTCTGGAGCGTCAAGTCCTTCTCGCGTAGCATCTTTTCCCTCAGTTTAGTGTTCCAGGAGCCAAATACGATTTGGTCGCGTATCATCGAGTCAGCAAGCGGACCGAAGTTGCAATACCTTGCTTGCTTGCGCAGGTCTCTTATGAAATGTTCCACTGGTTCAGCTTCATCTTGCGTCCTTGTCCTGAAGACATATCTTTCGTAGACTTCGTTTTGCTGCTCTGTACAGTACTCTTCAAATTTCTTTACCACAGTCTGGTAGTCTTGCTTGTTCTCGCCTTCTGCGAATGTAAAGTTATTGAAGACTTCTAAAGCGTCGTCCCCAGCAGCAGTCAGGAGCCTGGCTGTTCTAGCAGCTTCTGTCAGTCGTGTAGCTGGCTCTGTTGCTTGTAGAAACAATTCGAACTTTTGTTTAAAAAGCTGCCAGTTCTTCTGAACATTTCCTGTCAGGCATAGTCGGTCCGGTGGCTTCAGTAGTTCCATGATTGTCGGCACCGGCGAAGCGATGTGGTAGCATCCGCCGTCGATCCCACTTCTGACACCATGTATCAGACCCAGGTAGGCTGATCAAAGACTGAGACGGTCACCGATGAAGCAGGATGCAGCAATGCCTTGCCGGGTTTATTGTCGCCGCTTATATTAGGCATAATCGGTCGGTGCGCACCGGAGTGCGCATCATGAGTCATGGTCAGCATGACCCAGCACGATACAATGACTATTTTGTTAAAGCAATGTACTCTTTCATGTGGCGCTAGAGAAATGTTAAGGTTGTGCCCACTTGCGGAATTTTATGATGGCCGGTCAGAATCTTGGGAACTCGCCTCGCACAGAGTCTGCGGTAATGGAGTCATTAGAGAGCTGATCGCGAAATTTCGGGAAATGAATCACTCAGCACAGAAACTGTGACCTGTCACTTTTTCTAAATAGCCTAACCCACTCGCTGAAACGTGGGGATCGGTGAGCAGTCACTTTCTTCCCTGTTTGCCTGCATCGTGAATGTCACTAGATTATGATTCATATTTTCTGCACCACTGCTGCACCTTGCTGTCACTCGTGGAAGTTGCCCCGGACACATTGCTCATTCGTGGATGATTTGAGCTGCTCTGTAGTCCTCGGCGAGAAGAAATTAAATTGCGGCGTGCACTTTGCACTTGGTGGCAGACTGTTATTTTACGTGCCGGCTACATGCTTATAACTGGGAGCTGCAACCTAATGTGGTGGGTACAAGCGTATTAGAAAGATTGAACAACGTTTGGGCATTGTACCATGTATGACCATTTCGGTTTGGCTCTGCAGTGTGTTTCTTTGAAAGCCTTACATGTTACGTGCTGAGATTCTGGAATGTGAGAAGCGGAGTTTGTAGCATGCGCAGTGAACGAGCTAGGGAATTCTACCCATTCTGCTTCCTCCTGGCACGACTCTCCTGGGCCAAAGTGTGACATACACATGTCGATCTCATTGCCTTTCTGTGGTGCTCAGTGCCGCAGTTTTTTTTTGTTGTCATTACAAGTGAAGCAGCAGGGTTTGGCAAACGCTGTTGATAAAGGCGTCACAGGCTAATCTGATGCAAAGTGCAAGGCATGTGTGAACACATCAACATCTCTTAAAGGGAAGGCCTCTGCACCATGTTCATAGGCAGCCGCCCCCCCTCCCCTCTCTCTCTCTCACTATGGGGCACTGACAGCACTGACTCTGCTGAAGCATTCACTGTCAGCACTTGTGAGTGTCATAAGGCAGTTCTTTTCTTCATCGCTCCTATAATGCAGCAGTACCACAACACAGGCCTGGGTTGTGACGGCTCTGCCAATCGCAGCAATTTGATACAGTCGCTCATTTTTGCACCAGGCTGAGCCAGAACTGCAATATTGGTTTCGCATCCTGACCCACTAGTGGCTACTGTGCTGGCTTCGACTTACTGAAACTAGACGAGACGACTTCACAGAAGCGTTCCTTCATGCCACGTCGTTACACATAGCCCCTTGAAGGCAGAGGTTAGCCCTGGGCGCTCGAAGGAAAACACGAGGCTGAAAGACTGAGTGGAGAAGGAGGGTAGCTATTTATTATTTGTAACTCCCTTAATAGAAGGGGTTCTGACTGAATTGTGGTGCTGATGGTTTCTTCCAGTAATGGTTTAGCAAAAATGAAATGTCAAAAAACTGTTTCAGGAGCCCTTTAAGTTGAATCTAGCAGGACTATTGCTGGTTCCATGGGAACAAAAAATTCGTGTGAGCAGTGCCACCTGATACTGGAGAGCAGTAACAGTTTGCATATACCACTTTGCCGGCAACGAGGTGCCATCTGGCCACTTATTTTGGAAGGTGTTACGAGAGCACAGCAGCAAGTTTAAGGGGCACGGTGTAAGCACGACTGCAGCACGTTGGCTCAGCTTTCACTAAATAGTGTTAATGCAAGCTTCTTGGTACATATTGAACTTTGGATTCTACCAAAAAATTATTTTCCCCTCAATATGTAGACTTTTTTCTTCCTGAACGAAATGGCACTGTGGTCTCAATTCAGTGGGTTTTTTTCATTTTACTATTTGCACACACACAAAAAAAATAATTTGAAGGTGGCTTCACAGCATTGCAGGACAATGAAAGGTGGCAATAAAATGAAAGCTGAGGCACAAATGGCACAACACGAACGAGTGTGGCCATACGGTGTAAAGAAACACAGCTATTGTGAGTGTCGCCATCATTGGTTTCATATGGAACCATTTTTTATTGAGGATGAGTGTAGCCATCATCGGTAATATGGTTACAAAGCCCCATGACGACTACACTCACCAGCAGGAGTGAAAGGGTTAATGATAATGTCGGGTCGATCAAAAGCTGATGCCAATCTCTTTCTGTGTGCTCTCTGTTGACATGCTGCCAGATGCCCCTGGTTCCAGCTTCGTGCTGGCACGCTGATCAAGCAGCTTGCAGGCACGATGTCACTGAGGTGGGCTCTTGCTTTAGCTGCTCTCTGCTGCACTGCACCTGGCCCTGATTAAATTGTTATAACGAGACTTTTCAGCAAGGTGGTACCGAGCCGCATATACCGAGGCATAGGACTTTCGCATCTATGTCAGGGCCAGTATGAGGACCATCGCTGCACATACTTCCCGCAGCTGTTACTTTACGAGCATCTGACCTTAGCAGGAGAAAGGAGCTTCATTGGAGTTATCCAGCATTGTAATGTAAACATGCGTGATGACTCTACAGAGCTTTTGAATGTCTTAACAGCAATAAGATGACTTATTAAAGGGATACTAAAGGCTGATAACAGTTTCTATCAGAGTGAAAGCTTAATGTGTGACAACGTCTGAAATGGTATATTATCAACAGCGGTGCCCTGCTTACTGAGAAATTAAGCTAAATGTATCAAGCCGTGGGCCCCATGAGTGAGATATTTTGGAAATGATTCCGATCACGTGAGAGCGACCAACTACAATTAATAACTAGTAATTGAACTAGCTGCAATAAAAGAAGAACCTTCCATGCGTCAAGAGACATAATAAAATGCTGCTTGTCTGTTTCTGTTTGATTTACAAAAAAAGAACCACCGGGAATTACTATTAGGAATAGTGCGAGTAGTTCAAAAGTTCCATTTTTGCCTGGTTCAACTGGACAGGTGGTGCCATCTAGTGGAGCCCAGTTGAATCAGGCACACCCGCCATCTTAGAAGCTATGGTAGAAAATTGTTCAGTGGCCGTTGTTGCTGCTGTGGTTCCCGCTACTTTCGCTCTGCTGCTATTAGTGTCGGCGGCCACGCGGTAAAGCCGAGTAACATTGTGCACGGCAACAGTGACGCGAGATGGACGACTTTCAGGCGGGGTAATCGAAGTGCTCTAACCCAATGCGGGCCACTAGACCGTGATTTTATTTCAAAGTAAGCACTTCCTTGGCACCGAAGTAGTCGTACAACATCGATTTTATGTTTGCCTTTAGTGCCCCTTTAATATATGCCTGCATTGGGGAGCCCTACACAATGCAAGAGGGGACAAGCAGAAAGTGTGCTTAATTTTTCTGCATGTCTCTTCTTTCTCATGTGTTGTACTGTTTCCCAATTTGCGCATTTGCCAACAAGTCGTTAAATTGAAGCAACTTGTCCTTCAAGGTATTCTCTTTAAGATGAAAAATTGGCTTGTATTAGCTACTATGATCTGAGTAGGCATATTTTCTTTTCCTACAAGCAATTCATTTTTCACGTTCTTAAGAAAAAGATAGAAGCACCAGCTGAACTGGCACAACATTCACTCTGCTCGGATCTTGCATGGATCGGCACTAATTCGGCATGAGAGCACCTGCCTTCGCACCCTTTTTCAACACCCTTATATCATCTCTCTTGTTTTAAAGCACGTGCAAAGTAGGGGTGTCATCAACTCGATTTACTGTTGGTGATGCAGCGTCTGGAGGAGCAGATGAACGACCTGATAGAGCTGCACCAGAACGAGATGGAGAACCTGAAGCAGGGAATGGCTGACATGGAGGAGAAGGTTCAGTACCAAAGCGAGGAGCGACTGCGAGACGTCCAAGAGCTTCTCGAAAACTGTCAGACACGGGTGAGAAAGATGGAACACGCTGTAGGCTCTAAGCAAACGGAAATATTTTAAATGGAAGCACTGCCTCTACTTTCACCCGCCATGGCGGTTTAGTGGTTATGATGTTCGACTGCTGACCTGCAGGTCACGGGGTCGAGTCTTGGCTGCAGCGGCCACCTTTTCGATGGAGGTGAAAATGCGAAAGGCCTGTGTACAGTGGGCAGGTTAATGAGCACCAGATGGTCGAAAGTTTCGCAGTACTCCACTACGGCGTCTCTCATACTCAAATCGAGACTTTTGGATGTAAAATTCTAACAATTATTATTATTATAACTGCCTATGATTGGTTTTGTATTTGCACTCTGCAACCCTGTTCATTTCCCAGTAATCAGAACTCCTGTTAAACGTAACACATTTTCCTGGTCTCTTCAGGTTCTGTTTAACGAGTCTGCAAAGCAAACTAAAATTTTAGTTCCTGGTATTTCTTGCTGCAGTGGTAATACTTTTGTCTAATGGTAAATTAATGCTACGACTATTATTTCTCCTTCTGTTGTTCCGCGTGTTTATTCTCGAGGAGAATGTTTTGTTGTTCATCGATTATCATTGCGTCAGTATTTGTAAGTACACCACGAGTGAATTTTCGCTGTTTATGGGATGTTTGGTACATTTTTATTGATGTACGTATGTAAGCCACAAATAAAAATCAGTAGAATGGTCTGATGGGATCGGTGCTCCAATCCTTCAGTACAGAAACCAAAGGCTCTCGCTGTTCTTCCAGTGGGCTTCTTGTGTATAAGCAAGAGTGTTTTCTAAGAGTGTGTGAATATTCGAAATTTTGAATATTTTTCAAATAGTGTTTGCTATTGAACTTGCACTGGAATTTTGTTGTTCGAATTATTCGAACTTCTCAAAGAGAAATACAGCCAACGACCAATTCGAAGTTACCCCTTCAGACTTTCAATATTCCTGACCTCATCACGCTCTTGTATCAAGGCAAAGCTGCCTTTCAAGCTCCGCTATAGTTGCAAATCAAGAAGAAGAAATGGACATGGGCCGGGCATGTAGCACGTAGACAGGATAACCACTGGTCATTAAGGGTAACTAACTGGATTCCTAGAGAAGGCAAGCGGGTTAGGGGGAGACAGAAGGTTAGGTGGGCAGATTATATTAAGAAGTTTGTGGGTATAAATTGGCAGCAGCAAGCACAGGACCGAGTTGAATGGCGAAACATGGGAGAGGCATTTGTCCTGCAGTGGACGTAGTCAGGCTGATGATGATGATGATAGTTGCAAATCTGTTGACTCAAGAAAATGCTGGTTCCAACATGAAATATGTGCAAGAGATGGGGGCACAGTTAATGCTGTTTTGGACCTGATATTCGGGCAGGAAATCTGAAAAATGGGACGCCGAAAATGTTCAGCATCCAATATTTCAGATGTTCTTATATATTAACGTCTATATATTCCGGGCTGGAAGGAAGCACACCCTTGTCCACCACATTAGTTGGGCTTCCACAGAAGTTGAAAGAGGAAGAGAGGCTGGGGAAATAGCATCTTTGCCTTTCACCTGCAAAGTGTTGTCAGCAACACTTTGGTTGCACCAAATCACGTGCCTAAATACAATGTGGCCTCTGCATTGACAAATTCTTGATAAGACAGCTATGAAACTCGACTGCGCTAGCGCTTCATCAACCTAGCAAAAAAAAAAAAAGAACACATTCATGTTGCTATGTCGTAAGAATATGCTTTGGCATCATCTTCAACTTTTTTTTTTCTGCAATTTCACTTCGAAGTAGTATTCTAAAAATATTTGAAAAATATTCTATTTAATTCGCACAGCTCTAGTGTTTTCCATAACATTAATGGTTGTCACAGCGCCCAATAATTTTTCTTGATTAACTCTTTCATGCACAGAACTTCATTTTTGGAGGGAAACAGAGTCTTATTGAAGGAATTGTGAAATCTACTGCAGAAAATAATTTTCTCACAAGAAACACAAAATCGGCAATAGTATTGGTTCAAAAGGCAGGTGACCACGATCCAGTAAGGGTCTCCTGGTCACTTTTGGTGAAAGTACAGCTCTCCATTTCTATGGTCCTTATCATTATCTACTCATACAACATGCTCTCCTGCACTATCAACGTAGTAAATCATCATCATCATCATCATCATCATCATCATCATCATCCTGACTACGTCCACTGCAGGACAAAGGCCTCTCCCATGTTCCGCCAGTTAACCCGGTCCTGCGCTTGCTGCTGTCAAATTATACCCGCAAACTTCTTAATCTCATCTGCCCACCCAACCTTCTGTCTCCCCCTAACCGGCTTGCCTTCTCTGGGAATCCAGTTAGTTACCCTTAATGACCAGCGGTTATCCTGTCTACGCACTACATGCCCGGCAAATGTCCATTTCTTCTTCTTTATTTCAACTATGATATCCTTAACCCCCGTTTGTTCCCTAATCCACTCTGCTCTCTTCTTGTCTCTTAAGGTTACACCTACCATTTTTCTTCCCATTTCTCGCTGCGTCGTCCTCAATTTAAGCTGAACCCTTTTTGTAAGTCTCCAGGTTTCTGCTCCGTAGCTAAGTACCGGCAAGATACAGCTGTTATATATCTTCCTCTTGAGGGATAGTGGCAATATACCTGTCATAAATTGAGAGTGCTTGCCGAATGTGCTCCACCCCATTCTTATTCTTCTAGTTACTTCAATCTCGTGGTTAGGCTCTGCGGTTATTACCTGCCGTAAGTAGACGTAGTCTTTTACAACTTCAAGTGCACTATTACCTATCTCGAAGCGCTGCTCCTTTCCGAGGTTGTTGTACATTACTTTCGTTTTCTGCAGATTAATTTTAAGACCCACCTTTCTGCTCTCCTTGTCTAACTCCGTAATCATGAGTTGCAATTCGTCCCCTGAGTTACTCAGCAATGCAATGCCATCGGCAAAGCGCAGGTTACTAAGGTATTCTCCATTAACTCTTATCCCTAACTGTTCCCATTCTAGGCTTCTGAAAACCTCCTGTAAGCACGCGGTAAATAGCATTGGGGAGATTGTGTCCCCCTGCCTTACACCCTTCTTGATTGGTATTCTGTTGCTTTCTTTATGAAGCACTATGGTAGCAGTTGATCCCCGGTAGATTTCTTCCAGAATGTTTATATATACTTCATCTACGCCCTGATTCCGCAGTGTCTGCATGACGGCTGATATTTCTACTGAATCAAACGCCTTCTCGTAATCTATGAAGGCTATGTATAGTGGTTGGTTATACTCTGAGCATTTCTCTATTACCTGATTGATAGTATGAATGTGGTCAATTGTTGAGTAGCCTGTTCGAAATCCTGCTTGTTCCTTTGGTTGATTAAATTCTAATGTTTTCTTTACTCTGTTAGCAATTACCTTTGTAAATAGCTTGTATACTACAGAGAGCAAGCTGATCGGCCTGTAATTCTTCAAGTCCTTGTCATCTCCTTTCTTATGTAATAAGATGATGTTAGCGTTCTTCCAAGACTCTGGTACCCTTCCCGTCAAAAGACACCTCGTAAACAGGGTGGCTAGTTTTTCTAACACAATCTGTCCTCCATCTTTCAGCAGATCTGATGTTACCTGATCCTCACCAGCAGCTTTGCCTCTTTGCATGCTCTCCAAAGCTTTTCTGACTTCTTCTATCATTACTGGTGGTGTGTCATCTGGGTTACTGCTAGTTCTTATAGTATTAAGGTCGTGGTTGTCTCAGCTACTGCACAGATCTCTGTAAAACTCCTCCGCTATTTTAACTATCCTATCCATATTGGTAGTTATTTTGCATTCTTTGTCCCTTAGTGCATACATCCGACTTTTGCCTATCCCAAGTTTCCTCTTCACTGCTTTGACGCTTCCTCCGTTTTTCAGAGCGTGTTCAATTCTCTCCATGTTATACCTTCTTACATCGCATACTTTACGTCTATTAATCAACTTCAAAAGCTCTGCCAGTTCTATTTTGTCTGTTGTACTTGACACTTTCATGATTTGATGCTTCTTAATTAGGTTCTTCGTTTCCTGGGAAAGCTTGATCAACTTGATAAAAATTTATATCTATAAAACTATCTCGGTTCCACCATCTAGCACGCCTTGAGGACGACAGCCGGAAGAAAGCAAACGTAACATGTCACATGGAAGCCCAAATGAAGTAGCGTCATCTCTGTCAGATTGCCTCCAGCATTTCACCTCCAGAAATGTGCCATTCAAAATGTACCATTCAAAATCTGACACAAGGGGCTCACATGTTTCAAGAGGGGGGAAAAAAAAAATGAAGAAAAGGTGGTTACCTGAGGTGACCGCCGCGATGGAAAGAGTTGAGCCAGCACATTCAGATTCTGGGTGAATTTTCGCAATTGTGTTAGTCTGCCCATCGATCTTGCTTTGTGCACCATGACTGACGGCACTGCTGGCAACGGCATTGCAAGGGGTTCTGCTGCTGCCAGAGCGCACCGTTCCTTCTGCCATGCAAGAGTTGTCTTGCAAGCACTCCGTTGTGGTGCCAACTTGTCTCAGTTGCGTGTAGTTTTAAGACTTTTTGAATGGTCGCGGGGCAGGGCTAAACATTGCTGTAGGCACTATAGCCTTGCTTCCAGCAATAGTGCATTGCCCTTCCAGTGAAACTTTCAGTAGTTCATGGCGAGACTTCATGCGCAAGAAACTGGGCACAGAGAAGAAGACATGGAACCGTCACCCACGTTACTTCAGTTACAATAATTCTTTTGTCACCCACCATGGTCAGCAGCTTGCGTATAGTGCAATGTGTAAAGATGCTCTGACCTGCTGTGGTAATCTAGTGGTTGTGGTGCTCAACTGCTGAACCGAATGTCCCATGATTGAATCCCTGTCATAGCAGCCGCATGCTGGAGGTCGGTGCACTTGGCTTTAGGTGCGCGTTAAAGAACCCCAGGTGGTTGAAATTTCCGGAGCCATCCACTGAGCAGTCCCTCCTAATGATGCGTAGTTTTGGTACGGAAAAGTCCAACAATTAACGTTAACAAGGCACTGTGTGCACGCTTGCAGATCAGCCGCATGGAGCACCAGCAGCATCAGCAGCTACAGCAGCTGGTGAGCCTGGATGCCCTGGACAACTCGCAGGCTCGCGCCCTGGGCCTCAAACTGGTCAACGTCCTGCTCATGCTGCTCCAGCTGGCCCTGCTCCTCGTCTCCACCATAGCCAACATCGCCATGCCCTTCCTGCAGTCCAGGCGAGTACAGGCAGCGTTGCACAGTTAGCTAGTAGTCGCTTGTCTCTGTTGTGCACTGAATGTAAGCTCGCTTATGCTAATTGCAAGACATGTCCTATCGAAGCATAGATTACACAATAATTTAGCAGCTACCCAAGTTCAGTGAGGGATAACGTTTGGTCAAATGTATGTGATGTAATTGTAGAAGAAGCGCAGCATGGATGGGAAAACAAGGCAGAGAAGTATGTAGCACAGGTGTAGAGTCCTGTGTATATCTTTATCTGCTGTTGGTGTCCTGCTGTGCTGATAATAAAATGAAAACTAAAAGGCTCACCAAGATTTCACTCTTTTGAAGTGGCGTATATGTATGCCATCACTTGCATGCACCAGGGCTTCAGGCATCCCCGATATGCTGATGCATGCGCTTTATGCGCTCGAGTCGAAAGGTTATGGATTTATGCACCTGTAAAATATCTCTTTCTTGCAAGTTTAAACACCAGCTGCGCAACTGTGGCTTACAGACCTTGTTTCAAGTTCCATGTTGAGTGACCTGGATCTTGCGACAGTGACCGGAGAAGCCCTCAACACTTAAGCTAGTGTGTGATCGCTAACCGTGAACATACTGCTAGAAACCTTAATATTGTGATCTTTCAGGTCAGCTGCATGGACAATTCTATATCATCCTAGCCAGAAATGGGCCACACAGCTTCAGAAGTAGAAACAGCTTTTAGCTTGCTGGCTTTAATTAGCCAATTAAAACTGAGTAGTGCTGTCAAGTCTATAAAGATCCTAAGGTGCTGGCATCATGTAGAGCATTGTGTTAAGGTGGAGCCCCTGCAGCGGTGTACTATATAATACACTGGCCTTATGAGGAACTTTTCCTGGAGAGACTGTATTTATATTAACTCTATAGTGCCGTGTTTCTTAACTACCAACTGCAAGCTTGTTCTAAATCCTCGGTATTCTTTGTTTCATTTCATTATTGTACACAGGTTACGAATCATCACGACCGCTCTTCTGATCCTGGCCATTGTCTCTGCTGCCAAACAATGGCAAGAACTGTCAGCTTGGTTTCAACTACAACTAAACGAAGCTCTGGAACGTTGGAAATGAGTAAACACCAGGCATTGTCGTCCAGGAAGTGAACTGTCGGAGCCGCACTTGCGCCCAGGGGGCCCCCTCTATGCGTGTGGGTCCCCCGTGACGCAAATTGTGGCTAAAGCATTGCGCGCGGCATGCGCCGGCTCGGAACAACCCCACCTCGAGTCACGTCGAGCCGAGGCATTGGGGTTACATTTGCTACCGAGCAAAAGAAATGGTCCTCGTGCCGAGAATTGCCCAAATCGAAGAGGAGGAGCAGACTTCGTTGTCGCCTGTCGGACAAAAGCTCTGCACTGCTGCTGCGCCCCTGTTTCTTTCTGAACTCTCTACAGAAGCATGTCGTGCACAGTTATGTGTTGTTTCTGACTTCCGTCTTCTCTGCTTTACCCATGTTTCGTGTTGTGCCGTCTTGCGAAGCATTGTGTCGCTGCAGAATCGACTCGCATGGCATCATTTGGAATGGGTACTGTTACGTGATGTTCGGGTCGCTGCTTTACGCGCGATGCCGATGTGGCAGTCATTCCTTTCTTGATTGGTGCCTTACAAGCTGTCATCGTGGAGAGAAGCGATTGTTTGTTGTTGGCAACTCTGCACTTACGAGGTCTATTTGTTTTAGTTTAATGCCCGCTTTTACGAATGAATGCTGACTGCATAGGCTACGCAAAAGCAATGTTAACAATTGCTTTTTAGTTGCGAGAACCAAGACTCTTGGTTCTGTCTCTGTCCTCCCCTTGCACTTAGTTTCAGTGCACTAAAACGCTTCGTGATCAACAGGCTTGGGCAGCTGTAAGTTTATTCTGCGTCCAATCTCTTCACTGCACGGAAAGGAAGCCTTTACTTTGTCGTGCTGCCATTAGTACATTCAGCCGAGCTTCATGGCGAGAATTCAATTCCGGGCGGGCCTGCGATGTCTGGCGGAGTGCGGCACCTTGACAGTTATTGCACTCTAAGACATTCCAAAGCGTATCATGCGAGTAGCTTCAAAGCAGCTGCTACATGCCGGATTCCTGGACTTTGTGCGACGAAGTAGGATTGCGGGTGTCCTTGTCAAGCCTTCAGAGGCGGCGAGCGTGTTGTATACACACTACATATAGAATGATGTATGGGTGTGTACAATATGGAAGTCATTCTTTTAAATATTCTGTGATAAGCGAGCAAAAGGGATTCTAGTGTTGCGGCGTCGACTGTGTGAGCCTCGCCGTCCAAGGTGGGACATTTCGCCACCGCGACGCGGGCCCTTTGGAAAATGCAACACAAAGTGCCCCTTGCTTGATTTGTTTGGGACGTTTGTTTGAGCAGTTCTTCCATGCCGCTGCTTTCCTTTTTTTTCCCCTCCTCCTTAATAGGCCGGGCGAGTGTTTCGCATTTGGACGCGTATTTTGTTATTAACGTGTTTTATGGGCCATCATGTTATAGTGATGACAGCGTCTCTCCGCAATCGCATCGTCTGTTCTTTTCCTCGCACTTAGTGTTCGTTGCAGTGAGGCCCGTGTTGTAGTAAGTGAACGAATTTTGATGCATTCCACATCAGACTGGTGATTATAGCGCATAGGTTGATGTATGTTGTGACTATCGCTTTAATTTTATCTTGGAAATGTGGAAAGTCTCCGTACAACTGTCTTGAGACTGCATCAGTTCAATTTTTTTTATGTAATTGTAAGCACAAAACCAAATGGCCACCACCATTTTATATTGAATAACGTGCATGTGAGACAAACGACAATATTTTAACTGCGCTTAGATTTGCGTGTATTATGCCACAGAGCTAGCACTTGCGGGAAGCAGATGTTGACAGTACTACTAGTAAAAAAAGGTGTGCATTTTCAGGCGGCTGGATAGTAGTGGTTTTGTTTTTTATAGGAATATCTATTGGCTTTGCTGAAATACCAAAGTTTTGTGCTCTTGTCAAACAGGAAAAAATGAGATTGTGTGGAGTGAATACTTTTTAACAGCGTCACGGTGATATTGTTATGCTGAAGTGACCTAGGCTGTTTACTATCTTTGATGATCGATAAGTGCTGTCCTATGTCAGATGGAAAGTTAGGCTATTGGTGAATGTTCTTTTTGTGTCAGTATTGTCACGGTGAATGTAGACGTTAAGTATTTCCGTGTCTAAATTTGATTATTGGCAATGTTTAATTATTCTGACTCATCAGTAAGTGTTTTATGGTTAATAAAAATGGAAAGTATACCTGATTTTAATTTTTTTTTATCCTGTGTTTGGGATGGATGGTTGAGGCATGTAAAACAGTATTGTTGCCAGATGTTTCTGCACTGTAAGCATCGACGTTGTGGCTGCTCTTGCTTAGAAAGTGTCTTCTGAAGGTCTTCAAAACTACGACTTGATAGATCAAAACCAGGCCTAGGTATGAGGTTATGGTAGAAATAAGGCTGCCATGCTTTGCAATGAACAGTCAAGATGAAGGGTAACAAAAAAATGGGGAAGCTACATACTACTATTGAGAGGGCCAAGGAAGGAGTAGAGTTTGTCATTCCCTTTTTCCCCCACCTCCTCACCATCGCGTTCCTTTCCCTGCCCTTGATATACTACTGGCCGCGAGGCCTTCCACTGGAGGAGCTGGTGCTACCATCAACATGACGTACTTAACAGGATCACTGGCCCTGATGTCTGCAACGAGAGCACTGACTCACGTTGAAAACGAAATTTTAGAACATAACCTGCGCTGTTGTTCCGATTAAATGGGGAAGTTTTCCCGCTTTTGCTGGGCACTTCACGATACTTGAAAACATGGAAATGTGTAATTGCTGTCTTTGAAGGTGTTTTATAGACCACTTCGCTGTTTAGAAACACAGGTCCTCGACTGCTACCGATTTTGTGTGCCATTGTAGCATTATGGCCTGAAAAATCTGGGCACGTTTTCTGGAAGTGAAGATAAAGACAAAGTGAGCACAGGTGATAATTTCTATTAGCGACTAGTAGGGATTCATACTTTAGACTGTGCAGCGCGCAAAGGAAAATAATAAAAAGCGACGACAAAGTACGAAAGAAGTGCACACAACGTGCGCCGCCTTTCAACTGAATTTTAAATGCGAATGTATTTAGTCGGTGCATGTTAGGCGTGTGTCGGTGTCCGCGCGCCGGCAGCTGTTATCTCAGCTCTCCGTCTTCCATAGCAACAGCTGCGGGCGCGTGCACGTATCCTCGCCCCTAGCAACCGGAGCAGGCGGTGAGGGCGGAGTAGCGGAGATTTGAGAGAAAGAGCGTGCTGTGGCATCTAAGGGCGCTCATATCGCGGAAGCTCGGCGGAGCTCCCGCGTGTGTAGAGAGAGTGTAGGAGAGGGTAAATGCAGTGCTTCGCTGCTCCTCTCGCCGTTCGCTCTCTCTTTCCTGCGCTGCAATCACACGTTCTCTCGCTCGTATGTATATATAAATGGAGTGAAGCGCGCACCTCTTGACCGTTCGCTGGCTGATGAATTTGTAAATAAATGGTTAAAGTACAAATCTTCATCTCGTCATTAATTCATGCCATTAAAATTACTACGCCGCGTACTATCGGTGCAAGAAATGCATTCACATTTCCTCACGATTTCCTTCGGGGCGAGGGGGGGGGGGCATTTTTTTATTCGGAACACCCGTCGAGGGCCGCAACTAGGGGGAGTTTGGAGTGGGGGAGGGTTCTAACAACCCCCAAAATTTTTCATGTTTTAACTTTTTGGGTGATACTAACGTATTCAGAAGTCTTCACATATACATCGAGTTGCCAAAGTTGACCTTTCTACACATCGATACCACCCGAAAAAAAAAAATAAAAAATTCTGGCTACGGCCCTGCACCTTCGTACGAAAATGTGGCGAACGAAAAAACGAGCACATCAAAAAGTTTTCTTTTTTTCGGTCACATATCAGGCTTCAACTTGAGCCATAGCTTTAGAGTAGTGCTCTTAGGTGCCCGTTCCTGCGATGAGCAGTGACGTAACCGATAGTGCGAGCAAGAACGGAAGAGAGCAGAAAAAAAAAAAAAAGGCTGCGCATCTGCGTGTTTTGCTGCAAAGGTGTCTAGATAGAGAGAGAATATTGACGTTCTGCGCGAGAAAATCGGTGAGTGGGATCCTTAGTCCGGGATCCCATTGGCGTGGGCCGCTGTGAGTTGGAGGAGGAATAAACTTTATTATTCATAAAGAGAAGGGGAAATGGGGGAAACCAAGTTTGACGGGGGCTAGGTTGGGGCCCAAGGGGCCGCAACACTAGCAGAGCAGTACGCCAGCTTGGCTTGTATATGCAAATTCGGGCTCCTTATGGACCTCTCCCAGGCTTCCGGTGAGGGAGATGGCTGCAGGAGCTTCTCGAGTGGAGGGTTGTCGGGGCAACCCCATAATACATGGTATTGTCCTGCCTGTGCTAGGCCACAGTTATCACACTTGTGTAGCTTTTCATATTTCACTATCGCGGCCAGCCTCCCCGGGCTGAGTATAAAATGAATCTGAGTCCTTCGCAGTGTAGTCGCTTGGGCCCGGGTTAATGCTGCAATTGGAGGTGAATAAAGCCTTCTTTGTTCTCGGTGCCGGCTGAGCCGGTCTCCGTAGCTGAGCGCCAGGTCATTCGGATTTGGTTCCTGGGACCGCATCACTGCCCGGTTTATGTTCCCTCGGGCTGTCTGGTGAGCGGCCTCATTTCCCAGGTTCCCACAGTGGCCCGGAACCCAGACGAGCTTGATTTATTGTGTAGGTCGTGCTAATTCTTGCAGTGCCGTTCATATGCCTTGATAACCGACATCCAATCCTGCTTTTTTAGATATAGACGCCATCTGGCCGTGATTTCAAAAAACTGAAGTTTTTCTAGAAGTAAGTAAGTAGGTGCTCCTAATCCCTTTTGGCACAGGGCAGGCGCCAGCAGCGCCACAGGACAAAGTTGTGCGCTTCAACGCACATCCATACACACGCACACACACATCACCAGTCAGGCGCTTGCCGCGCCACCGTCAAAAAAAAAAAAAAAAAAAAAAACATTTTGTGTTTTACACGCACTTCACGCGAACACGCACTCACACGTTTTCCACTTTACTGTTCGAAGAAAGAAAGGTCTGGTAGTAAATTGCCAGTTTCGCCACCAGGGGAAACGTGCCCTCGGCCAAGTCTATCCAGTGGCGTCGGCGTCGTTTAGATATTTTCTGTCGGCCCTTCGTTGCGCTGGACACTGTCGGGGTGTTTGTCCACCTGCCAGCACAGTCTGTCCCAGAGTTTTAGACGTCGCTTGGCACTCTCGGTGTGTTCGACTCGGGTGTCGACGGGATCATCTGGGAGACCCAGATATTCCGCCAGGTTTATCTTGGGTAGGTCCCTCGCTCCGAGTCGCGGGCAATCCATCAGGATATGTTGGATGGTTTCTTCCGTGGCCCCGCATAGGCGGCACGACGGGTCCGTGTCGAACAGTTCCCAATGCCGCTTCCGCGTGGGCAGTGACCCCGTCCTGGCTTGGAACAGGAGGGCGCTTTCCCGGTCGCCCCTGTAAAATGGCTCACGGTCTGGAGCCTGCTTGTATTCGAGGTATAACTGTAGGCTCCTTTTCTTTGCCGCCGACGTGCGCCACATCTCTGTGCTGGCTTCGGTTATAGTGTTTTTTGTTATTATACGCCATTCTCGTTCCGATTTTGCTTCTTCCAGTTTTGTGTTATGGCCGAATTTATTTTCCAGAGAAGCCAGTCGTTTCATCCACTGTGTTTTTATGCCCCTGTATCGAAGGTGTAGGTATATGCGCTGGCTGTAATTTGTTTCTGGTAGAAACTTTAGCCGGCCCGCATATTGTATTTTTGACCTTGCTTCGCGTGCTTCGAAAGTTGACCAGGCCAACTCCCCTGTTACTGCTGCGTTTGCTGTTGCAAAGCTGCCTCCCAGTAGCCAGCGCCCCAGTTCATTTTGGTGGCGGTCCAAACATCGCACTGTTTGGGTAGAGTACGCCAATGTGTCACCTGCGTAGGTTATTGCAGGCACGGCAAGAGTCTTCCAAAGTGTGCGGCCTACCCTGTAGGGGTTGTAGGAATGCCGTGACAGGAGCCACACCCTACCTTTTAGGCGGTTGGATTGTTTTAGGAGTAATTCTTGGTGTTTGTCAAGGTAATTCTTTTGGTCTGATATTGTTATGCCTAAATATCTGTATGTTGCTGTTTTCTTGATGGTGTTGCCTTGGATGGTGAATGTTATGTCTTTGTCATCAATGTTTATGCCCATCCATTGTGTTTTGTCAGTGTTGAATGTGAGGCAATCTTCGTGGGCTACGCGAGAGCATATGTCGAGGAGATGTTGCAGGTCCGCTGGGGATTCAGCCAATAATACGATGTCATCGGCAAATGCCAAGCATGAAATTTTAGTGTAGATTTCTTGGCGCTCAGTTGTTACGGTGGAAAGACGTAGCCCTGGTCCTTCTCTATTTACTTGTTCTAGTAGGCTGTTAATGTAAATATTGAATAATGTTGGCGATAGTGGGCACCCTTGTTTAAGTCCAATATTTTGTTGCACCTGTCTAGATTTATATTTGCCCAGTTCATACACTGCCGTACACTCTGCATATAGTGCTTTTAGTAATTTGATGAAGTCTTCCTCAATATTAATTTTTTCTAGCTTCTCCCACAGTCGTGAGTGCGGCACTGAGTCATATGCTTGTTGTAGATCCAGGTATGCCAGGTATAGTTGAGATTTGTCTCTGTTTTTCATTTCTATTGCCTGGGTTAGGGTAAAGATATGGTCACTTGTCCGTCTGTTTGGGCGAAATCCATTTTGCGATTCTGACAAGATTAAGGTTTTTTCACAGTGGTTTTGTAGCCTGCGATTCAGGATTGTATTGAAGAGTTTCAGAATGCTACTCAGTATTGTTATGGGGCGATACGCCCCAATGTCACTTGTTTCCTTTCCCTTTCCCTTGTGAATCAGCTTTACCCGGCTTTCTTTCCAAGTTCTTGGTATTTTTCTGCTTGCCAGAATGTCGTTGAGGCAGCCGCGTAGCATTTCCTTTGCCTCTGTTTTGAATGCTTTCAGGAATTCGTTGGGTATATCATCGAGTCCTGTTGCTTTCTGGTTTTTTAGATCATTTATGCGTCTCTTTAGTTCTAGTTTAGAAATTGGTCCAGTCAGCTTTTCTTCTTCAGGTGTGCTGGTCTTGTCCTTTTTTCTACTGCTGATCTGGGGTGGTGGATCTACTGGATTGGTTTGCATATTTTTAAAATGTTTAGTTATGTGCTGTTCAATTTCTTCTTTGGTATGTAGAGGAATGCTATTTTCAGTAAGTAGTATGAGTGGATCTTCCTGAAGGGTGTCCTTTGGTTCCAGTGTCCTTATGTATGCCCAAAACTTCTGACTGTAATGGTTACGATCCTTATGCAGGTTTTCTTCTTCTTTTTGGAATTTCTGGTCTATCTTTTTTGCGGCCATTTCCTTTACTTTTCTTTTTTGGGCCAGGTATTCCTTCCAAATTACCTCTTTTTCTGTCGACTCATTGGGCGTATGACGGTGCCTTCTGGATAATTCTTTGCGAATGCGAATTTCTGTCTTCAGTTCTCCATCAAACCAAGGTGTGTTTCTGGTCCTTTTTTTTTCACTAGTTTTCCCAATGGTTTCTTGTGCTACTGACAGGCATTTTTCTGCGAATTCCTCGTATGTTAGAGGTTCTGTTAATGTTGACTCGAGTTTATTGGAAAATTCATCCAGGCGCTCTTGCTCTTTCACTCGCCAGTGAGCTTTTGTAGTTTCAGGCCGGTTTACTCGATGGGGTTGATGGCGTCTGAGGCACAGTTTCATTCGGTTGTGGTCACTTCCACAGCTGTTTGTTTTGTCTTCGTCTATGTACAGAGCTGTGATGTTTATATCTTGCCTTACTACCTCTTGATTGTAAAGTATGTAGTCTATAGCAGATTTGTTAGCTCTGCGTGACCATGTGTAGGTGCCTTCACAAGCTGGATGGAGGTTTGCTATTTGTAGGTTGCATTGTTTAATTAATTTTCGGAAGCCAGCAGCATCTTTTTCGTGACCATCCAATTCTACTATGTGGCAGTTGAAATCTCCCATCAGTAGTACCGGTTGGCCTTTGTAGGTTTCTTCAATGTCTTTCTTGAGGCATGCGTAAATGCTGTCATTCCACTTTTGTTCCTCGAGGCCTGTTGCCATGTATATGACACAAATGTACAGGTCACGTGTGTCAATCTTTATTTTTATCCACATGTGTTCCTTGTCCTGGCAGTCCCCATTTACCGTGCTTCTCTTCGGTGTAATAAAACCAATGCCTCCACCCCGTTTTTGTCCTTTACTTCTGTTCTTTCCTTGCCATACTAGCCCCGGGAGCAGAGGTTGTTCGTCGTCCCGCAGGTGAGTTTCCGTTAGAGCGTAGATATCTATTTTTTGTCTGTTCACTTGGTCTTGGAGTTCAGCCCACTTGAGTTTGTTTGTTCCTTGCATGTTTAGTAGGCATATGGTGAGTTCTTTTTTCACTTCACTCTGCTTTGTTCTTCTGTTTCTTCTTTTTCTGGAAAGTGATTGACAATGATCTCTGGAGGACTGAAATTGGGGGGGGGTTGTGCGTATGGTTTTGCCTGCTTGGTTGCTTACCAGTGCCGGTTTCTCTGTCCTAGTTTGCCTAGGGCTGTTGTCATTGCTTTCAGTAGCGTTTGCACTGTCCTTTGATCTGGTCTTGTTGATCGTCTCCAGTGTTGTGGGCGCGTTGGTTGTTTGTCCCATAAAAAAGATTTAATGGCCTCACCTAGTTGGCTGCCAACCTGGTCCGCTGCCTGTTCCGAGTAGTGGATATCATCCAGGTGATCTGCGGTTAGCTGGGCGGCTGCTGACATAAACCGCACACTGGGGCCCAAGGCTGTACACGCCGTTTGAACTGCCGTGTTCCATGTTTGGCATGCTGTAGCAAATTGTTGACCCCTTGCTTTCGGTTCAGGGATGGCACTGACTATGTAGTGGTGTTTGGGTGTCTTTTGGCTCCAGTAAGTCAGTTGTTGCTTCAGGTGGTCAGTGGTCTTTTTAATGTCTGCTTTATTTAAAAGATCAGTAGTACCTACATGTATTATTAGTTGCAGCTCTGTGTTGGTGGCATTTGCCTTCTGAATTTCTCCTTCAGCTCGGTGAAGTGTTTCTTCAAGATTGGCACCAGATTTTGTAGTGATGCGTAGTCTTTGATCATGTATAGCTTTACGGAGGTGCTTTTTCAATCGATGGGCATTGGAGTCGCCTAGGACTACAGTGCGTTTGCTTTGTGGTGGATGGTCATTTGACTGCATTTGAGGATAGGGATGTTTCTGTTTATGGTCAGCGCTGAGCTGCTGCTGTTTCTGGCTGGTGTTCTCTGTTTTCAAGGGTCGGCCTTTTTTGCCCACCTGTGTCCCAGGATTGCCTTCCTCTGCTAGCTCAACTGTGTGCTCAATGTCTTCACTTATCCTGCTTGTGCCCTGTGATGGAATGTCTTCCTTCCACTGGCTGCGAAATTGCTTGTCTGAGGGGTGTTTTGGCTCTGGTGTCCCGGAGTCGTGTCGAGGAGTTGAGGTAGCCTGGTCTCCGTTTTCTTGGGCGTCCTGAGTACTGTTTGTCTGTTCGAGTTTTTTTATTTGGGTTTGGAGGGTACCAATCTCTTCCTCGAGTTTTTCACGCAAGTTGCGCTCTGTGCTCAGCAAAGTGTGTAGGTTTTGCCTATCTATTTTAGCTTCCGCTTGAGCAGCTTCCCACTCGGCCTTTATTTGGCTAATTTGTTGTGAGTGTTCGGCACGCAGTTTTATTTCTTGAAGTGCGATTGAAGCCTGCATTGCTGCGAGTCTCGTGCAGAGGTTGCACGTGTATCTGCCTGCCTGGGCTTCTTGTGTGCTGGAGAACGGGGTGTCATCAATGTTTGCCCATTCTTGGCAGGTCTCACATTCTACCATTACTGTTCCGTCCGACGAGTCCTCCTCTACACGGGCACTGGTTCCTTTTGTTGGGGCACCTCGGCGAGTCCGGGTCATGTTGCTATAATTTCTCATAAAATGGTAGTGTTATTTTGTGTAGGTGTGATGTTCGATTTGTGTTGTTGTTCTGCCTCTATTTGCTATATGTTACCGATAGGCTATTCTTAAGGCTGGGCACCAGTTTCTATTTGAAATTGCCGCCTGGGAGAGTTCCGAATTTAGTTATGTTTGCCGGGACATAGGTGGCGCATGTTGTCCGTTTGCTTGTCGTGCGGGTCTCAGTGCGTTAGGCCTAGGTGTTCAGGTTTGTATTGCGCTGGGTAATATGCCGTAATGCATGTCATCACGTACCAAGTGCGTCTTGACAGGCCCGGGGTTTTCATTGGTCCGCCGATTGCATTCTTGAAGGTGGGTCGCTTCGCTTTGCCGCTGATGTTTACACGATCACCACAAGCACGCGCACACTGCAACACAACCACCACTCACCACCAGACACACTCGCACAGCCACCGGTAGATGGCAGCACCATGTCAATTTAGTCATAGGTTTTAGCATTATTTTTTAGTTTTTGTAGCTTTAGGGAAGTCAACGCCTCATAGAAAAAAATATGCCTGCCACGTCGCTCTTTTTTCAATTGGGAGCTTTCTACCAGCACGCAATCTCGGAGGACACGCTTTCTGCCACGTGTTGTGACTGGCCGCCACAAGAGTTACTGTATATGCTTCCTAAAGGTAGCATATACAGTATCTTTAGCTGTCGTGTGAGACCGCTCAGACAAGTGACATTACCGTACCGCTCTCTCACGCGGCATCACAGCTGCTCGGAGGCAACTGTGAAAGCATTGCTGTGTTCACAGGGGGCGGCCGTTAAAGGCGCTCACCTACGTACGTAGGCGAGCGTACGTTCCCAGGACATAATTAGTACGTTCCCAGGACATAAGCTGGAAGGAGTGCTGAGGCAAGCGAGTGCAAAACTCACAACTAAAGCTAATAGACGAAACATCGTGGTAATTGCGGGTGATCTCAACGACGTCTTGAACAAAGAATCGGCAGGACTAGCGTCCACATTGGCCAAATTTAGGGGTGCATGACATGCCCGCCATTTCCTTTCAGGTACAGGTAGTGGTATGCAAGATACCGGAGGTACCGGTGCGTGACGGCAACCTGCAAAGAGCGGTTGTTGACACAAACAAGGAGATATGGCAGATGAGTCGAAAGGCGTTGAGGTAGTCGAAATAAACAGACTGGTGCATAGGTGGGGTGGTTTTCAACGAGACAGTTCACTTCGATAGAAGACTTGGTCATGAAGTGCATGGATTGGCGACTTGCAGGACGCGAAGCAGAGATGTTCCGTGCAGGGGATTTTCCTTATTTCGGGAATGTTCGCCTGTCATTTTGAGCAGAGGGAAAAAGGTAATCTTTGTAATATTGCAGGAAATTTCAGGAAATGTCAAAATAAGTGCTCACAGTGTGCCGGCCTTCATCTGCTCTAATCGGTTCTGTCGTCTACACCACGCAAGCACAGCCCTTCAGATTTGTTTTTGATATTTACGCGGTACGATTTCCAGTTCACTATTGGTGAACTAAATATTTGCAGTGTACTAACAGTATAAAAATTTTAAAAAGTTATGCTTTTGTTGTGCGGCAGTGGAGCGGCTATTCATGATTGCAAAAGTCGCCAGTACGTCAGACACGTGTAATTATAGTATGCGTGTGCGTGGACGGGGGCGGAAATTAGTACTGTTGTGCAGAGAAATATGCTGGGAATTTTGTCAAAGTTTGCATAGAAAACTCCCCAAAATAGGGAATCGTCATGTCTCTGAATGGGAATGGACCATATGCAAAATTGCTTTGTGCTCTGGCAACACTGTGAATTTCGACCCTGCCGCCATTTTAATGCGGGCGAGCGGTTGACGGCAACGCGTTCGCTAGTACAGCCGTACGACTCCTGAATACTTGCTTCATTGTGCTGAGCTATTGCGATGGCCACAGCAAGACGTTTCCCAGTGCTCGAACATTTGATGTGGACAAACTGTTTAGGAATCTTGCCACATCTTGCCACTTGTATGTCATTGCATCTTTCGGAAAGTGGTGGAAGGATACCTACAAGATATAAGCAAACAAACATTCAGTGCGACGCCACGAGCTAGATTTCTCTTAGCTGTTTAAACGATTGTTGTTTACAAACACAGGCACTATCACAAATTCATCTCACAGGAAAATAGAGGTCACACTTATATGTGCATTGCAGGACTAATGATGCACTTGTGATGTCACCCCCTCCCCCTCAGTTTTTTTTCTGTGCACACTCCCGTTTCTTACCAGCCTTTCCTAGATATGGCCCTTCACAGCAAGCCTTAAGAGGCATTAGTCACTTGTGGACACTCGGGGGAATTTAAATCAAGTATTTTAGATGCGGAGCATCTTATACTCGCGCCTTGTAGTGCGCCGTCCGCGCCGTCCGCACCGCTTCTCGAACATTCGACAGCTGACGCGCGCGCATGCGCCGTCGCGCCGTCGCCCACTCTTCCACCATCTGTGCATCCCTTCCTCCTCTACACACCGCGCGCGCTTCACTCCTCCACCATCTGTGCACCCTTCCTCCTCTACACACCGCGTTCGACATCTACAATTCTCCTGATTCTCCAGTGGACGCGCATGTGGCGTCGCGCTTCGAGAACATTCAACAGCTGACAGTGCATGCGCCGTCGTGCTGTATATATACTCAAGGTCGGCGCTCGCTCGCTCAGTTGCCGCTCGTCGGTTGGTTTGTACGGCGCGTCGACGTCCAAGGTCGCGGTGAAATGAATTCCAACGAATCCACAAACACAATGATCGACGTCCCTTCGACCAGCGCCGCCCTTTCGCATACGTGTGTACGTGTTCACTCATTTAACACCCCCTCCTACAACCACGTTAACCAATTTAGCCATCGACCCAAGTAAGTCGCAATTTAACACCCCATTTCACAACCACGTTAACCAATTTAGCCATCGACCCAAGTAAGTCGCACTTTAACACCCCGTTAACCAATTATATGGTCCGCATCCTCCTCAGTGTTCCCCCGAGGGAAGCTGCGAGCATTTTTTTTTATATCTAAGTAGCTTTAAAGGTTTCTAGGAGCTGCGAGTGTAAGGCAGCCAAAATGCTGAATCCCATACAACTAAGTTATGGCTGTCTCCACAGCTGTATGTTTTATAATGCAACATGAAAGATTTTTCAAGTGCGGTGAGTTGCAACACAAAAAACAGCTGCAACGCAACTGAACCAAAGAGACTAAAATGCAGAGAATGAATCCCGTCTTACGAATAAATAGGACTGCCGTGCTCTGAACTCATGCAGAACGTTATTCAGTCAGCCCTGGCGATACTCATAGTGCCAGTTTTCGAAAACTACGGCAGTGCGCCCCGCTATCTTTTCGATTTTATTTCGTTGGTAAAGGAAAATCAGTGAGAGAGGCCCCAATGAAAAAGTTGCGTCAGCACACATTGGGGGAATTGAAGTTAAGTGCCTGAGCAGATAATTTTCTGTTACAAAGTGGGCATAGCCCTTATCTTCCGAACGACTGTTTTATTGCTGCGCGGTGACCATACTTACGGACACAACGGAGCTTGAACGCGGACAAGCAACCGAGCTGCCTTTCTAGGATGCGTGTACGGCATGTTACTCAGAGTAGCGGAAGCTCTGCACGTCTGAGTGCGCAATCACCTTCAAAAATAACATTTCTACGTCGTCTACCTACATGGTGTAATCTCGTCACAACAAAGCCCATCTTAACAGTTCGGTTCTGTCGCACTAGTTACCCCACCAGCAGTGGCGGAATCTCTATTTAAATGCAGGGAATCACCGGGGCTCTTCGATTTACTATCTCAGACTCACCGCGTGTAGTCCGCGGGTAGTCCGAGGCTTCCCTGAAGTCATAAGATAATTTGAATGCCGCACAGCTTCTCAGCGAGTTCGAGACGGTAAATCGAAGAGCACCACTGTCGTGTAGAGGCCCGACGTAGTGAAAACACCTAGCCGCAAAGCTGACAAACCTATAAAAACACGGCCTGTTCGCGTAACACAGAAAAATGGTTAGTCCTGCATTGCTCTCGTGCAGCCCGCGCACCGCGGAGATACATGCATCCTAGACTGTGCCCATAAAGCTTGTGCACGCCATACCCTGTTTTGCGTTTAAATGATCGCTGCAAAATTGTAATTCATGCCACACACCTTGCTCCCATCGCTGTCTGTGACTCCGCGCTGCTTGCACAGCAGCACACAGCAGTGTACTGGCATTTCGCCAGCAAAAAAATTATGACTGCGACAGTCGAAGCGTTGAAACGGGTACGTTCGCATGTTGGTCGTTCGCGCGTAGTGGTGAAGCCTCGCCAGCATCAAAATGGCGGATATGGTACCTGCTGCGTTCACTAGATGGCGCTGTTAATTTCGCATATTGCCAATTATTCGGTGTAGTACGGAACATCACTGACGCGGAGTAGCTTTTTCGGGGGGCACGCGTGCCCCCCGAAAAAGGATAGATAGTAACGTCCAGGATAGATAGTAACGAGGAAAACAACCAGGGGTACTCTTTGACAGGTGGTATATAGCGAAAAACTAGAGAAAACGTAAAGGAAAGGAAAAGGCACGTGTTACAATTATAATTGAAATGTTAATGTAACTTATAACTGCATTGTTAGTGCAGCTATAGTTACATTAACATGCAGGGTGGCAGAAAAAAGGCAAAATGGTTAGAGATTGAGCAGCAGTTAAACAAGTAACATATAGGTGTGTATGTGGTTACGGAAACGCACCTTAGCGACTTGGAAGAGCCCCCACAGATTCTGAATGAGAAGGATGCAACAGGATCATACCAAAAAGGAAAGGGGGGGGGGTGTTGGAATGCTAATCCATAGCAAAGCCAAATGGGACAGAGTGAAGCAAACGTGTTCACAGGACCTCTGGGTTCCGGGCACAGTAGGGCGAAAGAAAACGTGGCTAGGCGTAGCTTACTTGTGGACAGGGAATAGCTGCAAGGAAAGGAATTTGGAGATATTGAATCGCATAGGCGCCGATATTAAAGAATTTAGTCATGGGGCCGAAATAATCCTTTTAGGGGACATGAATGCTCACAGACAGGATCCTTGACGGATATTCAGACACCAATGGCAGGATAGATCTCTACGATCAACATAGTCTTGAGATAGTTAATGCGGGGCCTAAGTGTGAGGGGCAGATCACGAGGGAGGTTGGACACAGGCAATCGAGCATTGATTATTGTCAGAGTTCAGAGACAGGCTGATTCCATTTGTAGGAGACAGAGGGAATCTGTGACAAACTGTGATGAGAATAGACAAGGAAGGCATTAACAGCTTAGGTAGTGATCATAAACGCATAACATTACAAATGGGACTATAAAACAGAAAATGAGAACATAGAATCAAAGTTTGGAAGCTCGTATTTGAATGGCACACAAATGACAAATATAGCTGCAAGAGTCGAGGACGAAGTTGGAATACTACCGGGCAAAGACGAGTTGTATAGTCGGCTGTTATATGTATTGACTAGGGAGATGGAAAAAGAGAAGAAAACTACTTGCAGGAAAAGAAAGAGAAAACCAAAAGTTGGTGGAACAGAGGAAATCCGGGAAGCGATCGAGTAGCGACGTGAGGCATCACGAGAGCACAGACAGGCAAAAAGGGAGAAGCGGCCACAGGATGAAATCAACCGAATATGGGAAATATATTTAGAGATAAAAAACCATTGTGCAGACATCAGTCGAGGCAAAAATTAAAGGTGAAAGTGAACGCTGGATGACAGAGATTCGCGAAAAGAAGAAGGCAGCGCCTAGAATACTTTGGAGCCACCTAAAAGCACTAGGTAGGAAGTCTGTCACAATGCAACAACCAATGGTAGATGAAGGAGAAAATAAATCGGAAGGGTACGAATCACTAGGTTATATCCGAAAGGTAACAGCAGATTCGTTTAAAAAGGTCATCCAGAGGACTTCCCCGGTGATTAAAAGCATGAAGAAAGTCACAGCTTTGCCGCAAAGGCGAAGCAATGAACGCGATAGCAGCGAATTTGAAGGTCACGCGCAGAATGGAAACCACATTGAAACGTGCCCCGCGTTTCTCACGCACTAATGACGCACGAAACGTACTCACAGGCACAGATGAGCGCCAATAAGCATCTGAGTTGTCACTTTGCTGTGCCTGAAAAGCGCACCCTTTTCGAAAACGGAGACTGTGCAACAATTGCAGTGACCTTTGTGCGCCCGGTAACTACAACAGATACGTTCAATGGTGAAAGCCCAACGCCAGCCAAAACAGACGTACAATCGTCTCCACTGGGAGATAAGGGCGTGTGAGCGAGCATCTATCTTCTCTACTCTCAGGGGCAAAGTACGCGTAGGAGATGTAGACTCCCTAGCTCGATCCTCAACGAATCCGAAATATTTATTGTTTGTTTTATTTGCTTCGTTCTTGATTTTGCGCTCACTGGCGATTTTTCGCTCACAACTAACGGTGCCGACGCCCACGGCGGAATTTCTGCGACACGAACTCTCTAACGCTATCGCGTTCAAAAAAAAAAAAGCTAGGGTGACCTTGAACTGGTCAGCTTGTTACTGCTGGGCAGGGAATGGCGATCGTGCGCAAGGCAGCGCACCACAGGTTCAGCCTGGCTCTGATGAGTGGGTCTTCAAGTGTCCAGTTGTATAGTCTCTTCGATGTCTTGCTGTAGGTGTGGCAGGGTACGTTGGGCTTTTTTCATAAAAGCAGCTCGGCTTGATTCGTGAACGGGGTATTTCCAGACGATATGCGCCGTCGTTGGTGACTCGTGGCAGTATATATATATTCCTTGCTATGATGCTGCTAGGCTCGTTGACGAACTAGCTCGTGTCGTGGTATATTGGTGTGTCCAAGAATCCAATGAACTCGTAACCCGACTAATCGTTCTTTAAGTTGGGCATCATAGTGCAGGATGTACCTGGCGTACGCTGGTATCTTTCTTCTAGTTTGGGGTGTTTGAAGCACTTGCTGCGAATCCGCGAAAATGTCAATAGCTTCTGGCGATGATCCTGCTTGATTGTAAAGGGCTGGAGCTTCCGAAATAGCGCACTCTTCAGCTGCTTCGGTCAGAAAGCAAGGTTGACTAATAAAGAATGAGGATGCTTCCGTGTTCTCAGGTTGAAAAATGCCCCTTTGTTGGAGCTGAGAGTTCATGAGGAATCCATGTAGATTATATCTTCTTCGTTAGGTATACTTTTAAGGTGTTCAGTATGCTGCAGAGCGTAGTATGCCCTTCGCTGATTGTCCGAGGCTTGGTTTATATGTTTTGGAAGCGGCCGATTGTCTGTCACGGTAATATCTTTCCATAGCGGAATGGTGGGTAGAATTTGAGGCAGACCTTGGTTTCTGTGACCTAGCTAGTTTCTGATGGATCTTCCAGCGCGGGTTACCTTGAGGCGCTCATTTCTACCTTGTAGTGCAGATTCTACGTCACCTAATAGAAAAAGTAGACCTGTTCCTTTGGGGTATTTCGGAAGCCCTGTGGTGATGCGATGCATGCTTTGTTGATACATCCAAGTTTTTCAAGCTGGGTTGGCGTCACTGGCAAGAAGGGTAGTCCATATAGGAGCCTTGAGTGGACGAGCGTTTGTGCGGGCCTTTTAATTTGACCTTCTATGATAGGCCCCAGGTGCAATTTGTAAACTTTCGCAGCACTCTTGTTGTTTGTTTCGTAGTGCTCAGCGCTTTTTCTACCCATTGAGTGGACTTGGCGTTTTGTTGATTATGCCTATAGTACTTTAAGGTGCTCTTCGCGCTGTATGCTTGTGTTGCGTACAGTAAGTTGCATTTTATCTCGAATAAATTGCTCCTTAATATGTGTGTTTTGTAGGTTTGAGAATAACTATAAATTCTGTCTTTCCCGGTGAAACCTGGAGACCTTGCCTGTCAAGGAAAGTGGTGATAACATCAATTGCCTTGTGGAGTTGCTGCTGTTGCGTAGAGATGTCTCGCGCGTGACACCAAATTGTAACGTCGGCGGCATAGATTCACGCCGAGATGGATTAGACTTCACTTAGAAGAAAGGCAAGTGGGTGCATTGTTATGTTAAATAGTGTTGGAGAGATAACGGCTCCCTGCGGAACTCCGATTTTGTTGGAGTATGAGTGTCTGGTGAAAGAGCTAATTTTTATAGAAAAGGTCCAGTCTTGGAGAAAACTCCGGACACAATTATACAGCCTTGTACCAACAGGCAGTTCTGACAGCTCTCGTATTATAGTATCATGGGGCACCGAATCGAAAGCCTTCTTTACGTCAATACCTACAATAATGGTCGGCCAATAAGGTGACGGGTTCTTTGGTACGTCCTCATATAGGCGCCGGAGTGTGTCGTGAATTGACAGGTGGGGTCTGAAGCCAGTTTGGGTCCAGTGAGAGTGGTCTCCATTTTCTAGTACCCATGTGAGGCGCTTGCTTACCATTCGCTCCATCACCTTTCAGATTACTGAAGTTAACGAAATTGACCGAAGGTTACTTGCAGTCATCGGAGGTTTGTTCGGTTTAGGCAGTGGTATAACATTTGAATGTTCCCACTCTTTAAGGAAAATTGCCATCTTCCCGTATACTTGATGATGGAAAGAACAGGGATTAGTTGCTTCTTTATCAGTTGCTGTAATTGTTTGTAGGTAATCATATCAGGGCCCGAAGCTGTTTTGCATTCTGACTCCTTTAGTGCTGTTATAGGTTCTTGGGTTGTGAAGGGAGCATCTATTATGTCGTTGCTTTGTTTTTCCTCTGGCCACTTTGGATACTCCGGATGCCTTGCCAGTTGTGGAAAAAAAAAAAATGTGTTGGCGCACGTATCAGCGGTGGCTGGCGCTGATGAATGGGAAGCCAAACAGAGTTTTTCAGTGGCTGTTCAAGTTTTGTCCCGGCCTTCCAATGATTTGACAATGTTCCATAGCCTTTGATTATTTATCCGACCGTGTAGCTGGTTGCAGCAATCCTGCCACTGTTGCCTACGTAGCTTGCATGCGTACTTTGATTCTTGTCTTGTAAGAAGCTTAAGGTCCAAACGATTGCGAGCTGATTTTTCAGTCCTGTATGCATGTAAAGCAGCTATGTGCGCCTCCCACAAGTTAAGGAGGTGCCTATTGGGCGCAGGCTTTTGAGGAATCTTTTTGTAGCTTTTGCTTGCCTTCCATGTCGCTTCTCGTATATGTTTTGTTAATTCGTCAAGGGTGACTGTTTCAGGGCATCCATTCATGTAAGACCGATATTTGTCCCAGTCAACGAAGGAACAGTCCTTTGACATAGTAAAATTTTGGCCCCAGGCAATCACAATAGGTAAGTGGTCACTGCCAATATTGTTGGGCCATATGTCCCAGTGCGTACCTTTCGGTAGGTGCATAACCCACGTGAGGTCTGGCGATGTACTATTTTTATTCATGGCACCAATACTTGTGTATTGGTCTGGCGTGTTGAGGAGGGTAAGGCCGGCGTTTACCAAATCTTTTTTGAGTTGATTCCCTTTGGGAGAATTTTGTGAGTATCCCCAGAAGACGCAGGGTGCGTTAAAGTCTCCCGAATTAAGGCTGGACCTTTAATGCCTATTTTATTAAGGGGGATAGAAGAGTCTCCTAAGCTCGAGATATTCCTGAGGGAAGACGAAGCTGCAGATCGGGATCCAAGTTATGCAGGCGCGTTTGTGAATTCTGTTGAGTTCCACTGCACCAATGTAAGATCACGTGCAGGCGAACGAAGTCTTGTAGCTGCGTCGTTTCTTGAGAACGGGATGGCTGTATTGGGTACCGTCTTGTGCAGATCTTGCAGCCTCATCTGCGCGGTCATTGCCATATATACCGCAATGACCTAGTATCCACTGATACACTATGCTGTGCTGTTTCTCGATTGCTTGGTGGTGAAGAAGCCTTATTTCAGCTACTAACTGTTCATTAGGTCCATGGCGAAAGGGTGACATAAGACATTAAAGAGCTGCCTTCGAGTCCGAGAAGATAGACCAAGTTCCCGAAGGTTCTTCAACTATAAACTCCAGAGCTGCACGTATGGCTTGGAGTGGCCTTCACGAACACATACCCCTATCTCATTGGAATGACCAGCTCTTCTACATGCATGCACTGCAACTGCAAAGAAACCATCGCGCACCTTCTATGTGAGGGCACCCATTTCAATGCACCAAGACAAGAAGTGACTGCAGCTCTGGATAGACTGGATGATCGGCCTTTGTCGGAACAAAGGATTCTGGGTCATTGGCCAAGCCCATCCTCAGCCCAGGAGGCTTTGAAAGCAGTGCTACGCTTTTTGCAGACAACTGGCCTCAGAGCCAGACTTTAGTGTCTTATACTCTTTGATGTTGCCTTTCCTCTGTCGCTATTTTTTTTGTAATTTCACACTCTCTCTCTTCGCAACATTTTTTATCATACTTTATTCCCCCCACCCCTTTCCCCAGCACAGGGCAGCCAGCCGGTCTAAGAGCTGGCTAACCCCCTGTCCTTCCGCTTAAACTTTCCTCCTCCTCCTTATCAAGGGGGAGCTCTACATTACTTGATTTGGGAGGGCTGTAGCAGTTTAATATTTCGTATGTCCTGCCCTCTATTTCGGTACGAGTCTGAATGCACGAGAATGAAACTGAAGAAATGAGGTCGTGGACCGCCGCAAGGTTCTTCTTTGTATACGTAACACATCGACCAGATGAAACGCCAGCATAGCCTGGAATGGGGCAATATTTACCCGGTTCCCGCTCGCAAATAATATCAAAAGTTTTTTCAAGAGCATTTATGATGCAAAGGGAGTCATCAACTTCGTTGGGAAGGCTTCTCGCGTTCCACTAAATTATCAGAGGCATGATTCTTAATCTAGGGTTTCTTCTTGATTTGCATTGGCAGTGGGCCTGATGCGCTTGTTACCTTTAAACGACGTTTTTGGTGTGAGTGTCTCAATAATGTGCTGCATGTGGCGTAGCTGTGCAGCGAATTGCTCGAAGCGATGCTCGTATTGCTGACGCTCGTGGGAGGGGGGGGGGGGGGGGGTTAGTTGCCCTTGACTCAAGGTTAGAGCATCTCTGCAACGTTTTGTTCTTTCAATTGGGTAATGACAGTTTTAGGTTCATCAATAGTTTTCTGTTGATCACTGATCATTTCCAGGCACTTCTTCTGGGTGTTTCGTAGTACCGCTATAGTTCTTGCAGAACGCTTTGCTGCGTCTGTGGTTCAGACGAGGAGTGCGCGCTATGCACCTTAGCTCAATCATATTTGGCGGGGGACGCTAGCTGCGTCGGAGGTTGTGTTGCCGACTGCGGGCGCGTCTGCAGTGTGAGTGTTAGTTGATCGGTTGCAAGAGACGGAAAGTTCTGTTCCTCTGACTGTTGCGTCTTCTGGGTCTTTTTGCTGATGCACAGCGGTTCGGTGAGGAACAGGGCGCCGCTGGCTTGTGTGGTTTGTTCACTCGCTTACGAAGAGCAGCAGTAGCTGCTGCTACCTTGGACAGTCGGGCGAGTGCGAGTGATGGAGTCCACTGCTGTGTATGCGTTTCAGAGTAGAGATAAAATCCTCCGCATGTTTCGTATGGCACTTTATGCAAACTCCTGGGTCCTTTTTCGGGGCTGTGCAAACGTCAGCTCTGTGTCCTATGCCTAAGAAGTTCAAGCATGACGTTGTCTTGGGTCTGCATTTGTGCACAGGGAAACGTACTGATTCGAAAGCCACGTATTCTGCAAGGTTTGAACCGTTGAACGTGATTACTGCTGTGTTAGACGACCCGACCGTGCTGACACAATTTCGTGAGTTGAACTTCTCAGACCTTGCATTAACTGCTCTTCAGTGAATCCATTGATTCTGTAAATGACGCCTTTTATGCGCGCTTCACGGAGCGCAACATATGCATTAAACTGCACGATTTGATCGTCAATGATCAGGTGCTCCCGGTTCAGCAGTAGATGCGCAGCCTGCTGTGTGTAGCAATCAACTACGGCTAGGTTAGACATGGTGAGGAGTCTGCAGTGAATGTCTGACGCCTTAATTTGAAAAAGGCTTAGACGGAGTCTATACGCAAACTGGTACGGCGGAATCTGGGTGATGTTAAATGTTTTAGGCCTCAACGTTATAATCTCAAGTAAGTTCTGTTGCTGTGGGCAGGTTGGTGGCTTGGGTTGGGGGAGTTTTCGGTTCTAGAATACAGTCCAGTTTTCCTGGTCGTCCATAGCTGTATGCTCGGATGCCACATGACGCTAAGCAAAAAGATGCGTGCTTACTTGGTTTCCTGCGGTGGTGGGACCGTTTGGTGGTGTGTCGCTCGGTATATATAGCCCTGACCGGGATGATCCTTGGATGTTGGGGTCCGCTAGCTGGCTGTTAGAAGCATCATACAGTTGGCTGAGAAATTGGAATCTTGAATGTGCGATCATCTCCTCACCTTCGTGGTGGAGCCGCCTCGGCAACGAGCAGAACAAGAGAACCGTTGACAGACGCCAAAAGCGTTCGTTGCAGCAGGGCGCCGCGACAACTTTCCTGCTCGTCAGTCGAGAAGCGTCTCGGTTCCTATGGGAGTGCGTGTCCCCGCTCTCGTTCAACCACTCATTGTTGGTGGCGCTACCTATAACCTGTTTGTCTGCTACTTACCTTACGGTTGTTCTGAAGGCGCTTGAGTAAGAATGCCTGCATTCTGTGGTGAACTGCCAGCATATATGTAACTATTTCTTCACTTAGATGGCTGGCCAAGTATGCTGTTCAGTGCGCTTGAGTATTTATTGCACACTAATTGAAACGTGAAAACCCGTAGAATTACATGGTGTAGGACAGCCTATTTGATGTCGCGTTCATTTAATTGCCAAAGATAATTCTGAATGACTTTTAATATATTAACTTCTAAATTATTGTTTATATGTGCATAATAATTACGCACTGTGAGTGCTCTGTTGGCCGAAATATGATCACAAATGCTGAAGATGACGTCAGCGAACAGGGGTTGACTAGCGCCACTCCGCTCGTAGGTTACGGCCCTAGCGGGAGAAGGAATGAACTAGAACATGGGCGCTGGAGAGGGGCTCTCTGGGCAGGTCAGGAGTAGAGTAGGTCGTGACGACAACTGCAGCAGACGACGATGTACGCCGACACGCCGAGACCTATAGGGTGCTTCGCCCTTAAAGGAATCATAGCTGCTATGCATTCCGTCCCTCCTCTCAGCATCTCTGAGAGAAATGAGGCCTAATGCAAGTTTACAACACGCACGCTTCCTGTTGAAAACTTGCTACGCAGTACAGAGTGTATTATAGCAGTTTGCTTCAACCTGGTGTCTATCGTTTGTAAGTCATCCCAAGGCAAGTAATACGGCATTCAGTATATAGGTGCCTGTAGTACTTGCGCTTACGTGTATTGAATGTATTTAATGTATTGCAATTGTATTTAATGAATCTGTGTGGTTCACTGAATCTGGGCTATTCATTGAAGCTGGAAAGCTGAGCGCACAATATTTATTGTAATTTATTCATTCATATGCACTTATCTATGACTTCGAGAACAAGTGAGAGGGAAATCTGTGCTATTATTCAGTTTGTCTTTCATATTAAATATGGTGCTATTTATTGTTCAATAATGAAACTTCTATTTATCACAACGCTTCCGTTCCATTTGGCTACAAATTTAGCGATAGAACAAAATGTCATGGCTATTTTGGCTTGAATTCGAGTTCCTTTTCAAATTAACCCAATCGGGAACCTTGACGCATTGCCTTCATTCAGAAAAATGCTTCATCTCAATAACCCACGCAGGATCCTGGAGCAGCTGGCTGTTCAGGCTTCGCAGCATCTTGGTGACGAATAAATGGAGCAAGAGACACTTAACGTCTGAAAGTCTTGTTTTTATTAGCATGAACTTCTCGCGAAAGAAAAAAAATGAAACAAGCTATACGAGTTCATTAAATAACGAAGAAATTAGTCAAAACAACTTGTAATTACAACAACAGGCTTGGCAGTTTTCTGTTTCCCTCTTGTTTTCTCCTCGAACTTCCGCGACGCGCCTTCCTTCGGCAAGAGTAGTGTGCGTCACCACTCGGTGCGCATACGTCACACTTCTCGCGTTTCCTTCACAACAGCATGAAGCGAAAGAGCTGTTTCCAGGTCATTAACTTAGCAGTATACCAGACACCGTCGTCGTCAACAACAGGAGAACACTTAAGTAAGGAAAACAATTAGAGGTCATCAGTGGGTTGGCAGTACGGAACACTCTTTTGGAATAACAAAAAAAAAAAAGGACAAGAAAGTGCAGTGAACAAAAACAAAAATAACAAGAGGAGAGCGGGAAGGGTAAAGCCAACACAGGCGTAAATTCGAGTGAGAACATATCGCTCATTTCTCATGGTTCCAAATTTACTCGAGATTAGCAAACTTTCAGCGGGTGAAAATTTCCATGAATCAAATTCTTTAGCCCTGTGTGACATGCATTGCGCATGCAGTGGCATGTGCGATGGTGATGCATGACTCAGCAAATTTTATAATAGTATTACAGCAGCTGGACGGTGCTGTCAGGGGCGCCATCATTTGTTACTGGAATGGCTTTGGCGTTGCCATGGTTGCCAAGCATTCCATGCACGTTGCCAGTTGCCCTGGCCTTTACTGTACGAACCGGACTCGTTATGACGAGCTTAACGCAAGCATTGATACCCTCATTTACCGGGGAAACGCCTCTTTTATGAGAACCTCGTCTGTTCAGTTGCATGCAGTAGGATTCAGTGAAAACTATAGCGAGAAAAAAAAGTACGACATATAGATATTGCGACACTACGTATAGCAGAAAGAACGAAAAATAGGGGTAACATGGAAGCACTGAGCAATCTATCTATACAGTGTGGTACAAGTTGGGGGGCTCCAGGGTAACAATAACAAGAGCTGTACGCACGTAGAACAAACCAAGGCAAAAGGGACGACCTGCAGATGGGAACATCGGGGATACCCTACTCTTGGCTCAATGGGGCGAAACGCACAGAACTCATTTTCACCATTGCTCGGTGTGCTGATGCATTGTCAGTCGTTTGTGCCAGAGAACTCCTCCACGAGCAGTGGTACACGCAACAAGTTTCTTTGAAAGACGGGCACAGCTTTGCGTGCCTGATTGTTCTGATTGTGCTCAGAACACACGTTCACTGCCAGACACCGGAATTGAAAAGTTTAGTTTGCGAATCAAATGCCATCTTTGTAAATAGCCAGTCAGGGTTCCCACGATGCTCGCATCTACGGCTTGAAATAAAAACACGATCACCACGACGAAAAAAGAGCGACGTGCGAGACACTGGCTCGCGTTCGAGCGCCAAGCGTGTTGAAGTCTCGTGAACAGGTAGGCAGGCGATCGGGATAACAATGCAGGATTAAAAAAAAACGGTAATAAACAAGTAAACAAACTAAGGAAGCGATCGTCAGCCGCGTTTCTGGCTGCTAGAACGCCTGCGTGCGGCTGGAACAGCAAGAACAAAAAAAGAGGAATAGGCCACAACAAACATCGCAAGCAGAAGCACACTGCTATACGCACGTAGCGGAAGTCAGTGGCGACGACGGATAGGGTGTTTGCTTGGTTCCTAAAAAAAAATGTACAGTCAGGCTGGTCGCAAAGAGTCTCACAGGAGTTTCAACGCGCACGTTCGAAAAAATAAAAATAAAACAAGAACACCATCTTTGTCGCTCGGTCGTTGCTGCATATGGGGCACTCGCTACCAACATGTGTGTCCTTTTCCTAATCCTTCGCGGAAGGTGCAACCTTCCACGTTGCGGCACTCTTCAACCTCGCATTCGACCTGCCACACACATTCACGCACGGGCACGCTGCACAGGCACGCTGGATAAAAAAAAAAGTAATCAAAGAACACACTATAAAAAACGTGTAAAAAACGTTGTTCCTCAAAGAGCCGTGGACCCGATGCTCGGCTCGTCTGGACCATATATGTGCATGTATGGTCCAAAAAAAGCACCTCGTGACTTCGACGAAATAGCCGCATGGCAAGACTGAAAACATATTTTCACGCCGAAAACAGCAGCCAAGCCCGCAGCAAGTTCAACCGCACCTTTCGAATTTCCTCGTGGATGCACTGTCTCGATGAACATGCCCGCGAATCTGCACCGCGACAGTGGACGTTTTGCGGAAGTAGCACTTTTTCATCCTGCCCGGTGCCTTCAGCGAAGTTTGGACGACGTGCGCAATCTTTTCGGTCTGGCAGCCGCAGCCGAGTGAGACGTTTCGTGGCTCACTTTCCGAATAAGTGCCCGTGGTTCCTTTGAGAACGCAACTCATGAAGGCAGTCCAGCAGCGACAGTTTCTTTTCGATTGCGTATTCTCTGTTCTTCATTGTTGACAAGGCTGGAGCGTGCGAGATGCCCTACGTGACACCACCGAGTTTCAAAATAACGACAGTGACATCTAAAGCAAAAAAAAAAAAAACGTATGGGTGCACCTGGAGGTACATCAGGGTCATTTCCTGTTGCCCATGAGCACGTTCCACAGCTGGACAATCAATATACGGGCAGCATGTAGACCACTCAAGTGTATCCACTGTCGTCGCTTGCCTTGTCCAGGAGGTGTTTCTCAGAACAGCAGTATAGAAGCCAAGACGACTCGCTTTGAGGCCACGTGTCACACTCGGCTTGCGTGTTCTTCACGCGCGCTTAGCCGGGGCTCGAGAATCAGTGTTTCCTAGAGGAGAAGACGGCCCTGACGCGGCCGTAGAGGGCGCTCTTCTTGTGCGGCTTCCAGGCGGGCGGCGACTGCGGTGCCGCGATGCCGGTCGGCAGGGACCTCGAGCTTCGAGGCTGCGGCAGCGGCGGAGGAAGTCGCGACGCGAGGGGCTGCTGGTTCTGTAGCTGCGACAGCGGGGTGGTAGGCTGGCGGCCTCGACGACGGGCGGCGACCCCGTCGCGGGCCGCCTGTCATTCCCACTCGCCGACGTACACTTCGCGGGGCAGCTGGTTGTAGGCAGCCGACGAGGGACCGCTAGGTCCTCCCCGGCCGATGCGACCATAGATCTTGGAGTAGTCGTCGTCACCGCTCGAGCCGCCGCTGCCGCCACTGAAGCCTCTTTCTCCTCCTGATGGTGCATCTGCGAAAAGGCACGAGGGAAAGGTGGTTAAGACGACCATACGGTCTCATAATGGTACATTACAGAAAAATCTGGCGGTATACTTTCTATGGAAGCTGCAGCGTATGACGCTTTAGCAGCTCTGACATAGGGCGAAGTTTAATGGAAGTTCGGCGGTCTCACTTCGCCCTTTTATGTTCACGAATTCAAATCGTCTTACGACGATCACAACGAGCTGTTATTTTACCTGAAACAAAAGTTAACCCGAAACAATAAACAAAACCAGATCTGCATTGAAGTCGCAAGCACGAAGACGAGGTAAATATACTAATTCTTCCCATGGTGCCTAAATGATCGCAGTGGCACAGTTCACTTTCAGTAAATATTGTAGGAAAGTCTTAAGTTAAAAGGACGCGTTTGGCCTAATGTGTCGCGAACTCGTTCACATCTTCGAGAACTAGCGGATCATGAGGGACGGTGTATGTGGAAACCGTGCGAGTGACGAATGAGAATAAGAGCGACACCGAGGGTCATTTACACTATATCGACTGTATTTGTTTTTTTGCATGTTTGCCTATTTGCTTTGTTTTCAAGTTTGTGAGATTGTTGCAACAAAGTTCGTATTTTTCGTTTCCTGCAATGTACATGTTCTTAAAACAGTGAGGAAAGCACAGGCGTAAATTTTGCCGTTCTTGCAGGTAACTATCGCGGCATTCGTGCCAAGTAACGCTGCAGCTCGACTCCATGCATTTACTAAATTGGGCCCAGCCACATACGCTGAACTGAACTCACGCAGAGGAGTGTGTTTGTCATAAGCGAACTCATCAGGTTTATATCTCGTACAATGAGCCCGTCATGGTCTTAATGGATGTCAATCACAAGTAAGCCTCACATCGTTTATAGGCGGCGTTCGCTAGGTCATCAACCCGCACTCCTGCTATTCGTTTGAGAAATCCATTGTTTGCGGCCTATATTTGCGCTGCAAGTAAGCAATATTCTTTGCAATGAAAACAAAAAAAAAGACAGAGGAGAGCGAGAGAGGAGAACCCAAACACAGGTTACGAAAAATTTCTGATTATACATAGCTCATCACACTCCATGCAATTAAAACCGAATGCGTCTCCAGAAAGTCTCTTTTGAATGTATACCGCATATGCGCTCCTTTAAAGTTTTTCACTTGCGCAGCATGAACACTTTTGCCGCGACGTGTGTCATTTCATCGTTTGTGTGACACATGCGTTGACGGTTGAAGTCCCCGTGTTGCCTTAATTATATAATGTCAGTGGCTTGCATGCACTTGCTGCGTCAACTTACGGTGCGTGACGGTGGAACAGCTTCCGTAGGCCGAGTCGTAGATGGATCGTTCGGGTCCCTTGTTGAAGAGGCTCAAGTAGTTCTGGCTGTGGCTTCGAGGCATGGGAGCGCTGGACATGGGACCGGACACGGCGTGGTGGCCGTCCTCCTGGCCCCGCTTGGCGAAGTTGGGCACACGTGCCCGGAAGCCGCAGTAGTACGGGTCGTCTGCGGAAGGGGCATTCAGTGTCACACCACAGAAAAAAAAATCTCAAATCGAAATGAATGACAGGTATACCGTGGCCACGTCAAGATGCATGGCCGTCATTTAGATTGATATAGTGGATTCAAGAAGGATCGTAAGACTTATGTCAGATGACTGAAGCTGCCTTAGAAAGATAGGAGAGCAAGTATGCAGGATGTCGTGCACAGACTAGGACAACACAGGAACAAACCACGAAGAATCCACATAGGTGATTTGGTCTCATCAACTTCCTTCCTTGATATGTATGTCATAGGGTTTGCTATAAGTAAACTACGGATTGATTGATTGATATGTGGGGTTTAACGTCCCAAAACCACCATATAATTATGAGAAACTCCGTAGTGGAGGGCTCCGGAAATTTCGACCATCTTGGGGCTCTTTAACGTGCACCAAAATCTGAGCACACGGGCCTGCAGCATTTTGGCCTCCATTGAAAATGCAGCCGCCGCAGCCGGGATTCGATCCTGCGACCTGCGGCTCAGCAGCCGCGTACCTTATATAGTCACTAGCAATTAAGTACACAAGAGAGAACTCTGGCGCTAGTGCTTATGAAAGCAAAGTATGGTGCTTAAGCGAGCATCAGAATGATTGGTCGCACACAAATTTGTCCAACCTTCGTACCTTCAACTCTTTTTGGCTTCGCGGCTTGAAGTTGCTTCGTCCCGAAACAACAATGTGAACAATGTACAAATGTCCAGGAGTTGCACTTGAACCCCTTAACCTTTTAGGCTAACCAAAATAAATAGGGTCACGAAATTCACAACCCGCCATTCTTTCATTCGAAACAAAACCGAAACACAACAATAAACAAATTCTCAAGTGCGTTTGATGCTCACAAACACGAAGACTATAGGCAACTTTGTGTACAACCAATAATTCTTATGGTCGCTGAAGGATCGCAGCGGCAAGGTCATCTCTAGTTAATTTTAGCAAACTCTATGGTGTATGTGACTGGGCTTTATTTTATTCATCTATCGAGATTCAGGAAGTACCTAGTTAGCGATGCACTGTTCACGTCTTAATATTTCGCTTTTCGTTTTCCCACGAACGTGGTTTGTTTTAAGTTATTTTCCTATTGTAACGCATTTTCGATATGTTTAGGTGACCAATGCTGAACAAGCACGCGCATCGAATTCACATAATTTTATTTTGGGCTAACTATTAGAAGAAAAGTTATAATGGAAGTCCTAGTGGGAGGGTACGACATCGGCGTAGCACCCATCGATACACTCGAGGATTACAATAATTTCTGCATGTACCAAGTTTCGTAGACATACTTTAGGCGTCCCGGTTGGTTATATGTTTAGCAAATAAACCACCAGTGAGACTACTTGAATGCAAATCACTCCATAGTCCAAGTGTATACGTTATTTAAAGCAAGTAGACATTACAAAGCACAGCGAAGGGTTCAACCATCAGAGAGCGACGGACATATTATGCCTGAATTACGACAACAATTGTTCTTCCCGAAACAAAAGCGGCCTGTACAAATGCTTGCAAATAAGCACATCACACTTCAGTGTACTTAGGGCCCAGCGCCGGTCACATCCGTGCTACAGAACGATTCGCACGGCAGAATTTGACTTACTGCCCGTTTCGTCACACACGCCATTGTGAACGTGGATCTGATGGCACACGTGCCCTTCAAGGCTGCGCGGTCGCGCCTTTTGTTGAGATTCGCGCGCACGTTATACAACCGCCGCGGAGGTGGGACATCCTGTCTTCCTCCTCGCTTTTCTGTATCTTTACTTCGTTCGGGTTTACGCTGAGCGCGAGGAAAGATTTCCTCAAACAAAACTGCGAGCAAAGAGCGCATCGAATGCACGCGTGTGCCGCGTGGAGCCTACCCATTATACAACGTTGAGAGAATAAGGGGGAAGGTAAGCCACGCACGTCCCATTTCGAGTAGGAAGGCAGCCGCCGTCGGAGCGTCTCAAGGGCCTCCCACGGCCTCGGCGCGAGCTGCACTGTGAAGCTCTACCCTGCTCGAGGATTCTTCCCCGGAAAGCTGTCCGCAAACTGCAGCCCTTGCAAATCTCGCACCGAAGACCTACGCGCTGTCCCCGTTCTTTTCGGCGTTTCCTGGACTGACGACGCTGCCGGCTCACTGCGATGGCACGCGGGTGGTGGCGGTTCCTATTTCAACGGCCGGCGACCGGTGGAGAGTTTCCAACGCGCCGACTTGGAATACCAAGAAATTAACCTTATCGTTTGCATAGCAAAACACTTTAAGGTACACTCGTAATACAGCTCTCGTTTGAACCCGACTCTCATAAGATACGAGGTCCTGCAGATCTACTTCAGTATTTGTATATGCTTTGCTATACAATGGCAATATACAATATACAAGACAATATACAATATACAATACAATATACAAGAGGCGATGTTTTTTTCGCAATAACCGAAACTTTTAGAACTATTTCGCAATGTCCGAGCTTTGTACGCTTATAAAGACTCGACTATCCGACTATGTAAGACCATAAGATCAATTTTCGACACATATATTCTCCGGTATGTTGCTGTATACAGGAAAAAGCCTCCTATAGGAGGGTTATACCCGCTGATTACGACTGCTGATATATATATATATATATATATATATATATATATATATATATATATATATATATATATATATATATATATATATATATATATATATATATATGAACGACAGATTTACTTAGCGCGCCTCACTGTGAGCGCCCACCGGCATTCAAACAAACAAACCAACAAAAACGGCTGCGTGGATGCACTAGGCGTTTCATGATAATCACGGCATGCAAAAGGGACAAATATTTCAGATAAAAAATCAGCTTGGCGGCGTTCACCAAACCAAACAAAAATTGTCTTAGTGCGCCAAGACGAAAACGCTTTACGTGCGGGAGTCCTCGGATGTCAACCTCCGAACTATCTGAGTCGGCGCGGGGCTGCTTTCTTCGCTCGCACCTAGTGCCAGCAATGACACGAGGCGTCGGCGGCGCTTCCTTGGCCGGCATTTGCGAAAGATGAGCTTTCTGGCCGCGGCTTAGCGGAACAGTGTTGTTTCTGCGCCCATTCGAAACGGAACGCGTGGGCGCAGCAACGTCCTTGGTGACGAGCCACCGAAGCGCGTGCTCCTTTAACTCGCAACTTGCTTTGCCCGACGTGAACGGTTCAAGGAGACGACGATGGCGGGGGCCCGGCCGCGCGAACTCCTCTGCGTTGGTCTTGACGCGTGTCGCGCATTATATGGGCTTGACACAGGTGCGCGCAACTGCTTGGAGCCGTTACAGCGCGCACGAAAAACGAGGAAGTTACAGGTAGGAGGCGGAACACAGTCCCAGTATGGTCTGGTGGAACTGTGAAAGAACACATTTCCCAGACGTGTCTCATTGCTTGTTTCCGTTGTATCGAATTCCATTCTGCGATTCGACACCAACGTAACAGGTATTAGTCTCTGTAGTCATATTTAATTCTGTAGAAATAAAGACCTTCCAGCAAAAAGTTATGTTCTCCATGACAGAGCTTATTTGAGTCGTGCTAACAGTGATCACTTGTTATTTGCGGTGAAGGCCGCCCTATATGAACTTCCTTTATTACGTTTTATTAGCCAATTATTGCAATCCAAGGAATATATTCTGCAATATTATGCAAAAGTGAGTCGGATCAATGGTCAAAGCTTTCTGTCGGAGCCATTTTCAAGCGATAACGAGCGATTACAAAATAGTCACAGCTTTACCGCAAAGGCGAAGCAGTGAACGTGACAGCAACAAATTGAAAGGTCACGCGAAGAATGGAAAGCAGAACGAAATGGTTCCCGCGTTGCTCACGCACAAATGACGCGCGAAACGTGCTCACAGGTACAGACGAACGCGAACAAGCGTCTCAATTCTCCCTTCGCTGTGTCTGAAAAGAGCGCCCTTTTCGCAAAGAGAGAGACTGAAAGAGTACAGAGACCTTCGTGAGTTCGGTAACTACAACAGAATTGTTCCGGTGAGAACCCCAGGCCTACGATCCTCCGCATGGCGAGATAAGGGCGCGCGTGTGAGCGTCCACCCCTCCTCTCCACGGGACAAAGTACGCGGGGGAGAGAGCGCGCGCCGCCGCGTCATGACGATCTGGCGACGCGCGCTCATTGCGCCATCTCACTGGTAGTGCTGAAAACACTACAGTTCCCCCAAGATATGCATCGTCAGTGGTAAGTGGTAGATATAAATAGCTTGCCGTCTGAACGTTGAAGGAGGTGCTTTTGCAGGGCTCAGTGGCTAACGCCTCGCACTCACAAATCAGAAGCCAGACGTTCGATTCCGCAAGAAGCCGGACTGTTTTTCTGGAATATTTTTCTTTCTTGCGTTTTCACATACATATATATATATATATATATATATATATATATATATATATATATATATATATATATATATATATATATATATATATATATATATATATATATATATATATATATATAAGGGAAGGAAGTGTATACTTAAGGGCTCGTTTTTCCATGTTTTGACACAATATTAATGAGATCTAACAGACAGTAATGCCAAGGAATGTACAGGGGAAGTTATTAGAACCAATGGAATGTAAATAAGAATAAAGAAAAGTGGATGAAAAAATAACCAGCCGTGAGCAGAGCATCGAACTTGTTCGAAGGTCGTAGGTTCGATTCCTGCTCACGGCTGGTTATTTCTTCATCCACTTTCCTTTATTCTTATTTACATTCCATTGGTTCTAATAACTTCCCCTGTACATTCCTTGGCGTTACTGTCTGTTAGATCTCATTAATATTGTGTCAAAACACAGAAAAACGAGCCCTCTTTGGTATACACTTCTTTCCCTTCTATATATATATATATATATATATATATATATATATATATATATATATATATATATATATATATATATATATATATATATATATATATATTACGGTGAATGACGCTGACGCCAGCGGCAGAATCTAGCCGAGAGTGTCCATATAATTGCTGTCGCAATAATAACTGCATGTTGAATTTGAGACGTCGTGGATCAAGAGGCCGATGAAAGTATGCCGGACTGCTTTGTAGATACGTATTTTCATGCCTAATCTTACTAACTTTAAGGCCCAACGCCGTGGCTGACCTTATTATGCTACAGAAAACTATACTACGTGCGCACAAGACGATGGGGCAGCTGAGGCGCTGACGACCAGCAGCTTTTCCAGGAGCACCTGTATTATGGCTTTTTTTCTGCACCCGTTCTGGGCCGCATTGGCAGTCAGATGGTCAATAAATTGCCTTTTGTTGGCGAAGCTCGCTACGCCGTTCATCGTGCGTCCACGGTGTATGTAGTCGTTGTAGTTGTAGGCAGCCATTTCCACGACCAGACAAGAGGAGGTATACTTTCGCGCACCCTTTTCAATCAAGGAGGAAAGCAGCGAACCTTGATCATAAATAAAATATAGTCGTTTCTCAAGACATGCCTTACAGGGGCGAGTATTGGTGACTTAATATCCAATAAAATTTTCCTTGAATTTGAAGCTTACTAAAAAAAACTAGTATCAGAAGGACGCACTTTGAGCACTATCTGACCACGAAGGGTTGCCACGTTAAACTCGCTGGGCGTAACCTCCTCGGTTTTAGAATGATTATGCACATTATACAGTCTTTAGCAGTCTGGATTTAGAGGGACGGCGTAGCGCTCTGCCATAGTTGAGTACGAAGTACTCGAAATCTACATTTCTTCTAAACAGATTTACCTAGTACTCAATATCGTTTTCAATTTTTTCTAAACACAGATTTAGCGAGAGCTGGGTGGCAGTGCCATCAATTTAGTCAACTAGTATATAGCCATGAACAAGAGGCGGTGAAAAGTGGGAAGTAGACATGAAGCGGAGGCCGTAAGAAAGTGCGCGAGTGCCACCTCTCGTTTAGTCCTTGAAATGTCCGCTGAATGGTACTTCTATATGCTGAATATATGATGAAAATATGCGAGATGGCGGTACTTGGAGTGTTCACTAGATGGACAGACGGGTGAACAGACAGCCAGACAGATGCACGGACGCACCGACGAATGCGTGGACGGGCGCACGCGCGGACGGATGGATGCACGGATGGTCGTGCAGACGGACGCCCAGAAGGACGGACGCTTCGCCCCACTCATCATCATGCACCCCGTGGGTATGATGTGCTTTTTTTTAGCCTGTGAATCCTTTTTTTGACCACCTCCTCGGAGAAGTGCCTGCAGCGAACGAGCCGCCATATAGATATTGTACATAGAAGCATGGTCTACGGTTCAGGAGGCATCGCCGTTTGACACAATTGATAAAATACGGTTCATTTTCGAGAGAAGTACGATAAGTTGTGGTGTCAACTGCGGTAAGATTATGTCGACATGCGAACTTACCGTAGTAACTACCGTTCTTTTTCCTGTTTGCTGGAGGCGGAGGTCGGGCCATAGGCTCCACGTCCTCGTAGTCAGGCTGCAAGTAGGAAAAAAAAAAAGGAACATAGAAAACTAAGTCATGGGCAGGAAGTCGTGATGTTGAACAAGCTAAGTATAATAACAAACAAGCATTCGCCTATGGTACACAGACTGCGTGCCATGTCAATTTTCCAAGCGATCAGTCAAATACAGGTGGATTTCGAAACACTGTAGACTGCTGCTGTCGAGTATAGATATAGATTAGAAGGGAGATTTATACACAATCCTAAACGTTGCGTAGTCCTCGCAAGGGGACTGCATGATCGTGGAACTACGCTTTTTTCCCTCTCTCGAAGAACGGGTCTAACACCCGAATCAGAGATAAGTGAATTTCGCCCACTGTGCATGGTTCCCTGGCATGTGTCGTGACGCGCCCATATTGGCAGCGTCCCTTGCCAAGCACTCCGTGCGCATTTTCTTCCGGTATATGTTTGTGGAACAGCTTCCATTGCAACGTGTGAGCGGGACAGGTATACGTCATTGTCGCGCCCTTTATCCGTTGAGGAAAGAGTGTACTCGGCGCGACTGACGCAACGGTGGGGAACACCTGGCTACCACGACACACACGCAGAGCCAGGTGGGCGGGCGGCCGCGTCAAGCCAAAGCGACGTGTGTGCCTTCACGCCTACTGCCATCATGATTACCTACTGAACAAACCTTTATTGGCCAAATTGTTTTATTACAAACTGCTCCGCTTAGTATACCCTTCATACATGGCTGCAGCTATAGCTTAGCCACGCAACCTTACTACATCAATATTTCCAAAATTGGCGCCAGAGAGAAGACAGAAAGAGGATCGTGTCTGACCCTGGGCACACTGACGCGAGGCAAGTCCCTCGGCGGTAGCTTCGGGGGCTTCGATTCCCTGGGTGGCTGCGGTTGCTGACGAGGCACGGCTCCTGGAAGGCTGTACGGGTCTTCCTCGGGCAGCCTCGGCGGCCGGTCGAAGACGCTCATAAGGTTCGGGGCACTCTGGCGCTTGGACACTGCAACACAAATGGGCATGCGTACAGAGTGAGTAATGGCCAGTCACGTGGTTCTCGTAGAAGCGGCGTGCACAGACATGACAATGTGAATTACAATGTCAAGATTAGAAATGACCTTCGATGAAGAGAGGTCGCTTGTCGGAAGCTCGAAAGCAGTGACCTGCATTGAAAGCAAATTAGTGATCACCACAAAAGACCCCTTGCTAGAGTACAACAACTTTTGTTCCACCCAGGTGCACTTCTGCAGATGTTCGCTTGTGTTCGTACAAGTTGAAGACGCGTTTTAAACAAGCTGCGCGTTATAAGAAAGCGATGGTGACAGGCCGGTGGGTTTCTTTAAACATTGTTATGACCGTCGTCAGTAGGCGCCATGCTGTCGCCGAGAAGCGTAGCCGGGCAGCGTTCCCACGCCTGGAACCCCAGTTCTCTCGGAACCAGCGTCCACAGCTGACGGGGGAGCGGCGCTCTTTCAATCCTCAAACAAGTAGCCGACTGGCCGGCTGCCTATGCCACCAGGTATTGTCCCTGCTAGCCGGAGGATGAGACGTCGTGTCGCCACGGTGCCGTAAGCCGTTCCAGAGAGGACAACAAAGACAGCATCTTCCTTGGAAGAAACCGCGGCAGCCGCCACAAATTGCCTTGCTAATTGAGTGAACCGATCGGCGGACCGTTTGATGTATGCTGTCAGGAGCTTGGGACCCTTCGAACAGCGGCACACACACGACGAGGAAGAGCCCCGCTGGAGCTACCTTGCAGTGCAGTGATCACGACTCAATATTGGATGTTCACGTGGGCCGTGCAAGCCCGCACCTCTCACCTGTTGTGTGTGTGTGATTGGTGTTCCACTCAAGAAGGAGAAGCCCGATAGGGCTTATAACGACGCCGCTGAGTGCGGGACGTCGCTCTGAACCATGTAACGGTTCAACCACCACGCTCGTGGTTTGTGAACTTCTAACCTCATGCTGTAAATAAGTGTAAATAGTGCCATAAAACTGTTTGTTTTTCGTATCCCCATCTTGTCAGCGTTCGTTTCCTCAACCCGAAACTACACCACGCTACCATAAAAGACCGGGCAGACCCCGGTCCGCAACAACTGGTTGACCGCGCTGGGGTCCACGACAACTGGTGATCAGCGCTGGGATACAACTCAGCACCACGAGCCACAACAACATCAACACTAACAGCGAGCAAATCTGTATCCGTGTATCCGCAGCGCTTAAGCAATAAATTAGTGTTTGTTAAGGCGTTTCCCTATAGAACTCCTGCCTGCACGACAAATATGTACGGACTAAAATTTAATATATCTTAAACTTCCATGAGTTTAAATTCATAGAGACCTTTGGCATGGAATCCATCATCGTGAGCATCAAGGAGCGAAAATCAGTGGTATTTTTCTCCTGGCTCAATGGCGAAAGGCACCCAGGTGACGTAACGCCGACGGATGGCCATTGGCAACGACTCGTGAATATCCCAAGCGTTTTGGCATTTGTGAATTAAACAAATGTAAAGGGGGACAAAATAAAGGTGGTGCCCTTATTGGAAAGAACCCTCGCGAGCACTGTGTTTACGTGAAAGCCCTTCAACAGAAAGTGCAATTGAAGCCATGACAGGCTTCCATCAAGAAATGCCTGTCGCAGGCTGGCGCGTTGCTTGAATTCTCCCAGACACGAATTCCCTTCACTTCTGTTTTTGGCAGATGCAGAGCAACAGCCTTCATCCGGGATGTGAGACCCGGGCACGCGCCTATAACCGATCAGTTCCCCTTCATCAACTTTCCACGCAAGCTCTCATCCTGGCGTCTCCATGCCGGTATTCAAAATAATAATAATAAAAATAGTCGCCGCGCGCGGCATTCAAAGAGGCGCCAACCACTGGCGCTTTGCGTGTCAGGCTTTCCCCTCCATGAACTCGGCGTTGTATACCATTCTGCGGTGGGCCACAGGGGCAATTGGCGCGCCGACCACATGCCGGCGGCGGTCCTCTATTTCTCGCAACCCGTCCATTTCTTTATCTTCAACTGCCCCCTCTCTCTCTTTCTCACATTGGCGGGAATTCTCTGTATTGTGTATGTGAAGTGGCTGAGAGAAAGTAGATCGTACCACAACCACCACCCCCTTTGCTTCTCGCGGTGGCTGGCCCCGTGATTGCGTCGGCATGTCGGACACCTAGGATAGGCCTAACCTAGGCCGTCCTGGTCCTACGGTTGGTCACGGAGCGCGTGCGGCTGTGGCGGCAACAGTGGGACTTAAAAAGGCATACCCTGTAACCACGCCCTTGCTATTTTCTTTTTGTGGTCTCGAATTACGGTGACTTGGGGCCAGTATCCTTTGGCGCCATGCGTCGGAAGCCGCGGTGTTACAGAGCTCCGCTGCTTTGCTTGCTTTGAGGACTCCTCCGCTTCCATGGGCTGCCAACCATATGCGTGTATCTGCGCCTACACAAGAGATGCTAGGCAAGGGAAGAGGGTTGACATGATTGCATGCAGGCACATGTACGCCACTCATATACGTGATCGCGAGATGGCATCATTGAGCACTGTCTTTCTTCTCTACGCCCCCCCCCCCCCTTCCTCTCCCCAATGACTGGTAGGCTGTAGGACCCCTTTCGCTATTCCTCGCACATATCTCCTATAGCCACCCGACCTTGTTCTCCGATCCAGCTGAAGCTATCGATATCCGCGCCGACAGCCGAAGGCGGAGCCATCGTCCGTCAGCGGCATACTAGCTTGGAAAGAGCCTTTCTTTCCAAGATTATGTCCGGCTCTGCTACCTGCCCCCAAGACGGCGAGTTTGGCCAGGGACCCCGACACTGCCAAGTACGCACGTATACATGCACGCCACGGGGGACGCAGCGCTGGCTCGCATGTAAGATGCGTTCAGCTACCCTACAGTAGCTGCTCTTCGCGCTGCTGCTTCGCGAGTCAGCGCTACCGAAACCCGTGATTATCTCTGGCGGCTGTCGGCTTCGCACGCGTTTGCGTGTAATCTTACAGGCATCGTCCCACTCGGTAAGGACCGCGGCTTACTCTCCCCCCTTCCTCACCAATCCCATCCTTCCTCTTCTTTCTCACCAGCATTCTATCTCCAGGAAAGAGCCATGGCAGACTGGACGACGATCCTGTGCGTAATACTCGTCGCAGCGATGAGAGACGTCAGCCCAACCCTTCGCTTCTAATTTGGAGACGCGGCCGCCCCGGGTCCCCTTGGCCCAATGACCGCGAGTAGGTAAATAATGGTCGGTCAGCTGAAGCGGTCTCTGGCCGCGGGGAAAGCTGCGGCGATTAGACGCGGGTGGTGATATTGTTTTTCCTCCTTCTCGCTCGGCTGGCAAGGGGAGGAGCACGCGAAATTTCATCGCGTGTGACTCATGAGAAGAACCCCCACTCGCGATGTACAATCGAGGGTAGGCGAGTAGCTCAGGTGCGAACGGTGTACTAGAGTGGGTGATCTTCACTGCGGCGTCGGGCTAAAGCGAGCCGAGCGAGAGGGCGGGTGTCTCCGCCTCCTTACGAGCGTGATGATAAAGGTCACGGCGTTATAAGGACGCGGCGAAGCAGCGCCGACGTGGTGGTTACGTGATGACAAAGGAAAGGAGCAGAAATTACAGGCTTTATACCATGCAGTGTGTAGTGTGGCCAAGCTAACCATAGGAAAACTGTGGCATTGTATAGTAATCTTTTGATCTAATTTGTGAAGTGTTTTGTGGCACTGAAAATGCGTTGCTGACTGAAGAGAAGACGAATGGCAGAAAACTACATGAGTGTACAATATATAATTTAAACTAAAGATAACTTTAGATCATTAAAATTAGAAATTAAGATTAGATAATTAAAGATAATTTAAACTAAAGATAACTAAACTCATAGAGCAGTACTATGTGGATATTGACGCAATGGCTTCAGGAGTGCGTTGTCAAGTAACATTTTAGTGATTTTTCTCTAAGCTTAGCTATAACGTAAAACACGCACAGTAGGTAGTCTTCATTGACAATTGTGCACAAATATGTGTATTTATTTCTCACTACCGACGCCCAGCTTATTCTCAACCCTTCACTTGCTGTTGAGTCTCGCGTTTTGTATAGGTTCTATTTGCACCACTGTTATCAAAGACAAATGATTGAAGTTTAAACAATGTCATCTTACACGTGTTTTCGGATTACGAGGTGGTTCCTGTAAAGGCTGTCGTGAAGATGCATGTCCTTCAGATCCATTCTCGTTATCTAGAAAACGCCGAACGTCTCCGGTGCGTGGGCTTGGGGAGCACATACTCCAGCCAGAAAACAGTGCATGCTCTAGAAGACTCTCACACGGTGAAAATAAAAGCGCGTAGCCCTGTCACAGCTCGTTTAGCCGTAGAAAGTACATTGCTTGTAAAGCGACCCTCGGAGACAATAGATGCACACGCTACACTCTAAGAAAAGAATGGAGCATTCGGGGAGTAGTTTCGCTACTCAACAATAACCGTCATATGGCTTGCTCGCGTTTCCTTTCTTGAAAACTTGGCGCTGTCCACTTTCCTGTCAAGAATGCTATGCCACACAGATAACGCGAGTGCCATTCGTGAAGGCCAACTATGCCGTGGTGATAACGCGAGGAAAGTGCTCGAAGTATATAGTTGACGATTATTGTTGTGGGGTATAGAAACACTCCCCAAATACTTGATTTTTTCTTATTTTAAAGTGTAAGTTGCTTACATGCACATCATGAGACGTACTTTTGTATTTGCTTTATTTATGTGTTCTTTGCTCAGCTAAGTACGGGAGTTGTGCGCATTATTATAGACGGACCAATGTCATTACCCTTTTAAAAAGAAAGAAAACCTTTGCGAATTAGGTTCCTAATCTTTTGAGCGTAGGCTACGGTCGAATCATGACATCACCTTTTCCCAAGAACGTCATCTTAAAGTTTGACCGAGGCTTACTCGATGTCTGAACTTCGCCAGCATATAAAGCCAGTGACAAAGGCCGCGTGTGGGTGCAGTGACGTCAGCATTTATAATAGCAATGGCGATTTCGCTGCTTATAATAAACATTGAGACGTGATAACGTGGGAGAGGTCTCCAAATGATCGATTATTTCAGCACCACTCTCACATTGAGGAGCGCTGACTACACTTGCCAAGCTCATGAATCAAAACGTTAATTTTGTTGTTCCAGAGTCGAAAAAAATGGGCAAGAATTTCATATACTCTTCCTTGCAACCAAGCCGGCGATTGTGAGACCACTACCTCTACAGCAAGTCTGCAGTTTGAATTTATTGTGAGCGTAACTCCAGATGCTTTTACAGTGGGCGTGTGCGACGTAGTCGCAACTATAGACACAGCCCGCGGTAAGTGCATTTGGTGCCTCACGACGAGTGGGATGCGGCGTAGAATTGAATAAAGATATCCCGTTATTAGCAGCGTGGCCGCAACCCTTATCACAGCCGTTATCACTTCAAACAGGTCCCCGATCACCGATCGAGCTAGCCGAACGTTGCCAACTACATGCGCTTTCAGTGCCAAGATGTGCGGGGCAGAAGACTCATACCCTGGCTTACCGTCATGGTTGTAAACAGGAATCTCCAAGGAAGTGCCAACGTTTTATAGCAAAACATTTTTTTTTCTTGCGAAGCCATTGTGTACGTCTTCGATTAGTTGCACGTGTGTGCATGTGAGCGCTTTCCTGTCGTCTCCCGCATTGGCCCGTTATACCTGCTCGTGGGTCGTCCATCGCAACACGCAATCAGCGTGACGTGCGTGCTTTGCCTCAAACTTTCAGGAGGTTAGAGTGGCCGAGGCATTGTTCCAATAAACCGTTTCTCCTATGTAGGCCTGTTGCTTCTTTGCCTGTCTCTTTCTTTCAGTTACGGATGGATGGGCTTGTGCCAGCGGTGCCAACAGGAAAGAAAAGCGAGGTTTCAACAACGTTCCTCGGCTGAGACGTCCGCACGCACCTACGTTGAGTTTTTCGTAGGTTTTCAGCGGCGAGTACACCCCTATATTTTTCAACGTGCGGCACCCACGCAATCAGATAACTGTTACGGCAGCCGCTTCTCTTGCAAACAGGGCCACGTGCTTCCAAGAAGTGAAAGGAGTGGGATTCCTTAAGACGGGAAAGTACGATATAAAGTATATGTGGTGAGTTTCTTCACGTATCCCAATTATGTATGACGCAAGATAAAGCAACTTTATAAGCATTAGAAGCGTTTGGCGATGCGCGCGGAAGAAGACACATCTAACAAGGCGTGCCAATTCGCCCATGCCAAACGGGCCTTCGAAATCAACTGCTATAGGCAGCTGTGATGAATTAAGCAGCGTACGAGGCATTGTGGCTCTAAACAGACTCATGACTTAATTGATGCGGTCCCGTTTATTTCATGTCTTCCCACCTTTGACGCTACGAATCAGCAGTCCCCGTTCAGGTGACCCTGCTCTTGGGAAATGCCAGTACAGCCATCACGTTTACCGCGTACTTTAGCACATTCATCCGGAGCCCCCTGTGCAGAGCGCCAAAGGAAGAAGCAGAAGTTTTCGCCGCACATCTAGCTAAGGTGATCTTCATCTAAGCTATCACAATTATGTTTCATTCGCTCTAAGAAGCAAAAGCTCTTACTTATCTTCAAATAAGCTATCGCAATCACGTTTTATTCGCTCTTAGAAGCAAAAACTCCTACTGATCTTCATCTAAGCTATCACAATTACGTTTCATTCGCTCTCAGAAGCAAAAGCTCTTACTCTTTTGTTATTATTTTTTTTACTGAGCGTGAGACGTTGTCGCCATCTCACTATCTGTGCACAATTGCGCTTGCTTTAGCGTCAGTTGTGCTACAATTTTTGTATCAGCAGCCAAATTGCCTCGTAGTGCGATTTCACGAAGATATTCAGCAGGATCATGACCACGATTTCAATCAGCTCACGCGCTTTTCTGGGGCCCACTCAGCGCAGAAGACAACCCAACAGTTCAGGTACTGACGTTTCCAGAGGCTTCCAAACAGTGCGAGTGTAAGGCTTGACGACAGAAACGACAGGATCAGAGGGAGAGGAAACTTACTGGGAGGAGGCAGTTTAGTCTTGAGCATGTCGAGGGCGACGATGTTGATGACCATGACCCAGACGGCGCAGTCCAGGAGTTCGGGGCTGTCCTTCACGAAACAGACGCAGCTAAGGCACTGCGCCTCCAGGTGCCGCCTGTCCGGGTAGGCACGCTTCAGCTCGCGGGACACGTTCTGCTGGAACTTCTTGATGTCGAAGAGCTGCGAAGTTAAGGGGTGGATGCACACAACCTTATTAGTCCGCATAACACAATACATCTTGAAAATGACAACCGCAACAACGAACAACCGCAAGAAAACGAAAAAAAAATATAGACAGGAAATGTTGCATTTGACACGTCTTCAGGAATGGTTATCGTTTGGCGCTTTCACAGAAGAATGACCATCTTCCTAGATATATCATCAAGCCAGTATACGAATATGAGAGCACTTACCGTTTACAATTAAGAATGGGTACAAATTCATATCTGCACAAAATCTCGACATGACCGAGTAGGTTCCCGTTCGAGCCTAGATTTAGCTAATAAAGTGATGTACTCAATTTCAGAATAATTTTTCATGACAATGGAACATAAAGATTTTCGATCGAAATGAAGAGGTGTTAGAGATCGCTATATAAAAAAAAGCTCCTCATCAAATGTTTTAACAAGCTCTTTTGTACATCGAAGAAAGAATTAAAGAAAAAGCAAGGTTAACATCTTGAATGTTAACTTACTCTAAGGGAAGTAAAATGGATACTGACAGTAGCCTTGTTTTGATGTGGTTTACATTTAAGATGAAATGAGCATTGCGTGTTCAGGAATCATCGAATATTAGCACCAATATAAGTTAATTTCTGGAAAGTCAAGAACACTGAGAAATAAGCAAGAACACTGAGAAATATTCGTGCTCCGTAATTGAGATATATTCCAGCAATCAATCTCTAACGTATCTGTGGGCCATGTTGTCAACCTGTTTATCACACAACGCCAGGCATTAAATCTCGACTCATTGCTCCTACTCATGCCGTGAAAGACCTGGCATTTCCCGTATATGCAGTAACCATTTTGTAACCGAAAAACTGTATGGATTATGCATCACTCCTCATATTCCCCTACAAACCTACGTGATGCTATATCAAAGAGCTACAGAACATATGGACCTTTTTCAATGGGACATATATAGCAGCCATTCAAGTTCGCTTGCTATACTTTGCGCAAGCACTTTGAATTTCGTTTACGCGCTTGATATCGAGCCTACACCTACTGCCCACGCACCATATACTACCGAATTCTCATCGTTATCATATCACGATGCCAAAGGAGGGACGACGCAACCGCAGCAACCTTGCTGACTACTGCGCAGCAGGAATCGAACGAAGAAAAGCAGCTCTCGCCGGAAGAACGCCGTACATGTTTCACGCGCCATATCACCAGCGACATCGCGTACGTCATGTGCGTCGCGCCCCTAGCGGGAAAGAGAGAAATAAAGGAGAATGGCGCTAATCGCGGCAGCCGAAAGAACGTTGGCCCAGGAACAGCAGCAGCTCGTTGTCGCCAGGGCGGCGGCGACGACTGCGACACCATTTTTCACGGGGCAGGGGCAAGATGGAGCGTGGACGAAGGCGAAAGCGGTCTGGTGGCAGAGATCGCCGCTACAGATGACGTGGGCCAAACGGCTGCCGCTGCTCAGCGCGCCACTGTACCGGTATTACGCGGTTCTCTGGTCGCCGTCCAGCAGAACGGGCCCTCGCGTATCGCGCCCAGCGATCGGATGAACCTGCGCGCTCCCGCAGTTTCTCTCTTTACGTAACGAAATGTTTATTTATTATATTTTTTCGATGGCCGCAGCATGTCCCCGTGCTGGAATATCGTTCTGCGTGTCCAGAAACACGAACGTCACAACAAAAAACATCGCGTTCCTTCGGGGTTGCGGATGGCGTATATAAACACACTATGCGATGTTATATCAGATTAAAAGTGTTCTTGCATCGTTGGCATGCTGATTCGAGCCATTGGAATATATATAAATACTTATATGGTTGAAGGCCCGAATGATACTCTCGCTCATTCTCCAGAGTCAGCAGAGTTGGACAAAGCGTTCACTTGAAACGTTCTCTAAGACTGTAGAACCCCGGCTGCGGCGGCTGCATTTCCGATATAGGTGGAAATGTTGTAGGCCCTTGTGCTCAGATTTGGATGCACGTTAAAGAACCCCAGGCGGTTGAATTTCCGGAGCCCTCCACTACGGCGTCTCTCATAATCATATGGTGGTTTTGGGACGTTAAACCCCAGATATCAAATCAAGACTGTAGTACCTCAAGGCTAGATTTATTTGCGTATTTTTAAAATGGTGTTTTTACTGGAGCGCTGCTAACTGAAAAGCCAGAACAACGGTGTCAGTGCGTTAACGTAATTGGGTAGCTGCCTTCGCTCTGAATTTAGCTTGCCTAGAAATCCCTGAATGCTAGTGACGACTCCATTTTTTCTCTCTTTGTTTAAAAGATGCCTGTCACTCGATTACAGCGTTGAGTTTATTGGCCGATATTTTTATTTCTTCACGAAGACTTCTTTTTTAAGCCCTGGCTGTTAGAGACGCTGTGACATGGATAATGGAACCAACGAATGGTCTCATAAGGAAACTCTTCATATCAGCCATCTGTCATTGCGTCCTTTCGATAGCACGTGAAATGTCCTCGAGACGACTCACAGTGGCAGAACAGTTTGAAAGCAACGCAATGAGGCGTTGAGGTGCCTCGGTTCAAGCTTTTCCAGAGAGAGCTCGGACACGTCACTGATTCCGTGTATTTACGAGTGCTGCGTAAATATTATAAGGCCTCATCTGCACAGAACTCGGTTGCGTCGTGCTCACGCTGCCGGACAGCTCGAAAACTGGTCTCGACTGATGGACCCTCGGGCACTTCCAGCCGTGGACAAGTCTGCCTATATGACGCATGTTGTTGGTCGCGGAAAAGAAAGATATCGTTGCGTAGTGCATGCGGTAAGGCTATCCTTGGTGAACGAATAGCGTTAAAGGAAACGGGTCGGCAACATATGCATTTGAAATTCAGTGCGTAACTTGTGGACAGCCAAGAGAGTACAGCAGACTAGTAGCCTAGAGCTCGAGCGCATATTAAAGAAGGCACAATAATAAACTTAGGCTCTTGATTGCGCAGGGAAGTAAACACTGCTTCGAAAGGTCGTTTCTTTTTGCTGCAACTTGTGATAAAGAAAGGCGGGTAATATAATCGTCTAGAATTCGCCTGCGTAATTAAGAAACGTTTTGGAATGGTACTCCTTTCAGTGGCTTGTCTCCGCGGTCAAATGCAGAATTCAGCGGAATAAAAATGAGAACGTTCCGGTGACTGAGAACATCTACGCCAGGATTCGAGCTAGCTACTGGCCCTATACAAAAGCACATGGTCGCAAAGAAGAGTAACTATAGCATGTAACTAGTCCAGAAGAATTTCTTATACAATATGCCTGGATCGCTATTATGGTATGCGGAGCGCTATACCTCGATACTCTTTTTATACTTGCCATCGAAATACCCTTTACTATTTGAAGTGTAATTCTGTATTTTAACCATGACATTCTCCGACATTCACAGATGCGAATATGCGTAGCTGTGAGTATGCGTCTGCACACTAGGTTGGTACCCGCTGGTGCAAGACAACAGTAGTTGGAGATCCTTAATTGGGAGAGGCTTCATCGCGCATGCAGTGGACATCAAGATATGATGGCTGTGTATAGTCTCTCACCTTAACGGGCTTGTCGTACTCCAGGAGACCATTGTTGCGGATGATGTCGGCGCTGACGCTGTTGTTCTCCCCGCCCGAGATCTCCTTGATGTAGACGTTGCTCTTGCTGGCGCGCTTGATCATGATGTTGCCCGCCTCGTCCATCTTGATTTTCACTCCCTGTGCAGAACAAGCAGTACGAGTACTTTTGTAGAGTAATTCTTTGGACGATTGTGATGAACAAGCAATAAAAATAATTGAATTCAATCGGGGGGTTTCATTTGCCAAAAACTCGATACGAATATAGGTGCACCAATGTGGAGAGACCGCGCAGGGTTAAACTTGCAACTGCTGATGTTTTTTTTTTTTTAACGGGAGCCTGAATCTGTATTCAAAGGAAAGAAAAAGGGTCACTTTTTCTTTGTGAACTCTGATTTGCCGCATGTACGACTCTCTTTCATAAGACATGTTGACCCTCTGTGGAGTCCAATATACTCTGCTGGGAGAGTTTTGGGACCCAGTTGAGAATCAACGTGTTTTTTGAAGAGGGTCATACATAGAACTCACCGAGAAAAAAATAACGCGTACTCTTCTTTTTTTTTCCTTATTAGTGTAAGTACAAGAGTGTTTTTGCATTTTGACCCGACTTAAATGTGGTCGGGAATCGAACCGACGTCCTCGAGCCTTACTTCCTATAGGTATACCACGGCGGGTACTCATGAACAGCTACGCGTGAAAGAAATATATAGCCACTGTAAAGCGACATGAACAAGTTCGACGGCTTTGCTCCACCTACCTGCACCTTCTAGATGAACAAAAATATTCAGTAATAATACTTCCATGTTTCGCAACACTGTGCTGCCCCACACCGTCGAAACTTATCAGGATGAAGAACAAAATACAAGGGTGAATGTTTTGGTCGTTCACGCATGCGGTACATATGACATGAGAATTGCAGTTGCCCTTGTGTAACGAGAGGTCGCATGTTTACGCGTTGCCTGATAATATTAAGCTTTACTATGTTCAAACCAGTGAATCACTGTTGTTAACATAAATTACGCAGCGATTACCACGTATTTTGGACAGTTTCTACAAAACTCATGTCTAATGAATCGCGCCTGCAACATTTCTCTCCGTTCATTCTAAATTCTGTCTCATCTATAATGTCCCACAAATCTAGGCTCACGTACGACGTCCGTCTCTGACCACTTACGAGGTATGTAACGTGGCCCCGCGGGCGCAGCAGTGCGCTTCTTAAATGTGGCCATCCTCCAAAAAGCGGCGCTGAGTAGTTAGGAATGCGTAAACACGTAACCAGATAATTGACTACCGTGGGCGGGTGAAGCTGGTCGAGCTGGGTGCAAAAAGAACGCCTATCCAAAAAGCACGCATGTTTATCTTTCTTCTTCCACATTGGAACGGATCCATCAACGAGCTCCATTACGCGCGCACGTCAAATCGACGCAAGTTTTGCATGCTCCGGGCACTAAAAGATCGAAAAATCAGTTCTCAAATAAGTCGGCGTTTCCTATAGGCGAGCTGCCCATCTCTTCAGACTAAAAAAAGAACCCACCAACTAAAGCTGCTTTATTAAGTGCCTGCATAATGGGTATGCATGCATGAGGGCGAGGAACGATTCCGCACGCAACACGGCAAGTCAAGAAACATCGAAATGCTATCCCCCCTCCTCGTCTCTCTTTCTTTCACTCTCATTCACTCACTCTCAGAGAGGTGACAGCTCGGCGCATTCGTCAAGAAAACCGCGGTCAAGTGCCCGTGAGACCGCGAAGGGGAGACCGCGCGTTTAGAGATCTGAGCTTGCAGGATGCGCGACTCATGTGCGTGAGAGCCTCGGAGAAAGCGAAGACTTAAGGACCATCACGCGATCGTACCACGTACACGGAGATTCACTGCTGAGCCCGGCTGGTCCGCAGCGGGGCCCATTGTTCTGCGCCACCGTCACCTTTGCGCCTCGGCCTTCTTTTCTGGAGGAGGCATCTCGCGCCGAGTCGGGCTGATTGCACTGCTCGTCGTGGGTCGTCACATAGTACGTACGTATGTGGCCCAGTCGCGGTCTTATAGCGTATATGCGACGGTGCGCCTGAGGTCCTCGGGTCTGCCCTCATTCTTACCCCCCCCCCCCCCCTTTTTTTTTTTGCAGAGCGTAAAGGCGTGCTGGGGCGACAACAAATGAGGACCGGGTCGTGACCGATTCTGCTTGAATTTCTCCAGCATTTATATGTCCCGCTTTTGCAAAGGTCGCACTGTGGTGCTTGCTATCATAAAATTAAAGAAATAAAGACTCATGTTAAGAAAAAGCAAGTCCGGATAGTGTCGAGCACCGTCAGCGTCATCAACTCGGCTAGGGGTGCAACATTTATTTACTGAAAGCTGTAATCAGTGCGATAAAACTGATAGCGTATACAATTCGTTAAAGTACAGCTCTTGTTTATTCAAATGCTCATTGCCTTTGAAAATTACAACAGACATTTAGCAGTGTTCGTGAGTTGTTACTGCGTGGTGGCGTGTGAAAAAGAGTAACATGGGGAGAACTGATTCCACTCACTGTTACAAAATCACAGAGTGCCTCTACGTATAGCGAAGCGCTCAAGGCGGCTTCGCGGCCTTCATATGCCGTGCGATACCCGAAGCGTAAATGTGGCTTTTCGCTAATGAGCAGCCAGAATGGCGCCCTTGTGATTCGATATTTCGGAAATGATATGCATTTTTGCACATACTTGCGAGCATTTGCAGAACTGTGTGCAAATTTGGCTATGGTACCGAAGTCGATATATAAAACTGATTGGGGCGCTGTGTGAGATTACCGAAGCAAAACTTTGTAGGACAAAGACACCTGGCGTGCTTTCCTGGCTGCAGTGTCTCTCGTATTGCTTCAAGTTCGAAGGAGTGCTTTTAGAATTCAAGCAAACGTACTATAGTGGTGTCGAATACACATATACTAAGATGCATCCACGAATTGATTTGGAAAGAGAGAGAGAGAGATGCAAGAAAATGCCGGTTGGTTTGGTTTGCTACCCTGCACTGGGGGAGAGGTATATAAGGGCAAAACAGAGACAGAATCAGAGGGTGAGAAGGACATAATCACAAGCACACTTGCGGAAGCGCATCCTTTCTACAAGTGGTCACCCAGAGCTGCTGAATATAGGTATTTCAGTAGCCTTCTATAGCAGAGTTATGCTACCTTTAGGTACCTAAAGGTAGAATATACTGTAACTCTATTTTATAGTTGCCTTCAGCGCCCTCTAGGCACATGTCCAAGGTGCTAGGATCGTGTGTACAAAAAATGGTCTGGAGTCCGGTTAGTCCAAAAACACCAGAGCGGGCATCGCTGGGCGTCATAGCCAGCATAGTTACACAGGACGTGTTCGACTGCCTCTTCAGTTTCGCAGAAGTCGCACGTAGAAGTGTCTCACCACCGATGCGAAACGAGTACGCCTTAATGCTACCCCCAAGGCGGCGTAACAGCATCGCATCGGAGGCTGAAATTCGCGATTGTAAATGAAGGAAGTAGTATTACCGCAAGCAACAAATACAATTTATAGAAAATTTTATGAAACCTATACATGAACGAGGGCCGTACGAATATATGAAAATTGAAATCCTTGATCGACAACGTCCAAGATGCGCCTGACGAGGAGAAACCTAAAGTATAGAGTACAGCAAGCAATGCTGGAGTCGGAAAAATGCGTGTTACGCAAGCACGCTTTGCTTGAGCGTCGAGAGCATCTGCAATTCGTGTCCCCGTTGATGCTCGAGCACGCACCGTGAAGGGTGTCTCTTATGCTGGTCATTGGCAGAGACGACTATAATCTCGAGCAGCGGAGGGAACTATTGAACACGAAATGCAATACAGGCCAAATATGTCGTGGTTCGCTAGCGAACCGCAGAACACCCTGGCTGTCCTTTCACTTCTTTTAGGCACCATTGCCGAGAATTGACGTGTTATGCAGACCAACCGACTCAAGAGGGCCACCATTCCAAGCCTCTGTGAACGCGGCGATACAGCTAACGTCACTTCCCTCGAAGACAACAGGTTCAGTGAACCACGACAACGCAAATCGAAGTGCACCCAGCGTACACGAGAAAGTGGAGGTGAGGTTCCCGCCCACAGAAAGGTCCTCATTCACGCTTTGCATACACAAAGGGGTGACCTCCCGCTTGGTCAACGATGAAGAAATCACAAAAGGTCGCACAAAACAACAACCTGTGCCCTGTATGCGATGGCTGCTAGCGGGCGAGAAGGCGGCGACGACAAAAAGCTTTCGCGTTTACAAACGCTACTATATGGACATTGAAGGAGTGAGAGGAGAGGCTGTGAAAGCGTGCCGGGAGCCGACGAGAAACGCAAATTGAAACCGACGGGAAAAGAGCTCCGGAGACAAAGGACGCGCGAGCTGGAAGAATAGGAAGGGGTCAGCACGCGGAGGTATGGCGAACGAGGCGGAGTGCCCATTTCCGGTTCCGGTGGTGGGCTTGCAGCCTTCTTCAGAAGGGCGCGTGCGAAGTAGCCGCCGGACGTCGGGCATCCCGAGCACGTGGTCTGTGCTCGTCGTCTTGAAAGCTGGGGCAGCTGGGAAGCTCAGGGCGCATTGCTCTTCCATCGCCGAGCCGCTCCACGTCGCCGGAAGTTGTCGCCGCGTCGTGCGACCGCACGGTCGCGACCCGCTTCGCACGCCTTCAAAAAGGAGCCAGTGTCTGTGCGTGTGTGCCTGTGTGTGTCAGTGTGTGTAGGCGCGGTGAGCTTGCGTGCGCGGAAGAAGGCCTCGCCGTGCTCCCTCTCGTCATCATTTTTAAAAGCATATTTATTTGACCCAGTAGAAATTTTTGTTGTTGCGCGGCGTCAGTACGAAACGCGGGCTGTAGTGGCTGTGAGAAAATAAGATAAAGAAAGCGGCACCTCATCGGGTGTACGTCGTGCTTCGCGGTTAGCGGAGACCCGGGCGTAAGCAACACAAACTCACACAAAGTAGAACACTAACGAGGCGAAGTTATTGACAAGTGCCCGTTCCGCTCATCTTCTTTGCTCCTCTCTGCGTGCCCTTTGGCGCTTTCATATGAATTTTAACCACGACGACAAAAAAAAAGAAAAAAAACACAGAACGCAAGTGGACAAGGGAAAAACCACTGCAATGCCCGATAGCACGCGTGTAAGTGAAATTGCAGAAGAGAATTTAGTAATCGACTCGGTGAGTGAGTCACACTGAAGTCAGCGTGCGAGAAACGTGACCAACATACAGTGAATGCGGTAAAAGCTACATGAAAATAGGAAATCCATCTGCATTTTTTACCTGGTGTTAGCCGTTCGTCATGGTGGGAATCATCTGACCCTCTTGCGAAAACTCGCAAGACCTCTGCTTCACATGTTCTATCAAAGTTATGTGGCAAAGGCAGTGCACGAACTGTGGATGCCTGCTTGTAAATGTGGTTGCAACGTAACACTACAAGACGATAGTTACAGCGCGAGAACAGAACGACGACAAAGACACAAGAAGGACACGTCATCGTTCTGTTCTCGTGCTATAACTATGGTCACGTCATACCAACTAGCCCAAACTTCCACACTTCTAAGTAACACTACAACTTTATATTTGAGTTTAGTAGCTTGCTCACCATAATGAGCTTGAGTTCATGGTTCCAGTCCAGGTATCGGAATGCTTATTTGACCATCAAATGACGCGGGAAGCGACGAGTGGCGACGTCTGCCGGATTAGCCGCAATATGGCCGCTCAATAACGACGTTTCATAATGAAACAAGAAGAGAAGAGAGGGGTGCTTGTGAGATTTAGGCACATGCATCATAATAGCAGCTGAAGTGTGCAAACGCGCGTTGCGTGGTTGCAGTAGGCTGTATCCTTTAGCTGTGACGAAGTCTGCGTCGATGGCGATTCACAGAATGCCGACAACGACCACCACCGGCGGCCGCGGTTCGAAGCGCATGGTGAGCAGACCATTCCCCAAGTGTTGGCCAATTATTTGAGGGAGCGGCCGTGGCATGAAATAATCACCGAACCGCACAGCTCGAGGCATGGCGCTCTGAATCCGAACACACACAGGCACAGCCAACTACACGTGTGGCTTCTCAGTTACACGACACCGCACCCCGCGAAGAAGGGCTTCCCCGAAAGTGACGAAGAGATACACAAGTTTAGAAAGAAAGAACACTTCAGTGTGTAAGGGACCTCCCGCACTTTATTGGGCTACCATGCAGTGTAAGAATGTAACGACCCGAGAGGAGACCTTGCGCCTCGGAGTAATCGCTTCTAATCAACCCCTCCCTGCGACTCCGCAGCGGTGAATTAGAATGCTCTCTCGGCTCGCATCTCGCCATCGCTAGACCGTCCTGAGAAAGGGACTGTAGACCAAACAAGGCGATAGAGACTCCCAGAACTCTTCAAGGACCGTGCTACGTGTCCGTCCGTGCCTGCGTTGGCGAAGTACGAGGCAAAGCACTAGAACACGGCACTGAGAAACAGTGTTAAAAACAGAAAGGGTGAGAAGAGTAAGTAATAAGGAGACATAAGTGAGGAAAGGAGGATAAACATAGCGCAAAAACATCTCGGCTTGTTTCTCAAGTGGCAACTTTCGTTATATTCTATGAGGGGCAATTAACGATAATAGAAGTGCGTGAGCACACCACAGTGCATTCATCTGTGATAATTATTTGTGGTGTAGTGGTACTGCTCTACTCATAGAGAGGTATTTTATTTACAAAATCAACAAAGCCAAAGGAAATGCAAAAAGTGAGACATCAAGAAATTTTGCATTCTCACAACTGCCGCTACAGTAGATTTTCAGGTTTTATAAAGTGTAGTTATATATAGAATCGTATGCGTCTTTTTTTTTTACCGACCATCTACCTCCTTTTGTTTCACGATGAAGTTTGGACTGCTTTTATTATCATCACGTGTTTCTACCAAGCACGCTTTGTAATGTGAGAACTTTCATCTGATTGTTAGCTTGTCATCTTGCATCGCTCAATGATCCCTGCCCTAGTAGCTGGTGCTTTCCCGTTTATCAAATGAATAATGTCATTTTTCCCGTACACCCATATAAGCACCAATAATCTGTTACATTGTTGACGTGTGCAAGGGGTTCAACAACAATGCTTGACGCCGACATATTGATGTCTTCCTTTTTTCTTACAGCGTGGAGACGGTTTAATGTTACGCCCATGTTTCCGCAAGAATCCATATCGTGTAAGTTACGCTATATGCTTCTTAACTTTGGATAGGCTGGTGTTCCTTCACAATGTATGAAGGTTCTTATGAGAAGCACATGATGCGGGGTATTTATTGCTGCGTAATCAGTTGTGACATAACAAAACCCGAGCTCTCATTGTCAGCGTAAAAGACGTTAGCCTGATTTATTCTTGCCCATTCCTGTTCGCAGAACGTTAAGAAGAAATCGTAAAATAGAATTTCAATGAGCTGTCGACTCCTGTATTATATCGCGAGAACTTCGAAGAGTACGAGGTTACACCTGTTTTGTGGCCATCGTTTATTTTCCGTTCTTACTGTCATCGTTAAATTATTTGGCGTCCTGTAATATATGCATGAAGGACATCAGCCGATTCGCTAAACTAGTGTGATCACTCTCAGTCCAACTGCAGTTGGCTAAGATTCCCGCTAAGAAAGATTTTCCAACCGATTCATTTCGTACATGCCATGATTGATCGCGTCCGTCTTTTTTTTTTTTCTAAGGCGGCTGCGCAAATCAACATATTGCTTGCTCGTTGCGCACAGGCTAGTCACAGAAAAGACTTAGGTCAGTGTCTGCATCCCAGCATGCTTCACGTTTAACTCGGACTTGTATATATTGCTTTGCACTGCGTGGCACCGGCGCTACAAAGCTGTGCTTTCCACCCTCCAATGCTGGATTGTGCTGGAACGGCTTTCTTTGCGAACGCGCGTAGCTAGGTAGCCTCGACTTTCTATGTGGAAGTGAGAAGCGCATGGGTGACCACTGCACAAAATAAAATAAAAAACACATGTTTGTGTTTGTTACTCTAGAAAACAGGAATGCGAACACATTTTGTATACGATAGCGTTTATATTACATTAGCACCTGAAATACACGTTCAAGTGGATGGATCGCATTTCTTATAACTTCCATTTCCGGTGTTCTGGGCAACGCTACACCATCGCAAGTGCTAAGACACTGAACTCGCAGAAACCGAATTACGAAGCCTTCTCACAAACGATGCCGGATTGCTTGGTGTACAGTAGTAACTCTCGAACAAGACGATAGTTATAGCACGAAAACAAAACGACGACACAGAGACAAGAAGGACACGAAGAGCCCAAGCTGCCACACTTCTCGAGCAAGCCCCGACACGGTGGTCTAGTGGCTAAGGTACTGGGCCGCTGGCCTGCAGGTCATGGGATCAAATCCCGGTTGTGGCAGCTGCATTCCCGATGGAGGCGGAAATGTTGTAGGCCCGTGTGTTCACATTTGGGTGCACGTTAAAGAACCCCAGGTGGTCCGAATTTCCGGAGCCCTTCACTACGGCGTCTATCATAATCATATGGTGGTTTTGGGACGTTAAACTCCACACACCAATCAATCAATCGACAAATCAATCAATCAATCAATCAATCAATCAATCAATCAATCAATCAATCAATCAATCAATCAATTAATCAATCAACACTCAGGCAAATGCTCCCCGCACGTCCAACGTGTGGTACAGTACTTCTCTATCGATACTCTGCGTTGGCACAACACTCCCACACACGCACACACTTCCCTGAATGACACATCCTTATTGCGTCAGCTAGATCACTCGTCAAGCAGTATTTGCAGTCTTAGAACAGATGGCTACACGTACACGTCCACGCTATATAAACGTGTGCTGTCTCGTGTTGGGCCACGTAGGCCGATGGCGTATAGTTTCTTCGAAACGCAGCTATAAAATGGAGATAGCGAAAAACTTGGTGCTTCGGTAAAATGAGAGAACCGGGAGACCCTATTCGATGTTGCAAGAGCAGTGCTTCTTATAAAAGCTCACTCCTGTCAGCACACTCCCGTCTATCACGCAACTTATAAAAGTACGCACAATAAGAGCGGACCATGCAAGCTTTTTGATCGGCCTACGGACAGCTTCCGGGATTCCCGCGCCAGGTTTGATTGGAAGAGAGAGAGAGATTGAAGTATTTATTCTCCGTTGGGTGGCGTAGCGAAGCATCGCTCAACACCCCCCCCCCCCCCCCCCTTCTTTTTTTTTTCTGCTTGGTTAAAGTGCGCGCCGGGACGATCGTCCCGAAAGCAAGGCCATGCAGAATTGATATGCGAAATTAGTTTGGAGGATTCAACCTTTTGGACACACCTATTTATTCCTCTAGATTCGAGCTTTTTCACCCCGTTTCACTACTATTAAACGGCCCTTAAAAACTACGAGTTGCCACTCTTCCACGGTGTGCGCAGTAACCAATTAATGACCACTGCGTTCAGTGTTATCAATAAGTGAGTGAGTTGTCACCAATACATCGCGCAGCAATTATTATCAGTGACTGGCTGCACGCAGACAAGTTGCCCGTGTAGGGTATAGAAGATTGAGCAACAACGTTTCCGGAGCAACCTTGAACGCTTCGAAAACACGCAAGGCCTGTTCTTCCTATCTGTCGATCACCGTATTTCGCCTCTGCAGCGTCTGCGTTGTTTACTTCCCTGTTGTCATGCAGCAGTATTTTTTGCGTTATTATTTCCCGCTCTTTCACAGCCCTTTATGTTATTTCTGGACAGGCGGGACTGTCGAGATGGCAAGGGTTTCCCAGTTGTTTTTTATATTTTTTGGAAAAGGTTACAATAAAAAAAATAGAAAATACATACTGAAATGTGAACAAGCGAGAACGCGCATCTATACGAGAGGTATGCCCTTCTTAAGGGGCACGCAAGGGGGCGCTCGCAGCTTCCTTTCTCGGCCGAACGTGGGCCCGCCCCGGATATCTCGTTTTCTTCCGGCAGTGAAAGCTTTCCGCATGCCCGCCTCGTACGTCGCATTAACGAGCTCGAGGACGCGCGCTTACGTATATATGTAAACAAGGGCTGGAACGCCCTCCCCAGCTGCGCGTTGCGCGCCGCGTTTCCACAGCGCCGGGAGCCTTAATATAAATGGTAAGAGGGTAAGGAGGTAGCAGCCAGCTGTAGCAGAAGCACGCGCATTTATCAGCGGCGCTCGCTACAGCCGTTCACCGGCTACCGAGTTGGTATCCTGCGAGATGTGAGCGCGTATCCTATCGCGAGAAATCCTGTCGCTGGAATGTTCCGACTCGGCCCCGCTGTGGTACCCGCACTGTATGCCATTATTTAGTGCGCGTGTGAGGCGAAGTGCATGCTTCAAAGAGCACACTCGTTGGCACCAGTCCAAATCGCAAAAGAACAGTCGTTGCAGATTAGGTTTAGAGGCGGGTCACACTCGCCTGCTTAATACAGGAGAACTAACGAAACGTTACAGCGTGAGCGAGTCATGAGGGCGAGCTGATTGGCTGTTTGAGTGACTGCGCTCAGAGTGAATAGAAACAGAGAGATTTGAGAGTGCAAAATCACCTAGTTAAAGTGCTGACAACTGTGTGTAAATAAAATTGAAGTGGATGCTTGAGCGCGTCAGTACGACATAGCGGAATGAACACAACGCAAGACGGAGGACAATAAAAAAAAAAGAGAAAAACGCAAACACCGATGTGATCAGACCTTTTGCGCTCTGTTCTTCCCGCTGTATTTAAACAGGTGGATCCCGAAAATGAACTTGTACTGAGCTTCGGCCAATGCACTGGCGCAGGTGTACAAAGTATAGAGGTATGCGACTCAAGAAGGTCATCGGCTCCGGTTGTGACATGGAAGCTGACCTGGACGTTGTTATCCCGAAGTTGTTTGCCTCCTATGAGCTGCTGCTTGTGCAATACTTAGGAGCGCAGGCATTGCGGCGTGCGGTCGTGAAAGAACGTGAAATTTTATACCTGTGCATGGGCACGAAACGCACTGCTATTTATAAACCACGCGATTGGAATGCTGCGGGACCTTGCACAAGACGCGCCCTTCGACGTTGCTTCATTAAATGTTGCTCTCTTGGATTATCTTGCAACTATTTCATCCGAGTGATTGGAAGTAAAGCTTCTTACGGATTCCTTGTTGCTGTTGCCCCCGTTGTAGTTACTATTATTGGCATTATTTATGTTATTACTTTTGCTGCACTTCATGCTGTTTTCACCGCTTTCGTTCTGGAAAGGCAAACACGTGTGTCGATGAGCTGCTAGGTGTACATAGGATCGTGCCTAGAGCTCCAAGCTGGCCTTGTCAAGGATTTACGGCCACTGACGACGACTTACAGCTTGGGTGGGGGTGCGTCAGTATTGCGAATGCTTCCTTTCCTACGTTTTTTCTTATTCATTTCTCCTCTTTTTGGAAAAAGAATGTCATGTTTGACAAAAAGAGCATGTTTACTGCTGGAACGACTTAACTGAAGACTCAACTGAGGACGACTTAACTGACTAAACTTAGCTAGAGTCCTCTAGCTAAGTGTTTGTAAGTGTACTTATGGATTGAAGTCTTTTGCATGTGTTTGCAATGCCTCGTTTTAAAATTTAGACTGAACAAAGAGAACTTTGATTGGACACTTACCTCTTCATCAATGAACGTCCCGGCAGTGGACATCCCTTCCTTCTCATACATGTATTCTCTTGGGTAATTGGCACAAGTAATTAAGACGATTAGTGTTTCACACTTGCCGTAATGGTAACAGGTGGCGCCGATGAACGCTCCCACATTTAAATTGCGGATATCTACCCTATATGTACTGGACGGTGGATGACCACCACCTATATATAGCTTAGTCGTTGAGCACCAGTCGCGTTATTCGAAGGTCGCAGGTTCGAATCCTGCCGCTGGCAAGTCATCTTTTCATGCACTTTTATTTCTTCACATTTACATTACAATTACCAATAACACCACCTATACTTTCTCTGGCGTTGTATGTTAGTTCACCTTAGTATAGCGTAAGACTGAAAGAGCTTGAAGAAAGAAGACATCGTTGCATGCGAATCAATATATCTTTGCGCCAAAACACTATCACTCGCCAGATAAAGCAGTATACGCCTTGAATGTAAGCACTGGACCAACGCATACGGCCACATGCCAAGCGGGTCGCATGGAATTTCGCGCTGGACAGCGCGACCTGCGGCGCGCTCGCTCGCGTGCGTTGGCTCAAATGCCGTAACGGGAACGCACGCAATAATGAGCCGAATAATTATCTCACGCTGCAGCTGGTCCGAACAACGCCCTACACTCGTTGCGGCCCGCGTTCCGCGGCTTTGCCACGCCGCGCTCACCAACAAACACACTTGGCGGCGCCATCGTAGAGAAATGGGCACTTCGCTCCAGCCGTAAATATATAAAAAGATTTAAAAAGAGTCATACCTCATTGAAAGAAATGCATGAATGGGTGTATAGCGCTGTCACGCTATATTTACACGGTTGCGTAGGCACATCAGATTTTTGCCATATTCCTTGAACTTTGGCCTAAATGTCGTAAACGTGACTCGCAGAGCCCTTGCGCATAAGTCACCTCCGGCGAGAGCTAAAAAAAAATCGAAGCCTCAAAACGGTATTAGCTGGTGACTTCACTGCTACATATGCAACACACTGACGTGAATATGAATAGGAATACCTGCACGAGACTGCCTGGTTTCATTTACTCGTAATTTTTTGCCGTTATCGAGTTGTCTGGGCGATTTCACTGAATGGCGGAATATCTATTAAGAAGTTACCCTGCGTTTATGTGAAAAAACAAAACAAAAACAAGACATTTGGTAAAAAATAGTGATGCATGCATAAAGATGACTGCACTCTGCCCATATACTACATCAGCAAGCGCCTAATTATAGATCAGGGTGATTCAGATGATTTCTTGAGGCTGTGCTTACGACGTAAGCTCATTCTTTTATATGCCAAATGGAACAAGCGAAGTAAGTTTCTGTGTTTATTACTCGGTTCTTTTATAATTCATTAGGGTGCGTGGACGCAATTTAGTCATTGCGAGACACAAAATTCCTAAGCTGCATATTACACGATGCACTGGCAAACGCTCTCGAAGAAATTAACGAAGCTTGGAGAGATAATGCGGTAGGTTTCCAAACTCAAAACAATTAGGGGGTCGTTAATTGAATATGCATCATTAACAACCATTAGTAGGATAATTAGGTTCACACCCGCGTTATGTTTTCACGGTTTTGAACCGAGCCTCACTGGCACGCTTACGCGCCTTCAGTCCCGTAAATTGCGGAGGTCACAGGTCACAGATGAATTCGTTGCGGTTTCTTTTACCTCCACCCGTGTACGACACACGTCCGAAAGGTCTTACCAGATTAGAACTTTAATCATCAACTCCGTTAGGGCGATTTGAACTGGCCACAGGGCCAGCCAGCTCAGCAATATAAGCGTACTTTGGTATAAGAGGCGGTGGCTTCAAGCACCATGCATGTAAGGAATGCATAAGTTAAGCCAGGCTTAGCTTATTCTGAATTTCAGCTATGGTGAGATATGTAACGCTTCTCGATCATTTAATGAGAGGGCAAAAATAGAGAGAAAAGTTTCAAGACACGGAGTTCAGGCTGATATATTTGCGAACGGTCGGTGAACTTGAGCAATGTTTCACCATGTCAATAGGCGTAGGAGAGCTAAAGCGGTGACACAAGAGCAAGAACAAGTAAACAACCACCTTTCAAAACCACAAATGCCTGCTAACTTGCTCAACAATCTGTAGTTATAAGGGTTCCGGGTAAATAAAAATAGAAAGGTTAGAGAAAATAGCACACAAGAAGAAAGATCAATTGCTGAAGCAGCATAATGTCAGGAGCACGAACACTTGAGCTCAATCCTTGACTGGCAGTGACCTTTCACACTGCCAGGCGTGGACTCTCCCAGTCATTGACCTGCCATAATCCATGCCGCAGTTTAAGAAAAAAAAAGTCTTCACAGAAGGGAAATATAAAAGCGTCCGTAAAGATTTCGCATATTTACGACTCCTTGTTTATAATTGCCGCTCTAACGCCCTAAGCTCGCGAAAAGGGTTATATAAGGTCATTTCTAGACCAGGCCCACTGCTTCACTCGTGGCCTGCAGCTCGTGCCATTTCGTGACGGCGCATTACTTATGATCCTAGCAGTTCACTAGAGCAAAAAATGAAGCAGGTCGTCTACATTTCATTCGTCCGCGTATTCTATCCCGCGATATTTTTTTACGACGCGCGGCGCAGCTTTCCTCTCTTATCAGCTTTGCACGAAGAATCGTTCCTCTTTTATTTTGTGAACTTACCGACGTTCTCGTTTGCAGGCCGCTTTATTGCCCGAATTTTAAGCCACCAGGCAGGGTATACAGAGGAAGAAAAGCCATCGTCCCGTGCATGCCTGGTGTTGCGTAATCACTCTCGCAACGTCAAAGGGTTAACCCCCTCGAAGAAAAGCCGATGCAAGATAAGCGCCGCTGCTCTAAAATGACCTCCTCATGAGACTCTCTGGTCCATAATCGCTGTTCCAGACAGTGTCCCTGACCCAAAAGACGGGCAATAGCCGACGCAGTTGAAAAAAAAAAAACCTGTCTACAATTAACCCGAATACATACCTAACCAAACGCTTCCTAATGGCCGGCCATGATTCCAAGCGCAGGCTTGAAGTGTACGAGAGATTCACTGAAGCAGCCTTAAGCTTTAATAAGACGAGCCTGGCTAGTGAATAACGCATCAGTTCTTCCTTCTACAGTGTTGAGGGAGCCAGCACTCAACTATCAACTGTCATAAAGCTAAAGCACTTGCGCTCACCTTGGAGCTCCGAACTGTGCCCCGAATGTCAGTTATTTAAGGTGGTAAACAGAATATTCATGCAGCTGAATAACTGACATTATCAATCTCGTCACCAAAGCCCTGTTATGTGCCCTCTAGAATGCAGGTCTCTCACAGGGATGCACAATTATTGCCTCTACCTTATTCATGGTGCTAAAGCTACATACTGATAGAGTAACAGTCCGTAACTCAGGCTAAGGTCCTTCCAGGACACACGTTGTCCTTCTTACGGACTTTTCGCACACCACCCACCAAACGCCTGCAAGAGGTCAACCTGGTTCCGAATGAGTACGCTGCGGGCACATTCGTCACCTCTACTGCTTGTAATGCGAGCATAAACGCTTAAGCCCAAGGTTAAAGTGAACACTGCGCCACAAACGACGCGTCCTTACTTTCCTTTGAGGTACTTGACTCCATTTATTGGTGCGCGCGCCCTGGTGGCCGGAAGACCAGCTAATCGGGATGCACTCCTAACACCGTGAAATGGGAATGCCGGAAGGTGCAGGGCCCACACGGTAAAAAAGTACGCAGCCCCTTGTATGGCTTGACTTGGGCTACATCGAGGTAATAGGATCGCCGAGTTACTGGGGCCCATGATTCATGCGAGGACGCGTCGGCGCGTGTTCCTCAAGAGGATTTCGGGGCGCACTTTACGATCGGACCCCACGGAGTCGGGAGATCATAATAAAAGGTGGCTCGTTAAACTGCGACTTACACGTCATGCGTGGGCAATAAAATGGCGGCTGGCGCGCGCGCATCGGTGTTGTCTAACCTCCTCGGTGTAGTCTACAGAAGAATTGAAAGCGTGTAACACGATAAGTCACAAGTCAAGTCCACGCTTCCGTCCTGGGCTAAGTTACTTCGTGAATCAAATTCGAGCGATGCCATATCTCTATGGAAACGAGCTGATCTAAAAGGCGATCGAATGTACAGACACTCGCGCCTGCGCTAAACGTCGGCTTTCTGGAGCCGCGTAGGTCATTTTAGTTGTCGTTTTGATCCGTGCTGTTGCAACGTGATATTCACGGAAGTCGTTGCCCTCGATGTAATCCTTTCTGGATTCCGGTGTGAAATAGGGGTGGTCGTTGCAAAACTGCGGGCAATGGAACTTGAAGAGGTCCTAAGCGAAAAGAAAGAAGTTTCGGCTTCCTCTATGAGAAACCGAACCATCTTTCTCTTTTTTTAAAGAAAAAGTTTATTTGGTTGGTGTTCGTTTTTTATGCATCATGTTTCGTCCCGACCAGACAAGTTTCTGTCGAACTCTCAATTTCATAAGGTATTCTTGTTTTGATAACGATGTAACTCTCTAACACAGCTTTACCAAGAATTTTTTGGGTTGCTTGATTGCTTTCGATGGCACCTCGAAAGTGATATACCCACCGGGAAAAGAGCGCAAATTTGAATTGGTGGATATGAAGTGTTTCTCGAATTGGACGGGCCCCGCCGTGGTGGTGTAGTGGCTAAGGTGCTCGGCTGCTGACCCGGAGGTCGCAGGATCGAATCCCGGCTGCGGCCGCTGAATTTCCGATGGAGGCGGGAATGTTGTAGGTCCGTGTGCTCAGATTTGGGTGCACGTTAAAGAACCCCAGGTGGTCAAAATTTCCGGAGCCCTCCACTACGGCGTCTCTCATAATCATATGGCGGTTTTGGGACGTTCAACCCTACATATCAATCAACCAATCAATCAATCAATCAATCAATCAATCAATCAATCAATCAATCAATCAATCAATCAATCGAATTGGACAGGTTCAACTAGGCTGGTAATAAATGAAAACTCTTTGGTGACGTCAAATAGATAAATTATTAAGAAAACCATGTCCATCTGCATAGAATTGTATATGAGCTTGTTTATCGGCTGCGCGAAGTGGCGCAGATATTGACATTAATTCGACTTCTTCAGCAGAAACAAAAAAAAAAATCCCTCTTTTATTTTTTTTGAAGTTATGTGTTCAGAAACAGTGACTGAGGCACCGAGTTTGACAGTTTCATGACTCCAATGGAAGTAGTAAAATGCTGTAAGGATCACAAACCACCAAGGGTGATGATCGTGTCGGTGAGTGTGACAAGGATGATGATGCTTTGCTCTTAAGGCACTGATTTTACTGTGCTCATCAACGACGTCGTTCAGATCTCGAGGAACACGTGATCGAGCACTTGCTGTGGGGTTGAGGTGCTCACATATTATTTTACAATATTTAATGTTTGTGCAGTGGTAGACTGGCCCCTTCACTTAGCTGTATCGAGGACAGAGTAGACACTGCAGCGCTGTAAATCTTGGCGGATTGTTTCATACGACAACGACGACGACCACGAATTGAGGCAACCAGTTCACGCATTTCTGCGGCAGTGCACGCGTGCACAAGAAGAAAGGCGACGCCCACGTGCATGTCTGGTCTGTAGATACTTGCCTTACAGCGAAGCAATTACGTATGGAGTACTTTAAGGAGGCAGCCTCCACAGCTTCTACGTACGTCACAGAAGAGAGACAGAAAGAGGATTAATAGGTATAAATAAATAAATAAATAAATAAATAAATAAATAAATAAATAGATAAATAAATAAATAAATAAATAAATAAATAAAATGGTCACTTATTCTCTCGTGACCACGTTCCCATGTGCACATGGAAAGCATGGCAAGACGGGTCACTGTTACGTATGGCCCTTTCGCTGGATCGCTGCTTGCATTTCTTCAATGTTTCTGCAGTATAGTTTTTTTTCTTTTAGTGATACAAAGCCTCACAAACACATCACGTCGCATTACTCGGCTGAAGCAACACAGCGTATGATTGGTCCTTTTTTTCCGAATATCGGGTGCGTATATAGGCGACTGTCCCGGTCACTCCGGTCGCAAAGGCAAAGGGTTCCCTGCCCTCCTGAAACATCAGGCATCCGAATAAAGGTCCCTCCCTCTTGATTTCGGACGGCACTTGCACTGTTCCGTCGCGCAGTTCCCCATGAAGCAGGCAGCTGCAGATGTAATCGGCCGCCTCTCCGAAAAGCGTTCATACTACGTGTCCGCTCGCTCTCTAGACCACTTGCTCGAGTATTTTTTCACCGCAATCCAGATTCGATTTTCTTTATTGATATTTTCACTGGCGTCACTGAGGCATTCTATTTACTTACCCCCATTAGAGCGAACCAAACACGCTATCAGGAACGTCGCCCCGTCTGTCCAGCAGTCGTCGCCTCATTGCCTTTTATACGTGCAAGCGGACAACAAAAGAAAAAAAAATCGAGCTCGTTATCTCCAAGTTTTTACGCAGTCAAAGTAAAAGCCCTTCACTTTCACCGAACGAGTGCATTCGAGAGAAAAATACCTGCCTACGGCGAGAGCTGCTTTTTAGGGCTCACGTTGAGCTCCAGCTGGCGGCGTCCAAGGAGCAATCGCGGTCCAGCTAAGGCACGTGCATCGTCCTCGAGAAAAAAAGGGTTCACGACGCGATAAGGCCCAGGCAAACTATGCGGCGCACGCGCCTTGTCGCCGATTGCCACATGATAACCCCGTCGTTGCCGTCGCGGGGACGCCTCGAATACTGTGCATGCGTACGTTCTCAGATCTGCGGACCCACCTGTGACGATTTAAGACTTGGGCGTAGTGCCACCAACGCCTGGACAAACAGCGATTGAGATGTGTTTTTTTTTCCTATTGCTGTTTTTCTCGTGGGCTCTACGGAGAAATATTCATTGCGTGCTCGAGTACAGCTCTTACTGCCCCTACCCTGTCGCATATACGTTGGAGGTTAGAACATATGGCCGTATCGTCTTCTTTGTGAAATGTATACCGCGTGGTTGCCGAACAGTGGTGCTGAGTATGTGCACACACAAACGCCATATCTTTTCGCCGTGTCACTGGCACGCGAACGGCGAAAGTATTCTGCCATCTGGAATGTTGACGGGTGCATTAAGTGAGGCTGGGGGCTGGCAGGAATCGGCTGCGTGCGTATAACGACGTTTCATCGTGAGAAAGGTAAGCATGTTGGCGTGGTAGTCTAACAAGGTTATCGAACTTGTCACTTGCCGAGCGAATTCCCGAATCGAGGTCCCTGTACATAGGACGCGAGCGGTATCACATACGGGTGCCAAGAGATGGAATCGTTAGGCAAACGCACGTTTCTTTTTCAAGATTTTCTTCGTTGCACGTGAAGTTTGCAGTCGTGGAGTTGTAAATATTTGGAAACAGGAGCTTTAGGGACAGCATACTTGTTCCACAGACGCTGTGTGCTTCCCCGTTGATATACAAAAAACAAGTACGGTCTCAAACATTTTCATGAAAAAGTAAACTGGCGCTACAACTGGTGTTTGAATTAATTTGGCATGTTACGACGCGCATCACACAAAACCTTGGAATAATAAACATTGAAAGTTTAGCTCAACCAGACATTTAAAAAGCTCCAATTCGTTCTGCATAAGAAAAGGTGCCCAGGCAAGGCAACACTGAACAAAGCGACGCAGATATAGGAATAAGGAATGAACACGGCAATTTTGAATTTCACCGAGAACATTCGTTTGATATGCTGAATGGGAACCAGTGTCGTCGTTTGTATGTGCATAAATACCTTGCGTTACAGCTTACATATACCGAAGAACATCGTCTCTACCTTCTCTTACGTTTTACAAACAGCAGAAGGAAAACGAAAAAAAGAAGAAAGACGTAGTTTGAGCTAGATATCTCAGGAGGACAAATCGTGTGAGGTGGCACTGAGGCAGGAACGTGTCGAAAGCCGTATTTGAAAAACAAAAAAAAAAAAAAGGTCAGGAAGAGAAAAATAAATTGCCGGAACTAACCAGCGGGACAGATGAACCTTACGGAATGACGACTGCTTGCAGAAACGCCCTGCAGGAGCCTTTGAGTGGACAAGAGCCAGTGAAGTCGAGCGAATAATTAAAGAAACAAAGAATAAACAGTGACCACGTGGTGCAAACTACACATCACCGTCTACACATCACTGTCTCTCCGTGTGAAGCGCGCAGTAAATATATACTCTGCAGCATTAAACAGTATAGCTTGAACGAAAGCGTGATTTGGGAGGCGCCGCGGGAAGCTAGTGTCGTGTGACCAGCGTGCTCTTTCTCGTCTTCGGGTTCGTGCTCGAGTATGTCATCAGAGGCCGCGTCGCCGAGCTCTCGCACTCACGATTTCGGCGACGCGACACAAATGCCGTCCGCAGGCGTCCTTCCGCATGGCTTCCGGCACTGCTCCAAATACTTATGCATTGCTTCGAAAGCTTCAAGCTCCCGGGCCAACCGCATCCCATCAGGGAAAGCCAAACTTTTGTCGTTTTCATTACGCGCTTTCCGTGTCTTGCATGCGCATTTTCGTTGTTGCTTGAGCGGGATGAGCGACGCAACATCTCCATGGTGTCCGTAGGATGAGTTGCATGCCCGATGTTTCAAGCCTCACCATACAAACCTCACAGCCACGTTCAATAATAATTGAGAAAAAAAAAAGACAATAGTGAAGGCAATAATGTACCCATCGAATGTACCACAAAGGACATTTCACCTTCAGTCATCAAAGCTGCCTGCTCTAGTCCGTTCCACAGACTCACGGTTCGATCTGCTTTAATAAAGAACGTTAGGTATGAAAAGTAAGACATATTATAACGGTCGGTGCACCGTGGACCAACACTACGCAGATTTCAGAAAGCGTTTTAAGATCGACGAACTATGGTAACAGAAAACCCACAATTATTACTTTGTCTATCGATGGACCATCATTAGCCACTATGCTTACCGATACTACGGACCTGCACAGCGTCTTTAGTTGCTGAATAATACCGTAGACATTCGCAAAACATGCTACTTCGTGTCCAGTTCTGTAGCCTCATTCGAATGTCTGTGAAATGGTTGCAAGCGAAGCTCGTTTCGAAGGACGTTTCACAGCATCTATATTCGGGCCGCATACTGTTAGCGCTTGTGCACAGTTTCTGCGCAGGATGGCTCTAAATTTCCTCGCATACCACCGGAAGCAAGACACGCGTGGCTACAACAGAAAAAAAAAAGAAATGAACAACACACAACGCCGTTGCACAGTCAGAGGATTCCTGCAAGCTCCAGCATGATTCCTGGCACTCTGGCTGAATTCCCTCTTCTGGCATAATCTTTGAGCCCGTGTATGAGTCGTGTTCTGAATACGAGACGGCCGAGACAGCGCGCTTGGCTTGGCTTGGCTCGCTTTATTTTTTTATTTCCCGGCTCCCTCTTGGAAAACGAAGGGAGATAACGGCTGCCGGAAAAACGCGGCTCGGCTGAATGGAGGGAAATAAATGGCAGCGAGGTTGCGGGTAAGGCAGTGTATGCGCCCGAGTCGTCGACGAAAACGAGAGTTAACTCTCGAGTCTGTGCGAGCATTTCGCCGACGGCATCGCAAAACAAACGCGCGTGCATCGCTGTTTCGACTGGTCCAGAAAGAACGAGCCTTGAGGGGTGAGGCTAAGCCTCGCGATGCCTACATATAAGGCTGACGTTCTGTATAAATTATTACGGCGTGTTAACGTTATGGTTTGGCTTTGCTCCCCCTTCAGAGCTTGTGACTAAGCTTACTTCAGAGACACAGCTCGGCCAAAAAGCAGAGAGGTTCGTTAAGGCCGTACCAACGACGAAGTCGTGTCGTAACGAAGGCGCGTAAACGGCCGCGTCCCTACGTCTTCAAAGGCCAGCCGCCCATCTTGGTTGTGGCAGTATGGCGCCACGGAGATTAAGTGAAGTGAAATGAAACCGATACGCTTTGGTATTGACGTCGTCCGTCGCTTCGGGTTTCAAATGGCTCCGAGAACTGCTGCCAACACGTCGGTTTGGCCGCACCAGGTGGTCGGTTAACAGCTGATGCCAGGAGCGATACGGTCTACTAGTGAGACACGTAGTATTAACAAGCCGTAGGTCAAGGACCGGAAGCGCTCTGTAGCTGAAAACTGTAATCTTAAAACAAAGGACACAACTGCGCGCACGATTAGATGAATTTTGCGTGCACACTTAGGAATATGCAGCATGCGAACGCTTCAAACAATGGTATTTTCTGATCAAATCTCTCGCATGTCACTGAAATGGCCATGGTTACAAGTTATTACATGCTATGAGAAGCTCACCCGCTCTTTCGTTCTGAAGGAATTTTAGTAGATGACTACAAGGGACGCTTCAACTTAAGTTGAAACATACTCCTACAGTAAGTAATAGAAGTCCCAGCTACAATTGATCTTTTGCTCAATGAAAATATAGGCCAAACGATACGTGTAGTATTCGCCTTTTTCTATTCTCTGGACACGGTCCGTACGCTATCACTGATATGCAACGAACAAATGTTGCAAGCAATCCTCACACGCCTATGTGCGACGCCTGGAAGTCAGGAAGAAAAGGAACGAAAGGAAAAACAAGGTGAAAAAGTTTTCGCATGGAAAGCCCAACATGACACATTTACAGTCTCTTGTGTTGGCATTCTGATTCGGCCAAGCTACGCGGCGTTCTGCGATGATGAATCGGTAAGCTGGTTTCTCAGAAGTGCCACCGGTATCGCACGCTTTCCATCGTATCTTGTTCATGTCGAATTGACTAAGTTATCGAGAACTAAGGCGAGAATGCGGAGAATTATGGGAGCGTTCCTATAGGTACGGCTCGTGTATACGCAAACGGTCGGTTTTTGTAGTGGATTTTCGACTTTGAACCTCCGCAGTGTATACTGTACCCTCTATACCTGTGATAGCCAGCTCTCCCAGCTTCTAATACGGCACGCATGTTTTTAGTTGAACAGTATTGGAATTACCCGACGAATTAGTCACCTCAACGGCCGAATCATGTGTGGATCATGGGCCAATCACCATTTAGTAGCTCCTCCGACAACTATTCGTGGCACCGCAGACGCTGTAACGCGTGTATTAGAAACACAATTGAAGCACGAATGATCGGTGTTATTCGCAGTGCTCCCATGATTCAACGACTCACATTGCCGGGGAGCTAAACGCGGTAAGAACTCAGCCATTGGCGCGACCGTTGGTGCCGCATTTACTCGGTCTGTGCGCGCTCCGTGCAGTGTCGATGAGCCAGGGATCACAAGCTTCGTTGTACACCTATCGTGATTGGGCCGATGAAGATTGATTGATAGATTGATATGTGGGGTTTAACGTCCAAAAACCACCATATGATTATGAGAGACGCCATAGTGGTGGGCTCCGGAAATTTCGACCATTTGGGTTATTTAACGTGCACCCAAATCTGGGCACACGGGCCTACATCATTTTTGTCTCCATCGAAAATGCAGCCACCGCAGCCAAGATTCGATGTCGTGACCTACGGGTCAGCAGCGGAGTACCTTAGCCACTAGACCACTGTGGCGGGGCAGGGCCAATGGAGAGAGCAACACTGTTCGTTGAAACACTGTTCTTGCTGATCAGTTTACAGGAGAGCAGCGTGATGCGTCAATTGGTGGTCCCTGCGGAGTCCCGTCTCTCAATCCAACAAGCACGCCGGGGGCAGCCGTAATGAATTGGCCCCGACTGGCCACTTTCTGACGGTGTAAATCTGAGGTTGCTGCGGTGGGTCGACAACTGGTTGGGAAGAAGGCGCGGCGGGAGGGTTTCACCCGAAAGTTGCGCGGCCAGCTGACCTTCCTGATGCACGGCGACCGCTTAGCGTCGCTGTGTTCCTGTGTGTAGTCAACTCGGTGAAAGAATATCCCATCGTAGATTAGGGAAGATGCATTAGCTTGGCATTTAATTAGTGGCAGCGGTGTGGGCCGGCACCCGTCCGCCCTTTTGAGAATCAAGTAGATGATGTATGGGTGACGGCGTGGCGGTAGGTCTTCATTAACGAAGGCGAGTCTCATTTTGTGGCGCCGAAACCATATATATGCAGCAGACCTGTTCCTCTAGACTGCTCTCCCAGGCGTCCCAACTCTTCGCAATTCATTCCACCGATAATTAGCACGCACGCGCGCGTAACTAGGCCTTAGTCTGTCTCGCTGCTTCTCCTATACTATTACTCGTTGACAATCGTAGGGTAACCTGCAAGCTAATGAGTCCGAGTTCACTGGCTCTCACCGAGAAAGAGTGAATTGAGAGTTTTTGATTCACAACCATTTTCATCCATCAACTACTTTTGATAACAATATGCCCGAAACTACGAGTGAATGACATTCTCCTCTTATGAACAGCTGTAACGTTAAGATGTATTTAGTGTATGTGTTGTTCGCTTCGCATTCGCTGTAGTTAGTACGCGGTGCTGTGACTTGCACTCGTCGCCCACATGTTGTCCATCATGAGAAGCATAGATGGGGCGCGTTCCCATGACCTGCAACTTGAGTGCTTTTCTCTCGGAACGAGCGCCAAGCAGCGGGAAGCAACATGAGGAAAAGAGATGGCAACTTGTACGGTCCGTGATCTATGATCTCTACCATATTTATATACAGGCATTCGGATGCTGCAAGGCCACTACAATCACTTGCTCGCCGTATATCTCTCCTACAATGGAATACGCAGGGTTTCTCCAACACGCACCTTTATTCGATCGACCCAAACTTGCAACTTCGTTTGCCATCCGGGCTCCCACGATGCGCTGAAACTTTACTGTGTCACATGAGGTTGGGCGTGGCATTTACGAATTCGTACTCTCGTCTCCTTGGAATGACAAGCACTTCGACATGCAACATATGCGCCTGCGAGGAAACGCTTGAGCACATTCTATGTCATTGCCCAGCATACAAGACCGAACGACGTATTATGGAAGACAAGCTCTGTCAGCTGGATTCACGGCCGCTTACAGAAGAGAAGATCCTGGGACCTTGGCCGACGGCTTCCCATACGCGCAAAGCCACGAAAGCCCTTTGTACTTTTTAAGGACCACCAGACTTCACGACCGCTTGTGAAAGAACAGTGCGAGACCGTGCTGTGTAGTCTCGAGCTGTCTATTCATGCTTCTCTTCCTTACTCCTCCTCTTTTCTATCTCTTTCCGTTCTATTATTCTCCTTTTCCCCCACCCCAAGTGTAGGGTAGCCAACCGAGCCAAGCTTGGTTAACCTCTCTGCCTTTCCTCTCTATTTATCTCTTTCTCCTCCATGTTGGCTCATTTGGGGTGGTGGCGCGACCGACCAACCTCGCAGCTAGTGACTAAGCGATCAAACCGCTAATTCTTTGCTGCCCTTCCATGGAAAGACGGCAGTAAGCATTCATCCGCCAACTTCTTCTGTGAAGGACGCCACTTCCCCTCTCTTCAGTGAAAGTGACCGAAAGATCAATGCGTCAGCAAGTGCAACGACTATTCGGCGACCATGTGTTATTGGCTGAGGCCATGGTGGGTGTCATGTGCGTGATTGGTGTTTTAATCTAGGAGAAGCCGTACAGGGCTCAAACAACGCTGCAAAGTGCAGGAACTCACTCTAAATCATGGTTTAACGGTTCATCGACCATGCTCGTGGTTTGCGGATATCTAATTTACTATGTTGTACTCAGTGTCAGTATTTGTTTTTCCTTTCCCCAACTAGTCAGCATCGCTTCCTCCACCCGGAGTTGTTCCACGCTACCACAGGAGTCCGGGTCAGACGTAACCCTGACGTTTCGGCAACCCACGTCAGCGGGGACGCGTCGGGTAGACCACGGCCCGCAACAGCGGGCATCTAGCCAGGCCCGGAAGGTCGCTTTCGTATGTGAAACAGCGACACTGGCGACATAGCGTTGACATTTCGCGAGTCACGCTACAAGCATTACAGAAAGGCAGGTACATGGAGGTTCGTCTCGCATCCTTGTTCTGCGGGATTTCACCAAAGTTCCGAAATAAATGCTGTTTCAAAATTACTTTCCGCAAAAACAGCTGCAAAGAAGCTACGTCGTACTGCGGCAGCACTCTGAAGCGTGTTACGTTACATAGTCACACCTTCATAAACAGCAGGAAGATTCGCATAAGGATATATGGTGTGAGTTCTGAAGCAATCGTAGGGGTTACGACCGTTTCATCCGAGCTGCAAAAAATACGGCTACATCAACAATAAATAGGGTGAGATGCACCGTGAAGAAGGCCGGACACATGGACGAAGACACAGGACCAGCACCCGTGACGCGTATTTTTCACTGTGTCCAGTGTTCACGCTGCTTCTCCACCAGCTAGCCCAGTCAGCCATGTTACACCAGCGCATATCGACAACGCCTGTAGGTGCGCCACTACTTGACCACAGATTACAAAGCGTAAAAGTTCAGGATGAGAAAATAGGTCACAAACTTACGTGGCCAATTTGTTTCTTTAGTTCCTCGGTCCTAGGGTCCCGCATAGGGTTGTCGAAACCGCAGAGGCCGATCCTGTAGGAACAAACAAGGTATTCACGTCAGAAACAAGGTACAGTAAATTATGGGGACTTTTATTTAACTACTCAAATAAAAGCAAGCAGATGACTATGCCAGCGCCAACCACATTCCACATGATGATGTGGGACCTAGTTAGTTGTGTGTTTAGAACAAGTGGTTAATGATTTAAAGCACTTAGTGCTCTACTATGGGAGAGCATAGAGCCATCCCGTGGGCCTCACACTAGATTCTTTTTAGAAAAAAATGTTTAGCAATTTCGAGTACTTCGTACTCGGCTATGGGAGATTTGACAGACCGCGGTGTAACCCGAGGTTGTTCTTAATGCAGCTGCAAAGGCATTGACGAAGTGATGCATCGCAAAATCCTTCATAGGTGACCAGGTACGAGCATACGATAAACGAAGGTTTAGGGTGACTATAAAACGAGTGCTTTGTGTATTCCAAACGAAGTGTACTGGTGCTCGAGGCGCAAAAAAAAATTAGTTAATAAATGTGATCGTGATCATTTACTGATTCACGACGTTTAACATCCCAATACAATACGGGAACTGCCATTGCGCTCATAATAGAGAGCTATAAAATAATTTTTGACCAGATGTAGTTTACGAACGCCGAACATGAGAGTTCATACGTTTCAGCCGAATACGATTACGGCCGTCAGCACCGGGAATCGAACGTACGACCTCGTGCTGGGCACCAGGACCACTGATAAACACTTCTTGTTGCGTAGATTAAGATCAGCTGTTCGCTAAACCATTGCACGGCACCATCTAGCCATTCTATGGCCGTCAAAGCCATAGAAAGACTGTATAGTGCCGTTTCCAGATGAACATCAAAAACTATTGAGCGCCAGTGCACTAGGGCTTTTTGTTCGAAGTTAGGGATAATGTTTCGTCTCCACCAAGCGGTCAATCCTTCTCTTTAAGGAGTGTAGAGTTGCCAGTGTCGTCACCTGATGGCACATTGCATAATTTATTGGATAACTTTACGACTTTCTGGTTACTCCCAGCACTCTTGAAACTCCCTTGGTTCGTTTTTATGCCCGTCTTGCCGCTATTTCTCGATATACAGTAGCCACATAGGTCCCGGTTGTGGTCCACATCTCTGCCTTTCTCTTACTGGATTTCCTGGCCCTCGGGTGCTGGATGACGTTATTACGCTGTGTACTCCACTAAATGAACGGTGGTAGTCCTGACACTAGCCTCTTACTGTTGGTGTCCAGATGTTGACGGTGAAGTCTTGAAACTATAGCGACTTCAATTCTTCCGTGGTGGCCCTTCCAGCATACTTTTGCAAAAATGGCTTGCCAAAGGTTCTGGCTTTCCTTTTTTTGTCCCAGGCCCAGCATTTTCGCCAAGGTCTTCGCACTTCAGCTTTGTCAATGAGGGAACACACTGCCCTGACATTGCTCTCCGGCATCCACGACCAGCAATCACGTGTGTTGTGTAATCGCTCAGACGCCATTCGGCCAATCACGTGCGGCCAGGGGCTCACTCCTCGAGCGAATCCTGATTTCATCAAGCCCGTGGTAGCAATGACCCTTCCCGACAGAAGGATTACGAAGGAAAGCGGCTGTTCATTGCACCCGGCTCCTGGCGAACGAGTGTTGATGACCGAGCCAGCTGGACCACATGCAACGTGGACGCCACAAGGGCAGTGGATGAGGAAACCACAGAGGGAGCCGACACTTAGTATTACGTCAATCGCGCAAGTTGCCCGAGAGAAGCGCGCGCGAGAATTTGCATGCCGCGAGCGCAGCGCACTTCGACCCCGCCGACACCTGCAGGTGCGGGTACACACATGCGCGTGGAGCTGCTCGCGACGACCACAGCAAGCCGCATGAACCGCGTGGCAAACCGCGCCAGAGAACGACGTCGGAAGATGGCGGGCTTGCCGAGCCCGCGGCGCGTTCTGACGCGGCGTACATGATCTACTTAAGAAGTGAAGGCCGTGAAGGAAGCAATCCCTGGGGGGTGAAGAGGTTGGCGGGGCCAAGATGGCGGCGACCAGGAACTGGCGGGGCGACGACACTGTCCGCCGACAGGGACGCAACAAAACGTGCCGAAAGCGACGGCAAAGATGGAGAGCGGAAGATGGTCACGGGGAATTATGCGCCGGCGACACGTGGAAGACGAGATGAAGCAACACTGTCCGCCGCGAACGGCGAGTGAAAGAGTCCCGAGCTGCGGTAGTGAGCGCAGTACGGTGACCCGCGTCGGATATTGGAAGGGATGCGTCGGTCATCGAAAGCAGCAAGTTACAAAGCGAGGCACGGTGTTTGAGCGCCGAGAAATGAAAGCATAAAATGAGACAGGAAAGCACGGATCTCTTCCTCGCAGAAGAGAGATGGAGGGAGTGGGTGAAAGGGGAAGTGACGATGCCGTAAGAGCGAACGGGCTCCCAGAACTCGTGGCGGCTCGTCGTGCGGCGGCGGAACCGAAAATAATGCCGGCCTTGCAGTAGGCGGCCGTTGAAACAAGCAGCACACAGAAAAACCGGCGGGCCCGGCGAGGCTAGGGCGGGAGGGCACGCCTCGCGGTCGACAGGAGCTCCGGGAAAAAGTGAAAGTGACGGAGCTGGAATTGGCCCTTCCTGCCTCGATGGCTGGCTCACTCGCAGGCGCAGCACAAGCGTCGGAGGCGGCGGTCAAGCACCTTTGCATGTCCGCGCGAGACCATCCGCATTTTCTTGCCGGGGGTGCCCCCGTGGCGTTTATTAAATAATTCGCGCGTCGAGAAGCATGGCTGGGCGAAAAAAAAAAGGCCTATAAAAAAGCGTGTACAAAAGCAGCGCTTATTTGCGGCTCGGTGTCTTCGATACGCGGCGCTGTACACAAGGCGTCGGTTCCCCCTTTTGACTCAGCGGGGAGGCCTTCGTAGTTCGTGTGGGGCCGGAGTGCTCCGTAGAGGCGGTGAGGAACCCATCGGGAGCCGGGGCTCTTCTTATTCGGCCCGGTGCGCTGCATGGGGGTGCTAAAATGAGCAATCAGCGCGGCCGGGGCACGCGAGTTCACCTCTGAAATTGCTTGTTGCACCGACAGCGACAGACGTAAGCGGAAGCGATTGGTAGCGCAAGAAACACAGACACAAGAGAAGACAAGAAAAGGCATACGAGCTCTCGCATGTCGCCTCTCTCTCGTATGTCACCTCTTGTCTTCTTTTTTTGTGCTATGTTTCTCGCGTTACGAATTGTTTCTGGCGCATGAATAACAGGCTGAAATTCACACAATTAGTAAGGAGAATTTCATTTCGACTCAGGCTTCCTTCGATGCAGTAGAGCGCGGCAAGCGAAACCACCTGGTGCTCAGACTTACGTTCCCGATATGACGAACCTGGCGGCCGTTTCCAAATGCGCTCTGCAAAATTCCGCAACATAACGTAAGGTTTTATGAGAGCAACAAGTGACCGCGACCCGTTAGTAGCACGAAGCCATAGAGATATCGATACGGATTTCTAATAAAAGAAAGCTTCTAACTGAAGAAAAGTGAGTCCTGGTTTCGGGATTAAACCCATGACCAACGCTTCGTGGGGCGGCCGCTCTATTGATTGAGCTAGTAGTAAACTAGGACCCGTAGTCGTAGACATGGGACACACGTCTTTACATAGCAAGGACTTACTCCAAATCCCGGTTACTTCCTTTTCACTTCCCGTGCCTCACCCCAGCATTTTCAACAGAGGTAACCAGGAGTGCGAGGGTGTACTAGTCAAGAAATCGAAGCACGTGTACGCAGAATATTGCAAGTTAAGCTTTCCCTGATGACGAATTCGTACGAATTTCTTAGGAACTTCGTGCTAAGAATTCGGGATTATTGAAAGGATGGTGTGTTAAGATTCAGATTCTGCATTACGTAGACTGGAAAGAAGGCAGATGCGAGCCTGTTTTATGCATAGGGAGAAGTGCGAATAATGCGCAAATGCTTACTCAAAAAAAAAAAAAACAGCTTTCACTTGCCGTACACTTCGCAGTCGAGATATGAATAGTGGGTAGTCCCTGCAATAATCACCAAGATAGCTACTAAATCAGCTCCTCGAGTGTCATTTGTCTAAGTTGGCTTTGCCGCATTAATACGCCACGTACGGAGAAGAATACCATACATGTACATGTGTGTTTTTATATGTGTCCGAGCACGCGTGCGTGTTAGTGTGTGGGCTTGTGTTCATGAGAGCACACGTATGTGCGTGGAACGAAAGAAAAAAAAAGAGTACTGGAGGAGTGAAGGCGTTCTCACTCGTCTCCAGACATTCACTCACAATCACCCTTTGGAGGCTGAAGTTACAGGGAGGAAAGGCGCAGCCATGGCAATCGAGAGACGAGATAACGATGCGGCAGCCTGTAGGGGTGTCCCTTCGAATGCACCTCGTACTCCTACCGGTGCACAACCCGTACAAGTGACGGCGCCTATTGATTTCACAGGGCTGCGAGTCAGCTGACGGCTGGTGAAACCGAAAGACAGGAATGCCCGGCGGGGGTTGTTCGCTTCACTTTCTCCGCCGTCCGAGTAACACGCTTTGAAGGGTGTGCTTCGAAAGGTGAGGAAAATGAGAGGATCCATCGCAAGGACGGCCGACTCGATCGGAGGTCGTCAATTATTGTGGAGCACCGAGAGCGCGTCAAGGGTTGTCCGATGCGGTGGCGGCTGTCTTGCCCTACACCGAAGGCGGGGCCGCATCAAGTATACGATTTCACCGACGGTGCTAGCGTTGCTTTCGAGGAAACTTCAGCTGCCGCTGCAACCGAGAGGAGCTTCGTCGATCCTAACAAGTTTTCTTGCGAGAGTTGGCTCGACTTATTTGCTTCATCATGGATACGACATGAAGAACACAATGGCATCGTCAATGCTTACTGTCCCTGAGCGGTAAACGCCGGAGTCCTCGCCCACATTTAGTGAATACGGGTCCCTACGGGTATTCGAATGATCTGAGACCTTTGGCCACGTACCTTGCTTGTTACGTAGCTCTACGTTGGCAAAAAAAAAATGCCAAGCGCTTTTTTGAGTTGTCATGAAGCGTCAAGCGGTACGCCATACACCAATATATCTGATTTTTTTTTGTGGTTTTGGAAAGATGCTGTATCTGAAGGGAGGTGTTTCGTGCATACTGTTGAGAGACAGAGAGAGAGAGTAAGAAAAAAAAGCATGGAAGACAATTGATTTCTCCAGATTTACTACCGTACGTTGTGGAAGTACACTGTGAAAATGGTAGAAGAGAATAGACAAATTAAAAAGGAAATAGAGAACAACTAATGCACTTGAACGCGTGGCAGCTTCACCGAGAGTACCCAGAAGGTCTTGAACCACGGACCATTTCAGTGTCCGATTCGTCTGCAGTTATCTTAGAAGAACGAGACGGCAATCTGTGACGTTAATGAAGACTTACAAGGACTGGCTCCAAGATATTCGGAACTTGCAGTGTCCCTAGAGCTGATAGGGGTTGTCATTTCGTTTAGAAGTGTGCGTACCATAATTATCAAGTCGTCAACGCAGCGATCACATGTTGCAGACACCATGATTGGAATCTTGTGCCACCTCTCTGTGAGTGCACTGACCTTCCGTGCGAATGGTAATTCTGAAAACACAAAAGTGTACTTTCAGCCTTGCCCCTGTGACATGGTAAGCTGGAAGGTAGTGTTATACTTTCAGATACCTACTTTTTGCAAAGCGCACTGAGCCATTCAAGAATTAAAAGTGTGACGTTATCAATGGTTACTGCCGAGGACAACAGCAAGCCACTCCGCACGACCGACAGTTTAAGCGTTTCACGGGGCGTATATAAATTAGAAAGGATAGATTAGTACGATGCTCGCGTGTTGGCAACAGCTGTTGCAAGAGCCGCCACTCTACGGGAACATGAATCTCACACGAGGTCATAAACATACACTTCTGCGGGACGATGGGTGCAGCATGCGAAGTGGCTGGCCTACTTCTAAGACGCATTTGGTTGACGCGTTCATGGTACGACAACAACTGATAAAATCGATATACCCATGAGGAAGAACCAGCGCAATCTGTGGCCAAAGCAATGGCCGTCTTAAAGAGCGAGTGGATTCCAGCACCATCGGTATCTTAGAGTAGGGGAGTTGGCTTGGCCGGCGCTGGGCGCTTGTTTTCGGCGTACGCGTCGCTTGACCTTTCGGCTTTCATCACGAGTAGCGCTTTTATAATGCGTTGCGAGGCAACGCGTGTCTGGCGTTTCCATTGGAGATCTGTCGTCCGATAAGAATGCGAACAACAGCGCTAAATGCTCCAGGCCTCAGTATAGAATAATTTACGCCTTTGTTCGCAAACGTGCACGGAGGTTTATGTAGCCGTGTCCCGCTGAGTGCCCTCAATGCTACAACGACTAGCCGCCACGCTCGCCGGTACGGCATGTTCGCATGGACGTTCCAGATATGGTGTTCATCAAAAACTTGCTTATTACACACACCCTTCGCGTATAAGTATTAGTGGCTGTATAAACAGCAACATCGTTACTCATCATGCAGAGTCAGAAATCGCTGCTGCCCCGCCACAAAGGACACGGGCCTTTCTGTACGAGGTGATGCTCCCAGAGGATCCATACGAGGCCTGTTCCAGATAGGTGTGATCGACCCCTGCGTGCGGCCATTGAGAATCCGCCGGCCATCGTATCTATATGCAAAGACGATCGGGGATAGCCCGGTGCACCCGCTACGCGTGTTCGGCTAAAGAAGAGTGCCCTTCTTCAGCCACACGCGTGTGCCAGGGGAGTGCATGGCAACTTTGTGGCGCTTTCGTTGCAGCCGGCTCAGGACGTTCGATGGTAATTTAGCGCGATCGTGAGTGAGCCTAAGAAAGATCACCAGGCCAGCATCTGCTGAACAATGAGAACAGTAGGGAGGAGAAAAAATAGAAAGTAAGTAATTATATAGAAACAAAACAACCCAGTTGCGGTTTGCCAGCCTGCAGCAAGGGAAATAAATAAAGCTTGACCATAGTCACTGGTTAGCCTTCAAGTACTTAGAGTAGGCGTGTCATGCAGAGTGTCTTGCTAGTTAAAGCAATTGGATTTATTTTTCGATTCTGGTCATGCAGTATTGTCTGTTTTGCGAATAAAACCTGCAATACCACCGTTTTAAATTCGAAGTATTTCTTTGCGCACTGCAACCACTTTTGGTGTCTGTCTGTCTCTGTGTCTGTCTGTTCGTCCGTCCGTCCGTCCGTCCGCTCACGTCTGTGTGCTCGCGCGATCACCCCCTTGACTTGGCGTGAACCAAAATCAGTACGAGGATTTGACTAATATGACGCGCTGGTCAAAACATGAATAATGTCACAACCCTGTTGCGTACGTCGTCAAACACTTTCCGCCAGACAGTGGTACATACCCACGGGCGGGTATGTGCCACTGGTAGGCGAGTATGTGCCACAGATGATTCACGCTTAGTATCTATCCTGGAACGGCGAGAACACAGCTGGGTAATTTTAAAGCATGAATGATAATAAAAAGCTAACATCAGCAGCTTTGACTTGTCGAATGCAAAGAATAAGTGTTAGTGTCCCAGCACAAATCGAACCTAAGCATTCTGCGTGGCAATCAAGAATTCCACCACTGAGCTACGCCAGGTCTCGGAAGCACTTTTCAAATAGGTGCTACTGTTTGCAAAACGTCCACCATGGTTACAGTGATGGCTATCCCATTTTATAAACATTAGTTTATAAACTCCTATGATACAGCCGTCACGTCGGGTTAACATCAATTTGAGTTACGTGCCATCCGCTCAAGTTGACATTATGCAGCAGTGTCCACGGCTACCATACTCGCTAGCATCAGCGCTTCGTATGAGCTTATCGCTTCTGGGTGTTGTTAATACTCATGTTCCTGCTGAAATCATTGCGCAAGTGCAAACAACTCGTTATATAAACACCTCCAACTGTTCAGCATATGTCGGTGTGTGCAACATTTGTACATACATTTAGCCTAACTTCATAACATGTCGCTCAATAAAAAAATTGAAACACGGTCACCTTCCCTCCACTTATTGTCGATTGCCAAGGTATGATCTGCCGAATTTTATTCAGTATTTATTCTCGCCATGAATACAATTTTTACGGATAGATAAGTGTTTGCCGTGTATAATATACATGCAGAAGGTTCAGCGATTATGCACGCCTTCATGCTTGCAGTGTGTCCTCATCAAAATGGGATATAAATAGTAGAGCAGCACAGCAAAAGACACTGCAGAAGTCCTGGTCTGTCGTTTGCGTCAGTTAGGTTATTGATAGCTTATTGGTGGCGTACCATGACAAAGCAGCAGCACGGAAGCGGGCTGTGTTCTTAAGCTGTGTTTGGTACTAGTACTGCAGCTTCCCTTTCCCGAATAGTCTTACCCTATAAACTATCGACCTTACGAACGCTCTTAATCCTACTATCGATAGCGGTTGTAATTAAAGGATTCGAGGAAGGCTAAGAACTGTCACTGTACACGTACCTGTACCCATCGAAGCCTTCGTTGGAACCGTTGATGGTGAGAACGGACGCGCGGGCGTACGCCTTTGCGACGCGTCGGTTGCGCTCCATGCAGATGATCTTGGCCCATATTTCGTCGTCGATTTGGCCCCATTTGTTCAGAACCTCCTGAATGTGGTCCTGCAGAAAGAGACAAAAAGAAAGAACGTGTAAGTCACGTCGTTCGCGGCGCATTATACTAATTCGGTTTAGAACTCGAAACGCCGCAAAAGATTTATAAAACGCACATGACTTACGAAAAAGAAATGATCGCAAAAACATAAAAGCAAAAGTATATGCATTAGAATTGTGTGGTTGCATCAGCAATTGCGGCATAGGAAGAATTGCATTCCGATACAGTAGTAAACGTACCGTAAGCTGACCAATGTCATAAATACTGAATCACACGGAAACAGTGGCCATATTAATACAAACATATTACGCAGGAATGTTCGAAATAAGAATTTCAGCCAATCTCAATGCTAGGAAAATCACCAGTGAAGCCGCCCGTTCAATGGACACATTACACAAGTTTACGAAATGTAAGATCTGTAAACTCGACGGCAGAACTATAGACGACGAGGCTTGAACTTGATTTCCGTTCAACCGTAAGCAGACTAACGTCAACCTTTATTGAACTTAAGCTACGTTCGATCCACTTGCTACGTACCTGACGTCACCACACCAACAGGACAAGGGTATCATTATTGTCAGGAATGAACAAGGAAGGTGAGCAATACAAGCTGGACATGTTTTTGAACACGCACGAAGAATCATAATTCGAAGTGCATTGTGCGACTTCTACAACAGTTCATTTTACACACCAGTTTTTTTTTGTATACATATATACAGCCGTTGGAAAATCATTCGTGAAGACCTCTGGCGAACTCTAGCTTATCATTGGTAATAGCGTTTATTTAAGGGAATTAGGCAAAGACATGTCTACCATCACGATTTCATGGTGTATGCGCTGTTACAAACAATTCTAACCTACGAACTTTTCGAGATCATGGAACCATATATTATTAACCCGCTTCAAGCTATTACACAAGCCTCATGGTGCTAATGAGAGCATAGCGCGCACGAAGACCGTAATTGCACGCACTTACCCACTTGTACGGCGTAAGAGCCAGCAACAAGGCGCGTCACGAACTGATTTGACCCACCGTTGCTCCGATAACCTCCGAGGCGAGTGACAGTGGGTATGCACGCCAGCTACAACCATCACGAAGGGACGGCCTGGCAAAGGCCGTCCCTTCACAGAGAAGGTTGAAGCATATGACGCACTCGACTGTACGTGTAGCTCTTCAGAAGGTTACGACGCACGAGATTGACCTGCAGTCCCGCAGCAACTTCAACTGTGCAACAGGTGCGCTAGTGGGAATTTTCGGGGTGGGTGGCAGAAAGAGGGGGGGGGGGGGGGAGACGTGATCCAGTTTATCGTTAACTGTCCAGTCGGCGCTGACAGAAGGGGTCTGATGCTCTCGAAGTAAGTTCAACAGGAGCTTGTGTTTTGACCTGAGAGCATCTGGCTGACCGATTGCCCATAAACTGCACAGGTCATCACGTGGAGCCAGTGCGCAATCATGCCTGTTCTACAGAAAAGACCACACTGCTCCGAGAGACGAGTTAACAGCCCACCTCCTCGCTGTCATTCGCGCTGCGGAAGCCTTTATGTTCCAACCATGTAACGTTCGAAGACTTGGCGAAGAGGAGTGACCTCTCGAAGGGAGCAACAGGGTGTGTTCAACAGCTATGCAGCACCGCATCGAATTAGCCAAACTAGCACGGGCGAGAACAGTTGTTTCACCGGCATCGGAGCAGTATCTCTCGTAAGCATCCATATAGTGGCGCGATTGCCTATAGTTTATGTTACCTTCCTTCGAGCGTCTGACCTCTGGCGAAACGCCGGAGTCGTTTACGGCTTCATGTTTCGAACCTGTCTGGTATACGGTTTATGATGCAGGACGCAGATGCCACGTGTTCGGCGAAGTGTGCCCAATATATACTAAAGCTGGTCGCTATCGCGAGCAGCGCCTAAGTGATGCACCGTTACGCTGCGGCGCCCGGCCAAGCCCTCCTTGCCCTGTATACAGCTCTCCGCTTGACCCTACGACCATAAACTACTGGCAAATTGACGGTTGCCGCGGCAGATGCCTGCCGTGTACGATTACTAAGCTTATAGGGCCAAAGATATCCATGTCTGGCTATAGCTCTTTTTGCGCTACGTCAGCTGTTTCTTTTTCTTGGTACCTTCATGTTGAACAAATATCGTTGTCCGTCAGAGTCGACGAGTTCTGCCCGACAAATCGTACCCTTCAAAACATGCGTTGCAAGCGACGCCCGCCGCAGCCACTTTTATTATGTTCTGGCGTCACACCAGTCGCAGTGATGCGACGTGTTGTTATACCGGCTTCGTGAGGCTGCGGTGCGCGGAAAACGGTAGTCTGCAGCACGGGCAGCCTGATACGCCAGTGTGATGATTTGACAGGGTTTGTCATGTCTAGCTGGCTATCGATCAAAAATTAATCAACAGCTCATTCATTTCAGTGAACTCTAATGAAGCCGATAGTGCTGCCACAACGGCCGACAGACAACTTAGAACTACAACTGCCTGCAGCAGCCAGAATTATCCATTGTTGTCGACATTAAGTATATTGTGGCTGCAGCTGAGGAAGACCTCTATGCTCTAATAAAGTGGGTAGACGAGGACCGGAAAGGCATCGTTTGGTGAAGACGCACAACTGCTTCTTATTCTTTCACACAGGTGGGTTCGAGTTAACATTCATTTAGAATCATGTTCCCGTCCTGCTTCCTGGCCCAAGTATGTAGGAGTACTACAAGTCTGTGTGTGTTCGTAATAACTGTCAAGCTCGGGCGTTAATGAACGGCTTGCCCCTTACCTCACAGCTTTTTTTATTGTTATATGTTTAAAGCCTTTATTGCCATTGGCCTTCGCAGACAGCGGAGAAGAGCACCTTACGCAATGACCCCCGCTCGCGGCGATGATGGACGCCCACGCGTTCTCAAGGTTAGTGACATTCTCGGTGGCGAGCGCGGTAGAAGGCCTATAGTACGAGGTCGCAGGCATTAGCGGGGATTCACGACAGACATGAAAGGATGTAACAAACATCCCGTCGTGTTTATTGCGGGGGTTGGTGAATCTCTGTATCAATACACACGCTGCCGCGCGATATAGTTATAAAAGTGCACGAAGACTCGCGCAATTTCTCGCAGTGAACCTGAAATTAGTGCAAAGAATGAAGGAAACCGGCGAAGAGAATGGAAGCCAGGAATGGGCACCACTTCAAAATCACTGGTACGCGCTACCCTACCCGTGGGAAAGCAGCGGTAGAGGAGGTTAAAAGTTAGCTTGCAAGAGAGAGAGAGGACCTTAGGAGCACACATATATAAGAGACGTCACAGTCGGCCAATGTCGTGCGGTATTCGACATCGCTATTGGTCTACCGGTGATTGTGTGCAAATTAGTAAAAAAAACCACGTAAAATACAACACAATAATTGAGGCAACACACGATCACTTCGTTAGTGTTTTGAGTGGTTGCACGGAAAAACTTGCGCGCACTGGCGCTGCTACGAAGCGTGTGCCAATAATAACAGAGGATGGAGTTGCGACGATGGTGGGAGGTCGTCGCGACTAGTGAAGCAAGTTTGTTGTCATGAATGCATGAGCCGCAAGTGGCCTCGTTGAATGGTGTACGCAAACGTAACATTAACTGATTAAAAGAGTGAGAGCCGTGTACGAAACCACGCAGTCAATAAAACAACTGCGAGAAGACAACTGTGGTATTATGCTGAACGCAAGTGTTGCAGAGTCTGATTCCATTATTAGTACGGCCTCGTGGTACAAGAAACATATTTCAACTTACATCAGGTTCGAAATAGAAGAAATGCCTAGGACACACGCACAATGGGATATTAGAGAAAACATCGATTAAATTGAAAGGAAGGACGAATCAACCCATAAAGAATCAACATTGTACAAAAACAACACTACGATCATTACGTACACAAAACAATAGAAGAAAAGTAAAGTAAGGTGGACGGATCTGTCTCAGACCCGAACTACCTTGGACGGCCTTGCCGTGGCGTCATCGCCACTTGGCGTCCTTCGCGTCGCAAATAAACAAAACAAAGAAAGAGGAAAAGAAAAGAAACAAACAAAAAAAGAACCTCAAGCATATGCTTCGTCTCGACAACATGCGCACGCCCGGCCAGAGGACTCGGGAATCGATTTGCTAATTGCTACTGCGTCCGCCGGCACAGCGCGCGACGATCAGCGAGCGATAAATACCCTCGCACTCGGTACTCCGCACAAGAATACGCGGTCCCCTCGGTCGGTCGCCATTAGCACCGAGGCGGTTCGCCCTCTTTTATTAGCTTTAGCTATTCGATAATTTCTCCTCTTCCCAGTACGACTGCAGTGCACAAACTCAAGGCTTAATAAGCCCTCAATAGCCCGCGAACAGCCACCGGTGAAATGCCAACCCCCCTCGCCTCTGTCGATTCCTCCTCTCCCAGCTGGGACGACACGACACGACGGAACGTAATGCCTATATGTGCATATGCAGCTAAACGCCCGCCATGCCCTGACACGCGCGCTCCGTACGACTAATGGCGGACACGGCAGCATTGATCGCGAAGCCAACGACTGGGTCATTTTGTCCCTTTCTCTACGGTTTCCGGCCTTCCCAGCAGTGTCCAGCGCGTTTGGCTACAGGGGGAAACTCGCATGCTCCGCATGTAGCTTTTATCTTCGACGCGCGTGCGACCTGCTTGGCACGTTCCCATCCCGCCTTGGCCCCGATCGCGAAACTGTCCCCTGCAGCACACGTTGCCTGCCTCCGGGCGCTGCTGAGCGGCGTATACCGGCGCTGGCTGACCATCGAAGTCGTTCGTCGTCGCAGGGAGGCCCAGCAGTGGACGGCGCTGGACGCGTTTGGCAAACACCGTTTTCGCCGCTGCCCCGCGTGCGCTGCACTGGAAGTGTGTTGGCTGTGTCGCACCGGCTTCATTTGGCACGATGGTTAAAGGACAGCCCAGGCGAGAAGCTCATTCTCACGGTCTGGCCAGAGATTCCTTTACTTACTGTTACATTTTCTTTTTACGTCTTCTGGGTCTACTGTAAATCTGCTGGAGGCACATTTTTTTAATCCCAAAATGACATTTCTAAAGATTCCAAGGATGCTAACGATGCGCCTATGAGAGATAGAGAGAAAGAAAGAGAGAGATAAGAAAGTTATGGATTGTGTACGAGATTCATAATCGTGAGACCAGCTTTTCTGTTGTTCGCCTATGAGAGATAGAGAGAGATAACTAAGTTATGGATTGTGTACGAAATTCATAGCCGGGTAACGAGCCTTTCTGGTCCTTTTTTGTTTTTTTTTCTTCTCAGAAGGATCATTTGTTACTGAGAAATTCGTATGGCTATCTTTCGTAGGAGGAGGAACGAGGAAGAAAGAAATACGTGAAAGGACAGCAAGGTTAGCCACTTCCTAGACCGGATGGCTACCCTGTGCTGGGAAGGGGGTAAGGGGAATAAGAGATGATAGAAAGGAGATGTTACAAAGAGAGAAAGAGAGAAAATACAAAAACTGGCGAAAAAGAAAAAGGAAAATTAAAGAGAATACGGCACTAAAGTCTGTCTCCGGTTGTCCGCAAAAAAAAAAAAAAAAAACGTAATAAAGCTTTCACAGCCTTCTGGGCTGAGCATGGGCTCGGCCAATGACCCAGAATCCTTTGTTCCCACAAAGGCTGATCATCTACTTTATCTAGTGTTTTAGTTCGTAGATTAATTCATGCTACAAAGTCTAGATGAACCTTTACCATTTAGGTTGCAGGCAATCGAGAGTATCGACGACTTAAATGATCCTATTGCAACCAGGAGCGTTGCATGAAGTTTTTCATTCGCGGCAAGTCAGATGCTCCTTCGCGTGTCTTTGTATATGTCCGCTTATATACACACATACAAAATATAAAAATTCTAGTGCGGGGAGAAAGGGCACTACCCCTCCTCCCTTCCCCACACACCTCCTACCTACGTCACTGATCTCAACACGAAATTGAAACGTCTGACAGTGCAATGGCACAATGCGCCGTCGCCTCAACGGCTGCCATCTGGGACACGCTCTGCTGAGCCTCTTTTACGCATTAATTACCCATTTCTTACTTACATGCTTGTTTTCTTGTCCACGTTTCCCTCTGGCAATTATGTTGCCGCGCAAAACAAGATAAAAGTCAAACAAAGCTCACTCAAAAAGGGAGCAGCATAGAAAGAGTAATAGCGCTGTTTATTCAATTATCATTTCCCCTGCTTTAAACGCTTCACCCTCGGTTTCGACACTGCGGGCTCATTATAATTTTCTACACGGGGCCACCACACGTGCTGCGAGACAACGGCCTTGCTTATGCGGTTATCCTTGTCTCGTTTTATCTCCCTTCGCTCGAAGGGGAGCGGTGGTCCGAGCCGAAACGTCCTTGCTGCAGGCCGCCGCCGCCGCCTTGTTCGTGATAAAAACCTGTATTGACGACTGGCTTGCGGGAGCCTATGAACTGCTTCAATTTTTTTTTTTTTTGGCGCTGCACCTCTCTCTCTCCTATCCTGTCGCTCTCTCGTTTTTCTCAATTCCACTTGTCTCTTTGCTTCAACGCGGTTTCATTTCTAGCCGTGATGTGGCGCTACTGCCTCGGATCCTCTGAAGCGTGCGCAACCGCGGTTTGAATGAACCTCGGTAATAAAGGCAAGTGATGCGAGATGCTGCGTTTGTAGGGCAGTGGTGCGTGAGTCGTAAGCGGCTTATACGCTTATTTGAAATGAAGGAGGCGACGAAGTCGCGAGCGACTCGAGATCACGCGTGACTGGAGCGAGACTTGGGGCGGCGAAAGGACAGCGTGGAATTTCTTTTTTTAGCTGGGCGTGGGACTCGCACGCTGCAAAGCCTACTGCGAGAGCAGTAGTGTGGCTGCGTATAATCGTTGGGCGTTTACTGCGGTGTGTCTCGGCACACAGTTGGGTGTGACGGCGTGAGTAATATTACGCCGAATCGTTAGGGTTAGGCGTACACAGCCGCGACGATTATCTCGTTCGCGCCATCGATAGAGGCGCTCATTACTCGATGCCACTCACTTCCACTGGCTTTCCTTTCTTTAATTTTGCTTTTTGGAATTTTATAGCATATATGCGTGCTCAGAGAAAGATTGAGGGGTAGTGAACACGTGTTACCTTGCTGGAAATCAAGAAAAATAAAACTCACTGCTTCACAGTTGTTTCGACTATCACACATTTTTGTGCTAAAAGAAGTAAGGTAACACACTAAATAAAATAACCGTCAGCGTACAGACAGATAGATATTACTGCTAAAGAATAAATAGCAATCGATTGACCGACCGACCGACCGACCGACCAACTAGCTGACTGACTGACTGGCTGATACTACGTTTAGGGTTGAAATAGAACCATCTTATCGATGCAACTTGGACGGGAAGACGTGTGATGCAATGTAGCATAATCTGCTTAGAGCGATTGCAGGCAATATTTATTTTTGCGATAAGGTTACGTTGCTATCTGCCTCCACACGCTGTGACAAGTACAGAGAAAGCAGCTCAGGAGAATTCAAAATAACGCAGGATATATTTGACCCGAATGTGTCCAGGCGCTGTTTGGCGGCGTGTAAGCACAATGACAAGTAATGGAGCGCCCAGAGTTAATGAAACGTGCGGAGATGGGAGGGCACCAGGTGAACCCATCTGGCAACCCAATTTGTGGGTTAAGGGGAAGGTGGAAACGCGAAGGAGATGCTGGACGTGCGGGCGGGAAAATTTATCGCGTGCTTCCTCAGAGGGCCATCTTTGCGGCCTCGCGACCAACCGCCGTGAAACGAAGCGCGTCCCGCATAAATGCAAGCGCATTCGTTATGGCGCGCAGCCGCCGCTGCCGACCGCTTGGGGGCGCTGCCTCTTCTTTACGCATCGAAGACGCATCTTTTGCGGAAGATTCACCGCCTTGCCTCGTTTGTGTACGTTACACTCCGACCCTGCGTGCGTAACGGTCTGTTCCCGTCGAATGCTGCATCCATAAATCCTTGCTTGAATCTCGCTTGTTGTTACTGCTTTTATACATCTTGACGTCGCAGATGCCTCGGTAGTGCGAGGGAGTGTTTGTGGGTCGCGTGAACGATTGACTTGCGGTGAACGGCCGCAATCTGCAGCCTTGTTTCACCATGTCATGTTATTAGATGGCTGAAAGAAAAACGGGGAAAGAAACCTCGCTGCTGAAGGTTTGAAGATTGGTCGCAGTAAGATCTGACAGGATTGAAGGCTATGTATACCATTTGTGCTTCGAAGTGAAGTGCAACAGCTGTGTGATGCGTTAGCAGCTGCACTGTACCAACATCTGCCTTTTCCCTTCGTTCTTTGCATCCTCCCTTCCCCTTCCTCCTGGTGTAGATTAGCAAACCACGTGTTTCGATTGCGTTTAATTTCCTTCCTTTCCACCCACTTGCATCTGCCCTCTTTCTCAAAGCAGCAAGATACGATATAGCTACTATGGTAAACTTCACCGGTGCTTGTCAAGCTTTATTTTACAGACGAGAATTGTGCACCCACTGACGCTGCCGCAGTAGCAACATTTTTCTGGATGGGTGACACGTATGCGTAGTTAGCCGTGACAGGTTGCGTGTCAAGCCGCAGATTGTTCGAGGAGCCTCAACTTATAGCTCACAGTAAACTACCCAAATTACTAACCCGTCTTCATATGATCTCTTACACACTTTACAGCCGCCCCGCCACGGTGGTCTAGTGGCTAAGGTACTCGGCTGCTGACCCGCAGGTCGCGGGTTAGAATCACGGCTGTGGCGGCTGCATTTCCGATGGAGGCGGAAATGTTGTGGGCCCGTGTACTCAGGTTTGGGTGCACGTTAAAGAACCCCAGGTGGTCAAAATTTCCGGAGCCCTCCACTACGGCGTCTCTCATAATCAAATGGTGGTTTTGGGACGTTAAACCCCACATATCAATCAAATCAATTACACACTTTGCAACCATTATGAATCGAATGGTTGTCCTGTCAGCCATTTTCTTAACTGAGCGTATCTAGTACTTTGATATCGTAGACTTTGTCATTAGCTTACTTAGTTTACTCCGGTTACCATTTGCAGATGCAGTACCACTAACCAACATAGACAGAAAATTCTATACGGGCCGGGAAATAGTTGACAACTTGACACAGCGTCGGAAAGGTCACTCATATGAACCCTACCTACATATGAAAGAACGGAGAGTGACAAATTCAGTCTCTTTTTCTCTCTTTTGTTTTTCCACGAGAAAAAAAGATTAATGGATGTTGCGCGTAGGCCCGCTTCTCGGTATTTCAGGCACCCCTGCTTCCCCCTCTAATATTACTTCTCTGTTGGCGCAACTCTCTCGCATCCCGTGAAGGCTCCCAAGATTGTCAATTATCTCCACCCATTATCTACAAGTATCAACATTTTGTCCCGTGCCTGTATATATAGCTTTATGTATGTATCCTTCTCCGCAACAACTGCGCGGTGCATGGCCTGGCCTGTGAACGCTTCATCGCGTGCTCGTGTGTACACCACACCCGGACACGCGATTCACCGCCTCGTACACACACACACACACACACACACACACACACACACACACCACACACACACACACACACATAGAATAAATAAATAAATAATAAATAAATAAATATATATATATATATATATATATATATATATATATAATATATATATATATATATATATATATATTATATATATATATATATATATATAATATATATATACACCCTCTGTACACGCACGCATCTGGTTCTTGCGCGCATCGCATCACCTGTACGGGAATTTAGAAAGCGTCCCAGTCAGCGGCACGCCTTCCACGTTTAATACGACCAGGGGCCCATTCTGAGGGACGAGGCGTCATAAATGGGGACGGATACTGATCGACTGTTTTGTGACGCGACAAAAGAAAAAAAAAAGACACCCCACAATACTGCGTGCTGCAACCATCGCTCACGAAAATATCATACTACCGGCTGTATATACGCTACCCTACGTAATTTGGGGTGGACGGATGACAGCGGTACAGCACACGGTATGCTAGTGCCACATATCCGGGGGCTTTGGCCGTCCTGAAACTGAGTAGCTATTCACCGTAGCCCCTTTTTACGCATATCAAGAGCACCAGCTCTGGGAACCAGTGGTATGTGATGCATCATGAAGCTCTAATCAGTTTGAGTGTTATTAGCCTACACGCGAACTGGAATGGTCTTCAGGGTATTTCCGAATGAGGCGCATCGTATCAAGCTTCAGCAGAAAAAGTGTATCCACAGTCAGACAGGTTTGAATTAGCTCCAATTTGTGTGATTGATTGGAGGTTGGGGTAGGGGAACTATCATTCGTATACCTCAACCCTTGATTGTCCTCTCTTTCGACGCCTGTACGTCTCAATCCTGGCATATCTGACCAAGACACGGGTACTTTTGCTTGTTTCTCATCATTCATTCACACCCCTGACCTGATAATTCGTGCTAGATAATTCATCCCACGTAATGCCCTACCTATACGCTAAAAGCTCGAGGAATGCTGCGAAACCATGTAATGTATGAGCGATGAGCCACAATCATCAGTGACGTTGACAACCCAGCGCACACGCATTCCCTCTTTTTCGTATATAGGAACCCTAACGGATGTATCGCTGGCGTAGCGCTGCACAAAACTACGGCGAAGGATTGCAACGTCCACGCACTGGCCAGTTGTTGGGTGGGAGGCGCACGTCGACAGGTGCGGCGCCTTCACCGTGTATGCGTGGCCGAGTGACCGTCGGCCTTCGCGAAACTACAGCGAGCCGTATACGACAGCGCTAGAACGAGATGACCAGGCTGGATTGGCAGTGCAGCGAGATCACGCGAGAGTTCACGGGCGCTGACGTTCATGAACCTGCAGCTGCCACGGCGGTCATCACGCCAGCTATATGCAGGGGTCCTCGTGTAGACGCACACGCACACAGAACACGATTGGCCAAATTGAGCCGTCGAAAGCCGCTCGTTCCGACCACCGCTTTCTTCGTCATCCTCTCTGAGACATGAAGTCAAGGCGTTGCAGATATGTATTAGCTCATACTACATGTGAAGGTGAGACTGTGAGAGGTTCATGTCCCATTTTTTTCCGTCAGCTGGCAGTGGAAATGAAAGAACTACATGCGAGAAAATGAAGGTAAAAAAGAAAAAAAAAACGAAAGTGTTAGTACCATTAGATGTGCACGAAAATGTGACTTTGGTCGGTACTGCTAAGCATCCTGCCAGAGTCATTTCTTTCCTTTTAGTTTTCACTCGTCCCTGGGCATGCAGGCTTCATGCTATGTTGAGTAAGCCACACGTGTATTCATATGTTGTAGAATACGTTAACAAACATGAGCGGCCCTTTGGAGAAACGGGTGCACACTTGAATTGATGGAGAGAACTTACTTGATGGACGCATAGGTAGCAGTTTTAGCCTACAGTATTCGTCTCCATGGCACGATGATATGACATAGCGTGATCGTCTGATAGCGCACTCGAATGCACGCGCACACCTACACACACTAATGATTACAAAAGCCCACAGGCGCGAGAGCCTGCCAGTGTTTATAATGTTTTCTACATGGCCTCAGAGATGGCGGGTGCGCACCCGCCATCTCGGAGCCGATGTTGCTATCTACTTGTATGTTTAATCATGCTCTGATAACTTTATCGAGATTAGTTGTTAAGTAGCCCAACATATAATTCTCGTATATAGTATAATACAGTATAAAGATGGAAGCTCCAGGTACGAAGATTTAAAGTAGTATTTACCAATGCACTTCAAGATGAGCCTTTTCTAACAGAAAGTTACATTAAATCTCTTAAGCTCGTTCATACAAGCTCTATGCGCAGTGCTCCAGTACGTACTCCTCGGAAACCTTGCTATGCCGATCCTGCCAGTCTGTTGCCTTTTAATTCGACATTTGACAAATACTAAGTGAACAAAGAACACCTTGCTCTGCGGGACAGCATTCCAAAAGGGGTGCATCGGCCTACACAAAACCGCGGTGTCTAATGTTAGCCCGATTTGTATTATGACCTCAGAAACTGAAAGCTATGGCGTCTTGACAAGAAGCGTCAGTCGCATGCATTTTAATGTTTATGCGACGTTTGTGTCTGTGTTCCTGACTGGCGCATTTAGAGTGCCGCAGTCAAGAGAGACGTAATTTGCGAGTGCCCATTGCAATTATCTGCGGTGCGAGCATCTCGGTTATGTGAAAATTTATGCTACGCGGGCTCGCCTACATGTTCCAGTGAACATCTACATTGCAGTATTGAGGCTGAGTATGTGAATGTTCGTCCGCGTGTTAATTAAGCTATCTAGTTCTGTGGTTGATGACACCTTTACGACGCCAACTATTATGTAGGAGTTGAGGAGGAGCCGGGGCCATCAGACCGTGCGCATCTCCGTAAATGCGATTAGTTTAAGAACTGGACAGGGAAATAAAGAATAGAAAAGCCAGACACCCTTTAAACGCACAACCAACAAGAGGACATAACACGACATAACGAGCCAGAGAGAGAGAGAGAAAATTTAATGCGGAAAGGCAGGGAGGTTAACCAGAAAACATATCCGGTTTGCTACCCTGCACTGGGGAAGGGGTAAGGGGAAAAAAAGGGGAAAGGGAGGAAGAGAAGCACAAACACACACACACACACTCGCACACAGTAGTGTCACAATCGTTCAACGAGGCGGGTCGCTCGCAGAAACTTCATCAGCGCCTTCGTTGCTTTCTGGCGTGAGGCTCGATCTTTCCGACATTCCAAGATTGACTGCTCAGAAAATGGCTGGTCGTCGAGGCGAGCAAACACTGCTGAGAGGGACTGTCGCTGAGAGCTGTACTGGGGGCACTGACATAAAATATGTTCAATTGTTTCGTCATTGTCGCAATGGTCGCATGTAGCGCTGTCTCTCATTCCGATGCGGCAGGCAAAAGCGTTCGTGAAAGACACCCCAAGCCACATACGGCAGAGAAGGGTCGTCTCGGATCGGGGTAGGCCAGATGGAATAGTAAGTCGTAGGCATGGGTCCAGGCGGTGAAGACGGGTGTGGAGAAAACCGGGCGTATTCCGCATAGACCTTGCGACATCCTGCGCAAGCGTATTAATCTTTGCTGCTGCGTCGCTTCTTGATAGTGGAATAGGTTCCATCACTCCATTTTCGTGAGCATTCTTAGCTGCATTGTCGGCATGTTCGTTACCGATGATGCCGCAATGGCCTGGTAACCACTGAAAAGATATGTCATGTCCTTCGTCTATTAGGTAATGGTACAGTTGTCGTATTTCGAGCGCCAATTGGTCTTGAGGTCCACGACGTAGAGCATTGTGTAGACATTGGAGAGCTGGTTTCGAATCAGTAAAAATGCTCCATTTTTGTGGTGTCTCTTGGTCAATCCTGCGGAGTGCCGCGAGCTCCACGGCTGTCGATGTCGTCGATATCGATGTCGATAACGAGCCAAGAAGCTAGAACAGTCTTTGCACCGAAAACAACACCAAGATCCAGAGCAGTCAACGAACGGGGAGGTCAGACGGGCTGTGCCAGCGACGTCCACAATCGCTGGCTTGAAGGTGAAGGACGCCGCACTGACCCAGGGTCGTACGTGTGCGTGTTTATGTTTTACCGGGGCAGCTGGACGGCGAGACGCATAGAAGAGTTGAGCGACGGACGCGGCATTCGACCATGCGTATCGGCTAGTTTCTGACACTCTCTCCCTCCTCCTGTATGCGCATGCGTGCACTGTATAAGACACCACCGAATCGGAGCTCACTGCAACCACGTGCAATCTCTCAAGCTCGCCGCCAACGCCGCCGGTGAGCCGAGAATCACCGCCCGTAGTTCGTTCGCTGATTACACACACTCGAAGTCAGTGGCGGTGCATGGACCTCTATTGTATGCCTGCGTGCTTTTATTTATTTATTTTTTTGCGTGAGCTTTGAAGCCCCGCAGTGCAGCTTCGGTTACCGGATGTTCTCGGTTCCTCTGCTTTCTCGGAACTTTTGAAGCAGCGCCGGGAAAAACCCGACACCACTGCGCCGTTTTTTTTGGACATTCTTCTTCTTTTCCTCAGCTATTCATCCTACTTTTGCTCAGACCTGGAGCTTTTCTCCTGATTTCCCTTCGGCAACATCCGCTCATGAATGCAGCCGCGAAGTTATATTCTCTGGTTTAAACAAAGGATCACCCCCCACCCCCTCCTCCAATACGAAACAATGTACTCTGCGGAAAAGCATGCATAAGTTTAAGTCACCACTGGAGGTAGGCTGGCCGAATATATTATTCAGAGGATGACGATGATAATGATGATGAGAATGATTTCACGGTTACGATAGATGCTGGTGATGTCACAAAAGGAGCCGCGTCACATTTGCTCTCTGCACAGATGCCGTGGAAAGGACCTGAAAGGAAAACGCCGGCAGCAGCCTACACACACGAAATATCTATGCTGCTTCGGTTCCTCGATAACGGAGATAATACTGACAGCGCTGCCTCAGCGATGTTCTCCAAATCACGGTTCATTTCGCGCTTGAATAACGCCCTCAGGAGGAGGTCAGCGTGGCAGGTGAAAGAAAAGCCCGCATATTCTATAACGCAGGTGTCACAACAAATATATCCACGTCCATTTGCACCACCGGAAGAGATCGCAACGTCGAATACAATGTCACGCATGCAAGGAGACTCCGCGAAACTCAGTTTGCGGCCTCAAGAACTCGTCGGCTGAGTACATGATATGAAGAGCAGACGCTTCCTTTCCAAAGAAAGAACGTCGTCTGTGTATACACTGACAGCAGTGATACGCCGTGGTCTCGTTACCGTTGAAAACCCCGTTAGCGCTGTTCCGTTCCGCCGTCGCGCAGTGTCCACAGTGAACTCGCTTCGTTCGTCCCATTCTTTCATTTCGAACAAATGACAGGGCCCCCGAAGAAGCAGGAAACTCTGGCCGCAGCGTTCTGTATACTCTTGCGTTCCAAAAGCGGACGCCGCCAGCTCGAGAAGAAGTCGACGCGCAGCCGCGGGGGTGATGCATCTTCATCTGCGAACGGCCAAATCCCGCTGCGTCGGCTTGTAGCCGTAAATGAAACCGTCTCGGAGTCCCGTTTCGTCACGTCACTTGTCACTCGCCGTAGACGTGGCTGTATACGCGTGCGTGCTTTACTCGTTCAGAACGAAACGAAGCGAGGGGGGAGTCGTCCTCCTTTTCCCGCTCCTTTGTTCTTCAAACGCCGTGGCAGCGCCGACGGCTTCTAAAAAAAGAAGGACGCATTGTCGGCGTTCTTTACGTCTTACGACTTGACATTGTGCGGCCGTCTTCGATCAGCTGCAAGCTCGTAAAATGACCATCACACATTTTTTTCCTTTGTTCGTTTTCCTCCCCGAAACACCATTTTCCGGACAGCTTGTGTTTGCGTGTACCTGCGAGCCAGAGTGCGTGTTGAACAAATAACTGAAGTGCAATCACAGTTGAATCACACAAGGCCTACAGAAAGCATGATAAAAAGCGTAGAGGGCAGTCCGACGACAAGCGGTGCATGGCTCCTTATACGAGACAGGTGATACAGCCTCGGGCTCTACGATTTCATAGGTTTTGAACCGCGAACGACGCTGTTGCGGCTGGTCAACTGCAACAAATACGCTACCCACTTAAAGTCTCGAATTAGAGTCCCCACTTTTACGCCGTAACGTTTCAGTGTAGAGACTGTTAGCTGTCGTGCAAAACGCATTTTGTCGTAGTAACTCTTTCGTATTGTATCTTCTAGCTCCTTTGCAAGCAGCAAGAACGAAATATAATAGGAATCACGACACTCGGTAACACCAATAAAGGCTGTGATATTAAAACAAGGTGCTCGTGTCTGATATTATACGTTTGAAATAATAATAATAATAATAATAATATATATAATAATAATAATAATAATAATAATAATAATAATAATAATAATAATAATAATAATAATAATAATAATATAATAATAATAATAATAATAATAATAACCAACTGAATTCCACGTTCTCTCGTAAGCTTGCGTTCTCTTTGCAGGTTGCCCGGAACGTATCGCGGTAACAGCTTGACGCGTACTAAGGATTATTACTGGCCACTGTTCCATGGCAGGGAAACCTTGTGGAACGAAACCCCGCTCTTCCCCTCTTCGCAAACTCTCGCTCAACGCGATGCGAGACGGTCCTCACAATTAAGCAAAGGGGATCATTCACGACGAGGAGTTCGCTGAAGCAGCCAGCCCTTTGGAATTGGCGCAATGTGGATTATATACGTGAACGCTCTTCACCGCAGAAAAAGAGAGAGAGAGAAAAAAAGAGCAAAAGAGAAAGCTTGATGCGCACAGCGGCTGATTCTCATGCGAGACGAGTCGACATCTTATTTGCCCTGACGTCGTCATCTTGAAGAGCCGCGGGGCAGCGCTGCTGAAGTTTTCTTCTTGCGCGCGGTAAGGTGTAATGCCCCCGTGCTCTGCGAACGCTGCATATGAGTGAAAGAAGTAAAGAATAAAAGAAATCAAGAACGAAAGAAGAAAGAAAGAAATATGGAAAGAAAGAAAAAAAGAAAGAAAGAAAGAAAGGAAGAAAGAAAGAAAGAAAGTAGGAAAGAAAGAAAGGTGCACTACGCCCTTAAGGAAGGCTGGCGCGTGCAGAGCCCGTTTTTTCTTCCTTATTTTCTTCCACTAAAGATATGTAAAACAAAAACCGCCTCAAAAGAGCACCGCAGCGTTTCGTACTGGATTCATAAGAGTTAATGCGCCGCAGAGAAGCCGTGAAGGCCGCGCCGACTTGGCAAAGAAAGAACAAGAGAACGATCTCTAAAACAAGTTAGTAGAAGTGCAGGACTAGCTGCAAGCCCACGGTGGCTGCGGTTACTCCCGGCCGGACTCCGAAAGCGTCCGGGCTTGACCACGTAACCGTATATATGGCGGAGAGTTCGATGGCACGCGCCCGCGCATATGGCCCGGCAGTACGCGGTTACGTTAACGTACGCGCGACGCTGTTTGGGTTATACTGCTGCAGCTACTGCTTTGCCGCGGAAAACTACAAAAAAAAAAAAGACGCTGTAGGGGCGCCATCCTGTTTATTAGTTGACGTGTTTGTTCAGCCTCAGGGTCTTTGAACTCAGCTTTATCTTCGCTTATATGAGTTTTGAACGCTAATTACACTCTTGTGGGACCCTCCTCGTCTTTCGTTTGTTCGCGTCGCGTGCGAAGTTTGGGAACTGTAATCTATATTACTATTATTTGTTCGTTGACCCGTCTTTCTATATTTCTTTACAAGCGTTACTGCAATCGGTTTACGACCCAAAAGACGTGGGTTTCGCCAATGTCGCGACGACAGCAATTTCGAAGAAGGGGATGTGCCAGTGGGCCAGTGTTCTCTTGATGTCAGTGTACGTTTAAGAACCACAGTCAATCGAAATTATCCGGTAGCCCTCCACTACAGCGTGCTTCATAGCCAAAGGCTTCCGGACGTTGACGCCCATAAACCGTCACCATTCTGTATTAACCCCGCAAGTCTCCTTATAAAACCACGCCACGAGCCGAGATGATAATTTACTTCGCCATCTTTTGTTTATAATTTTTAACCTCTCACTCGAAACGCTATGGTGTCACTCCAACGCATAATACGGCTTCAAATGTACGTTATGCAGTGCACTGAGGAAAATGTACGCTATGCGGTGTACTGAGAGAAATGTACGCTAAGCGATGTGCTGAGAGAAATGTATCCTATGCGGTGTACCGAGACAAATGTATACTATGCAGTGTACTGAGTGAAATGTATGCTATGCGGTGTACAAAGTGAAGTGTATGTTCTGCGGTATTATCAGGGAAATACTACTACTAGAAATTATGCGGTGTAATGAGGGATATGTACGCTATGCGATGTACTGAGAGAAATGCATGCTCGGTGGTGTACTGAGGAAAACGTGTGCTATGTGAAGTATCCAGCAACATGTAAGATATGTGGTGTACTGCGTTAAATGTACACTATGCGGTGTACTTAGGGAAGTAGAACCCAGGAAAAAGCATAAGAGAAACGAACGAACCAGAGCTTGTCATCAGAGAGGAAAAAAAAAGAAAAGAGAGAAAGAAAACACGTGAAAGATGGCAGGACGTCGTTTATATAGCAAAGAACCAACTAGCCCCGAAACCTGTACTCCATGAGGTATACGCTATAGAAGCGTGCGACAGGTTGGGCTGGTAGAACGTTATAATGTGGCCGAAAAAAAAAAAACGCAATCGAATAAGGAGAGAGAGATGGAACGTGAAAGAGGAAAGGCAGAACGTGGCACGGCTGTAGCCTCGACAGAATCAAGCATAAATAAGCGTTCGGTCGCGATCAAATGGGCCTTGCGCGGTCCAGAAAATGTAGCCTTCGCGTCTAAACCGCTCTTGTAAACACAGCCACCACGTGCCACCGCCTGTCAACGTTGCCTTTTCCCACAACGACGCCGCCTTTCCTAGCTCGCCTTGTTTGTCCGAGAATTCGGGCTACTGGGGCCGGCACGACTGTGTCTTGTGGTATACGTATACGGTTCTTTCGAGTATGCTGGGACTAGCTTGACTGTGCAAGTGTTCGTACGCTTTCTTTTTTCTCGCACTCCTGCAGTGGCCAGTCGTAAATTTGTGTTCCTCTGCGTTTTTTCTTACCGCATGTATTCCGTGCCAGTCCATGCGAGTAACAGACCGAAGGTACCGCTTCCCTGTGTGCAAGTCACATCACTCGGTCTTACATACCCCGCGATCGGCAAAGGTCAATCTTTCTTTCTTTCTTTCTTTCTTTCTTTCTTTCTTTCTTTCTTTCTTTCTTTCTTTCTTTCTTTCTTTCTTTCTTTCTTTCTTTCTTTCTTTCTTTCTTTCTTTCTTTCTTTCTTTCTTTCTTTCTTGCATGCTTGTTTGCTTGCCTGCTCGCCTACTCGCTTCTATAGCTACATCTAGCCTTTATAGTGTTCTGATGCCAATCGAAATGTGCTTCGCTCTGTTTGTTTCCTCCCCCCCCTTTCCCCTCTCCGCTATACAGACCACACGTTCATAAGCAACGTTCGTGGAACCTTACGGGAGGCTATGGTCGTTTACGGGTTCTTCTCCGTTTTTTGGGCAAATCTTTCTTGCTTGCCTTGTCGACTTGGTTTATTTTTTGTCTGTTTTTTTGTCGTATTTCTCTCATTTCGTCGCGCGCAAGGTGGTCACGATAAAGGAAACGTGCCTTTCTCAATCACTCACTCTTTCCTACTTCTTGTCCTCTTATATACTTCTCCTCCAGCTGCCAGCCTTGCCATGTCAGCCATAGGGCGACGCGTAGCTACGCTTCGCCTGTCCCCCCCCCCCCTCCCCTTCGCTAATGGAACCCACCCTGCACTGTCCGTCTTTTCGATCGGCCATTTTTTCGCTCCATGCCCTTATTTTCAGACAGCGCAGGAGCCGCTTCTTATCTCTCGCTATATCGCGTGGGGCCCCCCTCGGCCTGCTGCCGGGAGCGCATGCAACCGTATCGTGTATACGCTGTCGACTTGCGTTATAAAAGCGCGCTCCGACTGAATTCCGAAGGCGCGACGCCGGCAGCCTATATACCCTCCGTGAACGAAAGGCGACGCAGAGAGAGAGAGAGAGAGAGAGAGAGAGAGAGAGAGAGAGAGAGAGAGAGAGATAAAGATGCAAGGAAAGGCAGGGAGGTTAACCAGACGCACATCCGGTTTGCTACCCTGCACTGGGGAAGGAATAAAGGGGAGAAAAGAGGTTGCAGAGAGATGAGAAGGTACACACAATCACGAGCACACTCGGAGAGCACGCACAGTCTACAGGCGGTCGCTCAGGTTTGTTGACTTAAGGTAAAGTAGCAGTGCTTTAGTCGCTTTCTGCGCAACTGAGGCAGATGCCCAAGGTCCTAGTATCTTCTGCACACAAAATGGTCCGACGTCAAGTCGATTCAAAACCATCCGGAGCTGGCATCGCTGTGTGTCGTAGCAAGCGCAGCTGCACAGGACGTGTTCGATGGTCTCTTCAGCTCCGCAGTAGTCGCATGTAGGAGTGTCTGCCATACCAATGCGAAAGGAGTACACCTTTGTGAATGCAACACCCAACCAAAGGCGGCATAACAGTGTCGCATCGGAGCGGGAAAGTTGTGATGGTAGCTTTAGCTTGAGCGAAGGATCCAAGTGCCCAATTAAGTAGTAGCGCTGCGCGCGCCGCCTTGGGAGGAGAATAGCGCCTTTCACTCCCCACCACTTCCCCTTGGAGGACACGCTTACGTAATGGACAACATCTGCTAAGTAAATGTGCGAGAAAGATGCAGACACGAGAAAACATGCGGACACCGAACCACTGCTGAACTACCGATTCCACTCTTGCGCCAACTTGCCCGAAGCAGATCACTCCTAAATGAGCAACTGCTAAAGGTGCCTTTAAATGAACCTGAAATCACACTAGAAACATTATAGTGGGGGGGGGGGGGGGAGACACGCCCATATTTTCACATTTACGAATGTGAATACAAATCGTACTATCGCACAAAGCGGACAATACTATGTAGACAAGCAAATGAAAGCAAAATATTTCAAGTGTTTAGTTATCATAGTCATATGAGCGAAAAGAACTACAGGATCAAGCAATTCCAGCGTTAAAGATATTTAACACACATGCGTAAGTGATGATTCGATGCAATAATCACAACAATGTCATATAATGTTCCCCAGAATGAATCGCCACCATCATCCCAGTTTACAGTATTAATTCAGTACTACGTAGCAATCTGTGCGCAGGAATTCGAAATAACTAATGGCTGGTCTCTGTTTTTACGAACACCTTGGTAGCATGATGACCTTCCTGTGTCCATTCAAGCCCCGATTACCAAATAGGGTTTCAAAAAGCCTACGCGCTTTCGGCAGGAGTGCCGACTAAATTGCGAGGTCATAGGCAGCGCCGATGCCTTTCTTTTTTCATTTTCGGGCCTCCTAAAGGCCGCATTAGCCGTGAAGATGGCGTTCGTGTCGAACCTGCGACCTTGCGGCGCCGGTGGGGTCAAGAACATTCGTACATCGGCCGAGTCGCTGGTTCGAGATAACTTCCACCACACAGCACTTCGGGGCGCGCACTCGTTTAAAAAGAGATCGCGCTGGTGGAATGAGACAAGCGGAACACAAGGTTTCCGAACTGCGCGAGCAAAGGCAAGGATGACAACCAATAAACCAATAAACAAAAAACGAGGTACTCGAATGTGGTGGCGCCAGCCAAGACGGAACGCTCCACTTCGCAGTCTCGCATTTATTTCGCAGGAGGAGAGGTTCGAGGTAGGAAAATGCGCTATTTCAGCTCTTGGGCCTCTCCTCCTCCGAAATAAATACACCTCCGCGGTGTTTAAATAAACAAGGCCGCGAAGCAGATCTTTTCTATAAGAGCACCACGTGATAAGTGAGCGCACAAGTGCGCATGTTCCATGCGTCATGCAGCGTGTGTGTACGAAAGCTGGCCGGCCGCTGTTACGCGTGCGCCTCTTGGTAAAGCTGCCGAAGGGTGGCTACGGAAAGAAAAAAAAAATCTAGGGAAAAAAAGAAAGAAAAAGCTAGTAGGGCGTACGTATAGGAAAGGCATAGCTAAGCTCAGCAGGCGAAATGAGTCTTTCCCGAGAGCTGACAGGTGTCCGAGAGGGCCCCTCTTCTTTCATTAAAAAAAAAAAGAACACCGTCTCGACCCTGGGAACACGTCGGGATAGGCCCTGGTTGCGTCCTACACGTACGTAGCATAGCATGCGTACACATGCACGGCCTGCTGCCACAAAATCCTCCCTGCGTATTCACAACAGGGCGTGTATTACACGGCCGTATAGCTACACGACTCTACGAGCTTATAGGAGAACACCTCTTGGCAAAGCGGCTCTGGCACACACGCGCCATAGTGAGGAATGGAAGAGCGTGCCTCGCGGTGATGCCAAGGCTGGAAGAACACGCAGTCGTGAAACGCCCGCTTCCTCATCATTCTCTTCAACTGTCCACGCTCTTGTACCAACAAAAGCGGGACAGGAGAGTAGCGACACGGCACGTGGCCTTTGCGCGTGCAACGGCGTGGTTTCGAAACGAACGTCCCGCGTGTGTTCGGTTGATTAATTGGCCCGTACAGTGTGTTTGTAGCTGGCAGCCCGAAGAAGGAATGTATCCTCCTTGTCCTGTTTATCGCGAAATTACAGAAGGACGTCGGTGTATGCAGGCGACCAACACGCAGTGATGTACAGAGGCGAGAGCGCGGTGGACCAACACTGTTGCCGACAAGAACTATTTTTTTACCACTTAGCTGGCGTTTCAATAACCGTTTGTCCACCCACTGGATACTGACGATCAGTAAGGCTAACTAGCATTCGAATGAAAAGGCTATACCCACTCAAAGCGTCGCTATGGCGACAGCCGTTACAGTGCAATCAATATTACTTGTGCCTTTTCTTCGCCTATCAATGACAGTAGTGGGAGAGAGAAATACTAATTAAAAAAAGGAGTCAATAACCAGCGTGCATTCTCTAAACTGCTGGTTAGCGGAGAATGCGCAATGGAGGAGGAGGAAGAAGACCTGCCCCACAATGTTGGTAAATTGTAAACTATGGCACAACGTACACAATCGTTCGGTGGTCATACGATAGCAGTGGGTTCGACACCCAACGGCGCAGCAAGGTTTTTTTTTTTCATCCTGGCGCTGCTATTGCACTTTAGTTTTGCGTAAAGTGCAAACATTACAGAAAAAAAATTATAATCATCACGTCGATTCCCTACAACTTTCAACAGAGGTAGCCCATTTTCCATAAATTATCTCTTGCTCCTACTGACCCGGAGCGCGTCTTGTAGTCTCCCTGTCATTCCTCCTTTTCTGTTGCTTCCCCTGGTTATATCTATTACGTCGAATTCCTGCGTCGTTACCCAAGATCAAGCCCCTCGTTCGCATAACTTATGGTCTCCAGATTGCGACGCAATCGGGTGACAAGGTCTGGCAACGCGCAGTCGTCTACCGCAGCGCTGTCTATCTTTGCGAGGCGCGAGCGAAACCGAAAGACCGCTGCCCCTTCGGAATGGCCAGAGACGCCGCCGAATTTGGGTCATCCGGTCTTCTAGCTCCGCCGAAGGGTGGGGGGTAGAAGAAGAAGGGGGGAGGGGTAGATGCACCTGGTGCAAGTACAGCGCCTTACGCATACCCTCTCCATCACTTTCGCTTGGACTCACCGAAGTCGTCCGTAAATAAATTCAAGCGTGGTTCCACAACCGAAAATACCATCGCTCTGTTTCTTTCGGTCCAGCGCACCCGCTTTCCTTCTCGCATGCTCGGACCAATCTCGCCGCCGGCGCGTCGTCATTTACTTTCGTTTTCGACACCCGAAGTTCGCCGACAGAGGACCTCCGGCAACATCTCTAGACTCGAGAACAGGAGGGATTCAATTTCTCTTTTGCGAGGCGTCTTGGTGTGCTTCGAGAGACTGGTTTCAAGGCCTTCTTGCTCTTCTTCTTTCTAATGGCACCAGTGGATTCGACGTCCCGTATACAGCTGTTCTTTTGTGTGTGTGCTTCCGGTGTCTTCGTTTATTCGACGGTGGTGACTGTATCTTTCATCTCTCCCGCAGAAGGAGGGCGTGCAATCCTTAATTCTCCGGCAGAAATCTGAAGCGCAGGCGTATGAGAGATAATACAGGCCGCCAGCCACACGCGCACTGAGATTGTAGAAAAAGTGAGGGTTGAGAGTGAACGAAGTAAGTTGCTCAAGAAGGTCGGGAGAGAGCTAGATAAAGATAGACAGTTCCGTATAAAATTGGGAAGAAAGCTTCACAAGAAAAAGAAAAGATACAAGAATGAAGAGGCTATAGGTGTCCCTCTATCAGTGATTATTTGTTCTATGTAGCATTTGGAGGATGGGCAGCAGTTGTAGACCATGACTTCCAGTTCTGAGCACAGAAGCCGGCACGAAATGAAATAAGGTATGTGAGAGTTAATGTCTATCATCGAAACAAACTTTTGAGTGAATCTAACTTCAGTCCTAAATGAACAGTGCCGGTGTTGATGTGTGGTGTGTAGCGTATACAACCTTCAGTAAGGCCTTTCGAGAAAGGTGTCTTGCGCGGAAAACTATAGACAACAGCACGAAGAAAGTGCGAAGATTGGCCACGCGATGGAGAGTGCTCGGCGCCGCATCACGCGCGTCTGTGCTTGCTCGTGCGTGTATGCCCGAAAGAGGCCTGTCATCGGCAAGGCTGACCAGCTCCGGCCAGAGCTGACCATCGTTGCCGCCGCCGCCCCGTAGTCGTCGGCGTTGCTATCGTCACTGGGAAAAAAAAAAGAAGAAAAAAAAGGCGACGCTCTTGCCAGTTGGCGCTCGGAGTGGACGTGAGATGATGGAGGTTCTCGCGAAACAATGGCCAATGTGTCTGGCAGGCAGGCACGGTTGAGACTGGTCTTCTCGCATCGTTGCTGCTGTTCCTGTTGGCTCTTTGTTTTCTGCTTGTAACGCCACTCGTGGTCTATAACGTGCTGACGGCGCGACATGCTGCTCGGGGAATCCGTGTCAGCTGTGGCATTAGAGGCAACGTCCGTCTTGTTTTCGCTCTGGTCGCCTTGCTATGGTTAGGAAACCAGTAAAGGTGACTCACCCGGTCTTCAATTAGGGCTCTGCGAAACGCGACGGTCAAGTTCACCCGCCTGCCCGCCGGTGCAGTCGGCTTCTTGTTGTAAAACGCCTGGACAGGTTTCGAGTAGAAGAGCCTCGTTCCCACATTAGGGACATGTCGTCATCTTTTTGTTTTCTATTCCTGTCTAGCATGCGCGCAAGAGTGATTTGCATTGAAGCTTGTTTGGTCCAATGGAGTATTTCAGCAGTTAACATTCGAGTGGTTCTTTTTACCCTCTACCACGACTTGAGTTCAATGTATATGAAGAACTGGCAGGTGTGCGCCTGAGGAGAACGACAACAAACCGGATACAGCCATGAGTCCACAAACGAACGTGTTCAGGATAACTTACAAGCTTTGCCAGTGGCCTATACACACTACGTTGCGTTGACAAATTTGGCTTGCCATTGGGATCGCGTCTACTTCGGAAGTCAACAGGTATTTCACAGTGCTTGTGCATTTTAGTTTTACGAAAAGGTATGTTAGCATCGAGTCACCTGAGTATGATTAAGAAATAGGCAGTAAGCCTCGAGTGATGCGCTTTCCAGGAGTTAAAGAAAACGCTACATGGGCAGCCAGGGTTTGCATAACGATGTAATCAAGGAGCGCAAAGAAAAAAAAAGTCGCATGCATCCAAAAATAACCTTCACGCTGTCCAAGAGATATGCTGTAAAAAGAGAAAAAGGAAGGGAAGACGGAGATACTCAGACCTTATTTTCGAAAGCGTGGAACGTTCCTACTGAGCGTCGAGATGAAGCGATGAATGCGCGCTCAGTATATTTCATTATACCAATAGAAAGCTCGGTCTTGATACGCTGCTGGACATCTATAACCCCAATGCGCCGGCCCCTTGGCGCTGTAGCCAAGGCAAGTATATTTTAGGAACGTGATCCAGCAGATGCACCTTAACGAGCACTGAAAACAAAAACGAACAAAAAAAAAACACACACACACTGCAGTAGCAAGTTCATGAATCACGATATTGATGAGCGAGAAAACACTTCGCGCGAGTCCTGCTGGCTCGGTACTGGCACCTTACCTCGGTCATATTTTTTATGTTATTTTATTATTAGCCAATCGAGTGCTTCCGTTCCAGCGCTCTCACGAGGGCCGTGTTATCGTGCAGAGCACCGAGGGCGTCATTAAACGGATGTTCGTCGATTATAGATGCCCTACACGCGCGCGCTATGTGAATTTGCCAAGCGCAGTCTTGGCGGCTAGCTGCAGGCCAAGCGGCTGTCACACGTTTATAAGACGGGAAAAGAAGCAGTGGCCGTGAGAGCCTAAACGTCGTAAATCCTTTCGGCGCCAACGAGTACGACGACACGTCAACCAGTCGGGCAGCAACGATAGGTGCCGAGACCAGAAGGCTAAACGGTCCGAGTAAAAACGGAAAATAAGCCGCGCTTAGGCTATCTGTGACGCACGTGTGACCTCAGTACATGAAGGCGAGATTGAGCAAATAAAATACAGCTTTCGAATGAACATCACAAGCATGAAACATTTCCGGTTTAAGAACAGGTAAAATCTAGTGGATAAGGCCAACACAAGCGGTGGGCCACCATCGGGAGCCCTAACTGATTTGGATTATAGCAGCTTGCGATCCTAGAGATGTTTTTGAATATATTATCTGAGTATCCACCAAATGAAACCATGTTTTGAGATTGGAGACTCTCTTGGCCGATGTATGGCCTATATAGCACACTTGAAACTTCCTTGGAAACATCGATCTTGAGATATTTTGTTGAATGTATTTGGAAGAAGCACAGTTCGCGCTACGTTCTATATGAAGGCATTCTTTCCCTATTTATTTCTCTTAGGAGCTACAAAGTGTAGGAAAATTAAAACTTAGTAGTTGGATGAGATAGGAGTATTGGTGGTTACAGCTGTCTAGTACTAGATCTATAATTGCACTCCGTGCTCATGCGGAGCAGCATGCGAGGTATACACAAGGAAAGCTCCTGCAGTACGTATTCATTAAGCAGTCATAAATCTATGTATCGCACTCGCTGGATGCACAAAGCAGGCACCGCTGCGTTCATACATACATTCATTCATTCATTGAATACTTATCCCCCGGTAAGAGTCACTAAGCTTCGATTTCCGCACATTCAGCCTCGGACAATCGCGGACAATCGCTCCCCGAGGTCAGACGCAGAGGTCGAATATCTCGCGGGCGATGACGATATACTCGACAACGAACATGACGCGCGCGTCGAAAACGCGGACGAACACCCTTCGTCTCGGACCAGTTCCCATGGACTTCACCTCTAAGAAAACGTTCGCGTTTTCCGAAGCCGAGACTTGACAGCGTTCGCTGTGTCGTCCCCGAGTACGGGCATGCGGCTTACGTATGAACCACGCCTGCTGGCGGCGGAAGATGATGACTTCGGGCCGACGCGTTAGTCAGACCGTGGGCCTGCGCGTTCTCTACGAGTAATGACCTTTCGCAAAAGTCACTATCGCTTATCCCCCGAGACGACTCGTGGTAGACGACGCTGCCACGCCCGTGCGTTTCCCATCGCAGCGGACGACGGGCAATCCTCGCGGGCCGAGGTCATGCCTCTTTAGCGATGACCTAACAGCTGGACACGCACGGTTAACTCATTTGAGCCTGTCCTGAACTTCTACCACCTTTGCGATTCGTCCGCGTGAATTCTGTCAAAGGTTGATGTATACTTAATGGAAAAAGAAATAGATAAATATTGTCATCACCATAATCTTAACAGAAACCTGACAACGAGCCTGCTGACATGTATTTGTATATATCGCTGGTACCAGGCGGGTTGGCAGAAATTTTCGGAGTGGGGGAGGGGGGGGGGGAGTCATTGATTTGGAGTGTAGGCCAGGCAGAAAGGCGCAGTCGAGTTCCATTTTGATCTCCATGGCGATAAAATATCGTGAGGTGGGTTGCACGTGCCCAGTGTGCAACCCCGTGGCTACGTCATTTGCTGGCACCATGGCAAAGCATTCCTTATGCAGTGGCAGCTTCGTTGATAAAAAGTGCACTGCGAGAATCGCACTAACGTAATCCTACAAAACAATTCTATAGTGAGAGCTATTTACGAACGTGGATCGTCAGTTCTGTTTAGGTTGTGAACGAAAACACTCGAAATATTCTCGTAGGGCTTCCTAAAGCAAGGTATGCTAGTTTCATACCCCGGTGAAGCAAACATGAACTCTTTCGAAGTGTAACATGGCAACTTCTCGAACTACGTCAAAGACCGTGACAACCACGTCGACATTCTACATAAAACACTTACACTTTCCCCCCACAGCAGGGCAGCGTGATCCTCGACCACTTCGCAGCCGCTAACCATCGATACCTACGTAAATCACGAACAAACCAGTCGTGCATGGCCTAGCAGCGTTTGAGTGACGGGCTGCGAGAGCCACGCCCTCGACAAGTAGTCCCTGTAGGCTCTGCTGATCTTCTCCCCTCAAAGCCGTTTTGAATGCGGGGCGAGTGAGACGAACTCTTTGACGGCGCGTTTACATCACGAGAGCTCGTTATGGGCGATACAAGTCCTGTCGTCCGGTGTGTGAAAAAGAAGGAAGAGAAATAATGAAAATGCTCTCCCATTACGCGCCCTTCCACACGTGCGTTTTGGCCAGCCCCTTTCTTTCACCCCAAGTCGTGGCTGTTGGATCACGAGGTGAGCAAAAAAACGCGTTTCGTGGCAAGACAGCAGAATGTAAAGAGAGAGAGGGAGAGAAAAATGTATGGTGGGAACACCGATGTAGGCATAGAACACTGAGAGAAGATAAAAGAAAAAAAAAAGAGCGAGGCGGCAAGTGTTTGACGAAGACGCGTAGAGGGTCGAAGCATTAACAAAGCGGCCCGAGGAAAAGCAAAGGTGCCAGTGGCGGCCGCGGCAAGGAGATTGGGAGACGATAGAAAGAGCGAAGTCAACAAGACGAGGTGAGAAGGGCCTGAGGACAACGGGAGGCGAGGCGCAGCTATGAACAGGGCCACGCAACGTAAGACGAGCCAAGGACGAGTTCCAGGCCGGTAACAGCGAAGAACACGGCCACGAAACTGTGAGACGAGCCAGGCATGAGTTCCAGGCCGGTCACAATGCAACGCGAAGGTTGCGTAAGCTAAGCGCGCCTCTGGGCCGGCTCGTTCGATGGTGGGCCCACTTTTCCCATGGAACGTCGCCACCCACCGTTTGTAGGCGCGTAGATCACCCCGGCAGAGATGATACTCCTGCCAACGGTTGGAGAAAATGATTTCTTCCGCCGCGGACGTGCCGAGGGGAGCGGCTCGCGGTTGTGTGGCATACGCAATCGACTACGGCGTAAGACGATAAAAGGGGTGGACACGTCCTTTCTCTTAGCTTTTTTTTCTTTACGAGATGCGTCGCAGGTCAGGATGCGCCGCCCCAGTTTTGAGTGAAACGAGTGCAGGCGATGGCGATCGCATTTCGCTCGCGGTGTCGAGAAGTCGACGCTCCTCTCTCGCTTCCCACGGCACTCTGTCGGATGAAAAGAAAGGATGCCCTGAACCGAAAAATCGCTGCATGTTTAGGCCTTATCTATGTGCGAAGTCTACCCTATTTATTTATTTATCTTGCACCAAATGCTTATCTTTGGGATCTTATCAAGTTCCGTCTTATCAGGAGAATATGACTGATTACGGGAGCATGACCACGTTTGTTGCGGGCTCAACAACAGCTCCTCCGCCGACCGCTTGTAGTCCGTAATGCGCGTAGAACGCATGCGCAGGGTAAACTATGTTTCTCGTTTTCTTATCGCCGGTAGTGCGCACGTCAGCACACGCGCACTACCAGCGTCTACTACTCTTCCAGAAGCGAGGGGACAGATTACACCGACAAGCGTGGTATAGTATGTTGACGCCACTGTGCTACCTTACTTTGTTTTTTTATCAACTCCATAATATATTCGTTGCTTACGGTAACCACTGCTCTTAAAGTAATTCCTAGATGGTGTCTCTGTTGCCACCTCCTAGTCAGTTGAGCATTATGCATCTCCAGAATAGACCCACCGGATCGATGTACCACGGAAAGATTTTCACGGGAGACAGCCCTAGATTGATTACGCATTGCAAGGTAAACTCATCCACGAATGACCGCTTTGCCGCTTGCTTATCCGTAAATCGCCGCATAATCGGCGTCCTCGCAGTCGCTACAGGTTTTCTAGTTTCGGCTGTCCCGATGATCCCGCTTCTTCGCAAGGTTTTTAAGTTTTGCGGAACAGCGCGGCCTTCAAGCCGAAAAGATTAAGGAAGAGAGGTTCCTGTTACTTTTTGTGTGTGTGAATGAAGCGGAATCATTATACGGATTGCTGACCCATCTTAATGCCACATCGTTCCACTTCACGCCATCACGAACTGGGTACGATTATTGCACGCCGCCTGCGTAGATCATTCCACATTGGGCAACTATCTTTCTCCGCGACACGAAAACTGGGGGTTCCTCCGGCAACAGCGCCAAGAGGGAGACGGAGAGGAGCAAAACGCGTGTCCGTTCGAGAAAACTGTTTCGAGGAACACGCCGAACTAAGTAGCGCGTCGTGGAATAGTCCCCAGCGTGCGACATGACTGAAGAGGAAGAGAGCGGACCTCTCGTTCCAGGTCAAGTGAGACGTATCCCCGCGTTTGCTTCTCAGCGAGAAAACGCACCGCTGTGTGTGCCCAATGCGCGCGTGTTCATCGAGTGTGTCCAGCGAGGGGTGAGAAGGTGCGCCCCCAGCGCCGAGGCGTCCCGCGGAGAAACAAACGCGCCCCGCTCACCGCAAGGCCTCCTTCGCGGCTTGCCCACTGGCACCGGACGGGAGCAAGCGATCAAGGACGCCCCCTCAAAGGTCGTCCAGGTCTCGACGGCGGCGTGCAACGCTGCCGGCGTCGTATGAGTACGCCGGGTAAGAGTGTCCGGTTCGGAATCGAGACTTGGCCCGCCGGGATGACGCTAGCTACCCCGTCCGGTGCATACGAGAACGCTCTCCCACGTTTTTTTTGCCGATGAGCACGCAGAGACGGTCGCCCAGAAGCGAGAGCGGTTGTTGTTTGCACCCGCACAGCATTGGGGCCAAGGATTCTTCCGCCTGGACCATCCTCCAGCCCACTCGTCTTCTTTGCGAGGACGAACCGCGAGCACCGATAAGACGAGACGAATGGAACATCGCATTGGGCCAAATGGCAGTCACTGCTATCAGTAGGTAGCCCGCACGCCTGGCGACGCCGACCAAGTGAATCAACAACCAAACGAGTCCAGAAGATAACTATGATCAGCGCATGGTGCTAGCTGCTCGTTTATGTACATCCGGCGAAACCAGTGACTATGCCAGCCAGTTAGCTGAGTCTTCACGCCCCTCTTACTGGCCTTATCCTCACCCTTTCGTATATTCAGTTGGCGCGAGAGTAAACTAAGGCGACAGTTTGCCGTGGCCCACATTGCGGATGCGACTGGTCATGGCGTGGAAAGCGCTCGGTCGTGAAATTGATTAGACGGGCTCGTTTTGCGGGATGTGTGCGGATTCATCGCGGCAATGTATGCAGTACGATTAACATTGACTAAAGCGGTCATGGTTATGCAAGTAGTTCTACGCTGACGAAAGAAGACACCCGGTTGACCAGGCAAAGCTCGATTTTGACGCAGCCAAACAATGCAAATTGATTTAGGGTATGCAAAAACCACATTAGAAACTCTAAAGCCGTGCTCATATAATGAAGAGCTTGGTTATAGCTCACCGGATGCAAGTGCGAAACTGCAACTTCAAAAACCCGATGACTGGTTTATGCACGACAGAAGAGTTGATCCTGACCTTATTCTTAGCAATATTAGACTTTCGAATCAAGGGGTTAACTCAGGGTCGAAGTCGCTGTAAATAGATGTGGAGTCTCCTCACAAACTGCCCCCCCCCCCCCCCCCCCCCCGTCCACAGACTATGTCATCATATTACAGCGACGAGTGGTTGCGAGTCACTGTAATATGGTGGTTTTAGACATCGGAACTGAGTAAAATTGAGATTGACATCGTTAGTGCATATTCATAATATCTACTACTGTATCTGTGTCAACTGTGGGTAACTCACGGGCACATCTAGAGGAAGGACGTGTGCTGCACAACTCCAAATCAGCAATAAAGTAAACTGGCATGTTTTCTACATTTAGCGTAGTTATTAAAGTACCTTAATAGTGGAAAAATTGTTTCATTAGCCAGGCCACTTATACATGGCTCGCGTGCACACGTCCCATTCGTGCTATACCTGTCACGCATATATTGCGACTTGTGCGTCAGTGTTCGCGAGCCCGCCTAAGGATGCGAGAAATAGTGTGGGAAGCCGGGGCTGAGGGAGCGGGATATTAGGCCTAATACGCGGCTGTTCAATGTAAGCAGGCAAATCAGCAACGGAAATGAACGCGAGGGAGGGTTGTGCCGGGCAGAGGCGTTCTTGACAAGGCAGCGTCGTGAGGTTTATATCCGTACGCACTACATCCTTCAGGGCCAGTGCCGTTCGGTGGCCTACTTTTCGTTGCGCCGTGGGAGGAGTGCGGAGCAATTTGCGAGCCGCACGAGATGCCGACTGCCGGCGGTGGCCTTACTTTCGTATGCCCCCCATCCCCTTCCCCTTACTCCCTCGCTTTGCTGCATTGAGCTTGCACGCGGGAGCGATAAGTGAAAGCGAACTGAAATGAGCTTCCAAAGGGACCGCTACGATGTGAGCTCGTTTCTCTTACTCAGGGAGTCGAGAGGATGAAGGTTGGGCCAGGACGGTTGTTACTGAGCGTATAAGCGATGGTTTCGCTGTACTACGCGTTCTGCGCACGAGATGGAGTGAGCGTGCGGTTGAACAGGTCGATTTCTAATTGCCAAGTAATACATTTGACATGCTGGGAGAACCCGGCGGTCGTTTGTCAGGGCAACGTTTTAATTGTTTCTGTTCGTGATTAACGATTTCGTCCGTCCGGGAGCCCGGTCAACTTGGTAGAGTTAATCAATTTGTTTCGAAATGAAATCGTTAGACGGAGAACGAATCCGCTCTTGTGTGTGCACTCTTTCCTGTATGTACCCATGTGCGAAGGTGGAGGGGAGGGGTAGCTTTCGTTGAAGGCTCGAAGATGAATGAGCATTTCTTTCCAATTTTTTTATATGTCGTGCCCACCGCTTAATTCTATGAAACGTAGCGGGGAGGGTTCCAGCCAACTACTTAGACGAGGGCATAAAAACAGACCACAGTACACCGTACAAGAAATCTGTGAATCTGTCAGCAATGAATTCGCTAATAACTAAAGCGAATATGAAAAAAAAAAAGACTTCAATTAAACTTTTGTTCCCTTGTCCAGCTGTTTGTCGTCTGTATTTCTGTCCTCATTGAAGTATTCTGCTGGCACCCACCTCGCAAGGTGCCACCAACGGGTTTAACCAAGCACAATTCTCTATTAAACGATTGTCGCTATTGAAGTTTCACTCTCCGTAGTAACGACTAGTGAAAAGTGCTTGGGCGGTGGAAGCGGGCCATGGCAATCTTAACTGCGGATGCTATCCGGCTCAAGTTAAGGTACAATAAAATTTCACCTAAGCCTAGTTGGTACAAATTCCCGAGGCTAAAGTTGCAGCATGAACACACAAGTCCCGCCAAGCGTCTGTGCGTATCGTGTCTCAGTCTCGTAGGGGTGTCTTGTGTGCTTGCCGCGTAACGTTAACATCAAGATGAAGTGGCTTAGTAAAACGTTACAAAATGTATTTTACTTTCCCGCTCATGCAAGGACACCTGCCCTATTACGTGCAGTCTGTAAGTTTTCCAAAGCTGCAGCTTGCACTGCCCAAGCTTAGCGACTCTTCTTTCCATAGGGTGTACGAAATAGAGTTCCTCGGGTAAACAATGGTGTTTCAATCTAGAAGAATGAGTACAGTCAAAACATTTCCAAGTACAGATAGAAAATTAGGTCTTTCTCAAGTTAAGTATTTTTTCTGCCTTCTTATTTTCGAGTCTTTGTATTCTTTTCATATATGATTCGCATTATTCTTATTGTATTTCGTCTAGTTCTCTGCATTCTATATTTTGTGTATTGCATTACTGTTTATTGTTTTGGAAAGTGTTCCCCACCCTAGCCTTCCTACCCTGGTTGACCAGGCCACATTTTTTACTTCATCTGCGATTTTTGTGCACGCTGTTTTTAGGTAAGTTTCTCGCTCACATCAGATTTTCTTGCCATTATTAAGTCTACTTATTGCCATTTTGGTAATATTATTCTCCTAGCGGTAATGCACAAGAGGTCTCAATTCAGTTTGAAACTACGGAACCTCCTTCTGTATATACTTATGTTGCACTTGACCTTTTGTTTCCCGTGAATAAATTGATTCTCATTCTGAAGTTACACACCGAATAATGTACAAGGCCTATCGTCTTGCGCGATCTTGTCCTACTTTGGTGCACTCCCTGAACAAACCGTGTCACTTATTTAGCCATGGTTCCGCAACTTTTGGAATTTCATTATTTTTCACAGCATATGCGCGTTCGCAATGTCCATTACTGACAAATTACTAGGCAGCCCCGAAAGGCAACTAGCCCTTAAGGTTTTGTTTCTTCCGGTGTTTCATTTTCTGCGTTTCTTCTTATAGGCGTGTGGCAAGCTGTATACGCATTCTCTCATGCGGATACTAATATTGATCATAAGCAACGAGAGACCTAAGGCCCGGTCGGCGAAAGCTCTGCCGGACTACCATTAAAGTTGCTACCAACCAATTGACTTATAGGGGACCTCAAGGGCGTCACTTCGCTACTTCGGTGATAAATCATAATTACATTCAAAACTTCCTCGATGAGCATGGTTTCCAGTCGTAGCGTCGTTTCGGTTGATTAAAGAAGCAATCGAACGAGCTGTTGGACAGAACGAGTGAGCTTGTGTGCGAAGAAGGAAGCCTCGGCGTTCACGCGCGAGATGACTTGTTGGCATCGCAGTCATACCGAACACCTTCGCGATAAACGATGTCCCAGAGTTGGCACGCTGCTGTAGATTTCACACTCGCATACACAAGCGCGAAGCGAAACCCCTTTCTTATCAATTTTCCTTGTTTCTCGATATCAAATTGTGGAGACTGATTTCTGCACTAAGGCGTCCTTGAAGCAAAAACTGCGGCTCGAGTCTCTAGACTAAATTCCTTTTCACTTTCGTCTTAGATAGTGGTGAAGCGTAAAAACAATGACTGTTTGCATCTATGTATATCTACTGCTTTGTTGATAACGTGTTTGTAGACATGTAGCACTCTGCAAGGCTGTGTTTACTTTAATGAGGTCTCCTCATATCTTCATCTGAGTGCACTAAATTACGACACTCGACGTCACGTATATCTTATGGTCTTGTCCGGCTCCTTTCCTCATACGGAATAGAATACAAGCTGATCTCTTGTATGCCTCTATGAACTAAAATATTCCACTTTTACGAATATGGGTAACTGGCCATGACAAAGCGACTTCGGCGCACCGTCACCTGGTCCTTTTCTGAAAATAAAGACTTACGCTCACCAAATACAACCTTACTTTCACCTCTAAAAAGAAGTCAAGGCATTCGAGAGAGAGAGAAAAAAAAAGAACAAGAGGACGCTCTGTTACCTGCCTAACATAGTATAGCATCGGCCTTCACTCTAAGTTTGGCCTTACTCAGTTTACCATTGGCTTCCTTACTCGGATCTCAAAAAAAAAAAAAAAAACATTGCCGAGGCATACAATCGACACATTTTCTAGGTACAGATCGAAATGCACGCGTCGTGACGTGATCACCCAAGAATGCTTCTCAGAAGAGATTGAGAACCGCTTACAATGAATTTGTTGTAAGATGGAATACAGGGTCAACAAGAAAAGAAATCTGTGGCATGGTCTACGAGATAATAATAACGCCGTCTTGCGCTATGAAAAGACACCAAAGGACGGCACGCTGAAAAAGGTGGAAAATCCATTGAAGTAAGCGCGAAAAGGCTCAAGGATCGAACTATAATAGCCACGAGGGTGACCGCTACGCCATATAAGCAATGACATCGCGGCGTGTGCCGCCGCTACGCCTCTACGAAAAAATGTGCCCAGCCCAGCGACTCAAGGCTGGCGCACAGCTGGAGTCGTATCCTCGACCAAATGACCGCTTTCGGCTTTGTTACGAAAAAAGAACGCGGCGACTCCCCTTTCGATCACCCTCCCCCCTCCTCCCTTTCACACACATACTAACACCGCGTTCATTCAAGGTTCTCGCTCATCCAGGATCAGCGTGCGGCTGACACAGACCGGCCGTCTCGCAACCAACGCCTCACTGCACACAGTACACGCGGCCTTCTATGCCGGTAGCACATACGTCCCTCGCTCGTTCATAACACGTTTCGAAATCAAACACAAACACCGCGGGGTATCAGCAGCCCGGAAATATCATACAGGGAGCCGCCGCTAATTCAAGCGTGCATATAGAACCGCGCGCAGTCAATGCTTGCCTATGCGCGCGCGTGTGTGTATGTCTAAGAAGATTGGCCGTGAGGGACAGACAATGCGAAGCGATGACGTCTGCTTTCGTTTTTGGACGTACGCGTGGGTTGGGCCGCCTTGCCCTTTACGGGGAGGAAGAATTAGCGAATAGAAAAATACGAAACGGACTATCGGTCTCCGAGACAGTCTTCGCGCCTCCAGGAGCACGTGGGGCTGAACATACGAACCAATGACGACGTTGCATCCGCAATGGTCAGGTGACCCGCCTTCCTCGCTTTCAAGAGTCGAAGGACAAGTTTGAACGTGACCTTATACTACGTGCCGAAGATCACGGTGGTCCGAGTATAAGAACGACATCCGCGCCTTGTTGGACAAAAGAGGTGGTTGATGAATCGCCGCTAAGCCGTTTCGGTTGGACCTGACCGTCAGTTGTCTTCCTTCGGTGCCCTCCGTGGCTGCAGAGGGCGCAGCTGCCGCTGCGGACGATTGGCGGAATGCAGGCGCCTTCAAGGTTGACCACATAACGGTGTCGAGTTCCTCCTTCTCGCCCCTGCAAGGACACACTCGGCCGAGAAGACGAGGAAAGCAGTTGTGCGCTACACAGGCCACGAATGAATAAAGAAAAAAGAGAGAAAGAATAAGACGTGGCCGTGCAGAGCAAGTCCTGCGTGAGCATTGCAGTTCCTCGTTTTTTCCAGAAGGCTGCTCCGAGTCCTCTCAAAGGCAGTGGTGGGTTGATGATGACGCAATGGTTCGTCGCAGTGTGTAGCCGTTTTGGTCGAGAGTACATCGGGACCACGTATATGTTTTTCACTTATCGTTAGGTTTTTCAATCTCGTGGCTACGATGGCGTGACTGTGGACGAGCCTTTGCGAAGAGAAGCGACCGTATACGTCCTTACACGGACAGACCGTAAATGGATGTGTCTGCATGCATGGTTATATGGTTGTGTGCAGACAATGAGTATCAGAGTTGCCGTTGATGGCTGCGTCGTACCAAAATTGACTCCTTCTCGACCCGTGTGACGACAATTTCAAGCTGGAGCCATAGCTATTTACGGGATACCTCTAAATTTCTGGCTTTGATTATTTAAGATGATTTTATTTGTTCATCAATAACAAGGACTCTGTTCATAACAGCACTCCTGCTGTATTTGGCACAAATTTGGCGATACTATTAAGTGGCATGGCTACTTAGGCTACATGTGGCTTGAGTTCTGTTGCCTTTTCAATTCCGCCCAACGGCAACCCCGGTGAGTATAGACTGCTTTGTAGGTACAGTGAGCTCACCATCAGCATGCATGGGTAACCACAAAGACATTTCGTCATTCCCTGTCAAACCGTCAGCACACAAAAGGGAACCAGAATCAACCCGAATTCAGAAACAATCTTGTACGAAGTGCCAATGTTAAATTTTATGTGTGCGTGTGATGTATGCTGATCTGTATGCATAATGCTTTTGATGCGCATGCTATGTAAAAAAAAAACTTGGTGACATGTGTCATATATGTGCTATTGCCATGTAAGGGACCCTGGGCCTTCGTCAAGCTGCTGCGACATCTTTTTGCCAGGTGTGCCTTCAGATTGTTTTTCTGGTAAATAAATTGAAATTGAAATCTATGCTGTTGAAACATTTTGCTCACATGTATATTCTCTATCGCTAAAGACTAAATTCTCGGATGCTTCCTGCCAATACCATGGCACGATTTCGATGCATGGCATATTGGGCTACTCCTGATCGACTTTAACCAACTGGGTTTTTTGAAAGTGTATCCAAATTTAGCTAGATGGCTTCGTAGAGAACATTAATTTCGTCTATACATCGGTAATGGGGTCACACGTTGTCGAGTTGAGCAGAGCCGCACCATGACCACTTAGCTGCCATCGCAGGTTTTCCGGTTCGCCCATGAACCAAGCGTCACATGGGCTATGCCAGCACCTGCCATGAAATGTAGACAATAAAGAAGAAATGATATCAGTAAAAAGAATCGTCATGTATACTGGTCCAGAATAACACCTATATGGCACCACACGTCCTTGCGCAATGAAAGCCGATCTAGCGGCTATACCATCCACGTCAAAGTTGCAACTTCGGTCGATGCAGTTACACAGCTTTTCGCCGCCAAGAAACGGAAACGACGCAGGCGCTCAGAGGCGATGAAATGCGCTGCACGCGTTTCCGCAATAAGCACCGAACTCGCCGCACTCGTAAGATTTTTTTTTTCCCCGGGAGGAGGACCACCAGCGGATAAACGATGAACGGGTGATACATGTACGGAAGGGAAGGATGAGAGCTGGTCACGGGGGAAATGGATCTTGGGACGTGTCCAGCCGCGGTTTGGCCCAACGGACGCCCGCTATCTCGGCATCCCGTGACCCTCCCCTCTCTCCTGTGGTGTCGCTTTGCTTTTGTTCGCTTTTCCGGGCTCGTTAGTAGTTGGCTCGGTGCACTTAATGTTCTTCGCTTGGCAGAGTCACCACGCCGTGAGTCGCATCTATTTGCGGAGACTTGCGCTCAGCGCACCTGCCGAGCCCGAGATAGTGCGTGCTTCCGTTGGTAACGACGCCTGCACCTGGTGGATGAGCGTTTTTTTTTTCGGTCTGGGGACCTAGGGGCCATAGGCACTGCATGTGCTGGTCAGCGTAAATGTAATAAGTGGAGCGAGCACACAGATAAACTGCCCAAAGGAGCTATTCTCGCGGTGTCCAATCAAACTGCCCAGGGCAGCTAATCTCGTGGTGTTCAATCCTTGGACATGTCCTAATCGCCAAAACACTGTCAGTAACGCAAAAAAAAAAAACGGTGAGTCGTGACGTCATGGCGCACATGACCACGTCGGGACACCACACCAAGCATCACATTCGCAGCACAACAAGAAACCAAGTTGACGAAATGTAGAGTAACAGGACTAAACAAACTTCAAAAGTCTGCACGTGCGTGTGAACATGTGGAGGTGTTTGAAGAGCGATGCAAAGAATACGTACCAGTCATACAGGGAACGTCAGGTGGGTGGCCGCGCTAAACTGAACTCAAGGACTAACGCAGTTACAGTCTATATGCATGGCCTCACAGATGCGCGTCTAAAAGCGGATCTCTGGGGCAGCATTTGTTGTGGTGAAACGCATTCCATCTGTCTCATTTGTGTCGAGAGTTGTGAAAGCTGCGGGGTGTCAAAAACGCGTTGCAGAAATAGACCCGAAACAGGCGGCGAACTCCAACCAATGAGGGGAGGCTGAATTGGACACGTCCGAGGATCGGGCAGCACGAGAATAGCTCCCCAGGACATTGATTATTCTTCAAATGAATATAAAGTAAGTGTGATCGTAATTGCTGAGGTTTTGCGTTCCAAAACCACAATAGGATTATGAGAGACACCGTGGTGAAAGGCTCCGTGAATTTCGGCCTCCGGGAGTTCTTTAACGTGCACCTAACTTTAAGCAGGGAGGCCTTTAGCCTCCTGCATCTCTCGAAATGCGCACGCCGTGGCCTGGATTCGATCCCGCGAAAGTATGTCGGCAGTCAGAAAAGGAGGTGTGAAACTCTGCCGCTTCTGTGTGCCTCTGCAGCTGTGATATCAATTTTGTTAGATATCGTGCATTTGATTCCTTGTACACAGCTGCATCCATTGCTGACGGGTCAGCATGCAATGCCACACGTTACTGTGCTTTCTAGAAATATTTTCATTCCTTTTTTAACAAGCTATTTTGTAGTGTTAGATATTCCGCAGGTAGTGGGGACAAAGTAATTCGAATAAGTCCGAAGTCCGTGACCTCGCAATGGCTGCGTTGTCATTATGGTATCAGTTAAATCAATCTCTCCTGGGTAAAGTGCGAAAGAATCTCCACCGACCCCTAAAGCATTTTGTCCCAGATAAGCATGCTTTGTTTCACAAACACGTAGTAGTGAGTGAAGTATGCTTGCAGTCTACAAGAAAGTTCTCAAGAAAACTTCGTACGTGTTTTATGGGCTCTCCTATACTTTGCCACTAATCCTGCCATGTCTTGCACGGCAACTGGCTAAATTCCCGGATTTTCCACTACTCTTTCTCTCTCTTTACCGTTCTTTCTCTTCCGTGAAAAGTTATAAATATATCAGGAGAGATTGAAGCAAAAAAGAAAAGCCGTAAAAAATGCATGAGATCATGGGTTCTGAATTTCTCCCACCGCAAGTGTCACCGTTGCTACATATAAGTTGTCCCAGCTAAAATCTCCAATATTTGTTCTCTTATTTTAAACTATTATTTTAAATTAACCGAACCACTGATGCACAAACGTAGTGCATCGCTGGTGACAGAGGACATATGACGAAGCTCGTGTGCACCTAATAGCAAACATTGCACAAGTTGTCACTTGGCACTTTCTTACACTTGGCTAAACTTAGGACACGCCGTACTGCGCAGGCGCAGGCGCCAATGTATGGGTTGCTGCGGTATGCGTGTCAGTGCATATACACGCCTCGCATGCTAGCGACAGGAATACGGGAACAATACTCGTGTCGAAAAACTCGCCCGCTAAAGCACGCTGCCGAGCAATACCGCGCGCTGCTACTGCCCGTTTTTGGAGATGACGGTTTTCCTTTCGCGCGCGCCCGTCCATGCATAATAATAACACGCGCCTTCGGCCCGCGGGCGAATGCGTTGGCGGGGTTATACGGTGCCTGGCGCACACACCTCCGTTCGACGACCACCGTGGCGGTGGCTGTGTCGCGTGGGACGACGAGAGACAAAGACAGGCTGTCCGAAGCGAATGCAGGACCGACGCCTGCAGCAGGCGAGACACAAAACCAGCCATCATCGGGCGGTTCCTTGGCTCCTGTGGCGTCGACCGCCGGCGCGTTTATATTTATAGCCTGAGGGCCGTGACGCTGTTACAGCGTGTACCTCCTCGTCCGTCAGCTGAGAGGATGTTTCTTTCTTCGTTTTTTTTGTATTTTGCTTTTATAGCAGCAAGAGTCACTGGCAAGCGAATACGAGGAAGGGCGGAGATTGGAAAAGGCACGCGTCTCAGTGTGATGGCCGACAATCCCGGAGTACGTATATAGGTTTCGTACGCGTAAATTTGTAAGTCTGACGGAAGTTCCTTGCAGAAAGGAAACAAATTGCGTTTTGCATTCGGCACGCTACATTAGTTTCAGTTCATTTTGATTTTTTAATTTATTTTCTGCTTATTTTCTGTATGTTCCAAAGGGCCTTTGCTGACAGGGAAGCGGCCCGCACAGGTCTCCTTCTATTGTCCACACCCTGGGAGAAGGCTATCATTGCAGGTCTACAGGAACTTCGATAAGCTTATTCCTTCCACAATACAAGGTAATCGACCGAACCTATCATCTGGTTAGCTTTCCCATCTTGATGATGATGTGGATGACCTAAAAGCATGGCTCACACCAACTCTAGGGGATTGGCAATGAAACAAGTAATTATTAGATAGAGGGGATGACATACTAAGTTTAAATCTTCGATATTGTTTATTCATCTTTTACAGTCTTTTACTCTATATGATAGCCACAGCTATGACCCGAGTCAGAATGGGCGTGATTCCCAGTGCTCACTTTCAATGGCAAATAAGGACGGGCCAATAGGAACAGGAAATACAGCGGGAAAAGCGCACGTAAATGCGGAATAGGGCAACTAATTACTCAAAAAACAAACAAACAAAACACTGCTACATACCATTCACTTCTGCAGCAAATGCTACGCGAAGCGCTGAAGAAATAACTTGATGTACAACCTTGCCTGGCGTCCTGTAGTTCGATAATGCACTTGCAGGCAAGCTATTGCGCGCGCCTGTGTGTATGACGAAAGCAACAAGGAGGCATCGTTACTGTCTAACTGCGAATGCAATGGTAGGGCGATTGATTTATTGTACTCCAGCGAGGAAGTGTTGCAACCCGTTCCGTTACGCCCACGATTGATCTCGAAGGCCGTACAATAGCGCATGGCGAAAGAAAATACCAGCTGTCACAATGGAAGGATGCGAGAGCCTATAGCATGCCCACAGGGTGTCATTGTGTTAGTAGATCACGGTGTCTCGGGAACATTTCGCCGCCGTCCACCTTGCATACCGTTCGAACCGTATATCGAGGCGGGAGAGCGGTGTTTTACACGAAGCGCTAGAACTGCCCACAATTTGTCGTTGACGGGTGAAGTCTCTCAATACATTCGAGTAATGTGCATGACAAGTTCTTCCTTGATTAGATAGATAGATAGATAGATAGATAGATAGATAGATAGATAGATAGATAGATAGATAGATAGATAGATAACACTTTTTAATGATTGCCCTAGAGATCTGGATTGTTACCAGAAGGTCCAGGGGGTGGGGGATAAAGCTAATTTTCTCCCTGAAATTTGCCGAAAAACAGTTAATGAAAATATGTGTTTTCCTCAAACAGGCAAGGCCTTCAGCACGTGTCCCACTGCCTAAAAAATCCTGGCTGCGGACCTGGCTATCAGTGGCCTACTGTACCGCGCAAACTACACACTCTAACACGCTGTAACGACAAACTCTAACCAGGTGGCGACACCTTTCCAGAACTGTCGGTTTCTCACAGCTCTCGCATGTCGGCTGCTTGCGAAAACAGTGAAGGGCCACTGTGCCAAACGGAAGTCGCTCTCAGCCGTGAAAGTAAAGCGAACCGCGCCGTTGAGCCAGGGCGTTTTGGGCGCGGCTCCGAGAGGGCGGCTCGCGTTCATGTGTTATAGAGATAGCCGTCGAGGTCGTGTCGCGCCGGCCCGAATCACGTAGGTGCCCCGTTAAACACTCTCAGGCGGCTCGCACACAACGCTCCCGTTTTGTCCGGCCGCTTTCCCGCCCCGCTCTCGCCTTCCAAGGCACTTAGCTTTCGCTTTATGACTTCAACGCATTTAACTTGTTCCTTTGATTTATAGCTACGTCGTGCTTGCCAGAGTTATTACTTTGCAATGCAAAACTTGATTCTGTCTTCATTGTGACTCCACCGGTTTTTGTTTGTGGGTACGTCTATGTGTATTACTGTTTGCACGGGGCCCCACCGCGGTGGTATATAGTGGCTAAGGTACTCGGCTGCTGACTTGCAGGTAACGGGATCGAATCACAGCTGCGGCGGCATGCATTTACGATGGAGGCGGAAATGCTGTAGGCCCGTGTACTTAGATATGGGTGCACGTTAAAGAACCCCCAGGTGGTCGAAACTTCTGGAGCTCTCCACTATGGCGTCTCTCGTAATCATATGATGGTTTTGGGACGTTAAACCTCACATGTCTATCATCTTGTTTGCATGTCTGGATCCGTCCGCTTAAATGTGTCGTAGAAGCACATCAGGCTGGGCGAGTGCTCTGGTTACGTGTTCCTTGCGTCGGTTTCATAGAACATACACTGTGCGCATTGTTTAGTGGCCTCGAGCCTACGTGCTATGTGAATATCTCCACTCGCGTTTGTTTGCGTATGTGTGCCGCTTGCACACGAGTTGCGATGACTGACTGATTGATTGATTGATAGATTGATATGCGGGGTTTAACGTTCCAAAACCACCATATGATTATGAGAGACGCCGTAGTGGAGGGCTCCGCAAATTTCTACCACGTGGGGTTCTTTAACGTTCACCCAAATCTGAGCACACGGGCCTACAACGTTTCCGCCTCCAACTGAAATGCAGCCGCCGCAGCCGGGATGAGTTGTGATGACTGTGTACTTAACTTCTTCGAGGATTCATGATCTCTGCTCTCATCCAACGATATTGTCGCACGCAATATCCATGGCGTGAGCACCAGCCTCTTCTTATGTATTGATCCGACGATTTATAATAATTTCCAATACCCATTTCTGCCAGTCGTTACAACGCTACGATCTTCAACCCGACCTGCCTGCTCATAGCTCATCTATCATTTCCTCTCGACGTTGTTGCGTATGTATTAACAATGAGCCCTTTTCCCCGCAAACCATCGAAAGGCTTTTAATTTGTTTTAGTTTTTTGTCATAAACCTAACTCCTACTCATCTGTCATCCGCCATAACATATTCGCTCTTTCTTCCACACAATGGCTCCACCGTGTTGCAGAGCGATGCTTTCTAGTGCCGTTTAGTGCGCGCAGTGCTTGATACTGCAAAAAACAATGTGTACCCATAAATAAGTAAAAAAAATATGCAGGGCCCTACAGAACATGCAGCTTGCCTTCTCTCCTATACATTTTTTATTTGCACACGGCTCCGTTGTTCTCGCTTATAGTGTGATCGCATCGCCGTTTCGTTCACCCCTCCTCCCTCTCTCTCCTCATTTGATCTGCGAGAGACAACGCAGACACCGCTCTACCTCCAGCCCGGTTGCGGCACAGTCCTACTTCGCGGTGAAACCGTTACTCCTCGGCGGCTTACTGCTTTAATGCGCGCCCGCTTTTGCGCCGCTATCACTCGCCCACATCGCCTTTTATTTTCCTCGTGCGCAACCCGCCTTTCCCCCTCCCCTTCTTTCTTAACTTCGTACCCCCCCCTCTCTCTATTTCTACGCTGTAAAGAGTGTGTATTTGTTCTGTCCCGCTAGATGGAGTGCCGTTACGTATACATTGCCCCTCGGCGCACGTTGTAATCTTGCCCCCGCAAGGAAGTTCCGAGCTTCCTTTCAGGAAGGCAGCAACGTCCATGTAGCCCGAGCAGACAGATTATAAAAGGGTAGTGAAATTACACAACAGCGAATGGCTTCCTGGTACGCCACCAGCCTTCTACAGCGTACGATGTGCTCATTACCTCGTTGTTGAGCGTATAATTGCTGCCTGTTTGGAGAGATCACTTGAACACAAATCCTGCGCCGGCTGTACACACGCGATTTATCTCGCGCATAACGTTCGTTGTTCGTTTTCTTACGCGGTCGCGAAAGTGGAGGGACGAGAAGTATGCAGATTTTGTCCGGAATCAACGCGTTCCACGTACGAGACCCCCCTTTCGCTGAACCACTTATCGTAAAACAGTGTCAGTATAGCTCGCTGGAAACGCTGGATTCCCAACTGGCAAACAGGACTCAACGCTTACTCTCACACGTTTTAAGCCTTTAGTTCGGATATATACTTCGCTCGTGATATGCTGAACAGCTCAAACGATGCAACATTCCTAAATGCTCCCCACGATGAGAATATTTTCAGAACATATGGTGCCCTTGTAACTAACCCCCTTCCCCCAATCCCAGTGCAGGGTAACATACCAGGTTGTGGTTAACCTCTCTGCCTTCTTTTCTTGATCGTCTTTCTCTCTCTCTCTCTCTGTTAACATTTAGCTGTTCAACTACAATTCCGGTTCGTGTAATATCAGTGACAATTGAGCAAGGCATGATATTTTTTTGAGAAAGTTACTGAAATTCACTCATGTTCCCAGTGGTTTCTTTAGTGCACATTTCAGACAAATGAAGTGTTAGTAAGCTCAAAAGAAGAAAGAGAGAGAGAAAATAACGGGCGACCAAGGGTCCAGAAAGAAGCCAAGAGTATACCACAAGTTTCCTGTGCATTTAGTGGTCGCAAGTGAGAAGATAGCCCACAACGTAGTCATGTCTACCTTTATTATGTACACACGAAAAGTTGCGTTATAAGGTGTTTCGGCTCTATACATTAACGCTGCAGCTCAAGTAAAAGCAGGACGATAACCCAAAGCCCGGATGTTGGACCAGTCATACATGCGTCAATTCACTTCTGGGTGCACGCAACATGTCTACACTGGTACGCGCGTGCATCGTGCGTAAATACTGGCGAAGCATGTTGTAACCAACGTAACTATACAATGCGACCACCAAACACAGCGAACCATGTCGCGAGGAAGAAACGCAGACAAGCGGTCTATCGTCACGCGCTGAGGCGGCGCAGTTAATGACCACCACGAAACGTAATTGCGTAGCATTGTTACCAGGCCGGAAATTAAGCGGCGCTTGCTGCTGATACGCACCGAAACTGGGTTAGTCAATTGATAGTTACATAAACAGAAAAGAAAATAGGCCCATTACTGCTTCACGAACGCACGTTCGTGCACGTGTAAACGGCTCACTTCTCACGACACATTCGGCCATTAGCGGCTTATGCGTAGTAATGCATACCGTGTTTCTGTTTTCCTCCGATTCTTAAAACAGCAATGTGGGGATAGTGACACGACCTATCACGATCGCCAATAATATGTGCTCGAGCAAATTCAAATCTCTGTGTGAGGTTTCCTCGTCATTTTGTACATTAACGGCGCCCTTATACTTGAAAGCAGCAAAGGACACTCCTCTCACATCCGGCCTCTCAGAGCCTGGGAAGGAAGAGTTGGGTAAAAGAAGGGACAGACAGGTTTAACAGGGCGGAACTCAGTTCGGTATACCCTGCACTGGGAAAGATGATCTGTTCATGTAGCATGGCAATGGTATTCGAACGTGTTCTTAGACCCTCCAAGCACAATTGCTCGTACGACACCACTAAAGAGAACTAAGCTGCAGCTTTGGTTAATCGTAACTTGTACAGTTAATCGCACCGAGACGCGCCAACTCATCAAGTAGAAAACGACAGAGCAGGGGTACACTAGTTTATCTCTTTTTATCATTATGCATCTATTCGACCAATGGATGTTAGGGTTTATGAAATGGGCCCAAGGATATAAGTTTGAAGAAATCAGATTAAATACACGAAGCCTTCTGTTGTTCGGAGTGTATTTTTCTCACGAATGCACTTGTCTCTTCGCGATTCATTCATTTAATAATGATTTATGGAATTTAACGCACCGAAATCACGGCACGATAATGACGCCGTAGTGAGGCTGTGGACATTTTCGACCACAGGTAGTACTTGGAGGTGCACTGATATCACAAGATACACGCACCCCTAACGTTTCGCATTTACCATTCCGCCTCCATCGAGATGAAACTGCCAAAGCCGAGACGTAACTTTCAGGACAGCAGCCGATCTCGGTGCTTCACTATCGCGAGTGATATAAGACGAAGGGCTTATTAAATCAATCTAATCTAATCTTTATGCTGTGAACAATCGGGACGTTATCTATACACCCGTCCTCTTGCTGCCAGCAGCGACAGCTCCGCAGGTACTTGTCACTGTACTCTGTACGAGACAGGGCTCCATCAAGACTTCAAGCGGGCGCGGATATAAATACACACTGTCCCCACGCTCGGATATGAATTCGCCTGCCTCAGTCGTCGTTCGAGCTGACCGCTTGCGGGCCGTGTCACATCTTGAGGTCGCGTGCTTTCCCTCTCTGAATATAGCGTCTCGTACGCGCTGCACGCATACATGTAGCGCACCTCTTCAATCTTGTCACGCACGCATCGCGACCCCTGTATACACCCAGTGACAGATATCAAACGGCGGCTAAACAAGGATGCACCCTCTTCAGTCGACCACACTGTGCCCGCTTGCATATGATAATCTGAGGAACCGCAGCGCCGCCGGTATATGCATGCGTATGGAGCTCCGAGATCGGCGTTTCCCTTTCCCTTTCGCAGCCTCCGCATTGAATGAAAATAAGCGAGAGTATGACGGGACGACTCTTCTTTAACCCTGCTACCATACTGCTCTTACGTTCTGCTCATCCTTCTCTTTATTTATTTATTTTTTTCCAGCGCACCCATTAGACGTGCGCTTTGGCTCACCGCGTAGTATACGTGTATTCAGACGTCGAACGGGCGCATCAAGGCGTGCGCACTCACTCGTATCGTACAAGCGCGCGCTTGCATATTACGTGGTCTCGATTTAGGAATGACCGCTTTTAGACTCGGGGGGATTAAAGGCGCTGTGGTTTCGTCGAGTGACGGGAGGGGACTCAGCCGCTGCCGCTTCTGAGCTTGTTCGTATGCGTCCGATATGTTTCCTCCTGCGGGAATATATGCCGTGGCTGTCTATTGCGAGTTATGTACTTGTATGTATAGCCGTCGCAGGGGGTAGATAGCGGTGTGGCACACGTGCCGCCTATTTCGGGGTACCGGTACCTAATAAGCGGTTTATGCGGTCTCGGAAGAAGGTCTACATGGGTGCGGCTCTGCATGTGTGCATTGGATCGGGACGAATTAAGCCTCGGATGCGGAAAAGACCGAGGTTTTTGTTAGGAAAGGGTGAAGGGGGGGGCAGCTCTTCAATTACTCGCGTTCACTCTATAGCATTCGTTTGTACGCCCATACGTACCACCGCTTGCGCACAAGACCCAGTATTATGGCCCCGATGTCGTGGGAATCGCTTAGTGCGTTGATTCGATTCAGTGTATCAATACATGATGTCTCGTTGCTGTCTGCCCCTTTGCCTTCAGGAATAGCAGAAAAGGCGATCGAGGTTGGGGAAGAGCTATTTAAGCAATTAACAAGAGTGTCGGTGTTGGTGGTTTAAATGCGACGGTGCTCTACTGTTCCACTTACAGGCTCAGTCCCATTTAGGTTTTTCCTGCGGACACGAGTGCGAAATTTTTTTTTAAGAATAAAGTTACACAAAACGCGCTGGTATAATGGAGTGATGTTAACATAGTGATGTTATGTATCTGTCTCGTTTCACAGACATTACAAGAACGGGCAATGTAAGCATTATATACGAGAGAAAAAAACAAACATGCATGATAGTATCGAACTTCCCTCAAGTCTTTGTTATTTTGCGAAAGCATGCAGAACTGCATTTACAACATAATCACCTGGGTAGAATCAAAGGTCACGGTGGTACCACATTTCTTAGATGACATGTATTGTACGCGACAAACAAAAATGTAGATTTCACTACACTTTTGCAGCTGCTCTTGGAAAGGTCTGTTTTTTTTCCTTCTCCTTACGTAGCTCTCACTTACATCTTACCTCACATAGTGAGAGTTTCCATTTGCCCGAAGAAGAGAAAAATCCAATTGCCAGTTGGCATAGTTGTACGTAACGCATTTAATAATAAAAAAATGACGCTTGTACAGCTACCTATCAGATGGTACATTGTGGGTTTGTCAATATGAAAATAGGTCAGAACACCATGAAACGGCCCTCCTACAGAGCAGCGTTCTCTATGGCCTCACCAAAACCTTACGCACTATACGAGGACACCTCCTTGTTCACTCCTTGAGCCGTGGGCGAAGGACTTTAACATCAGCGTGGTTTGCGGCCGCGCAGAGAACGCCACTCCATCACGAACGCACGCCTGGCCTCGCGGCTACAAGTGCAAAACTTGGTTCGTCAGGCGCCCACTCATTTCATATGTATCCTGTTGCAGGAGTAGAAACCTGCCTGACATCGAGACATTGGTGTTATTTTGTTTGTCTCTGTAGGAAATATGGGAAATTAAAGGGAAGGACCTCTCGTGTGCTGTGAATAAAGCCGGTCTTTCGACGTCTGCAAACGTTTGATTGTCGGGCTCACGAATCCTCTTCTGGACGCTCGTGAAAAACAAACAAACAAAAGCGAATGCACACGCGTCTAAACATACTATCATACATACATACCTACATAATACATACATACATACATACCATGCATACTACATACATCTACATACATACCATACATACATACATACATACATACATACATACATACGTACACATACGTACGTACGTCCGTACGTACGGGCACCCGCTGGGGGGTTTCAGGAACAATGACATCCTGAGGCATTGCCCGATGTCTCAGGTTCAATTCGTAACGGAAGCTACAGCATTTCTATCAGGTTGATATGCAAAACCTTTGTGTTAAGGTTTATGAGCTCGTTCAGGAAGTCCGGACAGTCAAAACCGCCGAAATTTAGAGTTTGGCGAAAACTCGCTAGGTCTGGAATACGCATGGTTTAAGGTAAAGGAACGACGCTGACCAAAAAGATCAAGGCCCCCGTACGGGAGCCGAAACGGCTTTTATTTTAAAGCTCGCTTTAGTCTACGTCTTTTTTTCTTTACCTTTTAACCACCCTCAAAATTTGTTCGTAGCTAAACAGTTTACAGAACGTTCTTATTTGACAGTAAGTATAGGCAGGCTAAGCAAGTTAAACCGTATACGTTCGAATGTTGGCCGCGCACAAGCTTAAGCATTGAACTGCATGATCGAGCAAACGGAAGCATCTGGTGGAACGACCAGCGAACAAGTCGTTGCCCATCGAACCGCGAATCGGGGCGATCGAGGGGATCTTCTCTCGTCTTTGTGCCGTCACGGCTGACGAGGAGTTCGACGCGCTGCGTGGCCCTTCTTCGACTTTCTTCACTTGCTCGTTCTATCAATCTTTCTCTTATTGCGTGCCTCGCGTTCCGCTGAATAAGGCCGTCGGGACGACCCGAGAAATGCGCGGCGTTTACGGTAACAACGACAGGGTCCTCCTTTTTTTTTCGTTCCATTTTTTTCATTCCCCGTTATCGTTCCTAAATGTAGCACGCGTAAAACGAAAACTGCCGGTCAGTGGCGCAGCGATTTGCTCGCCGCCCATGTTTCTCTTCCTCGTCGGACAAATTTCCCGTTTATATCCTATCTTTCCTTCTTACCGATGCTGACTTGTTTTCTCTGAGTTCGACTTTAACGTGCGAGGCGTTTATTGCGGTACAATAAAATTTGTGGTTGTCCGCTCAGCCTATTATGTATTGATGTTTTTTCACCGAATCCAGAAAGCATTCTCGTGAAGAAGTTGAGCATGCGTGACATATCTTATTCGCTAATTAGTTACATAACATTTTATGGCTTTGGGCAGTTAAACCGTCGCAGGTTGGTTGCAGGAAGCCCATGAATAGGTAAGCGTTGAGAAAATGAGCTTGTTGGCTCTACGTGACTAGGAAACGCGGCATTATTAAAAGCAAGCTCTTGTTCTGTGGTCCAGTATAATGTATTTTGATCTTAGTTTAAGCTTAGCGCACGGCGTCTCCTGCTGGAAACTCACGCGTTAACGTTTACTAATTGTCAGACATACCCATTTCGCTCTGCTATGCCACCGCTCAAAAGCCGGCAGCTAGTCGGGAAGAAAACGCTCTTTCTTTCAGATGATGCACGGAAGTGTAATTCTGTCAGCGGAAAGCTCTATTGAGCTTCCTTCCCCACGAAGCTTTCGCAAGTTGTCAAACTCTCAACATTAGCGTCACGAAAAATCCACGCTTTCTGAAATATTGGTAGCACTGTATGCTCATAATCTTTCATTCATTGCATCGTTTGTACGCTTCGCATCTTATCACACGCGAATTCTAGCTGATGCACCACTTTTATAATTACCTTGAACGCAGTCGCGTGCACTGCCGAGAATGACGTTTCGCTGGCGGCCCACATTCCAATCTTACTTCTCGCCTGTCAGTCATATACTAGGTTTCCCAACAATCACCGCAGAACGGGAAACGGAACAACAGCCCACGACAAAGGAACTAAGAAAATGTCGGCGAAAATAAAGTCCCTCCTAAATGTACACACGTCTCTCGCGGCACACCCAGCTAGCCTACATTACACTACGGGCACGTACAAAAGCCCGTGTACAAAGGAACCAGCGTACATCCTTCCGCGGACCGCAAAGCAAGCGCGGCCATCTCAAGATCGCGTACGCAGCCTTCCGCGTCATCATCGCGACAACGACCAGCGAGAGCCCGGAAATAAATAAATAAAAAGTACATTCGAGTAGGAAGAAGAGAAGTGGAGCGACCCTCATGTAGCACACTGAGTGCGCGCGGTATATAGGAAGGCTGCAGCCGCTCCAAATGGGTTCGTACACGCACGCACAACGCACACACTCGCGGTGACGACCGCGACGGGCGTAAGCCGCGGCAACGGCGCCTTTAAAAGTCCCCCTTCTTCGGGCGAAGGCGTCCCACATTGCTCGCCCGCGCGCGACTTCTCCACCGGCCTCCGCAATAATGCGAGTACCACCACGGTGACGCCTTCGCCGCACTTTCGAGCCTGTGTATGCCTTCGGGGCGGAAGACATCACGGATTGTGTAGTGAACGCTAAAACACACACGCGCGCGGGCGCGCGTCATATGAGTCACCCTCAGCAACTTTATGTACGTTTGTCTATGTCTTATTCGAACGAGTGCTTCTTTATATGCACCTGTAGAGCACAATTTGAGTGCACGCGAGCAGGGACGTCTTGATGTGTCGGCGCTGGTGCGCGGTTGGTTTTTTGAGGTGTGGTGGTTTAGGGTCCCACTTTGGGACTGGGTGTGAGGGATCGACTCAGAGAAGTGTATACTATACCGGCGAGGCGCAATAATGTGTACGTTAGGTATAAGTGCACTGTGTCTTTGTCGCTGCAAGTTACTCATGGCGGGCGTCCTTTGTTCGTGGATATTCCCGGATGATTACGAGAGGGACCTCACGCTGAGCGTGTGTCTCGTTGAATATGTATGGCTAAGGTCTTGACACGGAAACACTTTGCTGCCATATTTTGTAGAGCGGCTACGGAGGGCAGTGATGGTGAGTTTATGTCCTGTATGTGACGAAAACATTAGGAAAAAGAAGAAAAAAGAACTGAAAAACAGGGAAATTGGCCCGGTTTTTCTGTCTTTTTACATTTTGTACCTATTTTTTTGAGAATGGCCTATATGCCAGTGAAGTGTTCTTGGTATTAACAGACGCAACCACTCCACTCTCTCTCTCTCTCTCTCTCTCTCTCTCTCACACACACACACACACACACACACACACACACACACACACACACACACACACACACACACACACACACACACACACACACACACACACAGTGTGCGTGTCTACGGCAATTATTTTGGTAGAAAAGCTTGAAGATGGCAAATTTTAGGCAATAATAAATAAAGTCCAATTGCCATCAGCAAAAAAGAGCAAGAGTTTAACTTGTAATTCATCACTTAAACACTACGGCCACAATCGTACCACGTAAGCACGAAAGAACGCATCGACTGACATTTGGGCCTTCCTTTGTTGAAAACTTCTGAAATCCGGTATAGTGAAACGAAGGCTTTGGAAAACCACAGCCGCCAATTCATTTACAAGGACGGGTAACAGAACATACCCATAAAAAAAAAAAACACTTGTAGCCGGACCTTGTGAAAGTACGCGGCAAAATGCGACTTGGCGATCGACACCAGACAGCGCATTCCTCGAATGCCAGCACAAGTCACAACGCTACCTTGTCCTTTGCGAAACGAATAGATAATAGGAAGGATAGGAAAAATAGAGAGGAGGAATGACACGAAGTGAATGTAGCGACACGTCGGGTGTGACACGCCGCCATCTTTCTCTTGCTTCCAAATTCTCAGTATTCGCCGCGCCACGTTTGTTAGCACAAGGACAGCTGTCAGCGCAACGAGCTGACACGAATACGCGCATTCGGCGCGTATGGTCACCGGATTCCTCGTTCATCCTATTCGGACACGCCTTTCTGTACAGGCTGTCCTTTTCTTTTTTATCCCGACAGGCGCATACCATAGCTGTTTATTATTCTCGTTATTACGTTTCACCTCGACGCTGCCACACATACCTCGAAGCCTGGCCCAACCGGACGCGTTTACAAGACGCGAACAGCAGCAAAACAAGCGTTGGCGACAGGGACCTCGCGAAGATTCACGTCGCACATGTGCACCGCCGCCCCCATTCACGTCGGCGCCCATTCAGCCTTTTACAAGCATCGGGCGTCCTCGGACCAAGACGCGGGGTGACCTGTGGAGAAGTCTCGAGGCAAGGATACACGGCTTGCATGGAAGACACACGTTATGGAAGGCGCACAATCGAGTCGAAGGAGGAACCGGGTCAACTGTTTCGTTTGCCGCCGGATACGCCCGCTCGTGCCAAATACGAGGGATTTTTTGTTAACGCGCGCGTCTGTATGAGTGCGCCGTTTCGAGGAAGTGCCGCTTTTGTTATTCACTGGACGCTTAGTATGCATACTGGTACATTCCAGACGTCTATCTCAACAATATTCGTAATAAGAAGAAAAAAAGGCGCGGAATTCCACCACCGCCCAGGCTGTGAGGCTCGGCGCCTTCCGCCCTACCCGCCTACGCAGGTTGCCTGCGCGTGCAATGAAGCTGCCGTCAAGGGGCAAGTTTGGTCAAACAGCGTTAATTAGGTGGCTGAGTTCACATACCAAAGCAATCTTTTAGCGAGAAAAGAAACGATAAAGTAAACAAACAAGTGCGAAAACAAATTTGGGCAGAGTGAAAGAGCGACAGATGTAAGTGTTACGTCTGCGTAGTCTTTTCCCTCTTCCTAATACAGTTTGTTTGATTGAGAGACTGATTGATGGACTGACTGAGTGATTGATTGGTTTGTTTATCAATTATTCGATTGATTTATAATTCTCATACTAGTTTTTGTTATTGAACTCTTCAGTAGCGTAAGCTTCAGGCACGAGAGACAAAGAGAATCTTAACATTTCCTAGTATATACCACCTAGCGCAAACAAGCACATTGCTTAGTTTTTCGTTGTTTGTCTCATTCCAGTTCTGTCCAGGGCGGCGCTGCAGCATACGAAGAGTTGGCCCCGTACCCACGATTAGTTAAGCGGTGATTGGCCGGCCGCCTTTCCCACTGACTTGTTGAATATTAACATGATTGGCTGATTTCTTTTCTCGGGAACGATGCCATAACATGCTTTTGCGAATGGATGCATGCTTTGGCGAACACCGTAGTGTGTATTCGAAACTGAACATAGACATGCGTGGTTCTCGACAGTCAAGAGTATCGGGCTTCCAAATACCATCTTATTGGTGATTTTTAAATGCGATTTAGATTTGATTTTATACTTGGCGCTCTCGAGAGGCGAAACCGCAGAAGGTGGTGTCCAAATTGCTTGTGGATGAACGTAACGTCTCTCTATTTTTCCACCGTGCATCGTCTGCAATTATTACTATTGATTTCACTACTTCCAAGAAATATTGCCCAAATCGTATTTTTTTTTTTAGTGAGCTCCTGAATGTGGTCCGGTAGATATGCCTGCGCATTTGCGGGTGCATACCGGTCAATCAGTTCCGAGAGTACTGATAGTAAATGAACGATGGAGGCGAAAATGCTGTAGGCCCGTGTGCTCAGATTCGGGGGCACGTTGAAGAACCCCAGGTGGTCGAAATTTCCGGAACCCTCCACTACGGTGTCTCTCATAATCATATGGTGAAGAAGAATGGCTATTTGGGCTAGTTGGTTTGAATTCATGGTAATAAGGGCTGTAGCGCGAGCACAGCTCTTTGCTTTCCGTGCCTCGCCTTTCGTCTGTTTCTTCTAGCACCTTCGTGCTCGCGCTGCAGCCCTTATTACCATGAATCATATGATGGTTTTGGGACGTTGAACCCCACATATCAATGTGATAGTAAACAGAAGTTGTTTGGCCGCGTGTAATATTGATTGCGCAGCTCAAGAAATATTTATACCTAAATTTCTCGATATATTGAATGATAACATTCGTATGCTTTTCTGCATATATACGTTAAGGTGGAATCATTTTTCATATATCTGCAGGTTCGAAAGCCGGGAATGCCAGTACAGTCGTATCTAGCTGAAGGTACTGAAAATTTTGACTGAAAAATGCAGCGCAAATCGACATAATGTTAGTTGTGTGCACTTCTGTGCAGAATATAAAAGCAAAATTACGTCCAAAAATTGTAGATATCTGCAACACGCTTCTTTTTTTGGTGTTGTAATACTTGCCGTTCTGTTCAAAAACCCGTAAAAAAATGAACACCGTGACAAAAACAGCAATGACCCGAGTTAAGAACTACTGCTGCTCAAGGAATATCGTCGCAATGGACGTCTCGTCCACTTCGAGAGGAAATAAATAAACTGAAGATAATAATAATAAAATAACAAGAAAGGCAGGTAAGTGAACGAAAGTGGCCAGGAAAATGTTCGCTGTTCCATGAGGTGAGGGTCTCGATACTACGCGGCCACCCTCATCCAATATTTTCCCTACTCTTCACCTTTCCTTTTTCTTGGCCCACTGCTCGGAATACACGCGTTTCGAGGCATTTTCGACCGTTGCCGCGTACGATGGCGGGAAGACGACGGGTCTATACTTATCAGGGCAAGACACGTCGGTGATGGACGCGCCTACTCTGCGGAGGCGCGCATCTTCTCGCAAAAAAATTAAAAAGAGAGAAAAAAAAGGCGACGAGCCTCTGACGAGTGGTTTCACGCGATGCGAGAGAAGAACTGGTCCGGCCACATTTTCTCGGACAACGATAAAGCCCGCCCCTGACGACGACGACACAGCAGCCGCGCGTGCAAGATTGTAACATACTGGGCACACGGGGAGGAAAATGTGCGACGCTCGGGTTTATGACGGTCGACGGTGTTGCGCGTTTCCGAATGGCGGCGATACGGTGCGGTAAGGGTAGCTGCCAAGAGGTATGTCTTCAGATTCCACGGAACGGATCGTCTCAACCGCAGAGCCAGCAGAAAGGAAATCGAGAGAGGAAAATAAATTTTATGCCTACGACAAAGACGAACTGAAAAAGGAAATGTTTGATAAATATACTTGAGGTGGAGCGAGAGCCCGCAAAAACGTTTCGAGGAAAAATAACCCGGACAGTGCATGATCATTGATCGCGCAATGCATTTATGAGCCGTGAGTTCTGTGAAGTATAGGGCGAATAACTGAAAGGATCAGATAAGATTTGACTAATTAATGTCTGCACGACGTGTTTATCGAAACTTCCACAAACTAATCAAACAAACAAACAAACAAAAAAAAACCGCCAGTCCTACGCGAAATATGCAGCACACCGCAGTCGCAGCGAAAACGGCAAGAGTGGTCTTTTCAGAGCTTCCTCTAAGCACTCTTGGGGTAACTGCTACAAGTACATTTGCTGGATACCCACTACGCCATAAATAATATACTTTTTGTGTAGTAGGCCCACATTCACTATGCTACCCATCGTCATTCTTCGGGGAAACGTAGTATTCGCTACACACTTGCGAGGAATTTGGTGCAAACGTTTTACGCAGTGGCTGACGACAATAAAGAATTAGGCCTGAAGTGGGTATGCGCCACGTTTTAATAGGCGGTCAAGAACAAGCTTTTTAATGTGTTGGAGAATTAGATGAACCATCGTTACGCAGTTTGCATCGTGTGACGCCTGGTTGTTGCTTTGCTGTTCTGAAACGCTTTGTTACTCATAATAACGCGATTGCCTTCCCGACATCAAGCCTGCCTAAGGCAAGTTCGCGAACGAGTATTAAGCACCGGCGTGGCTCAGTGGTAGAATACTGGGCTGGCACGCAAAAGGACCCGTGCTGTGATCTCATATCAGCTTTATCATATCAGCTTAAACCACTGAATCGCCTTATTCAGTGATTTAAGAGTTAGAGAAAACCCCAGCAGTTCAAGATCACTTTAAAGTTATTACACTACAACGTTTTGAAATAGCCGCCGACTATCGTGACTTTATAAGCTCATCAGCCAATCGGATCGAAAGCTGATAGGATTTCGCACGACTATACAAGTTCGCCTGGAACACCGTCATCGTTTTCTCCTTTTTGCTCAGCCCCTGTAATGGTACGAAGCGAATCAGCCACGCACGCTAAATCGATACTGACGACTGCTAGTGTTACGACCGTTACGAAATCTCTCACGTAACCTGCCGTCCTTCATCACAAAAGTTTCAAAAGTTACGCAAGTGCCGGTTGTTTTTTCCTTCCACTCGAATGCTCCGTCGATAGCCTCTGCATCGATTGGAGGCTCCATTTCCGATCATCGAGAAGAAACGAGTGTACCTGGCTATCGCACAATGGATTCATCAGCGACGTCGTTGAAAAACTCACAGAGGGGTCGCAGTTGGTTTTCTGGTGGCATCATTTTATACATCGGGAACCTCTACGGTGTTTTTGCTGCTTTTATTTCGATGCTCAGTCATAATTTCAGGTCACGTATCACGGCTTCGCGGGAACAGGATCTGAAGCGCGTTAAGTTCGTCTTGGGCCACGAGGACTGAACGGCAAACCGGCTTAGCAGTCTTCATCGAAAAAAAAAAACGGTAAAAGCATACGAACATATCATGAAACATGATTGAAAATCGAGCTAGTTGGTAATACAATTTAGAAAAAAAAATGCAGCGCGCAAACGTAATCAGTACTATGTTTGCTTGACATGCCTTTCCCATTGCACATGCATGCGCAGTTTATCCAGGATGATTTTTTTTGTTTGAATTGTTTATTCTTTAGCAGATCCTGTATTCAATATTGTTCATTAAATGTATTTTGTACTTTTAAGCAATCATTCTGTTTCTATAAATAGCCTGTTGACAACCTGTACTTGTCATGGGTTACCTTTTTTTGTTCCGCACGTTTGCGCACTGTATTTTTCTTAAGATGTATCATAGCCTAAAGTTATGAACAGTCACAGGACTTCGTCGGTCATTGTTATTTTCATAGTATCCAACTTCATTATGTGAAAAAAGGAGACCGTAGTTTTGAATGAAAAGTTTATCAGTGTCAACTGGGTTAAGTTCTTCCCTTTCTGTGTTTATATAGTCCTTACACACACACACACACACACACACACACACACACACACACACACACACACACACACACACACACACACACACACACACACACACACACACACACACACACACACACACACACACACACACACACACACACACATATATATATATATATATATATATATATATATATATATATATATATATATATATATATATATATATACCGTATATATATATATATATACACGGTATATATACATTATGCCTTGAAAAATACGGGGTTCCCGTCGAAACGTCGGCACAATAACCAGTTGTTATGTGAAAGCGCATCTACTTTCATATATATATATATATATATATATATATATATATATATATATATATATATATATATATATATATATATATAATTGTCGTAATCTTAATCAAATCCTCATTTGCGGTAAAATGACACGGTGGTTGCATTGCAAAACACCAGTGCACTTAAAATAGTACAGTGCTAAAGATCTCCAGGTGGCCGATAATAATCCGGAGTTTCCGCTAAATAAAGTGCTTATTGCGATTTTGCGGTTCGTGCACGTGAAGTCCATAAACACATATTTTTGTTTTCGAAGGCAGACTGAGACGACAGATGGCGGTGCTAGCATGAACCGTTACCACAATCGAGCTGGTTGTCCGATCGTAGTAGATGGTAAATAAGACTTCAAGCACTGATTTATACGTCGGGTGTAACGTCCCAAAGCCCCCATAAAGTTATGAGAGACGCCGTGGTGGAGGGCTCCGGAAATTTCGACCAGCGGGGGTTGTTTAACGGACCTAGAGCATTTTCGCCTCCATCGGAAATGCAGCCGCCGCAGTCGTGATTCGATCCCGCGACCTGCGGATCAGCAGCCGAGTGAGACCCCAAACGATGTTGCAGTGAATTTCCTCCTCAGGCCAAGTGGTTCCGGTTGGAAATACCAGCGTACTTAGCTGGTCCTACGAGAGTTTGCTTGCACTATAACGTGCTGGCCACGGGAGCAGACGCACTAGTCGCAAAAGCTCTAGCTGAAACGGTACATCGTTGCACTCCTCACAGGCCTGCAAGGGTGAGATGTGCATACTTAGCACAGGCACGTGTTGACCTCTATAAGTTAAACGCTCTATTTAGGGCGCTGTCGACTACCGCAAGGAGTATTGCGTACGAACGGCAACTCATTGAGCACAACTCGTGGAGTGAGTCTTGCGTCTTCAGTATACGTGAAACATCCTGCCAAACATGAAGCCGCAATCCTCTCGTCGCCATCCATATATCGGCCTCCATTACTTAAATCCCCCAACATCCGCGCGCTCAGGGCCACTCATGAGCTATTCATCTTGTCCCGGCATGTTGTCCTTCGCGCTGCAAACGGCGTCCTACATTTTCAACTTTGCTCGACTCTTCGGATGAGACTCAAAGAGGGAGAGAGAAGAACGATCGAAGATCAGGTTTATACGAGACGAAAAAAGAAGAACCGGCGCCGTCCAGTCGTCTCGAATACACGAGGACACCAGAGAGATTCGATAAAAACGAGAATCCGATGAAGCCTCGCGCATAAATTTCTCCACTTCGTCCAGTTTCTGGCGGCCGTCCAGCTTCGGCCAGGAGGCTCATCTTTTCCTCGGCCGTCCTTCCAGCCAGGCCTGCACTCTTTCTTTTATTTATTTACTTCTTTCGCTTCGTTAGCCCCGTCTAACGGCGCACGCCAGGCGATCGGGGGAAAGACATGTATACCGTTAAACGCCTTGGGTCAGAGGTCTTCCTCGGCGCGCGTCTTTCGCAATCACACGAGCCAGGAGAGCGAGAGGAGGACTGAGCGGTCACGAATCGACTCCGTCGTGTGGGTCTGAAATGTGTGTGCGCGTGTGAGTGTATACATATGAGACGGCCGCATCGGCGTGCATTATAAGCACGCTGCCGCACATGGGGCGAACGCACGCACACACACGCAAACCGAGCAAGCGCGCGCACGGCTGCAGGTGGTGCTCCTTCAATGCGGGCTCCTATGCTCGCCGACTCGCATTTCTGGAACAGGATGCGAGCCTCGAAGGGAAGCACGAGGATGGGAAGTGCGGACACATCGACGCGACGCGACTGCGCAAAGCTAAAACGCGTTCTTGAACGAGCACCAGCGCGAGAAGGAAGTGACTTTACATGCGCGGCGCGTTTGCGCGTACATATTCTTAGCCGTTAACAGGATGTGCATAAAAGTTATGCGGAAGCACGTGCCGAGTCATAAGCGTGGCATGCGTTTTCATTGAAGGTTATAGCGAATTTATAGTCTCTGACGAACTTCCTTTTTCTGTTTCCTTATCGATCAAGTCGTAGCCAGCGGCGGTAAAGGGCGAGTTCAAAACTCACAACGATTGAGTCTGCACTCTATAGATTCGCACACATGATCCCAGCATTTGGAGCACCAAGCATGCACGTGCGATACGAACTGTGCACACTCGCGACGCGCGTGATGTCAGACGCGAAATCTTTATCCGGGTGAACTGTAAGCGCTTCGAATATAGTTCTCCGAACTGTCTCCTTCTTCCGGAGACGTGTATGCCTGAACTGAGATACCGCTGGCTCTTATTTGCTTAGGTTACAACAGTCCGTAGCCCAAGAAAACAAAAAGCCCATATGTAGGGCAGGCACATCGTTAGCTGGATTTTTAATCAGCAATAAGATATCTAAACTGCCTTCCGAGCTCTTACAAAAACGGAAACGCTTGTTTGCACTCAATCGCACAGATTTGTGTTCGTGTGAACAGATATTTTTTTTTCATTTCTTATATTTCCACTTTGTCTAGAGCATACGTGAAGATTTAAAAAAAAAAGCCCACAAAGTCGTTCGAAGCTCCTTCTTTCATGAAGTAGCTCACAAGGTGTGAACACGCAAGCGCACGGGTGCCCTTGTCATGAAAGCTATGCTGACCAAATATTGAGTGAGAAAAGTAATATTTTGACATGCCTTGGCATGCAACACGAAACACTTGTCATTGTGCAAATAAGTAATGCTAATAGTTCCCCAGTTTCAATCAGTCTGGCTGAGTTTCAGTCGGTCAGCAGTCGGGGGGGGGGGGGCAGTCGGTCAGCAGTCGGGGGGGAGTTTCAGTCGGGGGGGGGGGGGGCGTATTGTGGTTTCAGCATTACCAGCAAGATGGCGCAGTGAGCGCACCGTGGCGCGAGCTCTCATCTCCCAAGGCGTACTTTGCTCCGCAAAGAGGAGGTGGATGCTCGCTCGCTCGCGCGCCCTTATCTCGTGGTGGGGAGTGTCGCACGCCTTGGCTGGCCTGTGGCTTTCACCGAAACGATTTTGTTGAAGTTACCGGGCGCACAAAGGTCACTGCATTCGTTGCACAGTCTCCGTTTGCGAAAAGAGCATGCTTTTGAGTCATAGCGAAGTAACAAGCGAGACGCTTATTCGCGTTCATCTGTACCTGTGAGTACGTTTTGTGCGTTATTTGTGCGCTAGAAACGTGGGGCACGTTTCCATCTGCTTGCTACTCTGCGTCTGACCTTCCCGTTTGTTGCTACCGCTGTATGTATGTATGTATGTATGTATGTATGTATGTATGTATGTATGTATGTATGTATGTATGTATGTATGTATGTATGTATGTATGTATGTATGTATGTATGTATGTATGTATGTATGTATGAAAAGTATGAGTTGCAAGATGTCCGTATGCTCAGTGTGGCGCCAAAGTTGCAAAGTGGCACCGACATGCCAGAAACTAATGATTTATAGACTTTCTGTGTTACTGGAACTCTCTAAAATGACTGAACGTTCTCCAGTGTCAGGTCTGTGTCGGTGTACTCCTTCTTACGTGCTTCGTCTTTTAGCACTTGTAAATCCACTTTAACATGCTTGGATATCCATGGCCGTGTCATCGTTCAGGATCGGGGCCGCTTAAGCGACAGCAGCCATTTTGCAACTCACATTCAGCGCGACTATATGCGTGCGCTTGCGAATCGCGTGAGGTGGTGGTGCGTTCACTGCTCCGGTTTGTTATCTGACTGGGCCGTCGAGCGAAGTCAGTCAGGCGCGTCAGCGTCGTCGAGCAAGTTGACCGTTTTTTCGGCTCGTGCTGCTAAAGTTAAGGCACCCTCCCGTAACAATTCGGAAACGGTAGGCCCCGGTCCCGTCTCTAAAAGCAAGTCGAGTGCAAAAAATAAAAAAAAACTACGCAAAAGAAGGAATTAATAAAACCGAAGCGGGTTCAGCGATGCGTGAGCACGAATACTGCGCTGCCATATGTGTGCACCGCGTACAAGCGCGCGCGCACACACACACATGCATTCCCTGCTGCTATTCTCATAAACAACGTGCCTTTAAATGTGGCCGGGAAAGCGGAACATTAAATGAAGTGTGCAGGAAGGCGGCAGTAATAGGCAGTGGCAAAAAGAAAAGAAAACAAAAGGAATTGTAAAGCACGGCTGCCTTGCGTTTATTCAGGAAGGAAGCTAGTTGCGGACTGGCACGGAGCGCCGCGTAAAAGGACGGCGAGCACCGTGCGATCCCTTTCTCTCCAAGCACTTTCTCTCTCGTGTTTGATCTTCGTTTGGACTCTGTGCTACGAACCGCTGTTTCTATCCGGCTACGTATAGACGAAGAAACTTGTCTAGTGATCTTACGACTCATCCGCGCTTTGGTGACTTCCTCCAGTGATACTGTGACTGATTGCTGCGTACACCTATTTAAAGCTGTACCACGCGAACTATTCGCGAACGTAGTAACTTGTCAATACACTGGCCTTTCTCTCGCAGTACATCACCATTCCGTTTATTTTAACGAGGGCCTCCTCCGAAAGCGAAAACGTTCGGCCACCTCAGTGGCCTATGTTGTGAAGGCTATAAAACTGACCCGGCTTGAGTCAACGTTTCGATTTGTATATTCTCTTATGCTCCTTAAATTCCACGGTAACTCACGGAGTTAATGTACGGAATGAAAACTGCATCCTTAATTGGAGAATCGCGTTAGGTACGACACAGTAAATAAAGGCATGTCTCATAAACATGTGACCAAAACTACCTTACACCATGCCGAGTCTACGCATCCTGTGGGTTTGTATTTATTATAGTAGCGAGAAAGAGAGGCTTGAACGAGACTTAGCTCAAGGCGGCCATTTTGGAAAGAGCATACACCGTTACGGTGTCCTGAGCTGGTGATCGTCGTCGGTCGACGGGGCGCACTGCTTACGAGTCGCGTGTGAAAGTGACCGTGCCGGGGAAACTCCGCATTGACGAACGCCAAGGAATCCAGTGGAGCGCCTTGAACAGTCGTTGCAGGAACGAAAAAGCCATTTGACCAACAACCGTAGGACTCACCTGCAGCAGAAAAAAATGAAAAAGGAAAGGTTCGTACTTGATAAATATATTTTGTGAAATACGATGACGACATTTAATAACTTAACAAACAAGAAAAGAAGAATATAAAGTAAAACAGCCATTACCCGGTATAGCGACTTCGCCAACACATTTATTACGCACAGAAAAAGAAGCAAAAGGAACACTCTTTTGCACTCTAATATGTCTCTTCTTCGATTAAGTTCTAAAAAATAAAGGAAAAGTCTATTTTTTGCAATTTATTCCACAGACAGTTTAAACGCAAGTGACTGGGTACGGACAACGTCTACTAAAAACTGTCTCGTGTTGTTACGATTCGTAAGTGCAAACAAGAAAGAGAAAGTGGTGAACGCACGTGGTTGTAGTTCGCATCTACGAAGATTGAGCGCAGTTTCTCACCTGACGTCAAAGAAGCTCTCGCATAAATAGAGAAAGAAGGGGAAAAAAAAAAACTAACGGGAACGAAAAAATCTCGATCTGACAAATGAAGAAATATTATCAGACACTCGCGTGACGTAATTCACGTGACGTGTCGTCAAGCCCACTTTTTTCCCCCTTCCATACCTTCGCAACTTGCACACCCTTCTTTCTCTCACGCAGGGCGACACGTTAGGCGTAGCATCGCCTCCCGGCAACGCGATCGACACGCTTCCCGCAGCTTGCGAGAGCAAAAGTCTATACGATCGCTGTCAGCAAGCATCGCGACGGGAAGCCCCATAACGCGCGGAGGCGCAACACTATACCTTTGTTATTGTTTATCTCTCGGCCCCTTAATTTGAGGACACACAATTTGAATAGCAAAGATGCCGCCCGCCGCATCGCCTGGCCGGGCGCAAGCAACAACTCGCTGTCCGCCGGTGCATCATCCGCAGTGCATGCATGCGACGCGGAACGCACGACGCATCGTTGTCGTCCGGTTGTACGTTCCCAATGTGCGTCGTGCGCTCGGATGTGGTCTCGATGCATGCATTTGCCGCCGGACGAAGCGAGAGTGGCCGACGACGCTAGCCCTCGCTGTACACGGAGACCATTGCTTCGAGAGCGTGAGTGACGTCGAAGTATGCGGCGCGCGTACGCCCATTTGCATGAGATGTGTGGCGAAAGCGCGAGCCTCGTCGGGCGGGCACGTTTTGTTTGTAGTGCACGAGGCTGTGCCGAAGGTGCACGTGAAAGAGTGGAGGATGTAGATGTTAGAAATGATACGGCTATACGAGTCACAGAGTAATCGCGCGTCGAGGAAATGGGCAGCGCGCGTTGCGTGATTCTTACTACAGATGTCATCTTAGCAATGCGGGAAGCTATGTGATGACGACGTGCTATGGGGTGACACCCTGTTACGCAACGGCAGCGACAAGGGGGCCTCTGTGATGTCGCTAGTCGTAATGTGCCAACCGTAATAAAATAGTGTGTGACCGCTCATACATGGAATACAGAGCTTAACCAGAATACTGGTAGGTGGTAAAAAAACATTTATTTCAGAAGAAGTCTACTAGAGAGTGCCGACGCCAGAATACTGTGAACGTTGTAAAGCTAGAAGTAAACAAGAATGCAGAAACGCAGGCTGAATTCCTTGCCACAGCCTGAAAAGTGAACTTTGAAGACTATCACTAGCTATTACAGTGTACACGCTCGGCTTAGAAGGTTACTGCGACTAACTATTCGGTAAATTGAAAAGATAAGGCAATGATGCATTAGGCAGAAGAACTTGCAACTATGGCGAGTAGGACTGTCCACGTAGTTGGACATTCTGCAACCTGAAGACTAACCAAACTCACCCTTGACACAAAGACAGACACAAACCACAAAATATTTTAACATTCGTCTTCGCACTATACATGCACATTTCAGACGTATACAGAATCGTGCGCTAACAAGTTTAAGAGTAGTCTGACACCCCGCGAGATGTTGACTGCAAGGACGGCGTACCACGCAGCAAGTTGTCCGCGCCATCGAGAAACCGGAATATTTAGCGGAGACGTTCCAATTCGCCAGTGCCTGTTTACCGAGTGCTGTATAATGATTCGGACGTCGAGGCATCGCGCGGCTGACGGTGCGTACAAACAGCCGACGTACAAATCGCACGCCGCAGTAGACGGCAGACAATGGAAGTAGCCGGCGCTCTTCAGTGTAACGTATACACTTCAGTGGCACGAGACGCCTGACGCTTCGGTAAACAGAAGCGCCGCGTCGGCGTGATGTATACTGTGTGCCCGACTGCATAAGTCACTGTCTTGCGTCTCCAAGGCTCACGCATCGCCAATGGCGCACTTTGTTTTGCAAGATGTACCCTAATTAGACTTGCAACGCCCGCTCGAGCCGAGTTAGTATAATTCACTCGCCGGGAGCCCCGTAGACATTGTCATACCAGGCTAAAGTGGAAAGAGGCGTCGTGATCGCAGGCGTGACGCATCGAATTGACCGGAAACATCGTCTCGAAAGCGTAGCGAACGAGCTGACCGGTAGACGACGCGGACGTCCAATATCCGAGTCGCTGTCCAGCTAGCGGAGAAGAGTCGCCCGTCCGAAGGAGTGAGTGATCGGTGTCGTGGTCCACTTTCTCTCCGTGTAGGGCACACACCCATCGTTAACACGTGGGAGTCTCCTACGAGCCCGTGCGAACGAAAGCGCTCGGTACACGTATCGCGTTGATTAGTTCTCGTGGCGCGCGCATGCGCATAATGCACCGCGTCGATCAACCCTATAACGTCCCATCGTCCTTTCAGGCAGCGTGACGACATCCATGTTTGCTCTGCACCGTCACCCTCGTTATTATATATATTTTTTCTTCTCAGCTATCCGATATCGCACGCTGTCGGTGGCCTCGTCAGTTGTAGTAATTACTATAGCGCCCTCTGTGCGGGTGTCGTCGGTATTATAGGGTGACCTCACTTTGGTCGTGCGACGCCTCGTCACTGGCACCTCGTCGATTGGTGTCGACGTTTCGACGTTTGTATAAACGCGTTCGAGGATGCCGATCAGGTCACTACGCTCGCGCTGTTGCGTATGTCGACTTTCCGGCACCACGCGGATAGTGCAGCGGCGAAATGATGGAGAATCGGTAGAGAGGCAAACAGAGGTAGCACGAATAGCTCGTTTATGCTGCGGTGTCGTAATCTTTTTGTGATACACGTACCACACACCTCTGTGCTGTTGATTACGACCAGAACGTGTGAAATCGACGCGAAGTTTCAATGCACATTGTGCGTCCGCCACAATGGTGTATATGTTACGGTACTCGGCTGCTGACCTGACTCGAAGGTCGTGGGTACGATCCATCGCGTTTCGATAGGGGCGAAATGCTCGTGTATTGCGCAATTTCAGGAGCCGTTCATTAAGGCGTCCTTCATAATAATATCATGATTTCGGAACATTATGCTCGAGATATTATTATCAACATACCGTCGTGGCATATAGGAGAAAATTATAGGGGAAAAAATTGCCACCTGCATCTTCCCACTGGGCAGCTCGAGTAAATGCTTCGTAGAGTGGTGGAGGTAGTGCGTAAATGTATCGTAGTTGGGTATAGCTTGGGAATACTTAATTGTTATTTCGTCGTTATTATTCTCATTTATTCATTCAAGGAGAGGCGCTGACTTTAACGTCAAGCGAAAGCAAAGTAAAGACGCCCTTGACTGAATTACGAACGTGCGATCCAGTCCCCTAACATATACGGACTGGCCAGTGAATGGTTGTGCAGCGCGAGCAGTTGTTTTTATGGGCGAAGTTACTTAGGCTGTGGGTCATTCCCTCCTTTGTAGTCGTAGTAGTATAGTATGTAGCCACCTCAAGTTTATGAGTTGCTCAATAAATGGCGTTGCGTGTATACGCCCTTACGAATAATTCAACTAGATGGCGTTAGTAGTGCATATCCACGGAGTGAATGGCGATGAGTGGTGCGAAGCGTCCATCCGTTCATCCGTTCGTTCGTTCGCCTGTCCATCCATCCGTTCTTGCGTCCGTCCGTTTGTCTGTCTATCCATTCATCCGTACGTCCGTGCCTCTATCACTCCATCCGTCCGGACGCACAGACGAACGGACGGACGCACGTACGAATGGACACACGGACGGAAGAACGGACGTTTCGCCCCACTCAACATCATTCACTCCGTGGATATAAGCTGTGATTTTTTTTTACTAGCAGACGCTGCCTGCGTCCGCCTTGCGAGGGGAGACAGAAAGTAGGAACGATAGTTATGCGACTGTCTTCCTGGGCCGGCACGAGACGCGAGCATGCGCAGTGGGGGTGCGCACGGCGCCACCGCCGACGCCCCAGCGTGACATCGTGTGACTAAGAAATGATCTGCATTTAAAAGGAACTCTCCCATAGTAGAGTACGAATTACTTTAAATTATTTAACACTTCTTCAAAACTCGCCTTACCGTGTAATGTACACGTATTTACGTATATCTTTCTGTAAGTAATTTTAGTGTGTGTGCGTGCGTGCATGTTCTTTTCAGTGAAGGTGCTCTGTTGGAATGTTACTGAGAATGTTTCTGAGAATGAATTTGTCCAAACACATTTGTAATATTAACAACCAAATCAAATTACCACACAATAACGCGAACGGAAACCGCACAATCGGCCTTAAACCATGAAGGTTGTTCACATAAAAGCAGCTCCACAGCCCCGACTTCTGCACCCACGGCTCAAGGTGAAATGCACCCCCCACCATTATAACCTGTCTTTACTCGGTGTCTCGTGGCACATCACGCAAGATGAATTAACAGCTAGGAACAGTAAGTACCGTATCCCAAGCAGAGATGTGAGCACTCGTTTGACAGATACACGGCAAATCGTCGGTTTGCAAACGCGTAGTACGGTTGGTTGAGTCACCGCACGTCGCCCGCACGCTCAGTGGCGCTTCAATTCGCGCCTCGGTCAAGGGAGGTCTCTAGCACGCCCGAAAGCGCAGCGTGCTGTGAGCACTCGGCTTATATCCGCTAATGGATCACTCAGTTTCGAAAAAAGCTCGGACGGATGCGACCTCGGCGCGCTTCAGGGGTACCCGCCCTCTCTGTCTTCACAGCTCATTCGTCACCGCTCATGTTTCACGCGTGAAAATCCCCGTGCTACACGGGCGTCGCATTGTGAGGACGCATGAATCCGATAGTAAAAAAAAATAAAAGTAAAGGCGCCTGCACATGCTTTACACGAAGAAACAGCGGCTTCGTATGGAAGGTCGCATGCGCACCTCATAAAATCAAGCTTGACCGCGTGCCGTTTCTTAGTTTTTAATTATGAAATAGCACACGCGGAACGAATGAACTACATTGAGGTAGCTCGAAGTATCTGCAACTGCTTTTTTTTCCCCTTCTCGTCTTCTTCGCAAGTCGTGAAGGGCTACTTAACTTGCAATGGAAGCGAAAATGCTGTAGGCCAGTGTGCTCAGATTTGGGTGCACCTTAAATAACGCCAGCTGAAACCCCACCCATAAATAATTTCATATTACAGTAAGGAAACTCGGGACCAATCAAATCCTGCACTTGCCAGACTAAGCTTGCAGGCTGATAGCCGGTAACAGTATAGGCAGCTATCTGCATGACATCATGACCTAGAACAAGTATAGCTAAGTATTTTGTCGTACGTTCTTCAGATCCATGCTTGCGAACATATGTGTTTCCCAGCCAGGTTATTTTCCTCCTGTTGGTGGTCTTTTTCAAGCAATAACAGTGGGAAGCTGTCCATACTGACCTCTATAAACATTTTTTTCTATTGTAAACATTTCGCATCCGTGTTCGTGAGCCTACTCCATAACCATCATCACTCTCCTTTGAGAACGGTGTTTTTATGGCAGCAAGTTCTATTAAAAAAAAAAACACTCTGTAGTGTAGAACTCCGTGGTCTGCGACCAAGCCCTCTTTACTCCCTCCCAAGCATCTTCTGGTCACGTGATGCGATCCGAAAAGGAGTGCACGCAACCTTTCGTTGCCCCCACAGCCGCTCCGAGTAGCTGCCTGGTCTCGCATGCCGATGGGAACGGTATTGAGGCCATCGGCAATATCGGCCGCCAACCCACGACCACCGCCACTTGCACGAGTATAAAAGCATTGCCCGTCGATGATCGCGACTGCCGCTTCGCCGACTTGCTCGCCCCGAGGCGGTGCTCGAAGGACTCCGTAGGGAACAGGCATGAAATGCACCTGGACGTATACGAACTTCCGGCCGCCGGGGCCCATCGACCGCTTTATGAGGCTATGCGTATGTCTGTACACGACCGGTATCGGCAGGAAAATAGTGAAAGAAGTACGTCCCGGATGGGGATACCTAGCTAGCACAAACGATCACAAAAAGCGTAATGTGTCAGCCGAATTAATGTAATAAAATTAACGTAATATTGCGGTTTCCTGCCTTCTTAACTCGGGTGTCATTATGCCACGAGGAAACAGCTAAACAAGTCGGAACCTGTAGTTTCACGCAATGAAGTCGAGGTACAAATAGCGTTTCTACGCTGACCCCAGGCACGTGAATGCGCCAGTGGTTTACGCGGCGGCACACAAGTAATTGTGGCCGTAAACAAGGGCGAGTTGTGGCCCTCATGACCTTCCAACGTCTTCATGATTATTTCAAGCTTCACAGAGTATTTATCCAGAAGCAAGAAAATTGTTTTCTCTAATGAGCGGGTTACAGTACAGAAATTGATGCCAAATATATCTTAACTACTGCACTACTGTATGCACTGAAGCAAATAACTGAAGCGTATAGAGCTAATTATTAATTATTATGTTACCAAAGAACACTCTATACAGCAATAATATGCTAAGAATGGCACCGTACCCATCAGTTACAACGGAGATAACAACAATAACTGAACGAATAATATTTTTCTGCATACTACGAGATCGTCGCGTTAGTGCAAAATATTTCTATCAACTTAATTTCTATAACCTGTGATTTGAATTCCGGACGCAGTCGGAGTCTTTACGTATGCAGTAGACATCGCAGTCGACCTTATGGAGAGGCGAGTGGACCGAGGTCAGCTACTTCATAGTGGCATGATTGAAAGTAAAGAGAGAGAGAGAGAGAGAAACAAAACTACCCAAAATAAAAAAATAAAACGGGATAACTATTACTGGACATGTACGAGAGACGTGTATACACTTGAGCAACACTGCGCGTTTACGGTTTTATGGTTATCAGAGTACCAGTGGTGCCCTCTCTCATACATGGTTAATTGCAGTCACGACACATTCCTCAGAGGGCAGCGGTAATCGGGTGTCCGCAATTTGCTACAGTCGAAAGAGCCGTTTTATTGCTGCTACTGGACGCGGCCGGTCCACCATTGGCGCTGCAGCTTGAGTAGCTCACGCGGTGCATTGAGGCCACCGTCGGCAGTATCGGCATTGCCATCGGCGTCTGCAGTCAGGGCTGTATATCGCGCCATGCGTTCAACCGCGTCGGTGCCTTGGAATAGCCTCGGGCTTGCTCGCTTGCCGGCCTCTCGTCTACGATGCATGCGGCACCAAGCAAGCGTGAAAAGCGCGCGTGTTCGTTGGGGCTGCTACCGCACACTTCATTTTACTTTCCTTATTTCATACTTCCGGTAGAGCCTGACCAATCGGATTTACCGCGGTTTCTTCTCGCGCAGGGCGTCCCGCTAAGCCAGAGGATCCCGGATGAACCCGCAGTACGACGTGAACTATGTAGCAAGCGGGACGACCGCGGCGTTACGTCGGAACCGGCGCTAACAGCTGACCTCTTCTTCGTGGATGTGGGGGAATTCGTAGGAGTGCACGTGCCCGAGCAATTCCCGCCCCCTTTTTATGATTTATCCGCCATTGATTAATTCGAAGCGTACCGCAACGTCTGCAAACTCCAGTTCTCGCAAGCTTTCAGAAGGGCGTTGCTCCGGAACACTATAGCAGCACCATCGTGGCTTCGCCGTCAACGAGATTTCGGCTGTATAGCACCGTGCATGCCAGTTTCACGAAGCGACGGATACACTGCTTTCATTTCAGCCAACGGGACTGACTCACTGTCCGCGATGTAAAGTGCAGAAGCGATGTTACGTCGGCGGCAACGAATACACTTCTCTTCTATGACTTTAGTGCAGTGTGGACGCAGCCCTGGTAAACTGACTTAACTCTTCTATTTTTTTACCTCTCTCGCGCTTTAGTCCTCGCCACAGTGTCGTGACATTCTGGTTCATTGTATGACCATCAATAACTTCATTATTATGGCCACATTATTACCATTATCGTACCGTAATCATCGCCATATCATTATTAGCCATCCTGCGACTCAGAATGTGGTGTTTAGAAAAAGTGGGTAACGACTTAGAGTACTAGGTACTCTACTATGGGAGAGCATAAAGCCGTCCCGTAGGCCTCATCAAGCTGTCTATCTGAAGGTATTCGTCGTGGAGAGATGAAGAGACAACGAAGGGTGAACACACAAGCGTGCATGACCCTGTCATCCTTTCAGGGTAGCATAGCAGTTATGATGACCTGGTCAACATTCCTGCCTTTCCTCTCTCTATGTCTCTTGTTTTCCGTCCTGCGACGTAATGTTCAGTACCGAATAACGAGTTATTCATGTACGCAATCACCTCGTTGCGAATACCCTTTGAATGCTCGCTATCTAAAGGTCAGTATTTACATTCAAACCTTGTACGGAGAACTGCGCGTGCGCATAATTCACGCTGAAGTGTAATGAGCGCGCATTAGCACATTGCCGAGAGAACTATGTGAACGTTCGTTAAGCATGCATCGGCTTCCGCGCTTGGCCGCTACGACCCAGGAAGCACGTGTATAAAATTCGAGTAGACGCGTTAGAGCATTAAACCCAGCGTCTGTGAAACGCCAATATTTAGTACACTGTAACAAGTCAGACTAGTGAAGCAAAATAACGCTGTATACATTGTCCGTACGTAGCGCGCGAATCTGATAGCGCTCGTAGCTATTAAGCGTGCGCAGAGCAACGGAACAGTTTGTATGCGTTCTCTTTGAAGGCTTACAAATTTACGCAGACTTTGGCATTTTTAGATGCGGAGCGTCTAATACTCGAGGCTTGTAGTGCGGCGCCGTCCGCAAGCTTCCTCCTCCTTCTTCCACCATCTGTGCATCCCTTCCTCCTCTACACACCGCGCGCGCTTCACTCCTCCACCATCTGTGCACCCTTCCTCCTCTACACACCGCGTGCGCTTCTCCTCTTCACGAACATTCGCTAGCTGCATGCGCCGTCGCGCTTCGAGAACATCGGCAGCTGACGCGCGCGCATGCGCCATTGCGCTTCTCCCCCTTCTCGAACATTCGACAGCTGACAGTGCATGCGCCGTCGCGCTGTATATATACTCAAGGTCGGTGCTCGCTCGCTCAGTTGCCGCTCGTCGGTTGGTTTGTACGGCGCGTCGACGTCCGAGGTTGCAATGATCGACGTCCCTTCGACCAGCGCCGGCCAAAGTGTTGGCGGAACCGCAACCAAGTCGTCGTCCGAAGACAAGGCAGCGCGGAGAAGAGCTCGCGACGCCGAACGTAAACGTCGGCGTCGAGCGGAAGATGCTCAACTTAGAGAACGTGAAGCCGCTGAGAGACGTCAGCGTCGAGCAGCAGCACCGGATTCGGCCGCTTTGAAACGTAAGCGTCGACAAGAGGACCCGGACTTTCGAAAACGGGAAGCCGAGTGCAAGCGTCGGCGACGAGAGGCCGATCCCGATGCTGCCCGCGAGCGCAAGCGCGCCGAGGTAGCGGCGTGGCGCGCCAAGCAGTATGCCACGCCCAACGCTCGCTTCAAGCGCGACTTCCTCGACCGAAGCTTCGGCCACACCTGCAAGGTGTGTGATCGTCTTTGGTTCGATAACAACTTAACTCGGATCGGCAACATTCAGAACAACTCCAAAGCGTTGTCGGTTCTTTGCGATACGTTTGGAAAGGGCACCGACTATGCCGACTACGTCGTGTGTGCTACGTGCAAGCAGTCGTTGATTGCCGGTCGAGTTCCCTCGGCTAGCGTGAGTTACGCTCCGCATCCTCCTCAGTGTTCCCCCGAGGGAAGCTGCGGGCAATTTTTTTCACGATATGCACGAGCGTTGTGCTCACTTGGAACGATCGTGTACACTTTGTCGTGCGAATGAAGGTGAGGGAAGGGGGGGAGGGGGTGCTCTGTAGAGCTGGCGTCATCTTTTGTTGTACTACACGTTTAACACATATAGTTCACTCTAGACACCACAGAAGTCAGGTTATGTAATACCTGCGGGCACGGTCATCGTAGCTGGTCTATACGACCCAATAAATGCCCCTCAACATAATGTATTGACATAAAAAGAAGGGCCATTGCTGCCGTGATCGCGTCACTCCAACGCAGCAGCTACACTGACGTCCATGTTGTATGCTCCCTATAGTAAGTTTCGAAAGCGAAGGGACAGACGTACCATACACGCGATAACTGCACTGTAACCTCATTGGTTGCGTATGCACACGCCATGCATGTGCAGGCTGCTCCATTTTTAATTTGAGGGCACGCCGATTATGCAAGCGCAGAGATAGATAGCGATAGAAAGAAAGAGAGACTTGGCGTGTGGCGAAAATGACTGAGAGGTCAAGCACTACGCTGGTAATACCTGTAGCAAAACAAATTCTCAGCGTGTGATGTATAATATTTTTTTTTTATTGCGCAAGTTGGCCGTACAGCATCAATACGTATTCGTTCGAACGCAAATAGCAGCGTCCCATCACGTCCTTTGTGTACGCGTTTTCTCATTGCTTGCACGTGCCCCAAAAGCCTTTAGCTACGCGCGATATCGGCGTATGCAAATTTCTTTCATTCGAGGCTTTCGACAATAACGCCACCGCGACGTTTACCGCGGGAAGTCCTTTTCTTCGATTGGACGATTAGGGACGCCGAAGGCTGTCCTCGTTTTTATAGCTCTCGACGAGTGTACTGCCGACAGCGTCTTGTCTCGAACAGCCACCTGTGTTATGAATATAAGGGCGTATACACACCCAGCTAAGCAAACTGTAACATTAAACTCTCCGTGCCGGCTTGTGTCAGCTGTTAGACCGTATAGCTGGGGGATACCAAAGTGACTCAGGCTGAGTCAGATATACACAGGGCCCGAATCGATATAGCCTACCACTTTTGGAGGATGTCATTGAGCGTTCATTGGATAAGTAAGTGGATGAAACATGTACGACGTTAAAGTCAGGCTCACTGTAACTTCTTTTAGGCGTATGTATGTGTTTCGGAAAAAGTGGACTGACACAGAATATTTCACGTGCAATAAAACCACCCCGTATGTCGAGACTGTTAGAGTGCCTCTGCGCATGGTCCCACAGGTGCACATGCTTCAGGGTATAGTGACGACGTAGAGGCATTATATATAAGGCATGTAGTTACAACAACTCAATGAGTGCGTTAGTGAATTTAGCTACATTCTAACTGGCGCTTGTAACAATTTTTATGGAGTTGCAACCGCCAACGAGGAGCAGGCCACACCATTAAGGTATGGCTATATGTCCGAGTTTTAGTGCCCCAGAAACAACAGCATGATACACATAAAGCAGATATCACTAAAAATTAACAATACCTAACAAAATCTAATCATTTAACTTATAGCAGGAATAGTGGTTTACACAGGATTTTATCTTCCTTTTTGTGATGGTCAGACAAGCTGGCGACGTATTGATCGATTGATCGATCGATTGATTGGTTGATATTACATGGATAGCTCCATTTTTCGCTTCTGTAACACTTCGATTGCTAAGGAGGAATTCAGTAACTATGCTCACATAATCATGTTGCCATTCAATTTTTGATTTATATGGGATTTTGATTTATATGGGACTATTGATTTTATATGGGACAAACAAGTTCACCAAGACTAAATTGAGAAAAAATGCAGCAGATATCTTTCCTGACGACCCCCTTTTTTCATAACTGGGCCGTTATAGACGCTTATACGCAATTGGTTCAATCGACAGCACTGTGAGAACTGGATGATAAAGAACAGTGCATACAAAGAGCCGAAGCTGGCCTTGAATGGTCCGTCGCATTCGGCCCGATAATTACTTTCGAAATATACGTAATCGGTTTCCAAAGCTGGCCTTGGTGACAACTGCGACCTCGCGGCTAGCACTTGATACTTCTTTTTGATTGCTCAGCGGACTTGCAGTTGCGACGTGTGCAAACAAAACGTGTAATGTAAAAAGTCATGTGGCTAAACGAGCAGTGAGACACGTCTCGTACGCAAGAGCAGCAATTGCTCCTTCTGGTTTCAAATGTTATAGTACACATGTATACCAGCCGTAGCGTATGCACGAGGAAGTCAGGGAAAACGGAGGCCATAAGATGGCGTTGTCTACGCATTACACGCCGAGTGACCGCGCTGATAACAGCTTTCATCGACGCTTGAGAATCGAGCTGCGACCTTCGCGCCTCCTAGCAGCAGCGGTCTCGAATTGTGTTCTCTCAGAGTTGTGGTGATGGGAGGGCCGATCAAACGGAGGACGGCTGGGCGCGTATTTAGGTTAGCCCGCCACTATTGTTGCAGTCATCTCTTTTTCTGTCATTTTTTTTTTGGCACAAGTGGGTGCCGCAGCTTGCGAATGGGGCGTGAACGAGCCAACCCTAAACGATGTGCAATGTCCATTGAAGCAGAGTTTATAGAAAACTTTATGAAGCGTAGATGAAAGACCTATTTCACCATTTTGCGTCTCAGGGAGAGTATGGTCCCCTAGTTCAAGGTGCCAGACCAGGTGTTCGGTTGTTTCGCTACAGGACTTCTATCAGTTCTTCTCTTACTCTTCACCCTTTTTCAAAATACCTTTGTATTTGAAGACAATGCGAATGTCCACTGGTCTGGTTAACCTTCCTATACTTCCTATATCCTTGTTCTCTCCCTACGTCAATTGATATAAAAGCTATTTAAACCAAATGAGGAGGCGGTGCTTGTTGCCTAAAATAGGAAAGCACTCGAATGGGAAACGAAGGGAGGTTAACCAGAAAAACCATTTAGTACTCTGAACTATGTAACATGTAAGGATTAAAATTGTAGTATGGATAGAAAATCAGTCATACAAATCCCATGCACAAAAAAGCGCCGTACTATCGAGAAGTCACTTTATTACCGCATTGACAGAACAAAGCATATGTATTACTATATAGTTATTATTTTTCTGTCATAGACATACTAGCCCAATGAGAAGCATGACCACTGATTACCTTATGACAGTGGCATTGATACACCGAGATGACTTGTCATAGAAGTATACGATGATATCCTATAGTCTATAAGGAAATAAGTTGATTTCTAGCAAAAGCGCTTCGGGAGTTCCTTCACCCTCTTGAACAATCGTGACCCTCCTGCATTCTTGTGTGTTTGTACATGTCTTCATCTTTCTTTCATTCCTATATTCCCTACTTTTCTGTCCTCCCTTAACCCTTCTCCAGTGCAGGATATCCAACCAGATATTTGTTTTCCGGTTAACATTCAAGCCTTTCCGCATCACATCTCTCTCTCTCTCTCTCTCTCTCTCTCTCTCTCTCTTGATTTCTATAGCGTAATGTCCTGCTGAGCAAATGATCATGGTATAAACTGTTTCTGACCTCTTTTCTTACAACACTCGATGTCTTTTTTGTGTCCACCATTCTGTATGTGCTGTTTTACGATTTTGTAGATCTGTGCTGTAAACGGGTGCGATCTGTATAGCGGAGCGCGCTTTGTCGTCTTCGTATGGCAGTCGCACTAACCCTCATAACAAATATCAAATGGTGGTTTTGGGACGTTAAACCCCACATATCAATCAATCAACCACCATAACAAAGTTTTCCAACACGCATACCCACAATCAGCCGCACGCGCTCAGGCGCGGAGCTGCTGATTGTGCTAAAACCGTGATATATACGGTGGGCGTCACCGGCCCGCCGGGCCGACGCCCATGCGCGCTTATACATCCCCGCATATATCCGGCCGCAGTTCGTTTTCTCACTCAGCGCCGGCCCGCGGTGACCTAAAGCGCTGTCGACGAGCGCCGGTGTTTATCGATGCCTGGCGTCAGATGCGAACAATGTGGTATCACGAAACGGGCTCTGCTCTCCACGGATCCTGTCTAGATCTCTTAAGGGCGGGGGGCGCTTGCTTTAATAATCTACTATCAGAGCTTCCCACGCTTTCACACGCATAAATCTTGATATCATTGTTTGTTGACCAGTCAAGCCATCTGATAAATGCATAAGCAAGTAAATTTGACTTATGGTATGCATCCATGAATGCCCCAACGCAGTGAGATAGGGTTAATGTGAGCTTTCAATTTCATGTTTTGTCCTTACGGATTCAACGGAAAGAGATAGGTGTTCCTTTTTCTTTCTTTCTTATCAGTAGTATCAACAAAGTATGTACAGTTCATTGTATAGTGCGAGGTTGTGTGCTATAATGTAATGCGGCCATGAAAGGCACGAGACAATGAAGATATTACCATCTATACTACTCACTTCTATTATTGTTTGTCCTCTCTTTCTACGACTGTCGCATAGTATTAAAACGCTTTTCCTTGTTCTAGCGCTTGTGCGTAGATTAGCTTTGAAGTGCCAGTGAACTACTGTGCAGCCAAAGAGCGGCAACTTTTTAGGCTCTTAGACCAAATAGAAAAATGTTGATTTGTAAAACACTTCATTATACACAGAGTGAGATTGATTTCGCAGTGACGACAAATCAAGCTTTTTTTTTTAGTTTCTCACATAGCGTCGCCATCGTCCGAACGTAACCTCCGCTTTCAGGAGTCGAACCTGCGACGTCAGTGGTGATTAGTGACTCAACGCCCCTCCCACCGAGCGTGGAAGAGCTGGCGTTAGACCATGAAATTAAGAAGTAAATCTGTTTGATCCTATTAGACGCAGAGAGAGTTACCGAGACAGCTGTCAATTAAAGTTTGTTTTCAAAAACAACAACTAAATAACCGTGACGTGGAGGTTACGTGCGTGCAGAAAACCGCGCGGGAGAATTAGTTTCGATGGCACGTGAATAGAATGACGGGACGCAAGTGACGCAGATGGTGACCCCGGGCTGTCAACATATGAACCGCGTACCCTACCATATACTGCTTATACAGTATGAGCCTCGAAAACCTACGCGTCACACTCAAGGGCGTCGCCAGATAGATACAGCCACCCGATATTTTCTTGATCCACATTCGGACAAGCCGGACCTATTTCATTATGAAATGACGCTTGCGCGATTGAAAAGAAAAAAAATAAGTCATTGGCACCAAGAGCGCCGAGGTTGATCGCTACTAAAGCATTAAAAGAACTCAATCTAAAAAGCAGTGGTATCAGACAGCTCTGGCACTAGAACTGAATGTAATTGGAAGCCACCTCACTTCAATAAAACATCTGAAAAAAAAATTAAAAAAGAGAGAAAATTTGAAAGCAAGAGCTTGTATACAGTCGTACACTGGCAATGTTTGTAAGAAAAAGTTGCAGCCAATCTTGTTGCCCAATTTCATTACCGAGAGCTACTTGATCAAAAAACACCGTGTATTCGGGCGCTATAGTCTTTCTTGTCAATACTGATCAGTGCGTGGTCTTGTATCAATCAATCTGGAAAGCGCACGTGGCTAGCACTCCTTGCATTTCGATATTTGTTCTTGAACGAATAAGAGGCGCGATATATCAATTACAAGTCCCATTCTTGACTGTCGCACTGTTCACACTAATTCACCTCGCATTTTCCTGAAATCCTACACTTTTCCGTTAAGAAAGGCTAATAATAAAAAAAGAGAGCGTCGAAGTAAACAATACAACAAAGTCACACGCCCTAGCGAAACCCCCCGTAAAGCGGCTGCAAACGGCCACCGCCTTCTGCCCCGTCGCGCTCAACTTATTCGCCATAGGCGTCAGCGGCACACGACCGTTAAGTTCACGTGGCGAAGTCGCGGGAGCAGTGACCAGCAGGGGGCCTAATAGGTTCCACAGGCGTCGCGGCTCCGCTGGCAACAACACTCGGTAATACTCGGCTCGGGTGGGGGCCTGCGAGGTATCCTGCCAAGGGTGCCCCACTTACCAATGAGCTTCGTTTCTTTTTTTAAATTTTATTCGTCGTTGCTTTGTCACATTCTCGAGCTCTCCATACGTTCACTTTTGCAGGCGCGTTCATTTGCTTCTGCATAAATCGCCGCTCTGCGCATGCGCTCGGTCAACGCGGGTCCTTGAGGGCGGCAGGCCTTCCACAGCGACACTGCAGCATGCGTAAGCGTACAGCGGCAAAGGACGCGATTAGCGTGCTTCCGTACGAAGTCGTCGTCGTTGGAAACCCGAAATGCAGGGAACGCCCCTCAGTCCTTGTTTTACCCCCCTTTTTTACATTTTTTTCTTGCCTTCCCGCACTTCACCGCTTGATGCAGGCACGGTCGTTGCGTGGCAGCGAAAGATTGTTTAGCGGGCCGGATTGTTCAAAAAAAAGTTGCCGTCAAGGGGCGGCAGTCCCTTTGTTCGAGAGTAACAATGGGACGCTTTCGTTCCGCACCGGGCTGCAGGCCTGGAAGGAGCGAGCATGCTTTTGCGAAAAATTACGCAAAAAAAAAAGACGAAATAGTAACAGTCCAGACAAAATACTATTCGCCGACAGCCAGGTGCTTTAGCGAAACGGAAAGGAATCGGGTGGTACAAAAATGACGTTTCGGAGCAGCTATAGAGGAGGCTCCGTTACCGTTTTCTTTTTGCTTCCTTTTCTTAAAGAGCCAATGTACTGCAACGGGAACTCGGGAAGAGGAATTCGTGGATGGCGTGCAATGCGTGTCGCAGTTAGCGAGAAAGACGGTGAGGAAGCTTCGCGCCGAGTCGAATCGAACTGGAGCTATAGCTAAGGCAGTGAGTGCATGCATGTAGTAACGGCCTATCGTCTCAGAGGTAAGCTATACGACGGGGCCACCTCCAAAGCGTAACACCACTTCGAGCTTCATTTAAAACGACTGGAACGGTGCGTTTTACGTGTAATATTGCAGGTACTCGTACACCTGTCCTATAAAAGTTAAAATAATTCGGAGTTTTTTTTTTTTCTGTGTGGACGGGATTAACAATCTGTGTGGCTTGGAGCTTAAGACCCCCAGTTTCCTTCCTCTTTATTACCCTATTGCAACTACTGTGGTCGTTCACTGGATTGCGATAGTCATCAATCCCGATCTTCGGACTTCTCAAGACGATTGGCCTCCCACTTGGAGAAAGGACTTCAATTTCCCACAACGTCTGAGACAAGGCTTGAATACTGCCTTGGCACCTACCTCCTACAAAGTTTGAATGGATCCGCTTATGTTATTTTTTTTACGCCCCACTATACGGACAGTACACGTACGCATTTACATTCGGCGCCAACCGGAAGTCGAACCGGCGACCTGTGTTTGACCAGCACAATGCCGTGTTACCACTAACGTAGTGCGGCACGTTTCACCCACCAATACGTACAGGGCGACTGCAACTTCCCAGCAGCCGTGCTTTTCGCTCCGCCATTAAATCACGTGCCACAGAACAATAAATGGGGAGACGGGGCGTTATGAGCCGGCGCATCGTTGCTTACAGGTATCACCTGACGTTACCTAAACCGCATGAGCGGTTCGCTTCCGCATGCCTGCACACATCGGCAGGTGGCTTCGCTTCGACAGAGCGGCAGCAGTTGCCGCAGTCACGCGCGTGGCGTCGCTGCCGTACGCGCTACACGACGCATGCGCAGCAGGTGCGCCCCGCTAACGTCGTCCGCGTGCACTCTGACCCCGGTTCGTACGCCAACACGGTATTCAGTCACGGTTCGGTGTCCAGAAAAGCGAGTTAAGGAAATAAGGAGGGCATTTCGATGCGGTGCCAGGGGAGGTGGGCTTGCTTCGCCGCAGTGGTCACGACTACCGTGTCTATACACAATTGCGATTCCGAGCACAATCGAAACACGTGCCTTGTATATACTGTGCTACTGCATACACGAGCACACCCCGATATGGAATCGGAAGTGCTATGTAGTTCACATTAGGACGCGACCTTATTCCAGAAACAAACTCGTGTTCCTCGAAACAGACCTGCTTTCGCTTGCGGTATCGGGAAACGTGCCGGCACCTTCCGGTTTAAGACAAGCCTTTTCGGGTGTCCTCCTGGCAGTGAAATACCGTTGTTCGTCACTTCTTCGTGATCACACGGTGCGAGGTTGCGAAACACACAACGCCTACATATGGGTCAGATGCCATCTTTCCGAGCGCACGCTTTCTTTGTAGTCGTCATCGTGAGTTCCTTCTACGCTGATTTGCATGCGCGCGCCCACGTGTACTACGACACAGCAACGTGGCGTTTCGACTGAAACGCGTTCCCAATATAACGCCGCGCGGGCTCTCAGTGCCGTGTAACTGCGCTATAACGAAGTATATATGTAGTGCGCAACACCGGCGCTCAACGTGACGTCGGGCGTGACAAGATCCATGTCGTCGTGTTCGAGTCTCCCACAAAGGCTTGGTAAAGGTTTATACCAATGATGAAGTGAAACGATGGTGGAGAGGAGGCAGAAATCATGTGTGTTTGTGAGAGAGAGAGAAGAAAAGAGAAAGCATTGTGAGATGACGATCGTCGACAAGCGGCGAAGTGAGCAGAGAAACGGATCAAGGGATCGGGCCGCTCCGCTTTTTCCGAGGTCGACCAAAGATAGCAGGGAGTGCGCATACACGACGGCGACTGTCACGGCAAACACCCTCTTTCTTTATTTTTAATCCACCGGGTTATATTTTCTTTCATTCTATGCGCAGAACAATAACTACATCTAAAGACTATGCCGTGCGCTCTGTAGTCCGTGATCAGCATTCATAAGTGATCGGGCGGCTCATGAGGTCTATATACAGCCCAGCTCATATATTTTGTCTTGATTACTGCATAATCTAGCGTTGTCGCCGTTTTCTAAAAATGACTGGAACGTTAAGTACAACTGTTCTCTCCATAGGCAAGATGCATCATCACAGCGATTATACTACACCACCTTCAATGTTCGTGCGATGTGGTAGCCGTGCCGCGCTATTCGGTCCATGTTCCTAAAATATTATAAGCGTTTTTCCGAACGTATGCTGCATGGGAGGCACTGGTGTCATCGCAATAGCGCCGACTAATTATTTTCAGACAATTTTCAAGATGTAAAACGTCATACAGTGACAAAAAAAAGTTTCGTTGCATCACACTCGGCGCCATTACGAATAAGTCTTCCGGCTAAGCTAAGCACAGCTATACCATAACAGCACTGATGTTGACTTTGAGAGTAGAGTCACATGAACACGGAACATGCTAACAGATTACGCTGCAGTTAAGTGGGAAATCCATCATATAACATCCACTGTCGTTCAATAAGGCGCCGTTACATTTCCCATAGAAGTGACGCTGCTGGAGCTCTTGTCAGGGCGTGCTTGCTCATATATTTAAGGTAACGCAGCTACTTGTACACATTACGTCCGCTTGGCTCACGCACGTATAACCAACATCTTCGTGTCCATTGTCTACAGACGTGCCTATCGTGTTAACGAAGCAATGCTTGGTCAATTATTCACTGACTCGTTCCTGACGTCAGCGTATTCACACATTTATCCACTCATGCTTTGCTTCAGAGATGGAAACCGTACGCCATTGACTTCATCGCGGCTCGATACGACGGAAAGGAAAACAATAGCCGCGCGTAGTCCGTTCGTTCAGCAACAAACACCGCTCGTTGCGATACCGTAAGTCAAGCAACAACTTCTCACACGGCTGACGGGACAACAGCGCTCTGTTCTTATACGTTGGCCGGCGGCCACCCCGTCCAACCTTTGTTTCACCGCGCGCCCTTAGGGCGCCTATTGCAGCAACGAATACAGTGACGGCAGGCAACCCGCAGCTGTGTGGTAAGGGGCCCACTCTTCCCCCCGCTTTTGCGCGCGTCCATTGCCGCGCTAGCCGAGAGGCCTAGATTCCCTGATTCGATAATGAGTGCGGGCGCTAACGGTTCGCGCGGGTTTCCGAAGGTGGTCCGGTTCCGAAGGACGCGTGCGCCCAGCGGCGGCGAGGGTGTTGCGCGCACGTCGCAACCGCTGGCGCGCGCACCGGTCGGCCTTCGACGGCCGAACGCGCGGGCCACACGCTAAGCCTAACAAGGCAGGCGCGTTTCACCCCCCTCCACCTTAGGCCTCGCATAACTGGACCCCCACTTTCCGGCTGGCCGCAGCAGAGCACTGCACACAACCCGTGCCAGGCCTGCACTTTAATTCACATTCCTCGCTAGACCGGCCAATCACGTGAGCGGTCCGGAAAGGCCGGCTGGTGTGGAGAGGAAGAAAAAAAATGACTGTGAATGTGGCAGGCCGCGCGAGATGTGGAAGGAGAGAGTGCGGATATGGGTTCGTGTTCGTGTGTACGTGTTAAAATTTACAGAACATTTGGAATGGGGGAACAAAAAAAAAAAAATCTGCTACCTTTGCAGCAAGGAAGAGGACGAAAGGGACGCGTGAATTGATCGGGGAGATAACGAGAACTGGTGGATGGCCCAATACCGAGGGAAAAACAACAAGAAAACAAATTATGGAGGAGGAGGAGGATGCAGGCGGCATAGTCGTACGTGTATCTTGCACCTTGCACGGCTGTTGAGAAATAGGTGCTGACCATTTCTGGCTCCAAACAGGGAATGACTACTACTTCTCCAGGCCTCAGTTTTCCAGAACCGTCATGAACTCGTTCTTGTCGTCTCTTTCGCTTATTTCTTAGAATAAATGAACTTCCTTATATGTTTCGTTCAGAGTACAAAGCCGTATATACAGAAATAAAGGTGGGACTCTCTAGCCAGCAGGTGTTGCTTTTGTAGAAGTGTATTAACGTCCAGTGTATTTATTTAGTAAGTTAGTGAAGCGTATTATGCGAAAGTGAGACTTAGTACATGATTATGCGATGGTCATAAAGATGTTTTGTCAAGCGCCTAAAGGAAGAGAAAGAGAGAGAGAGATTATTTATTAGAGGAACGCAAAGTTTTCCTTAGTTGGTACGCTCCTGCATGTTGCGTTATGCACAAAGTTAAATGTGAGATATCGATGGATAGATAAACTTATTGATGTCCCTGCCCGCAGTGTGTAATACATGAACAAAGGTAAAAATCACATTTCGTTTTTCTTTTTTTTTGCAAATGTTCTTTGTGATCAGCTGGCCCCCTTCACTAATTATATGTCCCGCCTTAGGATGGACTGACAAATTTAGCTTACCGGTCATTCTACCATAGGTTTCATTTGTGACTAAGGGCCCAGAATTTCGTCTTACATTTTTGGTTCCAGTGCCACAGTGGCCGGTTGTCTTAAAGAACGCAGAGTTCGCCGTGCTTGCACCACTTGGGAATGAATGGCGAATTTCGCTTCACAATGTCTCTGAAAAACGGGGCACCTGGTATAGTACGAGAGACGAAGGGGGTATTTTGCCTTCAGCGGACCGGCCACTCGTAGCTGCGGTGCGGTATGTGTACGCTACACGTGTGAACGAGCCCCCATTCCCATCACCTCTTCAAAGAGTGAACCGGCCGGCAGTGCACGGCGAACGGAAAGCGGCGGTTACCGGACGCACAGGACCGGTCTTTGCCGTACCTTGCGCAGTCGGTGACACAGTGGGGACAAAGAAAATCGCCAACTCCGAGTGCTGTATCTATTAGCCCACAACCCATCCCTTTAATAACTTGCCATCTGCTAATTCCTTGCACAAATTTTTCTTCTTTTCCTTAATTCCGTTCTTACCGAACAAGCAAGTATTGAAAATGAAATAAAAATAAAATGCATGAAGCACCATATGCAACAGCAAATATCTTCGCCGATCGATGTTTGTTATCTTCTCTTTGTTTCCTCCTCTCTTCTCCAGTGCAAGGTAGTCTACCAGGCTCAGTCCTGGTTAACGTCCCTGCCTTTCTTCTATTCCTATTTTCTCTCTCTCTCTCTCTATCTCACTTACTGCGGATATGCAGTGCACTATCACCATTTTGCAGTGCAGAACTGATAGACGTTCTTTTATAATGAAGAAATAAGACACGTTCTCGTCAATATGAGACCGCATATACAATCGTAGACTTAGCTAGCGTGAACAGCAATTCAGAACTAGACTCTCCTGCGTAGAGCTGACGATCCGGCTGAGGAGCTCTTCAGGGTAGACTATTTCTTCATTACACTTGCAAGAGAAGCCGTCCTAAGGAAAATTTTCGGCGTCATCTCACTTCTGCTTCTCGTACTAGTGTTACTTATTGGCGTATGCAACACTATAACAACCACGCTCTAATGCTGCGACCTGGCGGTACGCATTGCGTATAATGAATTTCAAACTGAGATATGGCCACCATACACTCTTCGTTTAGTAAAACGCTGAGAGAAAACAATACTTGAAGTAGCAGTCGTCCCACGTAATCACCGTAGCACACATTTTCCTCCGCGCCTACAACCTACAACGAGTTACTGCTAGGCCAGTGTGCAAATATAACGCTCCCGCTGCCGACCGGTGCAGGACTGCCGTGTCGTCGAGCAGTTGCGCCCCAGGCCAGCTCGGACCACTTCCCCACTGCCCTTGTATACGCAGAATTCACCGGTCGAAAAAAAAAAAAAAGACAGGAATGGGTGAACTGGAGCAAATGCCGCACTCGAAACGGTCTGGAATGACCAGGCCTAACCTAACTATCACCTCCAGCCAACTTGCGGCCCCATCTCGTATAGCTGACTGTCGAAGCATGTGTCAAAGCAACCATGTCCCGCACTTGGTCACAGAGTTGCACAATACATAAGCCGGGCAGAAAGCGAAGATAACAGCGACAGCCGGTAGGCACACCGGGCTGCGCCAGCCCTCCGTCCCAAACGATTTAGTTTTTCTTCCCACGTATACACACTTTTTCCTCTCCGCGTTATAGGCGTGTACGGAGAACGAAATCTGAAATACATAAAAACGACACCGGCGGGATAGGAACCGAGACGGATACGATGTAGTGCAGTGCGTGCGTGCTAGTTTCGGTTGAAGGGGGGAGCCGTTTCATTAGTGGCGGCCCTAATAAGTTGGCTCCGACAAAGTGAGTGATCGAGGTCCAAGGCCGATCCCGGTAGATGTCGCGTGTGGCCGCCAGAGCCCGCTCCCACCAGCGAAACACTGATATCGGTTCCCTTCCCTCGACTCGGTGGGAATTCGCAATCAGCAGCGCACGCGAGCTCGTAGTCGAAGCTCTTTGATCTCGAATTCGTCGCACGACATCCCGTCTGCGTCTACCAGAATCTTCATGCTACTCAGTTTTTAGTTTCTTTGTTTGTTTTGACTTTTGCTAGACCGTTCCATCTTATTTTTTTTATTTCCTCTCCCTCTGCTTCACTCGGTATTATACTCACCGCTCGATATATGCCTCCGCAAAGAGCTTCATCAGTGCGATCCTGCAGCAGATTTCTTTCCCGCGCCCAGGCAGCTGGTAGGCAGTGGTTGTTCGAGAAATGCGCACAGCAAATCGTCAGGGAACCGCAAGAAAGCGACAGTTTTGCGGTGCTAGAACCAGCTGCACTCCAACAAGAACTAGTTCCGTCCAAAAACTCGTATCTTTTTTAATATGACTTAGACAACGAGTAATGACAGTTTAGAGTGTATCGGCTTACCAGGGGATGATCCCTATATTATTCAATGTTATTAGCTCGAACATTCTTAGCCGACTTGTTGATGACATATATAGAAGCAATAGAAGGCCTCCCAGGCTCTTTCTTTCCTCTTCTTGAATCTTCAAGCCGCAATACCAACCCACTTATAAGTTTAGGCTCAGCAAGTTTATGCTAACTACATCGCCTATAATTTTTGAACTTCTGCTTATAGCTGTTCTCTTTTCAACTTGTCGTAACTGGCAGTGTTGTTATAATGAAGTAAATGTGGGTAACTATAAAGAATCAGTGATTTGCGCAATGCAGGTCATCTCTGCACGTGCTCTAAATTGTGCCGTTTAACAGTTATGTGCCTTCAACGCATGTTGGTGATGGAGCGGAGGGCCGCTCAAGCGATTCCGTTCAGAAGTACAAAGCCTTGGGTAGACGAATAAAGGATGGAAAATTTTGGGCGCCGGCCAAGGGAGGCGGAACCTTAAGATGGAAGTAACGCATGCGTGCTATTTAAGATTCGTGTACCTCGTGTCTGGAAGTGTCACACCCTACGATGTGTAGAGAATCCAGGTCGAAAAGCATGGACAATTTCTCGCCAATGTGCCGGGGTAATCCGATTCGCACTTGTAAATCGCGTACGATTCGACAAGGTACGCGCTTAGACGGTTCTTGTCGAGTGATCATAGATAGCTCTGTGCTTTCCTGTGAGCTCCCTTTTCTTGCAGTGGGCGTCAACCTTAAAAGCGTAGAACGCGAAGGTGAAAAAAAAAAAAAGGACTGAAATGCGAATGACTAAGACGTGCAACAGACGCAATACGGCGGTGATATGTCTGCACTTGTTGTGCTGGATGTTTTCCAGTGACAACTTTGTCTGTCACTGCAACAACATCTGGCGAGCGAGATTCCTTTTCACGTCTTTGTATACGACCGGCCGCTCGAGACTTTTCCAGTGAGAAAAACGAACTGCAATCCAACCCCTCTTAAAATAAACAAATAAGACGTGTAGCCAGAGTTTTGAGCCTACCTCTTTCTTTCTTTCTTTCTTTCTTTCTTTCTTTCTTTCTTTCTTTCTTTCTTTCTTTCTTTCTTTCTTTCTTTCTTTCTTTCTTTCTTTCTTTCTTTCTTTCTTTCTTTCTTTCTTTCTTTCTTTCTTTCTTTCTTTCTTTCTTTCTTTCTTTCTTTGTACAGTTCTACGTGATAGGCAAGTTCGTGCACAGAGATGAACTGGCAGACTTTCGTTTTGACTGTTTGTATTTCATCTTTCCTTCCTTTCTGGATGAGAATTCTAAAGGGCCCAAGAAATAACTGGTCTCCGAAGAAAAAGAAACGCGTTCCACTGGCCTTGTGAGAAGACACGATCGAATGCCGCGAAGCGAAGCCGAATAATGCCCTGCTGACCGGATCCGATAGTTGTTACTCGCGTCGGCACTCTTCGCACATTTCCCCTTTCACAGGTTCGGTTTCACATCGAACGGCTTGCATCATCTCTGCCAGCCGTGCGTGAAGCTGGAGCAAGGAAAATAAAGTGATACTAACAAATAAAGAAATGCAAAGATGGCAGACCTCACTTTTCTCGCCTGTCCGAGAGCGCGATCACGCAGGGCGGGTGTGACCATAATTTCTAGAATATATGTATAGCATGATAGATGGCGGCTCATTCCAACAATAGAAGCGTCGTATCACCACTGTTATGCTACACGATTGCCCCTTTCGCACGCGCGACTTTGCAAGCACTCGAGCAACTTCTCGGCTGTAGGCTTTAGTGTGAGCGAATCGGAAAGACGGAGATACGGTGTGAAGTAGCCACGATGGAGGCAAGTTGGCCACGGGGGAAATGATTTGAAGCAGAAATATATCCAGTGTTTATAGACGTCGCTTTCCTACATTTTTTTTGTCGCCAGTTTCCTCGGTACCAGGTTGTTTGGGGAGGGAAACACTATGAGACATCCGTGCCTTGTGCCGCAGCCGCACTTCGTATCATTTTAGGCTCGATGTTCTTCGGCTCCTTCCATCTGCATTTTGCTCCTTTACTAAGTTAATAATTACGAAAACATACCAAGTGGTTCCTGCGAGTTGACACGCTCCACAATTCTCGCTACCATAATTCCGTCACCTGCCACCGCACGTCGCTTTCATCCACATAGCGGCGTCCATCATCTCACGGCTTAGATCGATACAGCAATAACGGTAGGTCACTGTAATAACGGCTCGTGTTTCTCCCTCCACTGTTTCTCCCTCCAGCAACGGCACGCGCGTCGGCCCCATCGTTTTTCAGAGCGTCAAACAGGGAACGTCAGGAAGCTTGTTTGCTCGTATCACGCGAGAAAAATATACGGTCACCACGCGGCGCCCACGCCTCTCTCGGTGGTCCGGCAATGCACGAGCCGCGAAACAATGTGTACCTTTCAGGCTAGCGCGGGGTGCCGGTTCCGGAGCACGTGCGAGCAAAAGAACCTTGGCGCGGCGCTAAGGTTTCCGCCTCCATAGATACCGACGCCGCCGCTTAGTTGTGCTTACCACATGACGCGCCGCATGTGGCGCCGCAGAGACGAGGCCTGCCGCGTTTTGATGGGCGCGCGCCGGCGCATTGCGTGTGGTTCGAGAGACGGCGGACGGCCTGCCGGTCTCGCGATTCAACGTCAACACAATCGGGCGTTAGCCGAACCATCGAAGAGGTTCGCATAATCGAAAGCTCCCATTGTGCAAGCCGCTTTTCGACTTGTCGGATGATCGGCCGACGCCGCACGTGCAATGCAATGCAGACGAGATTTCGGTCCGTCTGTAAAGTATAATCGTCCATTGCACGGTCACGGTTATGCTTGTGTACCCTCGCACAGCCGGGTATACACGCATACGACGGTGCACGAGCCCCACCTCTGACGTAGTTTTGTCGCGTCTGCATACATGCTCTACGTGCGTCTGTGCTGCTCCCTGTCTACACAGAGTGGCGCTGTATGCCCGCGCCTGAGCTGTATAACGCCGAAACTGACTTCGCTTCATACTGCGCGAGCTTTCGCTTTGACTGACGTGTCCTTCGCAGTGTGTGCGTTCGAAAAAGAGAACACGGCGCCCCCACTAGCCGACTTGCGAAACAGGATGTCGGCATAAGTAATTCGCATTGTGCGACAGCCGCAGCCGCTTAGTAAACACGACCGGTGCGCCACAGGGTGACGGAGGCGTTATGCGTTGTACGCAGCTACAGGCCTCGCCGGGTTCGGCTTCCCACCCCTTTTCTCCGTGGGTTGCACATAGGCGGTTCGTTCATTTCTTCTCTTTTTTTTTTTCACATAACCTGGCAGGGTGCCGTTTGTGGTTCGTGGTCGCATACAAGGGCTCAGCATTGCGTACCGCTGGCATCACTATCTTCCGCGTATGAGAAGGGATTTTAACTCGGAAGCTGTTAAGCTTCGGTGTTACCTCGACTCACGACACCACGCCTTCTGCGGGCTCCTGCCCGTCAATAACCTTGCGGTACAACGGACTGTTCATCCATGGAGGGGCGTGTGAGGTATAGCTGCGTCTTTTGCTAAAGGGTAGTTTCAGCCCCTATGGCGCGTTTCTCAGTAAGCAAGCAAGTTGTCTCATGAAGAAACTGAACTTCTCCGAATGCTGCACTGCGAGAACGGGTGTGACTGCGTGTATGTACTGGTGGGAAAGGTCGTGTCAGATTATGCAACGGCGCTGATTCAGCTGGGTCAACGAAAGCAATCTCGCACTATAGGCGCCGTCACTTTCGCGGCTTTTATCAGCGTTGCAAATCCTCGCGCAAATGCCCGAATAGATACCACGAGCTGCTTACGAAGTCGAATCTTCTCGGATGTCTGGTCGTGTGAAGATAAGGCGGCCTGGGAGGAGCACGCTTTGTGTGAGGAGGGGACCCTGACCCGCTTTACCAGTAACTGAGCGCGCACACACCTAAACGCCATTCAATGAGCGGTTCAAGACCCAAAGTGTTATACTCGCCGTGCTGTAATGGTTCGACGTTATCTGTTACGAGGCCATCCATGCAGACGCTCGAAGTGGCTCTGCGCTTGAGCGGCCTGCAGTCGCACATACGCTTGTTCATTCATGAAGGCTGGACTTCTTAGCTATTATTAAGAAAGCGAGGAGTGAGAGGTGCTTGCAGTTCAGTTTAACAATGCCTCGCTACAAAGCAATCGCTCACTGCAATTTTGTTAAGAAGGCTGCAGCACGGTTGGAGAACTACTGAATTAGCCTCATATATATAGTGACACAAGGCTAGATGCTAGAAGACACACAGGGCGAAGATACAAAACAGGGCGTCTATACTGATTGGGTACGATCAGTGAACTTGAAACAGTTAGGGACAAAAGGGTGCGTGGGTGGTGAAGTGAGAGTGGGGAAAAGGATATTCAGGCGCGCAGGAAAGTTGCACGCTGCAATTGCGGAATCCATATATCTCTCACTTCATCACTTTTTTCTGAATAAGTGAATCAGTATCGATAGATGAACGCCCCGTGTCGGGTGAGACGCCTCTCAATTAAGGAACTGCCGCTCTTAACATTCATATAGCTCCGCTTTACGACGCGACTGTGCGATTGGCACGCCTCCTGGCACCACTAACGGAAACGCCTCTCTCCACGCTGGCACACAGAGCCCCAGTGGCTGCATAGCTATAGGTGCAATCGTCCGCGATATATTTTCCCATGTGCCACTTTGCCAACTTCGAGACAAACAGCTTCTGCCAAAGCTAAAGAAAAAAGCAGTGTGTGGTACCACTCTATCGACTGCGTTATAACAGCGCTACGTCGAACGCAAGTTTGGCGCGGGATTCGCAGCGGTACCGCCACCCGCAAAAGCGACCACATTGGAAATGAACCGGGTCCGACGACGGGTGCTTCCGGCTGGCCCGCTACAGAAAACGCCCGCGCCCGCTCTGTGGTGGCATTGGAAACGCGATACTCTCCAGGAACGTGGCGGAACGAATGACGGCTCCTGAGGTAAACGAAACAACGGCACCTTATAGGCGTTGTCGGGCGCGCTAAATGTACACGAACGACCTAGAGAGTGCTACCGCGGCCTTGGTTGGCGCGTCAGCTGACAGAGAGGGCGTTGATTCGCATTCCTGGTCTAATCGGCCTGTATTGCCGACATGCGGTGCGAAGCGTGGACACGCCTGAACGGCAAGAACTGCGCCAGCGTTTTGTCAGATCGTGGAGGAAAATAATGAGTGCGAACACCGACGAATGAGAACACAACGGGACAACATGAACGCCGTCCATAAACTGATATCTTTGAGCTTCTCAGGCAGTTGATGACGATGACGACGGTGATGATAACTCTTAAACAAAGTTCATTGGGCGCATCTCGCAGAGCGTACGAGCCAGTGCGGACGAAGTAAAGTGTAAAGATGAAGCCCTGCGTGGCATGCGAGTATATAGTATAGGGATTTGTTTACGCAGGTATACAACGTAAGCCATGGTTTTAGATCACGGAATATCGTCAAAACAAGAAGAAACACAGTTTTCCTGCTCTAGTTCACTCCGTAGTTATTTAGTATGTCGTACGTGTTAACTGATCCACCATTTTCTAGTTCTGTTCTTTGGAAAACGCCGAGGATAAGTTGATATATGCGCATACCATACGGGACATTTCAAATTCAGAAGGAATGCGTAGCGCATGCGAATACTGAGTGAAATTTTCATGAAACGGCGGCAAGGCAGTATTTCATTCGGGCACAGATGACCGTCAAACGCCCCACACACGTTGATGCTTCATTTGCAAAAGCAAATGAAAACTGCGGGGAACAAAATATATCGGATAGAGCAGCAAACATGGCGATTTGTAAGCTGAAAATTCCGCGATTCTATAACTTCACACCTCGATGCATCTTGCTTGACCACGAAGTGTGCCGAGTCGCGAGGCACTTTCTTACAGCCTGCTTGAATATATCTCCTACTATTAGCGCACCCTTTGCATATCGCCCATTAAACAACGAGTCATGATGCATTTGCGTTATTGAACATCAGCGATGGAAGACGCTTAGCGCAGTCGATGTTGCTGCAGGTTTATGGCTTCTAAGCGCGGTCGTTAAAGATACACTTCTGACGGAATACACCAAAGGTACTTTTTTATCTACGCGCAGGAAGCACAGTAATTATAAACGCCATTATAATTATCACGTCGTACCGTGATGGTAATAGCACTTATGACCGCCATATGGGAGGGCATCTGAGAGCAGTGACATGGCACACTTGCAACACAACGGGCCACAGTGACGCAGCGACTGCCGATTTGACCTTTTACGGGCTTCTGTTGCAGTAAACCAATAACGCCTTGCGTCAGTACAGGAGGCGGGCCTGAGATAGCCTGGCTTCTTGTTCCCGCACTCCTCGTCAAATACGCCGTTAAACCTAAATTTTGAAGACGAGATGGACGTTGTGTATAGCCTGATTCTATGAATGTTCTGACTTATTTCGGCTGTTGTGAGAAACAACAGCCAGCGTTGCAAAAAGCACGCGTACTGCTATCAATATGCGACATAACTGCCTGACCATTTCAGCGAACCACAACGATATGTGCACTGTACTCTGAAAAAAAAAAAGAAAAAAAATATATGCCGCTGTTTATGTTGAATCCTGACTTGCGACGTATATGAATGTTCAATGAGATACGTGGACACTCGTTTGAGTCCCACGACTCGTTTAAGGGGCTATATATACAGTGATCTCTAAAAGAGAGTCATACGTGGTAAATCAGAACGCGCAAAAGAGAGTCAAGATGACTTCTTTTTTTTTTTTTAGCTTGCGGTACTGAAAATGCCTTGTTGGACGCCAAGACGGTGCATAGAAAAGTTCAGTTCATACGAGCGGAGTTCCGTCAATATGGTGGAGCTCGTTCCCTTTCGTCAACGTCATCTGTCGTACTCCCACAGACAACCAGATCACGTACAGTATACGCTGTTGATTACGTTCGTGCACGAGTTATAGCAGAACGCATGTTGGCCGCCGAACGAGTAGCGTTGTAAAATAGTTCATTAGGTCAGGGAAACGCAGCGACACGCTGTTCTTCACGTTGCTCATTTCTTCGTACACGAGAGAATCAGATCAGGCATTCGCGTGCATGCACGAGCGCCGCGTAGCACTCTCGCTTAGGCAGCCGCGACACACCAAACGTTCGTCACACGGAGCTCACGGGACAGTCTCACAGCCCGTAAAGTCGCACGCCTTCTTCCCTGTCCTGTCCCACTTTTCTCGTTCGTGCTGCGCGATGACAGGCAAGAGCGCCGCGCGGCACGCAAGACCGCTCTCATCGCCACAACAGAGCGACAGCAAGAACTGCCAGCGCGGTGGACAGAGGGCGCCCTATAGTATAAGCGAGGGATTAACGGGGGAACTGATTCGCTCACCGACAACTGTAATAACTTCGTGTCCACCGTGTATACACACATACATCCACACCGCGTGCACGGGTGCGCTTGGCTCCACGTCGCGCATTCCTGGGGGCTCTCCTTTTGAGGAAGCTATTTGCGGCTCGTGGTCTAGGCCGCTTTGTCATTAGCCGCTCGACTATAGACAAGGAAGCAGGTTCGTTGTGTACGACTCGACACAGCTGCATAAAGGTGGCGGGCACCCCGTGAGGCTGCGTCGCCGTAGAGCCATTCAATAGAAGCGGCAGGCGAATAACCCCAAAGCCCCCAGCCATCGCATTCACGTGTCGTCTATGGCGTGAGTATACACATCAAGTATAAAGCTGTAATACGCACATGACGCCTTGGTTCTACAGCGACGCTGCGGGCGCCTGTATATGCATTGGTGGGCGGCCTGGCATGCGACCGGTAAACGAGTACTCACGTTTATAAACTAAATGTTAGGAGGCTTAGTTCGCAGGTTAGTTTTACGCGAGTATAGTTGTTCACGCCAACGATTGCCGGCTTTGCTCGTCCGTCTCGTTAAGGCATAAACGCACGTAAGCCTTGTACAGCGTCAGCGCATGACGGCCCCTTTCTCTGAGGAGGGAAAGGGCATACAGCTTCACGAAGATGCGCGCCCTTTCCCTCCATGGGACGAGGGCGTTCGGGAGGAGAGGCCGTCACGCTTATTACAAACCTGAGCTTCGGGACCCATATTGTCAAGAATATTCTTTTGCAGTTGTCAATAAGAGATTATTTGAATGAATTCTGATGCCAAACGTGTCATTGGAGAAAGGAAGCAACCCTTACCTAACGGAAAGGAACGCGAATGCGGCGCAGCAGCACTTGTACCTATGAGCAGGCAATTCCAGCATAGGTCGCTCGCAATCTTATTTGCGAACATGATTCGATCGTCCCATTGCAAGCCATACCTTTCTTTCAAACTCCGTACAAACCGGAAGCAACGGAAAGAAAATAAAAGATGTTGCAACGAGTCCCGCTTTTCTCGTGGTGCATTAAGAGGATCTGTCCCGCTGTCGAAACCCTGCAGCGAATGCGTCTCCGCACAGTGACGACGCAGAGGAAGGAAGCGGCGCTCGTTTCCTGTCTCCGCTCATTGCGGCCGCGTCCGTCAAAACGAAACCTTGCGGCGATAGACCGAATCAGCGTGCGCGCGCGTCGCAGTCACGCGAGCCTGCGTCAACGCGTCTGGGTTGATTCACGCGCGCCGACAACTGGGCCTCGCGTGCAGCCGAGACGACCAAGGCATTCGCGTTTCCGACAGAAGCGAGACACGATCTGAACGCATGCGAGGTCGCGTCTTGGCGCTGCTGTAGGCGCTCCGGTTTCTCTGACAACGGGTTGTGGAAGTGCGGAAGGGGCATCAATGTGGGAGGGAACGTGCGAATCGCATTCGAGGCCCTCGATCGATCTTCTTTAAGGTATGGAAACGAGAGGAATGAAGATAAATGTATACCACATAGAGCATGCATTCAGAAATGCCCACACAAAAGAAACTACGATAGGAAGAGAGATTATGCAGGAACGGACATTTCTTGCATAATCTTGTCCAACCTCTTTGTCTTGTACAGATTCTAATCGGTTAAGTGCAGCTGTTCGACTGATTCCTTTGTGTAGTGAGGTAAGTGGAGAAGATAGGAAAAAAAAAAGGAAAATAAGAGTAGATCGCGCAAGATCTAGGCGTCCCTTATTATATAAACTATAGTAATTAACAAATGATATGAGGGCATAGGAATGGATGGCCTAAATAGTTACTCCTTTTTTGCATGCTTTGCTGCACTATGCACCTTGTAAACATCAACAACAAAATATACTATGTAAAGAATCTTCAAACGCCGCATTTTTATTTATATTGCGCCACTGATTTGCTTGTCTCGTTGTTATCTGACGCCAGAAAGCAGTACGCATGAGGGACTAACTATGTATGCTCTTATACTTACATACTATAGTGAGGGCGGCTGGAGGCAGCGCTTACTTCAAAGCACGATCGAACACAACGTGACCAGAAGAATACTGGAGAGACAGCTTTGAAGTGCCTAATTTTTAACGAAGATGTCAATATTTGTTCTCTACCAACCAAAGGACCACAGCTTTCCACCGATTCTAGCCCAGTTTAAATCAGTGGGAAAGATCAGGGTATGAAGGTAGCAGCGAAACAACTGTGCCGTTAAAAAAGAAAGTTTACATGAACCCATTCTGGCACGAAGCCACGAAGGAAATCCGTACGCGTTCGTGAGGAAAAAAAAAAAAACAAGTATCTTAGAGGCCGAAAAATTTTTCCTGGTACGGGGATCGAATCCAAGACCAACACAAGCTTTTCCAGAGATAGATAGAGAACCCCGGAAACGTAAGCCCGGTTTATCACTTGGCTTAGCTGCTACTCCAGGTCCCGGATGAATAGTGCGATATATACAATGACGACATGAGGACACAAATAACGCGTACACTCACAAACAGAGACATACAAACGAAAGAGCAAATCATAATGATTCGTTAAGAAGAGTGGTCCTCGAAAACGTCAACAGTGCTTCTCTGTCGCGTCTCGCACAAACGCTGTCTTTGGAGAACGGTCGTTCTAAACTCTACGCTGACAAGGACAAAAGTGGGGTATGCCATCGGTCCTTTAGAGGACTAAATGCGCTGCCACAGATTTCGAACCATGATTAACTGCGGGAGCAACTGCAAGGGTTCAACTGCAACCCCTAGCACTTACTACACTTGGTTTAAGTGTTGGTCCTAGTAGAACGATCCAGTGGGACTAACAGTTGAACCGTCTGGGCGAATGGCAATAAAATTGGCGACACTGCACTTGAGCATATTTTATATTTATTCCAATTTATGCAGCACTGAAGAACGCAGTATATTGGTCATGCAACACACACACACACACATATATATATATACATACGCACTATTATTTCACAGTAAAACACCGCAAACACTGACCGCCCACGCTACACTGCAGAGAACGAACTATCGCATATATAGCACAGTATTAAATGCGAAGCATTTCTTAGCGAACTTAGGCGACTTTGAACGTATCTATCTATCTATCTATCTATCTATCTATCTATCTATCTATCTATCTATCTATCTATCTATCTATCTATCTATCTATCTATCTATCTATCTATCTATCTATCTATCTATCTATCTATCTATCTATCTATCTATCTATCTATCTATCTATCTATCTATCTATCTATCTATCTATCTATCTATCTATCTATCTATCTATCTATCTATCTATCTATCTATCTATCTATCTATCTATCTATCTATCTATCTATCTATCTATCTATCTATCTATCTATCTATCTATCTATCTATCTATCTATCTATCTATCTATCTATCTATCTATCTATCTATCCGCCTACGACTTTTAGCTCTCCTGGCCGTTTCGATAATGGCATCGATACCAAACATAGTATGGCCTAATATGACTGTATGAAGGTCATGTTTGACTAGTCATGACATGAAAATTATGACATGTATGTCCTGAATGTCATGATTTATATTTCATGGTCCTGCCATTCTTGCAGTGGTTTCGTTCACATGAGATGTTGCACAACTGGTATGGTATGACATGATTGCATCGCAAACACAAGCTACATACCCTAACATGAAAATCTTGATATGAGCGTCATGTAACAACGTGACTATATGTCACGCTCATGATGCACTCGCAGCCGTTTCGCTAGCGTCACATATACCAAATTTGGTATTACGGTACGTGAATGAATGTCAAAGGTATGTGACTGGTGCAAACATGATAATCATGAGATGCGTGTCATGTGACAATATGACTACATGCCATGCTCATGATGCGCTGGCGACCATTTAATTAGCTTCACTTATACCAAATTCCGTATTACGGGAAGTGAACGGATGACGAAGGTATGATACTGATGCAAACATGATAAACATGAGATGCGTGTCATCTAACAACATGACTACACGCTACGCTCATCATGTGCTCGCGACCGTTTCGCTATATTCACATGTACCAAACTCGGTATTATGCGACGCGAACGGACGACGTAGGTAAATGACACATTAAAACATGATAATCACGACATGTGTGTCATGTAACAATATGACTGCATGTCGCGCTCATGATGCACTCGCTTCCGTTTCGCTAGCTTCAGATATGCCAAATTTGGTATTATGTGACGCCAATTGATGACGAAGGTATGTGACTGGTGCAAACATGATAATCATGAGATGCGTGTCATGTAAAAACGTGACTACATGCCGCAGTCAAGGCACCGACACATTTCGATGTGACGCGGCGCGTGCTCACTGGCGTTCCTTTCGTCGCGTCACGCCAGCGTTGCCATGCCAGGCACCGGTCCTGCCATATACTCGCAGGCGCGCGCCGCGCTGCACTGCTTTGACGCATGCGCGTTTCAGCGCGTTCGGCGTCCCTCCATCGCGAAAAGGAGATGCTGAGTTGTCTGGGTAACGCATAGAGTAATAGTACTGGGCATAGAGTATTAGTACTTTATGGCATCGGCGCGAAAGTGCCGGTTGCCGTCGGGCCGCGCCGACGGACGCTGGTCGCGCTTGGCGTCAGTCAGGCTACAGAGTGCTCGTGTTTCGCTAAGGTAGCGTCACTGTGCCCAACAGTGCGCTCGTCAACGCTACATATATAGGCGTATATTGGACCCTTCATAATGCGCTCACGGCCGTTTTGCTAGCTCCGCATATACCATAGTTGGTGTTACGTGACGTCAATGGATGGTGAAATATATGATTGGTGCAAACATGATAATCCTGACACGCGTAATCATGTAAAAACATAACATGCCATGCTCATAGCGTGCTCGTGGTCGTTTCGCTTTTCCCACATACTAAATTTGGTATCACGTGACGTGAGTAGATGACGAAGGTAAACGACACATCCAATAGTGATAATCGTGACACGGAAGTCATTCACGGCATTATTTACCTCCACCTCGTAACGTTGGGCTGAATTTAGCATGTCTTTAGATAAAACAAATGTTTTACAATTTCGAGTACTTCGTACTCAACTATGGGAGAGCACTGGGCCGTCCCACTAAAAGTCTACAACTGCTGAAGACGTTGATTTATCATCTGTTCTGATTTATGCTTCGCAAATAGCCGTTTCGAACTGTGCGTGGGATCTGCTAATTTTTGTGACCTCCCATCTAGTGCCAGTAGGCAAATTTCACTCTGCTTAAAAAAACAATAAATAATGACACTGTAACGTCGAAATTTGCATGGACTGATTTGTAACACTGAAGCGCACCGATCTTTTAATATGGGTCTATCTAATCTTTAAAATCCTTGCAGTCAAAAGATACGAATTATCAGCTGGATCATGTCGGTCGAACCAGCTTTCGCAGTGCTGGTGCACGAGTCCGCAAACACAAACATAGCAGCGGCGCTTATGCGGGAAAGCCGGCGAGGAGGCCAGGCGACCCGCCGATTCCACTGTGTCGGCTTGCTGACGGCGTGGCTAGGCTTACGATGAGTACGGCTAAACGACCACCGGCGATCGCAACATGCGCCTCGCGTGGAATTTGCATCGTCGTTAATTCATAGTCACAAATTAACAATTGGTAAGTGTCCAATGTTCGCGGTGTCTTACGGAGTTATGTAGATGTCTGTACATTTACAGCGACTAGACCGTTCGCAGGCACGTTTCTTTCATTGTGCTGGTCGCTTGCTGTATACCGCTGGCCGCACGATTAGTCGTATCCGCGATTGCCTGCACGCTGGATGTTTGACAACGATTGTCGCATGGAGAAAAAGACAAGTTTTTCTGAGCTTTAATGCACCAGACTATATTTACTGTGAAAGAAATTGTATGCGACGTTTCCTTCGTGTGTGCCGGCAATGCACTTACACCGGCAGCCAGCTTGATACCGATGACCTACGAAGTCTACTTTTTCTCTATATCGCTTCGAAGTTGTGGTCACTGTGCGGGTACGCGACCACTGACGAACAGATTACTTTTATTAGCGTTGTCAGTGTTCTTCGTAGTTTTAACTAATTCAGCACCTCGAAGCGAGTTATCCGCATCGGCCGTGTTCGGCAACTTTCACTTGGTTTGGGCCCGCCCGTGCCGGCATGGTGGAAATGTGAGGGCGCTTGCTGTGTGCACTGACTGTGTGTTGTACTACTTGGCTCTCATAACATTTTCTATTCGTTTCATAGTGCTTCGATTTCACAGTGGCGTATAGCCTACATAACTTATTTTCATGATCGCTGAGCATGCCGAGCATTGCAGTGCAGCATCGACAGAAGGCGATCGCGGCGCAGTTGCCCTCCCGTTGGTCCCTTCATTACTGGAATTCGCGCACGACATGCAGTGTCACTCATTTAGTCCCTGTTGGACAAACTGTTCGTCCGTTGGTTTAACGACTGCAGTTAGTCCAACTTTGCCAAATTTCGGCTTAGAGTGTACGAATTGGACTAACCGGAAAGTTAGCAATTGGCAGTTCCAGGGGAATAATCGAAAACACGTCGTGCATAGACATGGATTAGGTATTTTTTTGCGGCTTCAGGATAAAGGAAAAATAAAACGTGCTTGTCAACTTCTCTGAACTATTCCACCACTTTGTGGCATTACACAAAACTCGTTCGCAACTGTGGCTCACGTTCTGTTTTTAGGTTTCTATGACGACTTGACACAAAAGATCTCCGCGACGTCAACAAACCGGAAACTATCAAGATGTGGGAAACGTGGTCTGCTGGAGGCACCTTCATTTCCTGTCCAACAAAAGCGCCTCGATTATCGGCTGCGTACGCAAAGCAAACCCCGCTGGGGGTTGTCACCTTCGCTTCCACGTATGCACTGTCTCTTCTTGCCGCAGAAATAGTGTTCCTCGCCACGGGACGCCTGCCCAACCTGAAGACGACAACGACGCCCTCCGTTGGCGCTCGTCCGCGGAGGTCTCCCGTACTTCCTGGACGGCGCGGCGTCTGAGGAAAGCCGGCCCCTCAACCTTCCGGGTCGCCCTCTTGGCCCGCCAAGGAGAGGACCTCTGGCGCGCGGTCGACCCTGCCTTGGCCGAGCGAGCGGCGCCCCTAGGGAGCGCGCACGCGCTAATCACCGCGGGCTGCTCTCAGCTCCGCGACTCGACGATTGCGAGCCAACCACGGGCGGTCTTCGCGCGGACGCTGACACGAAGAAGAAGACGCACGCGTCTGTCCCGCGGCCTGTTTACGCATCGCGTCTGCACACCTTTCTTTCGCCGTGTAGTGCGTTTGTGTATATTTATACACGATGTGACCGAACCCTTTCATCTGTCTTGGAAAGTAGTACGGGAAAAGACGTCTGCACAGGGTCTGAAAAAAAAAAGGCCCGTTTCACCGTGGGTTCCTCTTCCTCAGACGCGATTGTTCCGCGGCCCAAGAAAGAAAAGGCTTACAGAAAGTTAGGCCTCGCGTTTGTAATAACAATAATAAGAAAGTACTCGCAGAAGGAAACAGACAACGTGTAGAGGAAACGATACATAAAAGTTCGAGTCTCGCGACTGTCAAGCATCGCTCTCCGTGGGTTAGGCCGGCGCGGCATGTGAAGAACACAGTTTTCAACGATTGTCGTTCAGCGTCCTCCCATTTACAATGTTGCCAGACGAGAAAAGGGAGTTAAAACTCTCTGCGACCCCCCTCCCCCCAACGACGCTTTCTTTTTCCGTTGTACATAACTCCTTTTTGCAGCTCCGACAACGCTGCACGACTCTAATGGTTGAAACGTGGTTTCCTTTGAATCAGCTGGGTTGTACCATATAGGTCGTTTGGAAGTGCGGTACCTTTAACGGGCTGTGGTGAAAAGTTTGCCGTTATTATTCTTTTTAGGCAAAGAAGTATTCTGCAACAAGTGGTTCCTGCCATTGCCTATCTTTTCACTGAACCACATCATATTCTTCTGCGCAGGCGGTGGTTGCACCCATTGATAATAACGCATCTCCCAAGGCTTTCCAGCCGTGTGGAACTGCACGAATATGATGATGTCGAGAATTTCTGGTCGTACTGAACCAGCGGGTTTTCTATTGACTAGTTTACGGATGTGTTTCGTTGCCTGTTCGTTTTCCTGTTTCGTTGCCCCCATGTTGAGCTGGAACTTTGCCGTTTTGTATCTTTAATCACAAAAGAAACAGGGCTACGTAGGACACATATACACATGAAAATGAATGCGTTGGTGAGCTCATCAATTCACGTCATGAGAAATTAAAAGAAGAGATAATCAATTTTACATTACGGTGATTGCTTCTATATGCATTACGTAAAATCGTCTATCGTATATTAGCGCTGACTAATGTTCATTAGGACATGTTTCCAATGCTGGAATGGCGGCCAATGTTGGTTATATGTAGGGCAATACTGGCATGCATTCACTAAAATGAAGAACTGTTGATAATTTTATGGCTATTCTCAGGTAATACTGGATATATCCGCTTTTATATCATGCCACTGTTTTAATTGAACTCGGTTCGATGATTGAGATGAGTACTAATTACTCTGTTCTCTTGAAGTACACCGTCTCACCACGTAGAGACGTCGTTTATTTACACTCGCACGTGACCTCCGACCGCTGCAAATGTGGACATCGTTCCTTGCCTGACCCCAGACATGGAACGAGGTCATTCATGTGCTCCGCACGCGTTCATACAAAAAAAAAAAAGTACACGGCGTTCGTTCCAATCGCCCTGTTTTTCCTGCTTCAGGTTCGCGTTTCTTGCTTCGCTGGAACTCTAACCTGCGCACAATTTTTCTCGCAAACTGGTCTCATTCCGAGCGCAATGCTATACGGTCCACTGACCTTTAATCCCGTGCTCATAATGATTAATAGAAATATTGTTTATTATTTTTTTTGCAAACGCAAAATAAACGGCAGCGCGTGCGTGGTTTGCGTATTGGAAACACGCAAACACAGTTCCTGTTGCGTACGCGATATTCCTGAGCACCAGCCACGTTATGTTTGCAGTCGTGACAGATGCACCTTCGAAGCTTCAACGAGTCAAAAGGGCACGAATGCCATCCAGAACACGCGAACCAGTCAGTTGACCGCGTATATTTGCGTCCCGTCGGTTCACCGGGTTGCTCGGTTGTGACCGTCCGAGTCATTCGACGTCTCTGCGCAGGCTACACAAGTACGCATGTTGAAGCTAGCACTCAATGTTTGCCTATTTTAAAACGCGTGAAATGCCGGAGTACCACTGTTGGTGCTCGGGACAACCGTGTGACGTTCTTGCAGCCCGAAGCGGAATGCGAAGTAACACACGGCGACGTTTGTCAGCGCGCGCGTAACTAAACGCGTTACGTTCGCTGTGACGCTTACGGCGACGCTGCGGTGTCGGAAGTGCGGGCGGCCGTGTCCGGAACTCAAATGTGGCGACTCTAGAGGGCGCGCGTGTCGGTCGCGTGCTTCCTATTCGCGCGAGCGTTGCATAACGGGCGCAACGTGAGGAAGTGTTCGCGTCGGATGTTGTTGGCCGGAAGTGGCGCGAAGGCGCCGGCTTGCGCGTTCAGTATGCATGCTAGCGCGCGCGGTACCTGCTATATATATGCGTATGCTGTAAAGGAAGGACGGAAAAGTGGACGGGACGAGTTCGTTTTGGATGCGGACCAAAACGAGCGCTTACATCACGGACAACCTCGGCGCGAGTCGATTATGTATTCGCATTAAAAAGAAGACAAAAAAAGACCGTGTCGTTTCGGCTGAATTCTTGACCCGAGCGGTCAGAGGCTGACCAAACATACAGGATTCCTGCCTTTAGGAAGTGCCCACTTGGCTTCAACGTGGGCTTTATTTTTGTTGTGCGAATCAGGGTGGTTCTGTAGATGAAAAGATGAAGATAAAACGCGGGTTTTTCGCTTTCCTACGTGCGTATAACCACTTGAGTGCATCGATGAAGTCGGCACATTCCGCATACATGCTACGCAAATTGTATGGATAGCTTGTATGGAAGTCAACGTAGCAGCCATCTTAGAGAGCAGGCCAAAAGTATGCGCTATCTTATGAAGGATAGCATGACATGTGCGCGCAGCGTCAAGAAATGAGCTGATAACAATGAGCTGAAATGAGCTGATTATCTGCTTAAAAAAGATAAAAAAGCAGCTACTGTACAGCGCAAAGCGAGTTACTCGTGTTGGGGCCGTTGGCAGCGGCCATGTTTGGGTACTAGCACGCTGATTCCTCTACAGCACTTACAATCTATCTATACAACCAATGCGATGTGCAGAAAAAGGCGGCTGATTGTGTGGTAACTAGTATTGACATTCACCATGCGGAATGAATAGTCCAAATTTATTAATGAGCTATTATTCCCTCACCCACCCAAAAAACAGGACCATTTGAGTGCAGAGAATGCGTTTATCAACGAGCGTAACACTCCTACGCCTAAATGTATACCAGAGGCTGACGGCGCCGCCAGCCGTACAAATTCGCCGAACAGGATTGTTACGAAGAACAGAGAAAAAATGAGGTCGACTTCGATAAAGCATCATCGCCGCAAGCGCTCTTTATGCACTCTCAACCTGGAAAACATTGTGGTTTCCCTCTTTCTTAAACGATATCTACGCAGCCACAAGTTTGCCACAATACGCGCTCCATTCCCCGACCGAGATGTCGGCAGCGTAATTGCGTGCTCTATTTTGGAGCGAATCTTCTGAAAACATTTCCCGCTATTGCAACTGCGGATGGCGCTCGCACACTTGCCCTCAAAATTCCGACGTGGTTTTCGATTAAATGTACCGGGATTCATAATGGTTCCCCGTTTCGTCGTTCCAAATGAAATCGGTGGTCAATTATTTCACTTGCATGGACCCCCCCCCCCCCCCCCTTTGTTACAAGCCTCCCGCGTCTATAGATCGCTTGAGTATGAAGATACACGGCCTCCGAGATGGCGGGCGCGTGACGTGTTCACCCGCCGTCTCGGAGGTCATAGATGGTGTAGCCTGGGGCTAGCCCAGGCCACAAGAGGGTGCGATCATCGCATCTTCAATAGAGACGGGTGATCAAGCGTGTGGAAGAGTGCCAAATATGCGACAATGTTCTCTGAAGCGAACTTGCGTGCTGCGCGAGCCTATTAAACTGAGTGAGGCCGTAGCGTTGCGCTATACTTCAAGTTTACCGCTTTGTTACGTTTCGATCACACTGTAAATGCAATAAATAGCAGGGCAAAATTACGTAAGAGTTAGCGAATTAACAGTGGTCATTGTGTGATTATGTGGGCTTCACACAATCTGTACACGTCATTTTTCCCAAATAATTGCTATTTTATTGCATATTTAGTCTTGATTATACTTTATATGCTAATTTTGAAGAGCTACATCCCATTGCGGATATGGTTTTCCCAACGTAAGCTCGAAATTTTGTTTTTTATTGCGTATACTCAGGAACTGCAACATCATATTACTTCTTATACAAATAATGTACACATAACTTAATTCAAATACGCATCATCAAATAATGTAGCACACAGAATAAAGAAAAAAGACAATAAAACGAGATGCTACGCTCGAATGTGGCACAGGCCCCAGAGATTACGGATGGAGGTTAGGACGGCGCAGGGTTATCCGCCGGCGGCTACAGTACGACCTGCGGCTAAAGGATCAGGTAGGCGCCGCACGATTCCTTATACCTCTCCCTCCACGATAGCCGGGTATAACGGTTTCTTTATACGCGCTCTCGCGGCCTCAGCAGCCGTAGCTAGATTGCGGCATAATGCTTCGGTATCTTCCGTTCCTGCTGCTTTTCATTTCACACCGGTTTTCGTGACGAAAGCGAACGCTGCATGCGGACGGACTGATACCACGGTGCGCAGACAACTCGCCCCGGGCGAACCACGACTTCGGTGGCGTCGATGGATCAACATTTTGCCGCGTGCACGGTTTGTGGATGTGGCCACGCTTCTTTCTAGAGAGAGATCACGCATGACGAGACTGGCGTAGAGTGCATATAGGGGGCGCTGCAGCTGGGGAAAAAGACACGATGCCATCACCTCCGAGTTTATTGGGACACACGCAACCATTAGCCCTTCTTAGCGGTATGGTATTTTCACGGTTATACAGTCGCGAAAACTATAAACCAAAATTAACTAATGGCGCTACGCTTATAGAATAAGTGCGTGCCACCAGAAGGCAACGAAAACATTGCGGCTGTTCAACAGGTCTGTTCGACTATCTGTAGACTTGATGTGCTTCTCAGTGAAGTGAGCGCATGATTCTGCAAATCACTCTCTTTTCTTCAGTTCTTAGGCTCCACATTCAACCCTTTATCTCATCGCCTAATGCAGGGTAGCGAATCGTACTTGCGTCTGGTTATGCTTCCTGCCTTTCCTTGATTTTCTTTTTCGTTCTCTTGCCCCGCCGCAGTGGTCTAGAGGCTAAGGTACTCGGCTGCTGACCCGCAGGTCCCGGGTTCAAATCCCGGCTGCGGCGGTTGCATTTCCGATGGAGGCGGAAATGTTGTAGGCCCGTGTGCTCAGATTTGGGTGCACGTTAAAGAACCCCAGGAGGTCAAAATTTCCTCAGCCCTCCACTACGGCGTCTCTCATAATCATATGGTGGTTTTGGGACGTTAAACCCCACATATCAATCAATCAATCAATCAATCAATCAATCTTTCGTTCTATTGCTTCATTGCACTCGAACACGTGGTGTTTTTTTTGTTTTTAAATGTTTACAGTCTGGTTTACGCTTACAAGAGTAAATCGGCGCTATGACACATATGTACGCACAAACGCACGCACACACATTCACACAAATGAACAAACACAAACACGCACACATACGCACACATTCAGGCATGGTTCATACACTGCGTTTTATATGCATTTGCTTATCTGAACGTCTAATCAATGGAAGTGCGCCATCGGGTAACACCGTAGGCATCCCTTGCCGAAGCACTTTCTTTGCAAGCCAACGATGGCGCACGTAGTACGTGGCTTGGAAGGGGCTCGCGGCATTGCAACGCGATTAAAGGAAATGGGTCGCGACAACCTTACGACCCCGATATAACGCCGCTGCGGTGCCGACGAGACCTCCCTGACAAGTGTGTATGTGATTCGGGAAGCCAGTTGCTAACGGTGTCTACAAGGCGGCGGGCACGTCGGGCCTCGGTGATCGGGCGAGCCTCTCTTTTTGACCGCGAATCAATCCGAAGGAAGCACTCACGACTGACGCAAGGAGAAGCGACGTATAAGACTGACGAGAAATAAAAAAAAATACCACCGATCATCCCTTTCGTGGAGAGATGATGCGGAGCTTGCTGTCGTCTCCTTCTCATCTCACGAGCGGCGTGTTTGCGGTTCGCCACATGGCGGAGACAACCTATAGCGTTTATGCGCCATTTATAGCCGTTCATAAATACGACGATTCGGCGAACGAATAACCCGTTTTTTTTTCGTTTTTTTTCTGTCGTTTTGTATCATTTTACCATCGGTGCGTGAGATGAGAGATGGATGAGCTGAGATGCGATGCTGCTGCAATTGACGTTGTGCAGATGTTCCTCACAGACGTAGTCCTCGTGAGCCCGTATTGGGCCATCGGGGATATAGCTTACGATTGGCTTCTTTTTTTGGGCCTCGCTGACACACTTGGCGAGTTGGGTTGATTTTGTAGCGGCGTCATCTTATATACCTATACTGTCGGCAACATCACTGGCACAGGCTGCCAGTATAGTGAATTGGCATTGCAGAAATGGTTCTTGGGTACTGCTTTTTTGAGAGGCTGATAGAAGAAAAAGTAGAGCTTATATGTACTCTAGAAACCTACAAGAACGTGATACAGTGTCGCAAGCATGTAAAAATGCACATTAAACGCATGAAGTATGTGATAACCTCTGCTATACATATAGGATTATGTTAAAAGAGTTACGTACAGAAAAGCGTATGTCTAAAGTCACTGACGTGTGAAAGTTATCAAGAGCGTCGAGATGGTCTGAGTTTACTGCAGCCCTTCAGAGCGCAGTGAATATCCGAAAGGCTGATATTATTTCTAACGCTTCCGACCCCCTTCCCCCTCATTGGCGTCGCTTGTAAAATTGTAGGGAAACGCATCAGTCAATGGGTCAAACAATGTATAAACGTCAATAATGCGTTTAATGAGCGTCACTGCGCTAATGCATCTTATCAAATGACCTCGCCGCTTCTGATGAATACCAGCTTCTGCGATACCTTCAGGGATGCCACTAGAGCGAGGGCTGTGCTCGAATACAATACGTCGAGCGCATCCGGAGTTCTGTTATACACCTGCCCGGAATGCTAAGCATTCTGCCTCAGACATTGAGACAGAAAGCTGCGAAGGTGCGCGAGAATAACCTTGATTACGCCGGCCGATTCATCAACTAGACAACCGTGCAGCCTCGAAAGTTGTGCCCCGGCCTAGATTACACTTTTGATAGGCGAGGCACTAGCGAAGGCCTCGAGAATATCCGGTGTGCGCTGCCGTATGCGGACGATACAGCACTAAAAAGGGGCATGACGTGTGTGCGTTGCATGTTGGTGAATATTCGAATGCAAAGGAAAAAAAAGAAAACGAATGAGGCCTAAACTTGCACTTGTAATTGAGTAGTTTACAATGTACGAAAACTCACACAGATACAATCTTAAAGCAGATACAACATGATATCTTTTAGACACTTATAGCTCAAGGCATATCGATTAGAGAAATATTTAGGTAGGCCAATAATGGTGCTCTAGTTGTTATAGTACTTTACTACTGACCCGGAGGCCGAAGGCTCGAATACTGGCCTCGGCGGCCGCATTTCGCTGGAAGCACAATGTTATCACAATGTGAGCTTAGTTGAGTTGCGCGTTAAAGAACACTGGGCGTCCGAAATTTCCGGAACTCTGTACTACGGTGTCTACCATAATCATGTCGTGGTTCTTGTACGTGGCCCCAGAAATTATTATTTATAAACATCCTCAGGTATTCAGCAATAGAGAGGCCACGTTTATGTTGCCACAGCGTAATATACATAATCCAATCATTCAAGCCACTTGTCTAATATCCTGGTATCACTGGGGCAGTGGAGAAGAAAAAAAGGTGCACATGAAACTGGTTCCGGAATAACTATAAACCGGTCTTAATTGTGCACACATATTTCACAAAATCTATAAGGTGGAGATCAACGAGTGCTGTTTTCTAACTGGCAATAACAAGAGAAAAGTACTGCACTACACTGCTCCCCTTATTTCATTTTCGAAAATTGGCCTCAAGTGCAAACTACAGTGGCTACCATGGTGGTAAGTACGGGCGTACATATAAATGGGAGAACGAATATACAAAAGTACTTTTGAACCCTTGTCTATTCTTGGTGTCATTAAAAGAAAAACTAAAGCTCACTGAAATAAAGCATGACCAACGAAACGTCGTATTTAGTTCGCTGTACCCAGTAATTCGCTAAATCAGTGTTCAAATGTACGACAATGTTAAAGTAGACTGCGAACACCATCGGTTACGGTTGAGTGCACTGCACTCAACTGCGCTGTTTCGCGAATACGGCGTGAGCGAAAAGGTAGGATAAACACTGCAGATCGCGTGCGCAGCGATTATATTCTGTGCGGAGACCGTCGCGTCCCCGAAATGCAGAACGCGCGTGTGCCGCCCGTAATGGCTGGCAGACCGTTTACGAGCCGGGCATCATCATTGCGTCGGCGATGGCACGGCGGCGAAGTCCAAATGACAACCCTCTGAACCTCTTTTACGACTGCGCGCGTCCAGAGAGAAACCCGCCATTGAACGGTGCTGGTACGTAACGTAAACGCACGCAGGATAGAAGAGGAGGGCATATTGCTGCATTGCTGCCTCCTCCCTTGATGTGGCTTGAATTCGAAGATGTGTAGGATAGCTGGCTGGGTCCTTCGAAGGGACACGGTGGTCACGAAGCGTCGTCCTCTTTTTCACGTATGCACCTAATGAATGGTAGGACATTTTGGGCTGTGTGAGGAGCCCTATAGCTGGGTTGCAAACTGCTTGTTTTGTTTACACACCGCTCGATACTTGTCGGCCCGCGCACTTTTGTTCCTACCTTAACTTGTGCGCCAGGTTGATTGGCGGCGGAAGGGTGCCCTAATTGAAGCACGAGAAAATTCTTTGGAAGGGGTATACTTATGGGCTATTCGAATAAAGAGCTCCCTCGGGGCGTGCCCATACAGCAGCCTCTGGACTGAACCGAATGAGTAAGGCGCTCCAAAGGATACAAGTGGCTTCTACGACCGGCTTCACACAGCGTGTCGTGCTGCCGGAACTGATCGCAGAGGCCACGGTGTACGGAACGTACGGAGAGCGGCAAAGCGTTCGCTTCGTATCCGCGTGCAACGGTACCGATATGAGGCTTGATTTATCCATTGACTTGTTGGTGGTTTGTCACTATTAGAACTGTGTTGCAAACACCTTAACATACATTCGTTCCTAAGTGCAGACTGTCAGACTCGGTGGATAGGTGCTCGGCTGTTCACCCGCAGGTTGCGGGTTTGGCACCGGCGGCAGTGGTCGCATATCGGTGATGGCGAAACGAAAGAGGCTCGTGTACTGTGTGACGTCAGTGCGCGTTAAAGAGCACCAGATCATCGAAATTTCCGGAGCCTCCCTGCATTCATATCGTGGTTTTTGGACGACGTATTAATATTAATAATACTATTAAGCGTAGACTAACTTTATCCTCATATGTGTGTTAATCCGCTTCTCCTTGACGTACAGCACGCCTAGATGCTCAATGAATTCGCAAAATAAATAATGAATGTGTGTGAATGAGATCTAAACCTGCTTCAGCGTTAGAGTGGCTTCCTTCAGCAGAGACAAGCTGCGATGTACGCGTTGAATCTCGCAGTCCCATTCTCACCGCTCGCACGGCTAGGCACACGAATGATGTGGTACACCCGTAATTACCGAGGCGCTGGGAAAGCGAGCTCGCCTGAAGAGTAATTTGGTGTTACACAGCTGCAACTGAACTCAGAGAACAACGCGGAAAGACACGCATTTCGTATTTTTTATGCCTTGTTTCTATGTTTTTTTACTCATATAAAATCCTTTTTTTTCTCTTTTTCTTTTTGCATTCCACACACGAATTGCGAAGTCTACTTTGTGCACAGAGTAATAGCAACCCGCTTGATTAATATATAGCAAGGGACAGCCGTGAATTCTGCACGCTGTAGGCATTTCAAGAAGGATGCACTTCACACGAAGCAAGCTTGCTTTAGTTATTCCACAGGAGAAAAATGCAGAGAAATAAGTGATTTGCCTGGACATTGCTGACTACCCCCCCCCTTTTTTTTGTGAGTGGGCGTGAAAAAGTAAGTGGAAGGTGAGCTAAGCAAGGTAATAGAGTGTTGTTTTGGCATCGGAGCCTGTGTACCATAATTTGCATGGCTGGTCTGCCTAGGTGTCGCTGCGCAAAATATACAAACATCACAAGGACATACCGGACAGCTACTCTAACACAAGCCTTCTATCTATAGCTACTTCATTTGGCGCTCAGTTAATCATGCGTCGATTTGTAGTGTGGCAGCAAACATGCAGAGTGCCACTAGACTAATTTGAATGCACGGACACAGACACGAGAAATTGCAGTGCTCGAGCTAAAGCGTTATTGGCCGTGCACACCCACACGTGCAGCACCGCGAGCTGCGATTTCACGGGCGGATAAAAATCTACTTAGCGTGCGTTGCGGTGTGGCAGCCGATGGAAAAATACGCAGCTTGCGAAAGCCCCCCGGCCACGTGTGGGACATTCAGTGCGAAAGATACCCATCGGGCGTGCCTTAATGAAAATCGTTCTTTCTACGACAGCAGAGTCGAGCTATTTTGGTTTTTTTCAACTCGCGACTAAATGAAACACACACTTATCGTGAAGCAAGGTAAGCGCGTGACGATGACTCACTGTGACACACAGTGACAAACTCGGTTACGTACCTTCAAAACTGCGACTGCACTTCGAGCGTTAACACCCTTGTTGAGATATTTTTCCCACCTTGGTCATGTTTTATGCATGTAACTAAAACTGTTCCCCTTGGACATAACTTGCTGTCGTAAAGAAGCCATGTCAATGCAAGGAAAAGCAGACGTAAAAGAACACAGTGATCGCCAGAGAATAAAATAAAATAAAAATAATAAAGTATAGCGGAAATCTGCAAGCTGACCCCGTGGTGAAGCCGTGGTTACGTCACTCGGCTGCTGACTCGAAGGTCATGGGTTTGATCCCGGTCGTGGTGGTTCCATTTCGATGGAGCCAAAACCATATGAGGCCCGGTTGCTATTCAATGTTAGGGCGGGTTAAACGAACGCCAAACGGCGAAAATTCCGGGGCCCTCCACTGCGGGCATTTTCGTAATCATACCGTGGTTTTGGGACGTAAAGCCCGAAATATTAGCGTTAGGAAGCTGCAAGCTAAGCGTATTGAATCACGCTTCGCGAAAACCATGTCTTTATTTTTTGGTTGTTGATGAACCTCGACGTGGTACAAAACGAAACAACGGGAACAAAATAAAGGTGTTAGCTATGTACCATTGCGTTGTCTCTATTGCCTAAATATATAAGGAAGCCTATTTTGATAAATATATATTTTTTTTCATGCAGCCGCACGAGTACGGAACTCAACTCCAAAGGACCTATGTATATACCTGAATATGACTGATACACGTCAAGCGTTTATTACAGGCATTCTTTTACTTCTATATAACGATGGCTCCCGCAACTTGGACGAGTAATTTGCTCCGCGAATAGCATCTGCCCACTTGCATCTCCAGCAGTGTCAATTTGAAATTCCCCGCCAGTAACATCCCGCAAGCAGCGGTCAACCACAGCGACGGGCAAGCCACAGCGATTGACCAGGGGGTCATATATTAGTTGTTAACTATTTATGGTTCATTTTTTTTTCTCCTGTCCGGAGCACGTCCATCTGCCACATGGAAGACTGACACGGCGTAGAATTATTGCGGACGTACTTCACGATCCTGCTTATAAATGGAGCACGGCAGGCGAAAGACCTTAGATACTTGGCATCGCAAGAAAGAAAAAAATATAAAACGCAATCCCAGGCGCAGATGGCAACCGTCACGTGACCTGCAAGTATGGCGGCAACTGCAAACGACCAGCCTCAGGGTGTTGGCTGTAAACGCAAGGGAAAGGGTCGCGCGAGCAGACAGACTCATCTGTATTTTTCTTCTCTTTGAGTTATACGCCACGAGTTTCTATAAATATATATAAAGACACTCCACGCGCGCGAGCGCGCGTCAACTGTAACCGTACTTGGTCGACCCAACGGTCATATTGTTTGCCCTCGAGGAAGGTCTAGTGGGGAAAAAATGTATAAATAATAGAACTCGCGGCGGCCCACAAGTCTGCGACCACAAATGGCTCTCCGCAAAGGTCACGAGCATGGGTAGATTCCCTTTCTTTCCCTCACTCTTTCCCCTCTAGTCTTGGCGGTGTTCCTCTTTCTACAGACATCCTTCTAACGCACACATGGCGACGCTTGTTACGCCGAGAGTCAGTGGCCCCTTTCTTACAAGCAGAGGAGCTTCTTATAACCCTGGTTCCTGGCTTTGTCTTTTTGTCGCCGTTCCGTTTCGCTTGCTCCCTGAACCCCTTGTCTATATGCCTGTCCGAGCCAGTGAGGTTCGGAGACGTCCCGTTGGTTCCGAGAGGATGTTTATTTTCTTTTTTTTCTCTCTCTCTGTCGACGTTCTCGTGTAACAGCTTGGCGTACGCGGGGAATACCAGAAACGAACTACGTACCCCTGCCTTTCATTCCCTGACTTGTCATCTGTCAAAAGAAAAAAAAAAAAGCCAGGCCTGCGCGGTAGGCACAGCACAGTCACAGCGAAAGCTAGAAGAGCTGCCTTTCAGAACCTCTTCAAAACACTCATTGGGTAACTACCGCAAGCAAACTTGTTTGGTACCCACTAGGGCATTAATAATAAACTTTTGGGTAGTAGGCCGGCATCCGCTATGCTATTTTTCGCCATCGTTCTGAGAAGCGTAGTATCCGCTAAACACTTGCAAGGAATTTTGTGACAATAGTTCATGCAGTGGCTGACAACGATGAGGAATTCTGGCTGTAGTTAGTATGCGCCACAGTTAATAGGGAAACAAGAACAAGCTTTTGTATGGGTTGGATCATTGGGCGGCCCACTCGTTATGCTAATCACACTGTGCGATGACTGGTTGTTCTTTCCTTGTTTTGAAACGCTTTATAAATCGTATTAACGCGATTGCTTTCCCGACATCAAGTCTGTCTACGGCAAGTTTGACAACGATCCACAAGCGCGGTGTAGCTCAGTGGTAGAATACTGGGCTGGCACCCAGCAGACCCGTGTTTGTGCCTCATCGTGCCATTGGTGTTAAGTCATGCATGCCTGCAAGGTATCCCCCCTCCCCCCCCTCTAATTTGGCGCGATGTGGTTGCGGACACCGGCGGCGGCGGCGGCGGACAGCATGCAACTGCGCGTGACCCGAAAAATGATCTCATAACAGCTTTCGCTGTAAAAAAGTAAAAATGGCGGCTTGGCAAATGACCTTAAAAAAAAAGTAGAGCTGCAAAAATGATGACAAGAAACGGGACATACCTAAATAGACGCATATTATCTTTAAACTTTCGATCCTTGTATTCGCTTGTGCAAATAAAACCCGAAACTCAACGTGGCGCATGTCTAATTCGACGTTTACGTTTGTGTACCTCACGATGACGGTTTTTGTTAGCGGCGGTGCACCCTCCTGTGTTTTGCGTAAGTGGTGATTGGTTGCGCAAGTGCGCTTAAGTGACTCTCGCTACGCTGACAGACGAGAAAATTGCGGGGGCAGTTGTACATGCCAGATTGACGTAAGGGCTAGCAATGAGACGGTAATACATAATTACGTGGTCGCTGCCGGCAAATTCACCACATGTACTGCGTCCCACAGACTTCGTGACTGTGACCTATAGTGTGCGACACGTAGTACCCGTACAGTGTGCGATCTCGTTGACTGACGATGATGTTTACGTTCACCATTACACCGTAAGGGTGAACGTGTACTAGCCTCACACAGTCATTTCACCCGTTTGCTCAGTATAATAGCGATCGTATAATATTGGCGCCAAAGTACGTATGAGTGGTTTTGCCTGACAATGCTGTTTCCGCCATCACTTGCTCTGGTTTGACGATGGCTTCGCAATATAGCCTAGACCTATGACAGCTTGTCGGTAAGCTTGATTCGGCCTCATCCATTTCATGTTTTTTGCCTTCGGTGCATCCCGCATGAAGGAAACTTCGTTCGAACAAAGGTACACGACATAACGGTGCCACTCTGACAGCAACAAAAAAAAAGAAAAGAAATGTGCGGGGCAGTTTCAAGCGCGAGTGGAAGGACCACTCCCCCCTCGTTTATGCGGTGATCACTGGGCCACCCAATCTGCCGTACGCAGGATCAGAGTGATGCGGCAGTTTTGACCAAGACCGCCCAACCACTCACTGTCTTCTGTAGACATCCGAAACTAAACGCTTTGATACGTCGAGTAGGAAAGAAAAAAAAAGAATACCATACTAAAGCGCAAGCGTGAGCAGAACCAGAGTCACGGTGGTAAAGAGACAAGCTGGCCGGCCTGCATCCTTAACGCGGATAGTTACGCACTGGTAAGCGGCTGCGTTTGACCGGCATATTGCCCGGCAATCGCAGACCGTCCGGTCGGACTACTCGATCGCTTCCGGCTCCAGTCAGCCGCGGACAAAGGGTCAAAACTATTGCACGCTTTCAGCCAGCAGGATATAGGTGAAACTCTCTCCGTAACATGCAAACAAGACAATAAAAACCTTGGATGAACAGGCATGGTCCTTCTCCGTGTCCGTCCGTCTCCATCGCCAGAACCCAACAGTAGGATGTACAGAGAGGCGCACTCCTAAAGGGAGTACTTGAGTGCAGAGCATGGCGATATGCCGTTCTCTTGCAAAAGCATCGTGGCTTAGATGTGTATAGTACTTCATGGTGTTGGAAGTTGGGACTCCTTTAGACGGAGTATACTGCCGTGCTCTAACAATCTATCCATATCTACTTGCCGTTAGGGGTGCAGGAAAGTGAAAGGTCTTCATTCGAGTGTTTCAATTGACAGTGCACGGTACTGTACACCCGTAAACGAGGAGCCCGGTTACTATAATGTGGGTGATCTCAACTGGGTTCTGTAGCGGGCAATGTGTGAAATATGTGAACACTTCTGGCTTACTTCGCACCAGAGTTCAGGTCATACACGACATTACGGAGGTATTACTTTGTCGTACAGAGGCGATGACCACACTTGCATGGTCGTGTGTGCATGTGCGGCGCGAGGAGGTTTTGGCGCGGCGAACATAGGATGTGAATGGCCAAGCAATACATCAGAACGTGACCAAGCGGCAGCTGCACTATTATTGTTCACGCTATGCACAATCCCGCTACCGGTATGCGCCTTATTCTCTGTGCAAATGTACACCCTATCACAACATAGTAAAGCTCGTTTGCCCATTTTCGGAAATGGGTCGATAGTCATCAATTCCTCGTACTAGGCCTACATTACACCTATAAAATTGTCAATTTAAACTTTACTTTGTCTCTTCATTCCTTTACACCATTTTTTTTCCTTCCCAAACACACGGTAACAAACCGGAGTCCTCTTCTGGTTAACCTCCCCGTCTTTCTTTTACCTCTCTATCTTCAGTTCGTTAGGTAATTCTATAGCTGTACCTGCTGCGTAAGTGAACATGCTTGTACTATGATGTACGGCTTTAGGTAGCTATCGACTAGCACCATTGCAAAAGATGCTTGCCTATTTACAGTGATACAATTGGGCAATGCATAGGAACTAATGCATTGTGTAATTACGGTAATCAGAACCCGTTTTACCAGTAAGCAATAAAATTTCCTCAGTAGTGGGGACCATTGTAGGGACGGTTAAATACAGCTCTTTTATGGTATACGGTAATAGCACAGAACTTTAAATAGCACTTTGTCTCTCTCTTTGTTCTTTTTTTTTAAGCGTAAGGAGATCTCTGCGCTATATAGTAAATGGGCCTGAAAAGTCGAAGGCTCGCTTAAAAGGAAAAAAAAAAGGGGGGCGGGATGGCTTTTCACCACTCATGGATCATAGCTGAACAAGTTAGCTCCGCCGACACACAGGTGTTTCAGCAATGGAAATGAAAACAATGAAACTGGAGCGCCTGATTGACAATAAGGAAGAAGCGCGGGGAGGTCGCTAGCCCGCACGAAACGATATTCGGAAGTTACGGAATGACATCACAGAGAGCACCTGCATCTATATGCGGTCCTCTACAGGACGTGTGACACTGCCCGTGTAACTTTCACTTCCTGCTATCCGGAACGGCCGGCCGGTAATCCGAGCATGGACACTATAACGCCAAGTGCGCGGGCTACACTGGGCATGCTTCGGAAACTGGCCGCACCACTGCTTCACGGAAACTGCATCGAAACGCGCTTATATACGGCCCATCGATTTACCGGCTCACAAAGGCGTCGATAATAGCTGCCTTGCACAAGAGTTTGGGCAGGCGCGGGCGTGCAACCAGGTCAGCGCCACTCTTCCCCGCCCGAAGACAATGAGGAAACGGCTTTTCAAATGACGTTTTGCGCATCGAAAAGAAAGAACGAGAAAAAAAAAAAATCCTTGACGCCGAAAACGGTTCTCCCGTGCGGCACCAATGGGTGGGCCCGTCAAACCACGCCCGAGAAGAATGGCGGAGCGAAGGCCACCGGACTGGCCTCCTTCGATGATCAAATGCTCGCCTGGGGCCTATGATTTTGTCGACTGTAGAGGGCGTCGTTTAACGCCCATATTCGGTAGCCTTCTATGAGGACGCTTTGCCTCCCTATGGGACACCACGGTCAGCTACAAACTAGCACTTTTTTAGGCGCCTCAGACGTGCGAGTGGTCGTCAGTGGCCTATGCTGACGTCAGGAAGCGCGAAACATTGAATAATAATAAAATATGGGATTTTTACGTACCAAAACCATCATATGATTATGAAGAAATGCCGTAATGGAGGGCTCCGGGAATTTCGACCGTGTAGTCTTCTTTAAGGTGCACTGACATCGCACAGAACGTTGATCTCTACCGTTTCGACTCCATTAAAATGCGACAACCACAGACGGGATCGAGCCCATGGCCTTTGTTCGCGTCAGCGGCCGAGCACGCTGCTACACCACGGCGGACAAGTTTGAACAAGGAACGCACACAACCAGGACAAGCGATGGAATTCGAGTGGTGTTACTTGCCAGAGGCAGCGTCAGTGATAACTCGACACTAACTCATCATTAACGTTGGTCTGCAAAGCTACATACTTCACGGAGAATATCGAAGCACACAAAACTTCATCCGTTCTAGCAACAAGGCAAGTATGCGTTATGACAGAGGAAGGCAAACGATGAGATCTACGTGAGAACAATGGAACAAAGACATCTAATCAAAGCAGGATCATTGCGCGCATTACGAGTAGGCTAGATAATGTTCATCATCGGTTTGGTACTTCAGCGTGCGGACGTTAAGCAGGAAATACACATACATACAGCGAGATACGCATGCATACATACGCGATGTACTATGCCATTGGCCTCCTTTTATTTCACGACAGAAGAGCGAATCACTTTATGCAATCTCAATACACCGTCGGTGCCTGAAGCACCACGCGGCGACTTTTGACGGCGCGGTCACGTTCCTTAAACGTCGCATATTATGGACCAACCCAGGGTCATTTTGAGTTTAGCGTCGCGTTATTTTTCTACCGATAAGAGGAGGTATCTTCTAACGATCGTATATTTCATGTATAACGTTACGAAACAAACGCTGGCACGGCTGCCCGTTGCCTCTATTTACAAAACAGCGGGGCTGGTGGCTTGTACGCAACCCCGCCGGGCTACCGGCCTCTGGACACATGCGTAGCCCGCATGCGAAGCCGACCTTGGCAGGTTGAATGCCCGCCTGTCCCGCACTGGCATATAACGAGCGGACTCCCGTCCAAATGGCCTCTGGATCCGTTACAACAATACCATCGATATAGTAGGCGAGTCACTCGCAAGCCCTTCTCGGCGAGAGTTACGGCAACGACGTTCCTGCTAGAGAAACAACGACGAGTAGGCCGGCGCCAGATATGTTAGCGTCGGTCGTCGTGCTCCCGAAAGGGGTGACCATGAACCCACTCAGGCTGTGCAACAATGATCTGTTTTCTATCCGCTTTCGTCAGCATGGCGCCCACTCGCGCTGTTCGGGCAGCAGCAACGCATGACTGTCCACACGAAAGCAATAAGCCACGCCGTGTGAGACAACCGAAACCCCCCTCGTCCTGTCCCAAAGCCTTTCTCCACAGGTTACTGCAAGTGCCGCAGGGCCGGCCAGTTGACCAGATACGCAATACTCTCCCTCATTGAGTCGCTCCGGCGTCTTCGTTATGTTTTCTCCTTACTTCTTTCTCTCTCCCTGCCAATTCAATAGCGACTCGGTGGTCCGAGGCGTCGCAATACCCTCGCTGCGACCGCTGATTCAACACGGTTCCCCTACGGTGCTGACCGCCATGGCATTCGACGCGTTCGCGCTGTTTCCTATCGGACGGTGAGGGTGGCATAGGTGCCATGACCTGTGCTCAAAGCAGCCAGCCTCTGCAAGACGTGGGTCTCTTTCTGTTGTGTCACAACGATGAAGCGTGGCTATGCAGCGCCGCTTGGAAATGGCGGGGCAATGTTGCCAGGGGGTGTGAGGCGTTGGGATGGGTATACGATGGCGCGACTCTGCAATGACAGGGAAGGTTGCACGTCATCATGATGACCGGGCGGTACAGTGAAAGCGCGAATGCGACGGGATGAAGAAGAAAAAGAAGTGGCCTCCTCTCCAGAAAGAAGAGGAGAATGGCGGCCACAAAAGCATCGGCGCTTCAGGGACAAGGCGCTCCCGGCCGTTCTCGGTGAGCGCAGCGTACTGGGAGGTCGTCAACTAACACACAGTGAGAACGCGGATTGCGCGATCTTGCCCGGTGATTTCTGGCTGGCAATCTCTCTCTCGTTCTCTTTATCCTCTCCTCCACCGCCCCCTGTGTACGCAGTTTACGAAGACCTCTCGCTCACCGCATCCTCTTCGTTGGCAGGAAGCTCGTGCCGCAACGGAGCAATGTCTTGGTATAGCGTTGGTCAACCAGCAGTCCTACGCACGACGCTCGCAGGTTGGAAATGGGGGAGTGCCTACCCGGTGGATGCGGCACGTTGTCTATTGAGCCGATTAAGTGGCGGCGAGAGAGGCGGTGGACGAGACCGAGACGGCGAAACCATGGCCCAGCCAAAGGCCGGTCTCTTGCGTCAGGTCCCATTGTTGGCCAGATGGTGCTCTCTCATTCGACGCAGGCATTTACCGTGCGGAATTCCCTTTGTGGAGCCGCACCTCATGTTCGTTGCTCAGGACAGCGTCCTCATCCATATTCTCCTCCTCCCGTGTCCAATGACGTGACACTCTCGCAGTGGTATCTTTCGTGTGTTGGGATGATGTTGTCAGGGTGCCAACAGTGCCGTGCCAGCAGCCCGGCCGACTGTTGCTTTCACTTCGAAGTATGCCTTTGTCACACGTCACTCTTCCATATAAAGCGGTGTGTATCGAGAGCCTACTGGAGCAACCTTGTCGACAGGAATTGGACGCGGAGCATCAGGTGGCCAAGCAGTGTCTTCTTGCTCGATTCATTACACGGCGTGGCTTCAGTAATGTAGGGGGGTGACACAACATGGATTGTTTACAGGTTCTCCATTCGAAGAGCTATATGTCTATTGTCTGCTTTTTTCTACAAATGATAGGCTATGAACACATCTTGCTTACGCTTCTTTTCTGCGACAGAACGCCATTGCAAAACACAAAATTGGGCGGTGTAATAATCGTAAATTTTTTGTGCATTAAGAGACAAACTGAGCTACCTATGGCTCCACATCCATTTACTAGCTAGTATGAATAAACACCTCAGCTCTTGAGCATTTCTTGAACGGCGCATGTCACCGGAGACAAGTTTTGTCCTCGTTAAGAAAGCAGTTGCCTACCAGAAGGATGACATTGACAGCACAGCAGGGGGGAAACGAGGAGGTATTGAGTTCCGCTGGCCTGACACACCCGTTTGTGGCAATACACATCACCCTCTCGTTTTTTTTTTCTCCTCCGCGCCCTGTGTCGTATCTGATCTACTCTCTTCTCCGCTTTTGTGGTTGCAGAGAGCGAGCGAATCGCGCAAGTATGGGCGTAGTTCATATATATATATATACATTGACGAAGAGACCCGCACAAGCCGGAACGATAGCTGCAGTCACTCCCCAATTCAAGAATATATTTATCTCTTCAACTTTCCACGTTATACTGAGCTTTCACCCTTGGTCCTCATTCACCCTGATGTACTTGAGGTTATTTTCCTCGTCTGCTGACCCGAACGTGGCCGACCGCTGCAGTCGCATTTCGATAGAGGCAGAATGCAAGATGCCTAGCACTTTAATTCAGGTGCACGTCAAGGAACCACGAGTAGAAGAAGTTTCCGAAGCCCTGCGTTATGGCCTCTCTCGTTTTGGGATTTCGGAGTGTAAACATTTTGCTCACTACTTTGAAAAAAAAAAATTGACAAAGAACAAAATGGCAGAACACAAGCGTGACGTTCTACGCCGATTTTGTTTCACTGTAGCACGCAAAAGGTTTACACTATAGATACTATATACTTCTGGCCCCTACCCTGGCCCTTCTAGCAGTTCCAGGTAATGGATCTTCTGAACCTTAGCTCTCCATCCACAACTTTTCCTGAGAGCGCGACGTTGTGCGGCGTAGACCTACTTTTACGTGTTCGTGGATGCCCCTTCGGGCCCATCGTGACAAGGTGGTCTTCACGTATGCTTACGTTCGCTCGCTTGCGTGCACGCATGCGCGCGACCAGAAGCGGCGGCCGTACACACATCGTGCCGCGTGCGGTGGCTTCCGTAAGGAAACGCAGCGGACCGGAGCCGCCGCTGCATTGTCTCGGCGCCCGCCCATTACGTCACACACGGTCCACTTCCCGAGTGCTCGCTTGGCTCGCAAGTTCGCCGTCGTGAATCGACCCGCGGCTTCTGGGATGACCCCCCTCCCCGCCTTATGTGGCCATTATCCGCGTGTCAGATGGGGTCGCACCTGTGTGTCCGCCGGAACAACGGGTGTGAGAAAGGAACAACGGAAAGTGCTCGAAGGTGAAGACAGGCCGTTCGCTGACGACCGGCAGTCGCGACGATTGTTTATGTGCGCTTCGACAGGGTACGGCACGTGAGCTGGCCCTGCCGCGGTGGTCTAGTGGCTAAGGTACTCAGATGCTGACCGGCAGGTCACGGGTTCGAATACCGGCTGCGGCGACTGCATTGCCGATGGAGGCGGAAATAGTTGTAGGCCCGTGTGCTAAGATTTGGGTGCACGTTAGAGAACCCCAGGTAGGTCGAAATTTCAGCAGCCCTTCACTACGGCGTCTCTCATTATCATATGGTGGTTTTGGGACGTTAAACCCCACATATTAATAAATCCCGTGAGCTGCGACTGAACGAGAGTGCCTGGTATAACTTTGAGGGATTAGATGATCGTACCCAGAGCGTAGTAACAATGTTTGAACAACGTCCTCGTTGATTATTGCCTCGGAAGACACGGATAGTATTCGTGCTAACGACTGATGCATGAGGCCTGGGTTGCACTGTCCACGTACGAGCAAATGTTGAGTGCATTTATTATTACTCTATACATTATACTCCACATTCCACGGCGTAGGATAGCTGACCAGGCACTTTCATGTGTGAGAGAGAAAAAGATGGTTCAGTGTCCATGGCCGTTAATGTTGCCAATGCCATCCTGACATTAAACCAATTGATGCTCATTTCAATAACCAGCCAAATGTAATAAGCCAGTAATAGGGGCGTATACGCGTAGTTGGTCGCTGATGCCACACCACCGCCACATATAACTGAGGCATATTTAACGTCTCCGGGATGCGCACCGAGAAGGCGGGGAAAGAAGGAACTGTGAAGTTCAAAGGAACCAAAGTGATTTCGAAACTATGCAGCAGTCTTGTTGAGCAAAGGGATGAGTATATATCTGCATGTAAGGAGAAAAAAGCGTACGGAGTGACAAAAAGGTGCTCGCTGTTAGGGCTGATTCAACGCTCACGTTTCTTTGTGTAGTGAAATGCGACGCCGTCATTCACTTTTTGTGATCTATTTTTGCGTCTGTATTGAAAACGCTGGCGTGATAAAAAAGATACATACATACATACATACATACATACATACATACATACATACATACATACATACATACATACATACATACATACATACATACATACATACATACATACATACATACATACCTACATACATACATACATACATACATACATACATACATACATACATACATACATACATGCAAAAGCCACTCCGGTGGGGTAGTGGCTCGGCTGCTGTACCGCAGGTCGCCGGATGGAATCCCGGCCGTAGTGGCCATATTTTCAGAGTGGAGGTGAAAATGTTCTATAGGCCCATGCAGCTAGATTTAGGTGGGCGTTAAAGATCCTCGGGTGGTCGTAAAATACCGGAGCCCTCCACTACGGCATCTCTCGTATTCATACCGTGGTTTTGGAGTGTTAAATGCCAACAATTATTATACATATATGAAAAAAAAGAATCTTGCACTTAGGTGAAGGTGCGTTTCAGAGCATCCAATGTGGCCAAAATAGATCAGTAGTATAGCCATGAAAGCGCAGCTCATCATCATATCGTAATATTGGCAGGTGACAGATTATAACACAATATTTTGTTTATCAATTCGTCTCACTGAGCTTGAGCACTAGGTACGCACGACACATTGTACGGTAATAGCACGATAAGCTGCGCAAGGTAAGACGACCTTTAAGGCGTAACTACTGACATAATTTTGACGCGCCTCCGTGTCGGAGCATGTACTAACGTGTCGGGCTGCTCGGGCATCAAAACCTTCTCGTCCGCCGGAAGGAACGTGCGCTGATCACTCTGCATACAATGTCCGGGTCATCATGTTGTCACAAGGCTCCCTTTGTTGTTCCTCCGCAACAGCTGGCTCGAATTATCGGCTTTCGCTCTCAGCGTTGACCAGAACCTGTCGCGGGAGCGCGCCGCTAGGCGTACGTGAGCTCGTCACTTGAGCCAACTCCTACGCCTTTTTTTTCATTATTATTTTTGCACTTCATTCTCGCAAAACAGGACCCGGGGAAAACCAGTCTAAGGTCGCAAACCGGAGCACGCGATTTTCATTGTTCTCGAGAAGGCGCCGCGCGGCGGGCAACGTCAAAACTGCCGTATAACAACGTTCGAACAAACAGAATCCTGTTCAGGTATTCGTGACGGCGACCGAAGACTTTGACGGGTCGTTTTCGTGGACGGCCCGTCCTTGCCACACTTTCACTCCGGACAGGTCAAGCCGCGCAGGCACGTAGCTACCTGTTGTCGTGATTGCGCATTTCTTCGCTTTCAGCCGATGAAGGCAGGGTGTATGTAGGACATATATGACACAGCAAGTTGTATGTACTGTGTGCGTATCGATATTGTGACCCTCGAATGTCCGATATCACATATTATATTTTAGAGAAAAAAATAGATACGCAAAAGACGCAACCACGAGCACGAGCAACGAGCGGATGAACGAAAGAGATATTGGCTCTCGTAACATCGGTGCCGGAAGGATTTGACTGAAAATTCGGCATTTGAGAGATGCTGTTCTGTATAGTCCGCAAACACAGCATTTCACAAACACGTTACTTGACGTACACAACGCTGGACTATCGAGACCCTCTTGCTTCAACAACCACCAGCCCCAAACCAAAAAAATAAATAAAACCTATACACAAGATAGATGCGAAGGCGTGCTTATTTACGGGTTTACATTATTTCCTTCGGGCTTTTGTTCATTTCGTTTGCTGGTATCTATTTTTGTTCGTGCTGTTCAGCTTCTTATGATGCATTTTTTCCCGTCCTAAGGGCGATTCCGCACTTATCTTGCGCGACACGGTAACTTTTTTTTCTTTCTTTGCGCCCTCTATATGCTAATCAAATGGTTGCCGCTGTCAGAACGTGTCGACCAAATGTCGTATATTTTGTCTTTATTGCACATTTTTAAGCACGTCGACATTCAGGACATGTGCGCGGATTACTATTTGCATGTACACTGTCCTTGCGTATGGTCGGGCACTGCCACGGCCGCTGACGGCGATCGCTCAAAGGACACCGAGTCCGGCCCTGAACTCGACGTTTAACATTCCGTCTACGCGTGCGTAGAGCCATTTATTCTTCCTTATATCGCTATTACGCGCGTCCTCGTTCGTTTGTTCGCCTATTGCTCACGACACGCAAAGAGGTCAACGAGTACCACGCCGCCTTGATCAGTTCGCGGCCGGAGCGAGCCGAAAGGTGAAATAACTGCACGTGAACTCGGCCTCCCATCGAAAATGAACGTTCTCCGATCGCTTCTTACAACGCACACGCGACCAGTTCCTCGCAACAGGGACAGAGAGCAGCAGACTCATCAACCGTAATCCAACATCCTTCTACCTCTCTCTGTCTCGAAGATCACGAATCTCCATCAGCCGCGATCCCACCGAGACCTCACCCCGCCGCGTAGCCCCCTCAACCGATCGCCTTGGACCAACGGGGCTTCGACTGTGACCCACTTGGCCCCTTCGGTTGTGGCAAGACAACTCGCTCGCCTAGCTGGCCCTGCTGTTCTTCCTCGGCTTGCGCCGGGCTCGCGTGCCTGCGGCTTAAGCGACGTCACGAAGCGGGGTTTAATTGCGACTCCCCCGAATCACGAGGCAGGCTCGCGTGCGAGAACGTGCGTTTACAAACGTACATACTGCACGTAACGGCACGGGTGTACGGTGCACTTGTTTATACGCGTGCGCTTTTTTTTTTGCCTCTGTGGGTTGTTGTACGCAGTGGCGGAAGTTCGCACCTGCACGGTGTCAACTTTTTTCTTTGTTTCTGTTTCCCGCCAGGACGTCATCGTCGGTGACACATGTCTCGCGCGAAACGTACTTCCTTTCACAGCGTAGCACCCAAGATTACGAAACGACGTACTCGTGCACGCAGTTCGTGCCTTGGTCGTTCGCTAGCGCCCTCTACCTCAGCGTCGTCGCTGACGTACTCGCAGAGTGCCGTGCCGACAGCCGCGACACTTCTGACAGATGATACTTGCTCGCAATTACAGAGCGCTGAGGGAATACGATTCTGGTACAACGCTGTCTTGCACAAGTGTTTCGTCAAAGTCTAAATGCATATGAAGTGGCGACTACGACTGCGAATGCATTCGTCGTAAAAGCTGATACACGTGGGGCTGCCATCGCGCGGCCGTCAACATGTAGCCAATCTGTGGGGCACTTGATCGTAAGCACGAGTCGGCTCAGCTCTCGGGCGTGTTCGAATGGTAAACCACAGCCTTTCTCTCTTCCGTCTTGACATGACCGGCGTGTTTCACGTAAGTTAAACTGCAAAATAAAAAAGTTCCTCTATTCATTACTGTCGAGGCTATTTTCGTAAAGGAATTTGGTAACTTGACTAGCATCTTTTTGTGTGTGTGTGAGTTGCGACATTCCGTACCACCGCACAAGAAAGAATACTGAGAAATTCTGTTGAACTAAACTCGCTCATGCAACTAAACATTGCTTGTAAGTGAAAAAGAAAAAAAAGCAGTAGTCACACAAGCCAGTGAATGTAACACCTCTATCAGTGTTGGCCGATTAACGGTTTAGAAAAGATGGACTAGCGATCAATTAAAGGACGCTGAGTGAGTGAAAGAACTTGATTAGGTCCACAGTCGGCGCGAGCAATTCAGCGCCACCTGGGTCCACCGCTTGCAACCAGGCATACACTCTTAGAACAAAGCGATTCAAAGTTGCTGATAAGATTCGCTAATCTGGTCTCGTACTAGGCATGTCGGAACTCGAAAACATCCCACACGTGGCTCTCAAAACCTGATTCAGGCATCTTCTCACTGAGCCATGGCAGGCCTAGTAGATGTTCCACGCATGTCACAAGGATGCAGTGGTCAGCCTACATAACGGTATCCTTTGCGAAGCACCAGAAGCGCGTACAGGAGCACCGCTCGATACGTTTTCGGTGGCCGTAGATGTAGATAAGAGGCGCGCCGACTTCGAGATAACGGAATGAGGCAACGGTACAGAGCGACCCCTCCTATAGCTTAACAACAAGAGCGTGACAAAATACGCTACCCAGAACGAATACGGGAGGCGAGAGACCTTGGGCCCATCAGAAAAAGGTGGCCTTTCTTGTATGCGACGTGATCACGATACGAAGGGGCACCAAGCGGGCGATCATGAAGGCCTCGCGCGGAGTCGTGAACGTAGGGCGCGAATTTGCATCATGAACCCACGGTGGGCTTCAGCGTGTACTCGCACTAGGTCACCGCTCACTTTGGAGTGTCTTAGCCCCCTTTTGCACCTCTTTACGCCACGGCTTCTTTCGAGATTGTTCTTGCGGTTCGTTGTTGCCTTCGTTTATTTTGTATGTGTTTGTTTTCTTCGCACAAGCTGATGATTGTAACAATCGTGATCGGGCAACGGCGTGATAGGAGCAAATCGTCCACGCTCGAACGGCTTTTTCGTGGTTGCCATCGACCGCTGCGAGAGTGTACGAGACATAGCGGGGCCGCATCGTGTACAGATGCATACTGTGCGTGCGCAGCGCGTTATACCACGGCCCTGCTCGGCGGGCACGAAGTTCTCGATGCGGGAGACAATTAAGAGGGGCATTAAAGTGATTTCGAGGACACTGGCAATAGGAGCGATGGAACGAACCGCTTAGCCGGCTCTCAACGACTGGCAACACTGTACACGCCCGCGAAGCGGTGCTGTATGTATAGGTCGAGTCTATCCATTTCATGCTGCGGGCCTTTTTAAATGGTAGCGACAGACACGATCGCAGCAATGCCGAGGACATTGAGCAATTACAAAGTCCATTTGAGAAATTAGCTTGCCAGCCTGGCGGGGTCGCTTATATTGCAGAGGGTGCCGTTACACCTTAGTTGATGACGTTCCAGAGCGGAAGTCAAGTGGTGTTGATTACAGAAATGATTCGAAAGGTTCTATATAACAAGAAATGCCTAACTTTTCACTCTGTTAGTCTTGCATATCACGACAAAGAAAGGAAGAAAAAGGAAAGAACCATACTGCACTTATATTAGCTGGCTCATGTAGGTCATAAGTGGGGAAAATGAGACATTTTGGCTTTGCCGGCTAGCTAATACAAAAACTACTTTTCTTTGTTTCTCTTGTCGAGCCATAAGTGCTGTACACACTTGTCTACCTTTTTAGGTGTAAAAGTTGATGGTTGCTCGCAGTGTTTACGCGGGAAAGATTACGCGGCTAGTGTCGGTGCGTTAGTGAGCCATCCAAAAGAAGGTGAAATATGGCTCAACCGAAATTCCGGATCCATGCATGAACCTATACTCATGCGTGAGCACAGCGAGCTAAGTATTCTGTTATTTAATACGTCTAGCTACTTACCGCCAAATGTTTAGTTGATTTGGTGCCCGGGGTCAAAGCAAAAATATTTAAACTTGGGCATGCCAGAGGGGCAAAACGCGAATATCACCCAAAGCTTCCTTCCACAAAAACGACATGAAAAAGCACTTATTGCTGTTGAGGGCAGCACTCACTCCATTCGCGCTGCATCGAGTTCCGCGCCCCCACGGATGCTCTCAAGAAGCGCATGAAAGACTGGAAGAGTCTCTAACTAAAGTCGTTAACAAATACGTCTTAAAATCGAGTTTTGTGAGAATTTTTCATAAAGAAATTTTAAAAGTAACAAGCGATAGAAAATACAGAATTCATCGCGTCCCAAAGCCACGAAAGGCCCGTGCAGTTCTGCATCAAAATGTCAAGGAAAGTTGAAGAAGGGGCATCAGAAAATATCTAGATTTCAATCATTAAACAATCCGATGAACTGTAAGCGTAAAAAAAAAAAAAAAAACATTAGCTCACAGAAAGACTGACGCTGTTTGATCTGCAAGGAGCAAGAGGGCGCTGGAGTCAATCTGGATTCATTGCGTGGAGTGCAAGAACTGTGCTTATGAGGTCTGCATGAGGGCTACTGGAACAACTGAACCGATTAAAGTTTTTTAACTCTGTCTCACTTTTCCCCACAGATTAGGCAAAGCGAGACACCTGGTGTCGTTAATTTTTTATTTTTATCATAAACTTTCGAACTGTGGAAACGTGGTCATACCTATGTAGCACACACTTTATATCTAAAGGAAACTTTCTGCATTGACGTTTATGGTAACGAGTGGGATAAAAATATATATACTCACTGTTTTCAAACTTTTGCCGCATTTTGCCTCACTATACCCTACTTGTCAAATTAAGCAATAACTAATTTTTACGGGTCCTGGCAAAGTACGAGGGGTGCGATGGCGTCTTTCTGTCTTTTTTTTTCCCTCGCCTGGACCACGACGTGTTGACATGCCACCCATTCGGGAAAAGACAAAAAAAAAAAAGAAAGCCAAGATAAGTGCAGACGTGGTCAACGGTAAACGTAGCAGGATGCCTTAGTGAGCACATAGTGTAACAGACAGCCGTGCTTTGCCGAAAGTTGTACTGCGCCAGCAGGTGTACGGTCGTTTCTGTTGAGTTACGCCAGCGAGGAGGCTATGGTTACGCGAACGCGAGAGAAAGCGAGCGAGAGACAAGAAAACGCGTATCGGACCTGATGAAGGTGATGGACGGTTACGCACCTTAAAGAGCTTCTCCTTCTGGTACCAGACGTCCTCTTCGTCCTCCACGGTAAAGTCCACATTCAGCTCGTCCCGGACCGGGAGAGGATCTTCCGCCGGCTGATCATGGTCGCCTCCGAGGTGCTGGCCTCCTCGCCCGTTGACTCCGCCGCCGAGGGCTCACTCCTGTTGTTTTGGTGGAAAAAGGGCAAGAAAGATACTGGGTCAGAGGTCGACCGTGTGTATAGATCCCTACGCTCGCTATATACCTATCAGCATACGTTATAAAATACCGCATGGCACAGATTTGACGCAGCACGGCAGGAGCATTGACATTCAGGAATTGACCAGGAAGGAACTGAATGAAAACAACTTTTGTTAAGTGTGAAAAAATTTTGTTGAAGTGTGTATTAGTACGCCGCCAATCGGTTATCATCATTGAACTGACAAGGTAGCAGTACGTTACTGGCGCAACGTTTCTCTACATGTTAATACAGACAAACAAAATTTATTTACGTATTCATTTACTATAATAAATATCACGCCACGTTATTATTGTATATCTAAACAGAAGAATACCTTCACAAACCTTGCAGCGGCAACAACGAAACCTATATCTACAACTAATGCCTCGATTTTTGTGGCACGCATGGTTTTCGGAGGTCTTCGTAATTACCAAGGTGCGATTGCTATCGAACGAACACCATAGTGCCTTTTATTATTCAAAAGTTCTCCATTTCTAACATTCTGGAGTTACGAGTGCAGAAAGCTCGCAGCCTCGATTCATGTCATAACGTAAGAGATAGCAAGCAGTGCAACATACGGGAATCAGCTGCATAGAAACTGCCGTTCTGATCGGCAGTGTTACCGCGCGATAGAACAGACAAATTAAACCAAAGCAGAACGAGTTTCTTTGTTGTTGAACTATAAAAGGATCAAGGAGCGAAGAAATCAACCATCAGGCCAGCAGGACATCGTTAGAGAACTCCTATATAAGCGCACTCATTCCGTAAAGGCGACCAACAGGCTTTTTATTTCCTCATTTTCTCGCCCAGTTTGTCTCCGGTACACCTCGGGGAACCCTGAGGCAAAAAAAAAAAGAAAAAAGGAAAGAAAACCAAAAGAAAGAAAGTCTTATCGAGCAATTACTATGGCGACGCGACGACGCCAAAACAATCGGTCCCGGGAGTTCGACCCACAAAGGCAAATCCGTTAGCGCACCCCCCTTTGTTTCTTTGCACGGGCTCGCTTCCGGAGTCAGCCGAGGCTGCGGTAAGCTGTAAGCTTCAGGGCGTGTGCTCCATTTACTAACTATACTGACCGTTAGGGCTTCGCCGACTCCCGATTCGTTCCGCGACGCCTCCTAAAACGGTCCCCTAACTTTGCAACGCACGTCCGCTAAGGATCCTTTTGTCTTCTGAGTGAGACGAGGGACATTAGATGTGAAGAAAAAGTAAGCACGAAGATTCGTTTCTTATATGACTCTACCCGCCAGGTCTTTCCTACAGAACTCTCTCTCGAGACGGGGCGGATGAGTAAGGGTGACTGGCTCCAAAGAGCGTACAGCCAAAGATGAGTACTTCTTTCACCCGATCTTGAGAGACAGCAACGCACACTGCCTGCCATTCCAAACAGTGAGAAAGAGCGACACAAGAAAGGCAGAGAGGTTAACCAGGTATCATTTGGTTTGCTACCCTACACGGCAAAAGAAGGAAAGGGGAAAAAAGAATGCAGAAAGAAAGAAGGAAAGAGATGTTAAGTAATACGCTATGGCACGCACAGCAGGCCGTATACCGCAAAAGCCCAGGAGGTCATGAAACTGCAAACCGTCACATACAGAATAGGTGGACTTCGACCGTCTCAGATGCAGTACACTGATATTAATGGATGCTCGCAAGGACTGGCTCCACGGTATCCAGAACTTGCAACGCGACCCCATCAGCTCGAACAGTGAGAGGTGGCGGTGCGAAAATTAAGGCATGGCAAGACTGTAAAATCCGCTAGCCTGGTCGTGGGAAAGAGAACAGAGGTAAAAGAGAGAGAGAGAGAGGAATATCATGAGCATATATCTTAAAGAGAAAATAAAAAAAGAACATTAGGAAGTGTGTACAATATTCACTCAAGGGCTAAGGAGTAGCCGGCGCCTTATTTATGCACTATCATCTCCGTATATACCACATCAATAAGCATGATGGAAAAAGTCTACATCATTCACAGTTGATACGCATAGTACAACGTAGCTACGCTCGGACAGATTTTAGTACATCTCCTGAGGTTGACTAATCCTGGATACAGTGCATGCAACGTCACAGTGAACTCGAGTGACTCGCAGCATGAACCAACAGAGCGGACCAACAAGTGCACCACGGTCATGTAATTCAGCAGATATATACCAAGAAGTCATCATTCGACCTCGACCATTATATTGTGCCGGCGTTGGCCTGGTCTCCTGCATCTAAAGCCTATTTTGTGTCACCGAAGTGTATTCCACCGAAGCAAAGTTTCAACGGGTAACCTTTGATCTACGGCGTCTCTCATTTTGGCGCCAAGGTGACAGCAAGAAAGATGTATGACGTGACGGTGTTCGCCGAAGAGAAGTAGTAGCCTATCGCTAAGCTTTCTTCGCCCACACCGTTTTTTTTTTCTTGCCTTAAAAAAAAAAAACACGTCTTGTTTTCCTGTGGAAGTATGAAAAGCCGTTATTGGTCATGTCAGAAATGGCGAACCGCAAAATCCATACGTGACAGCAGCCCCGAACAGTGGACTTGCTATACAACGCCTCATCGCTACCGAAGCACAGAGTACATCTATATACACTTCAAGCCCCATAGTATACGCATAGGCGGGAAAGATATCCGCGTGCGTCAGGCGGAATACGTTCCGGGGACGTACTTAAGAAAGGCCCAAAGAAAGAGCGGTGAAGACGGGCGTCGAAGGGGAGCATCGAGCTCAGTTCTTCGTGAAACGTGCTGCTCTCGCCGCAAAAGCCGGAAGGGGTCAGTACAGAACACATATTCTGGGAGCTGCTATAGCAGAGTCACGAATGCTCGCTTAGGGGCTCCTTCCTACTTTGCTCTTGTTTTTCACGGCAGCATGCTTTTATACCCGTGCTTTTTCTTTCGCGGTTGGGTTCTTTCCCTGTGTGCCCGTTATAACTATCGCAGTCTTTAGTCTGTGTGGAGCGTCTTCGTGCCGGTGCGGTTGGGTTGCGTTGGTCTTTGACTCGGACGCATTGTGCTCTTGTGTTTGTGGGATAGTGTGAGAAATAGTGAGAGCGAAGAAAAAAAGGAATCCCAAAGTAAGCCTTCTTTGCAGGCTTGTCGTCTGCCTCAAAGCACGGGAGTGGATCTCTGTTGCATTACTAGATGTAAATAATGCAGAAAAATAATCGCGGCATCCTTGCAACGGTTTAACAAAGCAAAACCACAGGCGTTTGGACGTTTTGATATTTCAGCGCTGACAATGCGCATGCTTCCAAAAAAGAGAGCCCCCCCCCCCCCCCCCCCCTGGCCTTCCCAGTGAGTTTGCTGCATTTGTACCAAACTGAATTAGGGAAGGAAGGAAGAAAAATAGCTTTATTTTGTTCCTGTGGTGGGTCACGCCATTAGGGGCTCACTTTTTCTGTTAATCACTTTCACTAGTTCGTTCATTTGTCACCTATCATACCCACGTACGTGAGCTTGGTACAACTGCATCAAACTTAGTCAGGGGACTGACTTCTTCGCTTCAGCGAATGTCAGGAGTGCACAGTTCACGAGGTTCATTACTTTTGTGCTAGTGTACGAAACTTCGCGAACTTGTAGCGAATAGCTTGGTACGTAGAAGTAAGTCACAGGGCCATTTGAGTGCCCTGCCAAGAAATTTCAATTTGAGGGCAGAGTGTTCGGCATAAAAGAGGACTAAGTATGCGTTCGCAACCCCAGTAAAACGCGGCCACTTTCAACTTCAAAATTCATATCGCACCTTGCCGCCTACCAGGAGGGGTTGGGGGGGACTTAGTGGCGCCTCGCCTCAGCGCTCTGCACAGCCCAGTGAGCCCGGGCTGCCGCAAATGGCGTGCCGCCCTGTTTGTATAAACATGTCGGCGAAAAGCGAAAATGGACGCCGTTTTTTTCCTTCTCTACTCGCGCCGTTTCGGCGCAACTGAATGCAGCATGTTTCTTTTTCTTTTACTTACTATAAACGTTGCTCTCCTACAAATAACACGAGCTTATGACTACGAAAAAAAATAAAGAAGTCTCACTAGAGGAGCCAGTCAATGTATCGAGAGTGCAGCGCCACGTAGCGGAACGGCACGGCAAAAGCGTGTTGCGCCCGATACGCATGGTGTGGTACGCGCCAACACGTGCTTTTAAAGGCCTTTTTTATGCCACTCTTGCAAAGCGCAGAAGGCACGGCTGACAGCAAGGGGAAAATGCTTGTACCAACGAGTTACTGCCTCTGGTCACGTAATATAGAGACGTGAGCACGTGCGAGCCAAAATGCTACAAAGGCCGAATAAGGAGAGGCAGGCCGTACATATGAATATAATTGGTCGATTTGGAGCAATCGGATCAGTCCTTGCTGTTTACGTGATGAACTTATGAGGCACATGAGCTTGTTCTACACTTATACCGCTCCCTTCTGTGCTTTGCACGCATGTGCCCTGATATAATGTATCTCTTTGCCGATTTTCTGCGTGTTTTGATGGAACTCCGTCGGGTATGTTCGTCGAATAAAATTCAAACGAACTCCGACGCATCTGGGAGTGCACGAGTGGGGCTTGTGGTAAAATCAGAGCGTTTGTTGTGGTTAATAATTTTGTGATGACTAGGATCGCAGAATAGGATCGCGAAAATAGGAACGCAGAAGATAACACAGATTGTCTGTTTTGTCTTGACTGGTGTTCTTCGACGCCATTCGCAACGTAGTACGTAGTTTGGTTGTGCTGCTGAAGGAGCCAGGGGCTCAACCTAGTAGTGAAATCGGCAGATAGCCGAGTTACTAGGCAAGACGCTGGCACACCTTATATAGGTACTTTCAGGGCAAGCAGCAGCAAAGATTCAATATTAATGCGGCGTAATTATTAGCCTATATTGACAATGTTGAACAAACCTGCTTGCCGAAGCAATAAATAAATAAATAAATAAATAAATAAATAAATAAATAAATAAATAAATAAATAAATAAATAAATAAATAAATAAATAAATAAATAAATAAATACGTAAATAGGTGGCCACCATTTCGCGCAGAATTACAAACTGCGAGGATATGCGCAGTCTGCAGCAGTGAAATTGATAATCAGTGTTCAACAACAACAACGCGCCGAATTCAGCACCCCGCTAAAGAACTTCGTGAAGGGTGCCAGCTCATACGTTGGCTCTGACAATATATAAAAAACAAGTTTCTCACTCCACATCACGTTCACTTTCGTTGCTTCATTGTGCTAACGCGGTCGCGTAGCAATAATAATAAAAAGAAGAACTGTGCCTTTCTCGAAGAAGAAGTGTAAGAACCAAAACCTCAAGAGGAGCGGCAAAAAATAAACAACCAAGATGCTTTCTCAAAAGATTTGAGGAGAAGAGATGCGTATACCGGGCTTTGCTTTCAGGATTGCCCTGGTTTGAACTAAATCGAGTCTACAGTCCTGTCGGTACAGGGCTCGCGGCGAGCTAATAATGCTGCCATCACCCTTTGGGAAGGCGAGGAAGGGAAAGAAAACAAACAGAGAGGAGGTGCTGCTGAAGCCTATTTGACTTTTAGCCTCCTAGGTTCTACTTAGTAGAGCCTAGCATGCGCATCGTAATCATCATTGTTGTTGCTGTTGTTGTTGTTGTTGTTGTTGTTGTCGTCATCGTCGAGCAATCTGAGCTGCGAGCTCGTTCTCACTCGTCAACGATTGAGCATTTTTATGTGCGATGTAACACATTGTTTTGATCGAATGTGCTCGCGTGGCACACCATCATTTGAGCGCTCAGCGTCTATAGCAGTCGCTCATCATTCACGTCAGCTGATGGTGGAGCGGTTTCACTCGGACATATACATATATGTTTGCATGTTTGTATATATATGTAAGTGGGCAGCTCATCGCACGATCACGTACCTTTGCGATATTGCGTAACGCAGCCTTTTCCCTCACTCTCGTGAGCTGAGGGGGTCAACATCAACTTTGGGCTGCCCAGCGAGCCTGCGATGCGGCGGTCACGCTAGGTCTTTTACCCGCGTGGGAGCGTCCCGCGGTGTAAGGGGCGGCCGGCACTTCTCGGGAAGCTTTAAGTGAAGTTTTTTCGTACTGGGCGCGTGGTAACAACGTAACACTTCCCAGTGGTATTTCTGCGCCTGTTTATATGAACGCTAGTAGTAAACGTGAGTAAGTCAGCGACATTGTTGTTGTCTTGAGAATTCTAAAAAATTATCATTGGCGCCATTCAATAGCAGCTTCACATTGGCGCCCCCCCCCCCCCCCCCCGACTGCGTCAATGATTTGCAAAGACCATTGCCTAAGAAATCGCACTGAAAATTGTCCTTGTTAAGGTGGGAATTTTCGCTATTGAATTCACTGCAGTTAAGGTATTTTCAAGCCACATAGGAAAACTAAAAATGCGTACGGGAACGCGGTCAAGGTCCGGGAATCGAAAGCAAGGTTGCCGAAAGGCCCAGCTTCTGGCGAGTGGTGACGAAGGAGAAAGAAGAAGTGTGGCGTTTGCGAAATCCCCCTAATCGAGTATAGGAAAGAAATCGCGAAGAAGCATACACTTGAAAAAAAAAAAAACGAGAGAAAAAAAAACTGAGAAGAGCGAATGAGGAAGAAGCGGCCCGGGTGGCCGTGGAACGGAGTTTCTGGCTGACCCACGAAAGAAGAAGAAGAAAAGAGTGGATCATCCTGGTTCGGAGCGCGCGAATGGAGCTTGGAGCACGTATTCCAGCCGTGTGGCCGAGGCATAGAGCACAGCAGACGGAACGCACAGGTAGGCTATTCCCTTCTTCTTCCTCTTCATCGAATGAACGGAGCAGCATCGCTAAAGTTACACTCGGCAACGTTACCGATCGTCACGTTCCGTGGGTTATTACTCCGTTGCCGTACGTGGCAAGCAGTGCTATATGCTCGAAGCCGATGCGGGCCTATAGGCCTCTCTATCGAACGATGCGTTATCGCGCTTGCGCTAGTTCAAACCTACTCCTCTGAATGGGGAGGCGGATGGCAGCGGGAGAGGATGGGGGAAGGGAATAAATGCCCGAAAGCCAGAGAACGATACGAAGTCGTTAGGCGCTCTGGGTTTCGAGGACGCGATGAATAGATGACCACGAAGTCGCCTGTGATGTCGCGACTGTGCAGCACGTATACCTGCTAAATGAGAACCAGTATGGTGTGACGGCTGGGTAATCGGTTTTCATAAACGTATATATGCCAGACGAATGCACTGGTACTCCCTGATACTCAGCCAAATGCGCGCATACGCGTGGTACAGGGACTGAATTGGCAACGATTGTGACAAAGGCTTTCATTATAGGTGCATTGTAGCCCAGTTTCTCTTCCTTCCATGTAAAGTAGCAAAGCGAATTTGTCGTACTGCCCAACAATAGTGATTTTATCCTTTGTTTCCTTTCTCTTTGTGTGTCTGTGAACAAACCATTACGCAATACAGCCAAGACAAACGACGGACCGGGAGCTAGCGTTCCCTGGCTATTGGTCTAGACATTTATGAATACGTGTGTTTGTGCGAAGAGAAATAAAGCGCTTCACTTCGATGCGAAAACAATTGCTATAGTTCCCGTGGATGGTGACCAACACCAGCAAAAAAGATAGGGAAATATTCTAGAAAGCGGCAAGTTTCTTGCAAGAATAAGAGTGACTCGCAGTACGCGACAATATAAAAAACGGTTCGGCCGTGACTTGGATTTCTCTCTGAATAGCGTCCGTTTACACATGTGGAGAAGGGAAGTAGTCAGGCTAAAGTTCTCGCTGCCTAATAGCTGCACTATAATATGTGTTTGTTCTTTGCTTTGGCTTGTACTACATAATTTTGCATTTGTGAAACAAAAAGGGCAAGACTGGTTTTATATGTGCAAGAGAGCAAAGCGTGGTCGATGTTTGTTAAGGCTTCTATTTTGAAACGCCGCTACAGAGGACCTCGACAAAGCGGATCAGCAGTGACAGCCGATGTGCACAAAAGGGATCACAGGTCGAATGCGAAAAAGCAACAAGACAATGCCAAGTCCATCAGCCTATATGCAACGCATTGTGCATTGCAGAATACAAGGCCAGAAGAAGCACAACGGCCGTTCGAGCAAGTATAGGAAATCTTCTCTGATGGACCTATTTTGCTGCACTCTTACATAACCCCAAATGTCTTCGTTTTGTAAGGGACTGTGTGTTTTTTTCTCTTTGCGTTGCTGTAGCTGTGCAGTCTTGTTATCTGTGCGCCCGTTCGTTTTGCACTGCATCGAGACATCGCGCAGTTGGACGATGGTTGTAGAGTGAGTGTCAGATCCAGCATAATGAGCTGTATAAGTTATTTTTTTTAAGCTATATGAAAGTTTTTCTTCACTTTTTCCAGCGTGTGCTTGCTGGTCTCGAAATTTTAAATAATTAGTTAGCCATACAGCTATTTCTACTCGCTATTTCTTCAACATTACTATTATTATTATTATTATTATTATTATTAATATTATTACTATAGTGCGTGACAATATAACTGACGGAAGTTCCCTTTAACTTATACATTGAAAAATAAAGTAAAACAATTTTTTTGTATTTCTGTTGCAAATGGAGCGTGGATCGGCAATCAAGATGGATTGCCGCCATTCACTTTCGAATTAGAGTGAGACACGTTTTCAGAAAAACAAATGTATGTTGCTTCGCAGATGGAGCACCTTCCCGTGGCATTTACTGAATTTTAGCTTCTCGATAATATGAGTCGCTTCAATGTTTGTTATGAGGTAAACCTAAGCAATAATACGGTTATCTGTAGCTTGTTATAGCTTTATAGAGTACTTTTTTGCAATTTTTTTCAGGCCTGGGTTATAATACGCCAAATGCCATTACAGTCGGAGACATTGGATTAACAATTTTTTTTCCCACCTGATGTTCTCAAATATGCTTCCAAGACTAAACACGCACGAACTTTTACATACCGCCCCCATCGAAGCCGCGTTCTCGCGAATAGCAGATCCCAAAGACAGGCTCGCTTCTCGCGCTTACGCCGGGCGCGAAAACGTTCGCGACGAAGAGTGTCCCACCGCACTTCCTGGTGTCCCGCTGGAGGGCTGCGGCAAATGAGTGGTCGGCGCGCCACTCTCGCTTTAATGCTACACACCGCGCACACCGACTGGTTCACAGCCCGCTCGGCTTCCACAACGGTCACTCGGCCTAACGCTAAATTGCACTGCACGGAGTACAGACGCTTGCAAGGAGTGCTGTGGCGTATTTCCGGTTTGTGAAACCGTTTATCTCGCGCGCCCAAAGAGAGGGTGCGAGCAGCGGTCTGCACGGGGCAAATACACGAAGGCCGCTTCATTAATCACGGCAGACCGCCGGAACGAGAAGAAAGTGGTTCGCCCTGAATTATGCAGAACGTTCGCGCGCATGTACAATTGGCCGCCAAACTATACAACGCTGGATGTGGCTCGCGGTCTACCGCTGCATCGCCCTGCACAGTCCATTATGAGCATCGATGCGTGTCGCCACTCACGCGAGTATTTTTCCGCATGGCCCGTTTCTCTTGCGGACGTCGGGGACAGAAGGTGCCCGTAGGGGGAGCTAGTGCTTTCTTTTGCTTAACCAACGTAACCGTTGTCCTCTTTATTGCTGTGTGTCGTTGCTGCCCTGACTATATTAATACGTTAAACTAGACTCCTGGGTTGCACCGTGACAGCACAAGGCCGTTGACGTTGTTATAGGCCTTTAGGAGAGCCGGTGTATAGTTAAGTGCAAGGTAACTGATACTTTGCCGTGGAATAATTTGCCGAAGAGAAGATCAGTACAGCCGAGACCATCTCGTCCTTTGCGCAGTATCATACGCTGGTAGAGTTGCCTTCGTGTACCGTAAGAGACCGTAGATATTCATACTAGGCTTGTGAACAGACTCGCACATACTTTCGCTTTCTCTCTCTCTCCTTGTAAAACCAAATTCAAGACTTTCTTGCTTTCCTCACTCTCTCACTCTCCTTCGGATGCAAAGCTGTGCGAAAAAAAAATTCTAATATCGATATAAGTAGGTGTCGCCATAAAACTTGATGAATTGCGTAACACGGGCAAGCAATCTAGCGATTTCCTCGGCAATCGCGCGAGTGGAGGTGGCTCCCTCTCGTGATCGCGGCGTGGTCAAGGTGGGATTACGACAATGCGGTCCCCGTGGTTTTCTTTCGCGTCGCCATAGGCTTTAACCAGGACGACGCCATACTGCGGTCGCACCTCGGGAATCTCTTCGCGGGGCCGTATAATTCTGTTCCGTTCAATTTCATTCAATTTACATGCAAGGTATACATGAACAACAGTGTGACACATGGCGACGGCAATGCTGTTGCAGATAATCCACCACACTTGCAATCGGCAAAGAGAAAAAAGGAAGTACTATTAATGACTACATACAAGCTGACGGTCCTGTCTCCGTTACACCGCACTTTGCTAACACTATCTAAGTATATTTTTTGTAGCTGTCAAATTCATAAGTATTTTATGTTTCGCTTTGCTGACAGATTTTTTTTTTATTGGTATTTCACTCTGGCCCGATGTAGGAAGATGGGAAGTAAGGTTGCATGTGAATAAATAAAGAACAAAAAATGTCAAAGCACTGCATAGAAACGCAGTAACATCAGTGTGCACTGCAATGCTATGACGCGGGCTACCGCACCGCGTTTCTGGAAGCGGACGAGTGCCGCACAATGCCTCGGAACAGCGCTAGTGTTGCGGTCACGATTTCGCTTCGAGCGCACTGGGTTGCCTCCGGCTTCCTGGCCGAGAGTGCCCTTCCCTTTCCACCGGCGGCAAGAAATATAACGCATTCCTGGGCGAGCAGAGCAAAATGGTGCCGCGTATACCGGGTGCGATTCAACGCTATGGAATGGCGTATTTCGGCGCTTGCGGCGAAATCATTTGCAGCGTGATCGGTGGCAGAAAAGCTGCCCAGATCACCGACATCGCTTGCTAGGTGCGGCTACTGTACGGGTAGAATAGCACGCCCGCACGCACAAAAAAGGTTTAGCAAGGACGAAGCCTGATACGAAGCAAGGACGAATTGCCGATATGTAGGACTATTATTTCTTCCAGTAGCTGTCAACCAGCGAGCCGCCAAAGCGGCCCTGTGAGAGGGGCTCCACCCACAGTTGCGGAACAGCCTTAGCTTGCTTTTTTTCCTACTGTATTTATTTATGTATATATAGGCGTGAGAAACGGGTAGATATTGCAAAAGTAGCAATATATGTATGCAATATTTATTCAATGAATGAACAAAAGAATTTATTAAAAGTCGCTTGATGACAATACTCGTTGTATATAATGTTTACATAAGATGTAAGAAGGGGCGACGTGGGTGAGGTAAGGGTCAAATTTGAGGTATAATCAGATTCCTTCAATACTTTTACAATGAAGGACTCTGGTATAAGCCACCGCGTCTATAACATTACCACAACGTCCACGATATGTTCTCCAAGGTTAAACTTTCGGTGCAAGGTGCTGAATCAGCAGAGACTTGAGCTCGCATTCCAGAAGCAAGCTCTAATTCCGTTTTAAAACGTCCCCGACGAGGAAAGGATAGATGACTAAGGTGTTGAGAGCGATATCATAATCCCGAGAGAGAAAAAGAACAAGCATTTGTATGGTAATGTTGATGCATATTTGTGGCTCCGGCTACTGTTCTCTTATCTCTTACATGATAGCTTTCGTCGGAAGTCTGTCAACAATCAACAAACTATACGAATTTACCCATTAAGGGACATGCAAATACCGAATCCTTGTGCTAGAATACAAGTGCCCCAGACACACGAAAGTCTACGTGTCGTAAATGTTCGAACACACAAAACGTCCACAGGTTACAGAAGAGTTCATCAAGATGTTCACGCCGTGGTCAATGGGCATTGTGAAATTGTCTGCTGTTGACGAGAGGGCTACCACCGCGTCATATGACACAAGATCGAGACGTCAAACCACCCATTCCACAGCACGTAAACATGTTTGTTGTCTGTGGATTATTTGGCATGCAACTAACATTCTCCCCTTCTCTTCCATCTACACCTTTGCAGATGCGTGCCCACCTGGATGCCTCGCTCTTCGTGCCTCGATTAAGGTATAGCTTTACGTGACGCTATAGATCTTCGCGCCTCGCTTGCACGAAAGGCGCGTGCACAATTCAGCTACTGATTGACGGCTGCGGCATCGCGCTGAACCTGCAGCACGTTTGCCGTGGCAGCGACGCTAGCGAGCGGTATCGAACCGTGCCATCAATACCCGGCACGCACAATCAATCAGCCGACCAAAAGTGAAAGCCTTTGAGAACGCCATCTCGATAGGCATGCTGAAGTACAGCGTGCACGAACTGCCGGAAACGCTTTCAGTTTGTCTTTGGACAGGCTTCCTGCACGCGCCACAGCCTGCAGCGAGGACTGCTTTGTTATTGGGTATCGCGGTCCGACTGCATTGCTGGTTCGCTGTGCCGGCTTTATCGAGTAGTGTAGAACCAGAACTCAGCCGCAAGGGGGCGCTCGAGAACCCGGAAAAAATCGCACTTTTATCTGATGTAACATCTGGACAGCACTCACTTTATCCCCGTCGTATCCGTCCGGAATACAATGATGAGATCTGTCGCCCCACGACGGCTCGTTCATCAACGGCGCGGTCTGCGCGCGTAGATAACGAATTACAAATCCCGCGAGCGTCGTTGCTACTCCTTGCGGCAAGTGACTAAGAATAGTTTCGTGGTCTGCCCCACAACGTCATTATATTCTACACGCCTACACGAACTTTCGCAATGCCTTCACGCGCGCTGTGCCCTGCTGTCGGACATGAATTTATTGTAACTTGCTTTGCATAACGTGGACAATGCGTCTCGATGTATGTATGTATGTATGTATGTATGTATGTATGTATGTATGTATGTATGTATGTATGTATGTATGTATGTATGTATGTATGTATGTATGTATGTATGTATGTATGTATGTATGTATGTATGTATGTATGTATGTATGTATGTATGTATGTATGTATGTATGTATTCATCGTCGGTCAGGCAGTCAGTATGCAAATCGGCCTTTCCACGATGTGGCTCCTCAGTCTAAAAGTTTCAGAATCGATATGTAATGCTGCAGGCCACACAATTAAGTAAAGAGCCACTGGTTCCTAAATATAGACGGAAACTACGCTTTTTGACGACGACCGGGGGTGATTACTGCCAGCCTGCATTGATCGAAAGCCGTGCATCTTATAAAGCAGACATCGGTTTCATCGTCAACAAATCTCCATTTCGCACGTCCGGTAAGTCCAGTCGAGCACGCCTTTTCCGCAGCGCGCGCAAATCCACACACACTCCTCTCGCGAAGGTCTACGTAACATCGCGTCCTTTCCATTCTCACGATCAGACCACGTGACTACGGCGCGCGAGCAGTGCTACGAGCGGGGAGCAGATATATAGCCGCAGTCTCGAAGTAGGCCGCCGCCGCTGCTGCAACAGTCTGAGCGCGCAGAGCGCCCGCGCCTCGCCGCCACACGCAGCTCGCCTCGCGACCTACTTGCGGACATTGACTTCGACTTTGCCGGCCTAGCTGTACGCTGGCTTCCTTTGCCGCCGCGTTCACGACGGGGTGGCAAAAACGAAAAGCAATGAGAGGAAAAAAAAAAAAAGAAAGAAAAAAACACGAGCCGGCTTCTTACGAAAGGAGCCCGTTTCGCCAGGCATTCCGCGGGCCTCCCCTCGCGGGCCACCACGCGCTAGCCTGGGTCCCGTTACACAAATCCACCCGCCCCCCTGCGCTGCTGCGCTTTGTCGGGGCTGTAGTAGCGCAGTTGGCGCGCGAACGGCGCCGAGACGTCGTAGCAGCTGGCTTCTCGCACTGGTTGTTCCAACGCGCCGTTGGACGAGTAATGAGACGCCGCGAGACAAACTGCTCTGGCGCCGCGCACGAAACATGCATCGGACCTCTCTCGCATTGATACCCTGCCTCCGCCGGGAGACGGGCATGTGCTACCTGGTCGTGTAGTATGCGGTGTTTACGATTGAGCAGAAAGAATGGGAAAGAGAGAGAGGGAGAGGTGCTCTTGTCAACGGGATTTCGGATGCGAAGGCGAGCGGGTACACATGGAATGACCCGGCCTGCGCCGCTCCGGCCCAAAGCCGTCGGGATTTCAATGACTCAATCGTGGTCGATGCGTAAAGGCATGAAGGGTGGAACTTCGGGGACTCATAATTTCTTTGATAAGAGAGAGAGAGAGAGCTAGCAATCAAAAGTGTTGCCTAATATATTGGGTCGGCGTTGAATGGTTTTCCGAAACTCCGCGATAACTCGAAAAGAGAACGCCATGTTCCCACGTGGCAGTGAGTTCGTGACCGAGAACCCCGTGCGAGCTATAGCGTTTGCGACGTAGGAGTAGGCTTACAAGGCCAAGCGTCGAGGACTGTTGACCTTTTAGACTTCAGTTATTGGAGCATCATATTCGTTGTAATCGCCGGTTGTAGAAGCAGTCAATTATTCTTGGTAAGCGAAAGGCTTGATCGGAAACGCGTGGGCAAAGTTTTACACAAACCTCACAGCGAACGCGCATGATTGTAACTGTTTCTCCCGCTATCCGCCTGCCTTTTATACTGTTCACAGAAATGAAATGTTTACCCATAGCTTGTTCCTGCATTGAACAATTGAGGTCGAATTGCGATAGAGTGCTCTTTCGCGATCGGGCTGTCGGTCAGTGTCGGTTAATTTTTTTGTATTTAGTCTGTGTGCACCGTGAACAACATTCGAACGAATTATCACCATCTCTTTCAACCATCTACGAGGTAAATACCTCATTTGTTTGCCTATTTTGCGTTTGTTTCTTCGCAGGAATTAAGCGCCCATTTCCCGCTGCCTGCCGCAAGGCGTACAAGACTGAGAATCTCCTTTTCTGCGTCGAATTCTCTACGAGCCGAGAACGACTGCTCTTCCAGCTGAGAAGTCGAACGTCGGGATGCTCTCTTGGGAATCTTGGGACAGCCACGTCAGCTGAGCTGCGGTGGCGGCGCCGTTTTGCCCGACCCAGCTCCTGTTTGGGACTGGTAGTGAATTGTTTGGTTTTCCTCTCCTTCGCGTGTCGAGGCCGAAGCACAGATCACGTGCGCCCTCGTGCGGGGAAAGCACGCGTGAGAACCGCGCACGAGATCGCGTCCGGGCCGGGCGCGGATGTGTGTGCGCGGTGATTTGTCATGACGTCACGAGTCCAGTTGTGATCCAGGATTGAGTACCGGACAAGAAGGAACGCGTCTACGACGAGAGGACGCACGACTGCCTGCGGGTACATTGATTAGTGTGAATCGTAGCTTGTTTTTTATTCGGTGCCCGTTCATTGAATAAATCGTACGTTAATTTTAGCTATACGGAACGAAAAACACAATATGCCGAATACAGGTCCCAGAGTATTCAGCCGTGAATAATTTAAATTCATCAAGAGAAGGCTGTAAAACTTACTTAGCGCTTGAAATATACGGCAGTTCACGTTCCGTGATAAGTTACATAGAGAGTTTCGACTGCTTTCGCCCAATGAAAAATACACCCAGAAAGTTTAGCGTATACACCATGCGTTTGCAGAGCGGTGGCTGTATACGTTTCTCGTGGTTCATAAACAATGAAGGGGGGGGGGGGCTGCACTACGCAATTGGCCTTTAAGGAAGTGTCAGTAGATAACTATAGCGATAGATTGCACGTGATGTCATGGAGGCACAACATACCTTTGATATGGCAACTTAGACGACGTCAAGGTGGTCTAACACATGTCGATCAACCTACTTCAGTGTGATGACGTCATCACTGTAACGTTATCGGCAATCTTGCGCGAAGAACGAAGGAAGCAAGGTAAGGTGTACAGATAACACCACCATCACAAAATTCGCGAGTCCAATGTTGGTGTTCTAACGTATACGTGGCTGTCTTAGTAACGTCTGTGAAAGCTTTCTATATCAACGGCGTAGACGAGCGCTAGGTCCTCCATGAGGCGGAACAGGACCCCCCTTCCCCGCACCTTGAGAACACGCCTGCCCAAGAGGATGGTGCACCGAAGGAAGATGGAGATAAGCGGCGCGCGATTCCGGAATGCATACGTGAGACACAGAATGCATGGATGTTTGTGTGCGTTAAAGGCGTAATTGCGAATGGACGCGGAAGGCGACCTCACGCGGACAGGAACGGGGAAGATGATGAAGAAGAGCGCGTGTCCAGTCAGCAGCTGCCAAGTAAAGCACGGAACCACGAGCAACACCGCGTCGTATATAAGGGGAAACAGGTAGACACTCGCGGCGGGCGGCCGGCCGGCCGGCAGTCGTGCGCGAGCAGCTGTCTCCAGTTTCTTTTTTCTTTTCAACAGGAAAGTGACGAAGGAAAGACGAGACAGGAGCCGCAAAACGGAAGTCCGTGGCCACGGGTGGTGTCTTCGCCGACTTAGGCAACGGCGCCACGCTGAACCTATACGCGAGCGTGTAGTAGCAGCAGCAGCGGCTTCTTTTTAGACGCGCGCGCATATGCAAGCGTGCCGGCGGAAAGCGGAGGCCACGCGGAAGCGCTTGTCGGCGTCGTCGTTGTGATGAAGCGACCGTCATGTGTAGCACATTGCCCCGTCTAGAACGGGCGCCCGTGGTCGACGACGCGTCACGCGCTGTGCTGGCCTCTGGCGACAGTCGAACATCCCCGCTATTTGTTGAGGCTTGCAACGTCACTGTATCGGACACGGCGTGTTCCATACTCTGAAGACATCCACGAGCTTTTGAGCCATCTCGGAGCGTAAAGGGAACGTCCATTCGATAACTCTGAGCAATTTAGTTGTTTTATGGCGTCATAAAGATGCAGGTGGCATGTGAATGTTCCCTAAGGAGGTCCCAGAATGAAAACTGTCAGAGGACCTTCTAAGGATAACGCAAAGGTTACATGCAAGGCAGGTGAATCGAAGGGCGAACTGGAGATTGTATGAATGAATCAAGTTCAGTGGTTCATATTGTAAAGCAGACGTTGGATGTAAGAATAGGCGGAATAACGTCGTAGCACACCAGCTGTCCCTCAATGCGCAGGTCTTCTCAATTACGTAGAAAACTAGACCTTTCATCAAACGTCCTGGATTTTTTTGGCTGAGTTATCTTTCTTCAAGAAGTAGTAACCATGACATCGACAATGTTGTAATGAACACGCCAGTTCTCATGAGCTTGCGGCGCCTTACAGCTAGTTCGCTCTCAAGATCATGACCTATGAAGCCCGATTTGGGTGTGTTTAATTAGGGGGGAATCGCTTTGCCCAACCAATACACATGTCTTGCCAATTGTACTTATCCACGGAATACAAACCTGGAAGATTACAACGATGGTCGACTTGTTGAGGATGACGCAGCGGTAAAAGGGAAGGAAAATGATAAGTGTAGCCCGAAGGCTCAAGAAGAGGGCACAATGTATCAATGAACAAACGGGTGTTAAGGACATAATAGCCGAAATCAAAAGAAATTGTCATGGGTAGGGAACGTAGCACGAAGGCAAGATAACCGCTGGTCATTAAGGATCGCAGACTGGATTCCAAGAGAAGGTAAGTGGGTGAAGGTGAGACAGAAAGTTAGGCGGGCAGATGAGATGAGGAAGTTTGCGGGTATAGAGTGGCAGCAGCAAGCACAGGACCGAGTTCACTGGCGGAACATGAACATGGGAGAGGCTTTTGTTCTGCAGTGGGCTAGTCAGGCTGATGATGATGATGATGATGATGAATTGGCGGGAAGCAACCGTGTGAATCCTGCAGTGCCGACGTATAAGACCCGTGCCCAGAATACCTACCGATGTAAAAACGCAGTATGTAAAGAACACCCACATCTTTTTGTGTGGTCAGTACCATATAGTTAGGATAGAGTCGCAGACTGGGGAACTTTGGAAGGGGAATGAATAAAAGCCAGAGCGTTACTTTCTTGTGAACTGTGAGTTACCACAACTGACTGCGCGTTCATCATCTTCAGCGGCGACGTACCGCAGTCACGAAGAAGAATCCAAAGTAGCGAAGGAGGACGTTCCGGGCGCTAAGAAGACGAAGAGGAGTCCACCGTGGTACGAAAAACGAAGAGAGGATGACAGCAACAGAGAGAGAGAGAGAATGATGGTACCGTCGTTGTCGTCGACGACGTCGTCGTCTGCAGAGCCACCCCCCTTCCCCCCACTGACCGGGGTCTCCCGTGGAGTACAAAAGGATGTCACCGTTCTGCTTTGTCTCTCCGTTGTGCCTTCGGGCAAGGAGGCGATGGAAAAGGAACGACAACGTCGCCGAAGCGACCCACAAAGCGCCGAAAAGGCGAAGGGGGGAGGGGGGGGGGAACCGTGGCACTCACGCATGTGCGCGCACCGACCGGCATACCGAAACAAGGCGGCTGTACTTGCGCTGCCCCTTCCTCGTCTTCTTCCCCTTCGTATGCACGTTCCTTTCATACGCAGTCGTGTTTTCTTGCTTACGCAACGCGTGCAGTCGTTATGCTCCCCTTCGATGCAAGGGATGCCCCCGTCTCTTTCGACGAGGCCGCTTCGTCTTTGCTAGTGGAGCCATGGCAGTCAGCGAGCCATGCTGCCGGTGGAGCCAAAGAACAGCCCCGCGCATGTGGTCTGTACGGAGTGCACGCACGATATCCTGGCGCTGGCGATGATGGTGTTGCGATCTGGCTTTAATAATGCCCGTACGCGGGGCACGTCGACCGACTCTGGACGTACGGCTGGCCAAATGGGCGATTCGAAGGTGTCTACCGATAGTATACGGTGTCAATGCCCTCCACCCGGGGGGACCTCAATCGAATTCTTGCGTGATACTTTCGGCAGCCATCTATGATCGTGTGTCAGTCGGGATTAGCGACATGGCACTCTCCCTGTATCGTGTCATTCCAAAGGCTGTGTTATTAACCGTTCGCGATGGTGTAGAACCTGCTGAGCTGACGCAAATTGCACGACTCTCTCTTTATTACACCTCTTTCTTTGTTTTATCTTCATACGATATATATATGACCAGTTCGAATCTTCGTTGGCACCCGCCGAGGCTGTTAATGTGTTCTCGCACGTATTATGGCTCCTTATCACCTTGATATTGCGTGCTGAGGTGTGATTTAGCGCTCCACTGACCAATCCCATAGAAGCCGGTAAGGCATGTTCTGTATGGCAGCCGTAGCGCCTTTGCTAAATACTCACTCCGCTTGAGCGATTTCATCGATGAATGTAGTGTCGAGGCATCGACCTCGATCAGCTTGTGCCGTTTACCATCTTCTAGAGGCGCGATCATTGCGTTAGCGTTAAATAACTTTTTTTTTGCTCCGAATGTGCATAGTTTCGTAACCCCACAGCGCATTTTTAATAGCGAGAAACCAATATTCAAGCATAAGACCTACATTATGGCGATAAAAAATATTGCAACAGTATTCTGTAAAAATAGAGTGAGAAGAAAAAGAGGGTGACTGTCTCCTTCCGCTCATCTTAAGGGAATGCATAAATGTGAGAGTTCTGTCAAGTTGACATGGTGGATTAATTGATCGACTTCAATGAGCGTTTCGCGCATGAACACTTTAATCGGAAGAAATTCTGGCAAATTTACAACGTCATCCCCAAATATATTGCAGTTGTTATGGATAAGGTAGTAAGAACTATAGCTACACTACCCCAGATGTTGTAACGACATTCCGCGGCGACATGTAGTCATGGCACACATGTTTCACTATTTCCTTCAAGACCTCATTCCTATAAAAACGCCAGGCTTTCTCTTCAGATATGTAATTGGAACCTGAACGTAAATGACACTGTCTTAGGTGTTGGGCAACAACCCTGATTGATTGCTTCATCTGTTTGTAGCTTCTTACATTTATGTGCAGCACCACGTATTGTGCGCTCCCAGTGGTGTCCATTATGTCCACGCAGGGTTCCGCGTTATCTTCTTGACGCATGCTTTGCTCCGAAGGTGCACACCGCGATCGGGACGTGGTAATAAAGCCGTGATCTACTAGTTACGTCAGCCCCGCGTCTAACTGCTGCACAGCGTCGTGATTTACGGTAATTAGACAGCGCGTGTATACTATCCCATCACCCAATTATCAATCACGTCGCCCGCTTCGTCTCTCTGCGGCGAAGAACCGCTCTCGTTTCGGTCGCGATTCGCCAGCGTCGACGACGCGTCTTGTTCGAAGAAAACAAACGAGAGAGCGCGGGCCTTCTGCAGCGCGCTCGGCCGGCCGGGCGAGTCAAACGCGCTGCACGAGGTTCCCACCGATCCCGAGACACCCCTTCGCCGTCTTTCTCCGCTGCCGCGCTCTAATTGCACGCTGCCACTCTCCGCGTTTCGGTGCTGCCCACGACGGGAGTTGAACCGCTGACCTCCCGCCCGGCGAACTCCGCCGGCCGCAACCGTCAAGTCTTCTGGGCTGCGCCGCGGTGTGTCGAACGCGGAGGATGGGTCGAATTACGACGTCCGTGTTTTGCTACAGCGTTGCTGTTGTGACGGGAAACAGCGCGATCGAGTAACTCGATCGTCCCTTCTCTCGGCTAGCCTCATCTAGGAGAGCACCGAGAATTCGTTCAATGCAAGAAAGAGGGTAAAGATTATGGAGGAAAGAAAGCTGCTCCCTACCTACGTAGTAAACATACATATATTGGGAGGGTGTGTGTAGTGCAGCTGAGCGCGCGTGCAGAGCGTGCGAAAGCCATCACGTGGCGCAGTTGAACAGCCAATGCGCATACGTCTCAGAGGTCACGTGTTGGGATGATACCGCGAGGAGAATGGGTTTTACAGAGAAATTTGCCTGACAAGGCTGCCTGAGTGACGTAACTCCCTCACTGCTTATTTCTCATCCATGGCTCGGCGTATATGCTTCGCTTATAACTTTTTAAAATTTTTATTGATGGGCCCAGCTTATACTGCCGCTGGTTACTTTGCTGTCTTACGAACCCGCCTCTCTTATATCCATCAAGGTGAATCAGGGACAGATGACGGAATCGCGCGTGTTCTTAAAGATGGCAGCAATATCTTAAATATCTACAAAAAAAGGTTGCCGAGGAAGACACGAGGATACCTTGTGGATATTTTATACATGGCGAACCAAGGAGCAAGCTGCAGTAGGCACTAACACAATGGTAATCGGAAAGAACTCGCCCCACGCTTGAATTATAGAGACCAAGAAAAACGGAACCGGAAAGAAATAGAGTATTAACGTACTCGCGTTTATATTGTATGCATGCTTCTGCCACACAACAACGTTCATAACACACACACACACACACACACACACACACACACACACACACACACACACACACACACACACACACACACATATATATATATATATATATATATATATATATATATATATATATATATATACATATATATATATATATATATATATATATATATACATATATATAATGTCGAAGCAGGTACTCCCTACTGAGAAGTTGGTTGATGGGGGTAAGCAAATATACTCATATGGTAAAGCTTCCCTGATATCGTACCATGCCGCAGTCCTAAATAGCATACATGCATGCTTCTCCAGCGCAGTTCAAATAATTAAAAGTGCAGATGAGTATGGAAGCTTGAAGAAATGAAAAAAAAAATCCTTGAACACTGCATGGAGCCAACGACAAGGGATCTTGTCTTTTTCACGTTAGCTACTGCCTACATCGATCCATGCACGTGTATGCTTCGTACCCTCTCCCCCAACCAAAATAGAAGATCAGGAGGGTTGTTGAAACGTATACGATCCACAGACACCCCGTGTTCAAGAATCTTTAACCACTCCAGTGTAATGTTCCATACCTCGTAGTGACAGTAAATAAATGCGCAAATAAATAAATAAAAATAAATAATTACACTGCTAGCGACGGGGTACAAGCCTTTAGTATCAAAGAAACAAGTTTGCTGTCTGTTTCTTTCATGCGTAGAGAGATGAACTTTCGCAGCTGCCCTGTGCTCTCCTTCTTCTGCGTCGCGTCTTTGCAACGAGTCCACCTCGTATTCTCCTTCCAGCCGTTTGTTTGTTTCTGTTCGTGCGGCGTGCAGCCCTTCCTCTCGTGAGCCGGGGTGGCCCCGTTTCGCTCATTGTTTTCCGAATTATATCGCCGTCGTCTCCGTTCCGCTACGGCGTTGCGTGAGCACTTTCGCCTCATCTCGGCCCGGCTGACGCGACCCCGCGACCGACCCGGCGCGACCTCGCAATGCCCTGCCTACTGCGCCGTAGTCCGTCCGGTTCATTCATGAGACGACTGCCGAGAGGTCGGCCGGGGATCGCCCACAAACCCAGAGCACCACCGGATGCCGCGCATGCCGCTCCGCGCGTCCGGAATCGTGCAACTCGCTCGCTGCACGTGCTCGTGGCAGATACCATAGCGAGGAAAAGTGGCTCGGATAACCTATAGGTTCTGGGACCACGTGATGGCACAGCTGGTGTACGTAGCCTGGTGAGGCAGACCTGTTTTATGTCAGTGCGAAGTGGGCGCCCAGTTCATATCACACTCCTGAACTTTTGGGAGAGACCTAGCCAGAGCATATCCTCGCAGACCAGCGCTAGCTAGCAGCGAGGATCGTTGACGTGGCCAATGACTATGGTTTCCTTAAAGAGGAGACCAACGCGAAAACAATTATTCACTAATTAATACTTAAATAGATGTTGTCACGCAGTTTATTTACGTACAGACCTACTGGAAGGCCGAGGAACGCCAGAAGAGCGAGGAACGCCAACAGGCCGAAAATACAAAACAAACGCAAGCTCGGGTCGCGCGCGCACCAACGCTGTGGCTTGCCGTTTCATGCTGCTTCGTCGTCGTTCGCATAGTTCCCTACATTGGCCCCCGGTGAATAGCGTAGCCAACCTGGCGACTTAAGGCGTAGTCACTATAGCGGGGTCGTAATACGGCTTCAGGCGACTCACATGCACAATTTCTCGGCCACGACGGCGTAAGTCATGAGACTGTGTCAATGGCTCAATCTCATAATTGACGGGTGACGTACGGGCGAGAATGCGGTAGGGCCCGTGGTATCGTGCCAGTAATTTCGACGAAAGGCCAGGAGTGCTCGGTGGAACCCAGAGCCAAACGAGAGCACCAGTCGTGAAAGTAGAAAGATGTCGGTCGGTGTCAAGCCGTAGCTTCTGGTGGCCTTGGTCCTCGGTTGTCAGAGAACGGGCCAATCGTCTGCAATCTTCTGCGTACCTGGCAACATCAGAAATTGCAGTGTACTCAGAGGAGTCGGGCGTGTATGGGAGGATAGTGTCCAGCGTGCACGATGGTTCGCGTCCATACAACAGAAAGAAAGGGGAGAACCCTGTTGTCGCGTGCGTAGCGGTGTTATACGCATACGTGACGAATGGAAGGACAGTGTCCCAATTAGTCTGGTCTGAAGCTGTGTACATCGTCAACATATCACCGAGAGTGCGATTAAATCGTTCTGTGAGGCCATTCGTCTGCGGGTGATATGCTGTCGTCAGGCGATGAACCATGTTGCACTGAGCGAGCAACGCTTGAATGGCGTCAGACAAGAAAACACGCCCCCGGTCGCTCAAAAGTTCGCGGGGAGCACCATGGCGAAGAACAAAGTTGCGCAAGATGAAAAACGCAACTTCCCTCGCGGTTGCTGCGGGTAGTGCTGCTGTCTCCGCGTAACGCGTGAGGTGGTCCACGCCGACAATTATCCACCTATTTCCAGAAGACGACGTGGGAAGTGGTCCGTATAAGTCGATACCGACGCGGTCAAACGGACGCGCTGGACAAGGCAGAGGCTGAAGTGTACCGGCAGGGCGTTGAGGTGGGACTTTACGTCGCTGGCATGCAGTACAAGCACGTACGTACTTGCGGACAAATGTGTACATGCCGCGCCAGTAGTACCGCTGACGTAGACGGTTGTACGTTTTGAGAGCGCCAGCGTGAGCGCTTTGCGGGTCGTTGTGGAAAGCAGTACAGATTTCCGAGCGCATGTGGTTGGGTATCACTAACAGCCACTTCCGACCTTCAGACGTGTAATTCCGCCGATAGAGTAGGTCGTCTCGAATAGCGAAATGTGTGGCTTGACGGCGGATAGTTCTTGAGACTAAATTAGCTAACGGATCAGTCAGAAAGGCGAGGAGTTGGGAAATCCACACATCTTTGCGTTGTTCCGATGCCATGTCTGTGAAGTCGATTGGTGTTATAACAGCTGAAGAAGGTGACGAGGAGGCTGGGTCAGCCGGTAGCGGCGAGCGGGATAGCGCATCAGCGTCGGAGTGCTTGCGGCCGGATCGGTATACAACACGAATGTCGTATTCCTGTAGGCGAAGCGCCCAACGACCAAGGCGCCCCGACGGGTCTTTGAGCGATGATAGCCAGCATAGAGCGTGGTGGTCCGTGACGACTTCGAAAGGGCGGCCATAAAGGTATGGGCGGAACTTCGTCAAAGCCCAGACAATTGCGAGGCACTCTTTCTCCGTGACGGAATAATTACACTCGGCTTTCTTGAGGGTTCGACTCGCGTAAGCGACCACGTATTCTTGGTACCCTGGTTTTCGTTGAGCCAATACAGCACCAAGACCGACACCACTGGCGTCGGTGTGGACCTCCGTAGGCGCATCAGGGTCAAAATGACGTAGTATTGGAGGTGATAATAATAACCGCCGAAGCGCGGTGAAGGATTCGTCGCACTCTTTTGACCAAGCAGAAATGCCTTTGGAAGTTGTCAACAGGTTGGTAAGAGGCGCGATGATGGAAGAGAAGTTGCGCACAAATCGACGAAAGTATGAGCACAGGCCGATAAAACTTCGAAGCGTCTTGATGGAATTGGGCTTCGGATAGTCGGCCACGGCGCGGAGTTTCGCCGGATCCGGGAGAACACCCTCTTTGCAGACGACGTGACCCAGTATAGTGAGCTGACGTGCGGCAAAATGGCACTTCTTGATGTTAAGTTGAAGGCCAGCAGAGGTGAGACACGTGAGAATAGCACGAAGACGAACAAGGTGAGTGGAAAAGTCGCGAGAAAAAACGACGATATCGTCTAGGTAGCAAAGGCACGTGTTCCACTTGTAGCCGCGAAGGATGGTGTCCATCATCCGTTCGAAGGTAGCTGGGGCGTTGCAGAGTCCAAACGGCATGACGTTAAACTCATACAGCCCATCAGGTGTTACAAATGCAGTCTTCGATCGGTCAGGATCAGCCATTGGAACTTGCCAATATCCTGAGCGTAAATCTAAAGAGGAGAAATATTCTGCCCCTTGCAAGCAATCGAGAGCGTCGTCGATGCGTGGCAACGGGTACACATCCTTCCGAGTTATCTTATTGAGCCGGCGGTAGTCGACACAGAATCGGATAGACCCATCCTTTTTGCGCACAAGTACAACAGGGGACGACCAAGGGCTCTGCGATGGCTGGATGACACCACGCTTGAGCATATCGTCGACTTGTTCGTTGATAATACGGCGCTCTTCCGCTGAAACTCGATATGGTCGTTGGCGTAAGGGAGCATGAGTACCGGTGTCAATGTGGTGCGTGATGTTCGCTGTGCGACCCAAAGATGGTTGAGCGCAATCGAAGGCAGAACGGAACTCTCGAAGAAGGGACAAGAGTTCGCTTCTTTGTGTCGGCGATAGCTCAGCGGCAACAGAGGGCTGGAATGAGTCTGGCGCGGGCAGTGTGGCCACAGGTGGCGTCATAGCATTGAGCTGGAGGTGAGGTGCGTGTTCGGCGAACTCTAGAGGGCGCAAGAGGTCAACGTCTTGTATGTTACCCAAACATTCTCCGCGAAGTAAGGTAACTGGCGACGATAGCGAGTTCGCGACGAGCATGGCGGTAGCACCGGATTCCACGGTGAGTACGGCAAAGGGCAGGTGTAGGCTACGGCGGCGGGTAAATACGTCAGACGGAGTGAACAAAACAGTTCCGGCAGGAGCGGCCGTACAGGTCAGGGCTACAAGGGCGATGTTCTCGGTGCTATTTCCGTGTCTGCAACAACGACAAGTTTGTAAGCTTCAGAAAGAGAATCCACCAAACAAGAGGTTGGCAGCGGTGTAAGGGCAACTTCTGCACGTGAGCAATCTATGATGGCCCGATGACGCGAAAGAAAGTCCCATCCAAGAATGACTTCGTGGGAGCAGGATGCCAGCACAAAAAATTCAATGGCATAAAGTTCACCTTGGATAATGACACGTGCAGTGCACACAGCTGTAGGTTCTATGCACTGCGAGTTGGCCGTGTGGAGCATCAGGCCCGAAAGAGGCGTCGTCACCTTTTTCAACTTGCGGCATAAGGTCTCACAGATTATGGAAACGGCGGCCCCTGTGTCGATAAGCGCTTGTGCGGCGGTCCCCTCAACATTGACGTCAATAACGTTTTGCGGCGAGAAAGATGGAGGCCTTAAGCAGTTCGAATTGTATGCAGCTGTTGCCTCCGGAGCTGCAGCGATCAGTTTCCCTCTTCCGTAGCAGGTCGGCGACGCATAGGTGACAGGGAGCGTCGTCGTGGCGATGGTGACCGATGGTTTGCGTAGGGTCGAGGACCGTCAGTGGTGTACCTTGATGGCGTCCTAGACGACGACGCCATTGGCCTGCCCACGGTGTCGACTGGAGGGGGATCTCGGCGACAGTGGCGGGCGACGTGTCCAGCGATACCACAGGCGAAACAGATGGGCCTATTATCCGGCGTCCTCCAAGCGTCTGAGCGACGGTAAAATGGAGCTGAAGATCTCGCGTAGGGATACGGCGCCGCAATTGGGGTTGTAGGCACGACATAGGGTGGCGTGGCAGGTTGAGCATACGGCATACGCTGTTGGTAGGCCGAGCAGCGACGGCGGCGTACGTGAGAGGCGTTAGTGACTGGTGGTTGCTGATGCACCGGCGGAAGGGCTTCAGCGACTTGGGTCCGAATGACGTGTTGGAGGTCCGGTGCCAAAGCTTGCGTGGGCTCATGTGTCAGTGGCAGCAGCGACAGCTGGCGCGCTACCTCTTCGCGGACGAAGTCCTTGATTGTCGAAAGCAGCGGCTGCTGATCGGTAGGATGGGCAGCTAGGTGCAAGCTTGCGAGCGTGTCTGGCGTCGTGAGGGCTTGACGAGCAATTGCGCGCTGCCTACGCAATTCATCGAAGCTTTGACAGAGGGAAACGAGGACAGCAATGGTGGGGGGATTTCTCGCGAGTAACATCTGAAAGGCGCCGTCGTCAATGCCTTTCAATATGTGCCTGATTTTTTCTTCCTCAGGCATGGTAGAGTTGATGCGATTGCATAGATGCAACACATCTTCAATGTAGCCCGTGTAGGTCTCGCCTGGTTGCTGCGCACGGTGACGTAAACGGTGCTCGGCTTGAAGCTTGCGTGCCGCAGGTCGTCCAAAGACGTCCGTAATAGCCGTCTTGAATGCAGACCACGTAGTAATGTCAGCTGCGTGGTTATTAAACCACAGTTGCGCGGTGTCCGCAAGGTAGAATGTGACGTAGCCCAGCTTACTTGGGTCGTCCCATTTGTTACTTGCGCCGACTTTGTCGTACCTCGCCAACCAATCTTCGACGTCCGACTCAGTGGAGCCCGTGAAGATAGGAGGGTCTCGTTGAGGATACACGGCACCGCAAGTGACATGGACGGTCGAAGGTCCCACCTGGAGAGGCGTCTCGGTGGCCATGTTCGTGTCACGTAGAGGGGGAAGCTTGCGGGAGCGAAGTTCCAGGTTTGTACGGGAGTCCACACACCTCCACCAGATGTCACGCAGTTTATTTACGTACAGACCTACTGGAAGGCCGAGGAACGCCAGAAGAGCGAGGAACGCCAACAGGCCGAAAATACAAAACAAACGCAAGCTCGGGTCGCGCGCGCACCAACGCTGTGGCTTGCCGTTTCATGCTGCTTCGTCGTCGTTCGCATAGTTCCCTACAATGTGTTCATTTTCTCTCTAAAAGAACGTGGTGTCAACGTTCGCCAGATAGGTGGGCCTTTGATATACGTGAGCGCATTGTGCAGAGGATGGTCACTCGGTTGGCGTGAAATTCGTGCTAATTTTACTGCCATTAGAGGACCTAATTAGGTAGTGATACGTTCATCATTATATAGGAGAGAGAGAAACAACATTTATTAAGAGTCCGGTGATGATAAATCGGGGCGGGCTTGAACCCCGGCCTAGGCATCGGCTGCGAGCCCTTGGGCTCGGGCGGCTTCCTCGGCTCGCTGGACGGCCCATAGTTGTTGTTCTAATGCGGAGATAAGCAGAGCCGCCTCCCAGCGCGCCCTGCGGTTCAAGACTGCCTCCTCGTTTGTAGTGCAGACTGCGTCATTGAGACTCGAGCACTCCCATAACATATGCCTCAGGGTTGCCCGGGAATCGCATGCTTTGCATTTATCTGTCGAATACAGGTCAGGGTAACAGAGGCGAAAGATCACTGGATTTGGAAAAGTGTCTGTTTGGAGTTGTCTCCATGCAACTGACTGCTTCTTAGTTAATTTTGGCTGAAATTTTTTGCTCGTGAACAATTCTAGCGCATGAACTATCTGAGAACACTGGCTCATATATATATATATATATATATATATATTATTACGACGTGTATGTGCCGGATTGATAAGAGGGAATAGAAGTGTGGACTTGGGAAGAAGAAGATCTCTCGGCAGTTTTATCCGGTGCGGCCTCGCCATCCCAGCTTCCGTTCAATAAACCCCCGTACCCCTACTTCAGGCGTAACAGAGTGGTGGGAGGTGCTGGGTACAGTATACGTCGACGAACCACGGAGCCACAGCTGTTCGAACTTCGCCGGAGCCGTCGTATTGCCGGTCTGCCACCGACACCAACTGCCATGGCCGAGAGCGAAGGTCACGCCTTCTCAACCACACAAAGGTCAGTGCCAGCTGCACCTCGATATCACTATATGGAACCCCGCCCGTTCGCGGGAAGAGCAGGAGAAGATGTGGATGCGTGGCTGACACAGTACAAAAGGGTGAGCCGGTACAACTGCTGGGATGCCACCGACCAACTGGGAAATGTCGCGCTGTTTCTCACGGAAACAGCTCTGATGTGGTACGAAAACCACGAAGATTCCTTAACAACGTGGGATCGTTTCACTGAAGAGCTCAAGAAATGCTTCGGCGACTCTGATTCAAAAAAGAGCGCGGAGCGCACGTTGGCTCAAAGAGCTCAGACTCCTGGAGAAACGTGTACCACCTACATAGAGGAGGTCCTGATGCTCTGCAAGATCATAGACCCGTACATGACTGAAGAGGACATGGTCGGCCACCTTCTGAAGGGTATAGCAGAGGACGTCTACAACTTTTTGATAGGCAGGGAAGACCTCACTTCCGTCTCCGCCGTCCAACGTCACTGCCGTACTTTTGAGAAGCTAAAGACCCGTCGTATTGCCCCGAAATTTGGTAGGCTGGCAAATGTAACAACGGTCGCCAGCGTCGACGTGAGCCCGCCCGCCGACCTTGCCGCTACTATCCGGACAATAGTGCGGGAAGAACTACAGCGACAAGACACACTGTTCCACGACACCATCCGCCATACGCCTACCTGTTCATCCTACTACCCGGCCCCGTTCGCTCCTCTGCCACCATCAGTATGTGTGACAGACGTTCGCGAAGCTAGGGCTTCGTGGCCACGCCGAGACTCATTCGCGTCTGACCAGCGGTATGACCAACGTCTTCGTCCCGGCCCCGCCCCACAGAGGCGCGCAGCTCCCGTTCAGCAATCTGCTCCACCCCGTTCGGTTAGGCGACCCTACACAGCCCAGCGCTCTCAGCAGTGGTTCGGCGAGCGACCCCTACCCATCTGCTACAACTGTGGCGTCGAAGGCCACATTGCCAGGTACTGTAACTACCGGCAGCCGCCGAGGTACGACTGGCCACCGAGATCCCACCTGTCCGACTTTGCACAAGCACCAACGTTCCCTGGAAGCGCATCTTACGAGACACCAAGGCCGCTGCGAAACCGTTCTCCAGCCTCTGACCGCAGTCTGACACCCCCGCCAGCCCCTCGCTCCAATCGGTCGCCGTCTCCTAGGCGCCGCTACCCTTCGCCGCCTCCGGAAAACTAGGCAGCGCGGCCGCTGGGGGTGAGGTCGCTGGTGATTCGCTGCAAGAAGAGATACCTCCACCGGTGCTTATGTTTAAAAACAAAGTGCAAGTTTTTGTTGATGGTGTACATACGATGGCTTTGGTGGACACTGGAGCCGCCGTGTCGATCATGAGTGCTGCGTTCAAAGCTCGTTTGGGAAGAAAGGTGACCTTTTTGTTGGAGAAAGCGATAACGTTCTGTGGCGTGGGCGGCAACTCGTTGTGTCCGATTGGTGTTTGTACCGCGGCAGTGTTACTGAGTGATCAAGTGTTTGTGACAGAATTCACGGTTCTTCCGCGGAGCACTCATGACATCATTCTAGGCATAGATTTCTTGCGAATGTGCGGAGCCACTGTAGACTGTCGAAATGGCGAAGTTATCATAAGTGACGCTGTTCCTCATGGACTTATCGAGAATTCGGGTACGGAAAGCGGTGCGCTCCGAGTCTATGAAGATACCGTTATCCCGGCCTTCTGTGCTGTGCGCGTTCCAGTAGCTTCTTCGCATATTAACGACAATAAGACCAGTTTCGATGCGCTAGTGGAGCCTTTCCATCTAAGTTGTATAAAGAAGAACACGTTGGTACCCCACAGCATAGTTTCAGTGAGTGAAGGTCGTTCAGACCTTTGGACAACGAATTATTCAAACGAACCGGTGCTGCTACCAGGAGGACTTAAGCTAGCGTCGTTTAAAGAATACTCGCCAACAACAGTAGCTGTCCTCAGTGACGTTCGACGGGATGAACAAGTGACCGCCTGCTCAGACAGTTCGAAAGTTTTACCTATGGTTGATAAGGCGCTGACTGCCGACAAGCGCAGAATGCTTGTGGACGTTTTGTTAAAGTACTTGCAAGTTTTTGATTTCTCCCAGAGTGACCATACGCCTTCCATTCCTCCATTTCGTATACGCCATAGGATAAATACACAAACAGCACAGCCAATCCGACAAAAACCGTACCGAGTATCGCCGTCCGAGCGCAAGATAATAGACAATCAAGTGCGTGAAATGCTCCAAAAGGGCATCATTCAAGAATCATCGAGCCCTTGGGCAGCTCCTGTGATCCTTGTGAAAAAGAAAGACGGTACCTGGAGATTTTGTGTCGACTATCGCCGTTTGAACTCCATCACGAAGAAAGATGTTTATCCTCTTCCACGAATTGATGACGCCTTGGACTGTCTCCATTCGGCGTCATACTTCTCGTCTATCGATTTACGTTCAGGCTACTGGCAGATTCCCATGCATCCAGCGGACAAGGAAAAGACTGCTTTCATAACTCCAGACGGACTTTATGAATTTAACGTGATGCCGTTTGGATTATGTAATGCTCCTGCCACATTCGAAAGGTTCATGGATACCATTCTGCGTGGCCTAAAATGGAACGTCTGTATGTGCTACCTAGATGACATCGTGATCTTTGGGCGCACATTTCGTGAGCACAACGAACGCGTGGACATTGTTCTGGAATGCATTAGAAACGCTGGCCTTGTTCTTAATTCGAAGAAGTGTCATTTCGGCGAGCGACAAACCTTAGTACTTGGGCACCTTGTGAACAAAGATGGGATCAGGCCTGACCCGAGCAAGACAGCAGCTGTGAAAGCGTGCAAACCACCTCGCTCAACGAAAGAGCTTCGCAGCTTCCTAGGCCTGTGCTCGTACTTTCGCCGATTTATTCCCGCATTCGCCGACGTTGCCTTCCCCTTGACCAGTCTGCTACGTCAAGGTACTAGCTTTGAATGGACACATGACTGTGAGACGTCTTTCAACCAACTCAAGTTCTTACTCACATCGCAGCCCATTCTCCGACACTTCGACCCTTCGGCGCCGACCGAAGTTCATACTGACGCCAGTGGCATTGGCATAGGTGCAGTTCTAGTACAACGACACAGTGGAAAGGAACATGTCATTGCGTATGCCAGCAGAACTTTAAGTAAACCAGAACGGAATTACACAGTGACTGAGCAAGAATGTTTGGCACTCGTCTTCGCTGTACAGCGATTCCGTTCATACCTGTACGGTCGTCCCTTCCAAGTGGTCACAGACCATCATTCCTTGTGCTGGCTTGTAAGCCTCCGAGACCCATCTGGCCGCCTGGCACGCTGGGCCCTCCGCTTGCAAGAGTATGACTTCACGGTGTCATACAAGAGTGGCAGGAAGCACGCTGACGCTGACTGCCTTTCGCGGATGCCGCTTACTACAACACTTTGCGATGCCGACAATTTCGATCACCTAATTGCGTCAGTGACTCCAGTATTCCCGGACAAGACCACCTTTGAAAATGAACAGCGGAAGGATGTCAGCTTGGAGCCATTATTTGCTGAAGCACGAGCGTCCACTTTGGCCGGACGCTTTTGCGTTCGTGAAGGATTACTTTACAAGAGGACCTTCTCGGCCACGGGTTCCCGCTTCTTGCTGGTGGTGCCGCACACACTCCGTTCCTCCATTCTGCGCGCCATGCACGACGACGCAACTTCGGGTCACCTGGGAATGACGCGAACACTCCTTCGTACACAGGAGCGATTTTACTGGCCACGCATGCGCCAGTCAGTTGAGCAGTACGTGGCCAGTTGCACTCAATGCCAGACGCACAAATCAGTCACGACTGCTCCGGCTGGACTTCTACAGCCTGTGACGCCTCCCAGCACTCCCTTTGAGCAAGTTGGCATTGACCTCGTGGGCCCTTTTCCACGCTCGGCAAAAGGCAACCGTTGGATTGTAGTGTGCGCCGATTACCTGACCCGCTACTGCGAAACGGCCGCCCTGCCATCTGCGACTGCTGGCGAAGTATCCTCCTTTCTCCTGCACTCTATCATACTGCGCCACGGACCTCCTCGCGTCATAATAAGCGACCGCGGCCGTCAGTTTACGGCAGACGTTGTTGAGGAACTGCTCCGTATGTGTGGCTCGGAACTTCGTCATTCGACACCTTACCATCCACAGACGAATGGCCTTACTGAACGAACGAACCGGACACTGGTGAATATGCTTTCAATGTACGTGGCGTCCAATCACAAGAACTGGGACGACGTCTTACCGTTCATCACGTATGCCTTCAACACTGCCCAACACGAAACCACCGGCCACAGCCCTTTCTTCCTTCTTTACGTTCGACCCCTCGTTATACCCTGGACACTATCTTTTCGTTTTATGACAATGACGATCCTTCATTAGCTGAAACACTATGCCTTGCAGAAGAAACTCGGCGTCTTGCCCGCCTGCGTACTATAGCATCGCAAGACCGCTCAAAGCTCCGCTACGACAGCAAGCACCGCCACGTCACATATGAACCGGGAGACCTTGTAGTGGTGTGGAAGCCTATCCGCAAGCGTGGCTTGTCCACAAAACTTCTCGCCCACTACACTGGCCCATTCGTTGTCCTTGAGCGCCTCAGTGCAGTAGATTATAAAATAGCACGACTGACAGCTAGTGGGAGACGATCAACCAAGACCGAGGTTACCCATGTGGCTCGCCTCAAAGCTTTTAGACTGCGGGACGATGCATGAAACGCGCGGTGCGCTTCGTCTGCGAAGGGGGAAATATTACGACGTGTATGTGCCGGATTGATAAGAGGGAATAGAAGTGTGGACTTGGGAAGAAGAAGATCTCTCGGCAGTTTTATCCGGTGCGGCCTCGCCATCCCAGCTTGCGAGGCCGCACCGGATATATATATATATATATATATATATATATATATATATATATATATATATATATATATACTGTTAGCGTATTTTATCAAGGGTTTACATCGAAAGTTGTTGCTGTATATGTCACGTAGTAGAGTAGTAGTAGTAGTAGTAGTAGTAGTAGTAGTAGTAGTAGTAGTAGGGGAAGCAGCAGTAGTTTTTGATCATGATATTGGTAATAATCCTGATCGTAAAGGTCACCAGCAGCAGAACGCGGAAGTGGCAATCGTGCTAACTGCAGCAGTAGAAGCAAGTAGCCGAACGTACCAACACCACTAATAAACAATTGCACAGCGCACAGCGCACGATAGTACCTAGTAGCATTCGCAGTGGGTCAGAAAACAAATCACACGTAGCATAATGCCTTCAATAACCCCATTCCGCCATATATTCGCATGGCTAAGAGCCACGTGGTTTGTTCATGCGCAAAGCACACGAACGAGTACGCATTTACGACAAATAAGTCGCTGTTACGTTAGCATAGAAGTAGTTAAGATTGTTTAAAGAAGAACTGTATGCATTGCATTCGTTCTTTTCTCTCGTGAATCGCATAGCTCCTCCAACTTCCTGACACCGTATAACGTCGTTCCGAAGGGAGGAGCGGCGTATAACGAACTGCCGTTACAACGAAAACACGTGTATCGCTTCCCAGGCGGTAAGCGGGCTAGGCCTATTACCACATAGCATTACTCTATGACCAGACGATTACTCTATCACTAATATGCATTTCATATAAGCTTTTCTTAAGCTGACTTTTATACAACTCGTCATAAATCAGGATGAAAATTGCAACAGCCATGGCAGTGATTTCAAAAGTTATGCCGTCGGCTGGGCTGCAGGCTTTTTCCAAAAGCCACGGTCGAAACAGGTTGAAGGGACGTGAAACTCGACCAACCGTGAAACAGGTTTTGTTTTGCCGCGGAGGCACATCTATACGCGCATGGTGTGGAAACTGTGCCGTTTCGCTCGTAAAACGTTAAACCCCTTGCATGCATGCTTGCTCGCGTTGAGTCGAGAGTGAGAGTTACATGGTTTGCGTAGCTATTACTCCCCCCCCCCCCTTTTCTCAATTACCACAAGAGAAGCGCAAATTCGCACGTTTATGAACAACACGTAATGTTCACAAACTCGTAGAAAAAAACTCACTTTGCCTCATAACCTCTTTCTTGTTCGCTCGTCTCCTGCCATGCAGTGGCAGTTTTTCCGCGCATAATTGACGGAGGGAAGACGTAAGCATGTATGCATGGCATAATTAGTCATTTGTCCATATGAACTGACGGTTTGCTGGATTCATCCAATATGCGTCTTACCTCTGACGCCTTGCTCGTCCACGTTACTTTGTTCATGGAGGTAAGCTATTAGCACCAGCACGTTTATTGGAACCTTTGCAGAAGGAAGTGGTTGACATCGAGGGGAGGCTAACTGGTCTTCCCTTATCGACTCATTTCGAGGCCGGCTCGTGAAGGCACGGCGAAACGATCCATTGTTCGTAAGGCCTTAAGAGCTCCCAAATGGTTGCATCGTGACTTGCGGCATTAAATCAAACCTTACCATGCGTAAACGATTCGGCTTATCCCACCATCACCTCCGCGGATTGTCACGACACTCGTGGCTACCACCAAAAGAATCGAAAAGAGTACGCACTAAGCTACACCCATACGAGTGCCTCGCACAATGCTTTTATCCATCAGAAGTAAAGTGCAATTTGGCAGTGAAATAGAATAAACATGCAAACATTACGAAACAAAATGCGTCTTTATACTCCGCGAACGACAACGGTTCTACGAGCTTCGATTGCCTTTCTTCTGTTTCTTTAGACGACGGAAGGGCCCGAAACAGCTGGCTTAGCCGCTTGATGCACCTTTAGTACTGGATTCCACATAACCTATAAAGTGAAACGCGGATGACATATAGCTTGTGTAAAGCCCACGCACAAAGGCAGTTCCACCCAACAGGGTCCCATTATTTTTCCGGTCACAAAGCGTAGTGCATCGGGTTTCTGTCGCGCAGTAACGATGCCGGCTCCTTTTTGTTTTTTATTCAAACATATGACAAACACGCAAAAAAGCAGAAAATGTATGCGCTTGTGTGAGCTTCGTGGTATATAGCATTGTACGCCTTCGTTTAGATAGGTAGACGAGTGACCGTTAGGCGCATGTACTCCACAAGCTTTCACTGTGTACACTGTCTACCCCGCGTTGGCGTGCAGGTAGAACGTCATTCATCACGGCCCTAACAGCATCTGGCTGCTGGGCGCGTCTCACCTTGAGGCGTGAGTGGACGATGCCGTCGATGAGACGAGGAAACGCGCCTGCTCGACCGCGGGATCCGCACGCGTGACCCTGGCACGGCGTGGCCGACGTGGCCGAGGCGACGACGAGCTGACCCTGAGTGCCGGTGATAGGTCGGACGCACGGGATGCCGCGCCGGCGATTCCTGGCGCGCTCATTTGCCGAGCTCGTCGGCTCGCCGTTCGCGACGCGCGCATGCCTATCATTCGTGAGAACCGAAGGGTTAGCTCTCACGAAAATCGCTATGTTGTTTTTTTTTCTTGTTTTGATGCGGAGTGCTACTTACGTAGAGCTGGCGCACCGCTCGTTACGCTAATTATGCACGTGAATTCCCAGCCTATGTAGAAGCGTTAGTGGGAACGCTAAGATTGGAGAAGTCCGCACGCTTCGTTGGTGACGACTTGTATTGATTTGCATAATGGGCCTAACCATTGGGTACACGAACAATCGGTGGACAGAGATCACGTACAGTTAGAAAACAACGCTTGAATTTTTTGGTATTGTGAAGTTTGTTTGTCTAGCTTTCTCATATAAAAGAACCCCTGGCTTTATGGGAATAGGCTGGTTTTACGGGAGCAGCCGTAATCTTAAGTCGACACGCAACTGTTATAACTGCCCCGTAATGGGACGCGCAGCTGTTCTAGTCGGAAGGACGAAATGGTCTGCGGAGTATAACGCAGCAATTTTTTCGTATGGAATGGGATTCGCATACGTTATTGGATACGTGAAAAGAGTTAACGTATTTGCTCCATTAACGTTCCCACGTGGAGCTACGAATTCAGCTGGGTTGAGGGACAACACGACAAACGCAACATGACCTCCAACTTTACTCGTCAACCAAATGGTGATCAGTTATGCTCAACGTACAAGTTTCCTCAAACAGAATAGTATACAGTAAAGTGCAGCCAACACCTCTATCCAGCCTCCAGATCGGATCGAATGACCATCACAGTTTCCCAAACACAGGGATATCTAACAAATGGGACCAAATTGCATGAAGGATGTAAAATGCATGAATGGGTGAATGAATGAATGAATGAATGAATGAATGAAAACAACCTTTGTTAGACGACACCTAGGTGTGATGTCCTTTGTATCGTTTGGTCGCTTACGTAATGTTGTTTAAAAGGGTTTCGCAAAGGAACCGAGCGACTCGTGACTGCTCAATTAAGAATCGATGCACGGTCTGCGAGACCGGATTTGTCATTATTACCGACGCCTCAAATGGAGGAGGAAGCAACAGGCTCGGAAAATGGTGTCTACGTATGCGACCTTCAATGGGAGACCAGACGTGCCTATCTTTAAATATGGCGCGTGACTCATATGAGACGTAAACGCGTTGCCCGCGGCAAGACGCGCGCATCCTCTTAAGCCAAGGCGTGCCATTTAGAGAGGCCTTCGACAGGAAACAAAGCCAATGATCTGGCTACAAAAACAACGTCGTTGTTCCTTCATGCGGAAGAATAGTTTACTAATACCGCTAATACTTCGTCTTCCTTACACACGGTCGGGTACAAGCACACATCAAGAATATGGTGGAGGCTGTTCCAGGCGGTTCCAACCGGTTTGTTTTTCGAAGGCTTTCTCCAAAAGTAAAGGGTGCCGAAGTTATTTGCAAGTATGATGTATACGAGCCCGCGTACTAACGCTGAGTGCTACGCTAAGGACTATAGGCCGCTTTTACATATGAGCTTGTTTATATTATAAGGACAACTTCTGAGTTCATCAATTCTAAATAAAACATCCACTGCGAAAATTCGGTACTCTATTTAAAGCGAAACTGAAGCTATAACAGCTCACTTGCGATGTTCCAATGCATAAATATTATTAAACTAATCGAGGGCCTCTTGAAAGAGGGAAGTGAGACGTGTTCAACCTTCCTGACCTCTCTCTCACTCGCATTACTTTTACTGTACCGATATTGATCTGACACCGAAACAAGTGTAGCAGGGGTCAGTATGGTTGTCCTGGTACGAGCACCAACCTCATGAACTGCAGTGGCACCTCGTTTGGGTATCGTGAACACAACAGAACACTGTTAGTACAAACAGAATACTGAAATAAAACGTTCATATGCCAAGCAGAACCATTAAAATTCGGTTTGTACTTACGCCAATACGTCGCACACTATACTCTCGGGTAAACATACTTCTGTTATCATTATTCCCCTCTTCTCACCGTATCAGCATGTAAGCCATTTACTGTTCGACGGCGCACTGATCAAAGCTGCGACGCTAGAGAACAGACATACGAAAAGCACTGACAGGTCCGAGAGTTTTACAGAATAAACGGAGAGGCGGCTTCGAATGTTGCTGATCGCTTCAGTACACGTAGAGTCGTCGCCTTCGATTTCAACACGCACAGTATTGTTTTTCTGTCTCTGGGTAGACGTACGTACTTTATGGCGAGCCCTCCGGTCAATCTATAGGTTCATTCCGCATACGCTGGGGCCGAATCCCGGCCGCATTATATGCAGAGTGATCGATAGGCGGGCACACTGTTGCTGGCACGCGCGCCACCGGCGAACGGGGTCTGGCGGGCACCGAAATAACGGTGTCAGTGTGCGAGCCGCCGGGGAAGAGAGAGGATGAGAAAAGAAACGAGGAATGCACGTGGCGCTCAGCTGACGCCGTATCCACGCGGCAGCAGCAGCAGCCATCCCGTCCGGCCGGTTTGCGCCGCCGGTAGACCTGCAGCGTCGCCGACGCCTCTCGCGAATTCTGCCGCCACGGACGATGCCCTCCCGCTCTGCGTCTTCGTCTGCATGTAACGAAACTACTGAGACGCGCATTAAAACGGGCACGCATTGAGCCGAAACACGGACATGTGCGTTTCAATGTAAACATTCGAAAGAATTCTGTCTGGTTGGGTACGAAACCCCTGAGGAAGGAACCAAGTCGGTTTCGAAACGTCGGGCTTCTTCGAAACTTCTGGTTGTAGTCTAAATCATCTCCCAGGACATGTGCGTTCTCATGAAATGGTGTGGGTGTAACGCGCTGATGACATAGCCGTGGCTGGTGTGGAAACAAAAGAAACAAACGAACAGAGCTGTCGAAACAGAAATCCAAACAAAAAGGGCTCAAAGCTCATTGCGAGACAGGCCATTGCAGTCATAGTACAAACTTGTTCGTACTCATGTATCAAAAACAATGGAATGCTCGTGTTTACGGTATTCCAATGGGTTACAGTCCGCTATAGCTGCCCATAGTATGGGGCGGCCAGGATCACTTCAAGCTGCTAATGGCAGCTGCAGTATTGTCTGGTAATTCCAATGGGTTACAGTCCGCTATAGCTGCCCATAGTATGGGGCGGCCAGGATCACTTCAAGCTGCTAATGGCAGCTGCAGTATTGTCTGGTAAGTTGTAAATAAATTCAATTCTATTCAAATTAATTAACCTGTTCACCTCATTGACTTCAATACATATATCTTTTTTTCTTTCAATGCACTTATCATGTTACATGAGTGAGAGAGTGAGGGAAAGAGAGTGAGGATGTAGAAGGGGTTTTAGCTGATATCCCGCTGATAGTATACTGCTAGCCGCTGACTCGCAGCTGGCACCTAACTTCCGGCCACAGTAGTTTCTGCGTATTGTGTGTCGCAGCTATTCCGTGTGTGAGAAATGCTCAAATTCTTTTCTTTTCAATAAATTTCAACCAAGGCGATAAACATGTGGTATGCGAAGGTGATTCACTCTGAACTAGTTCAATAAAAACGTTTATTTGTGCGTGCGAGTTTAAACCACACCCACTGTGTTCGCTCACACCTTATACATACTGGCGTGCATGTAGTACCGTTCTTCTGGGACATAGCGTCAATGCGAACTTTCTGGCATGGAAGCCAAAACAGATCGACACGATGGTGTTGCTGCGAACTATCGAGGCACGGACCCGACTGCAAAAGCAAGGCTGGGCCATCATTGGCTTGCTGAATGATCCAACATTAAATTTTCGTTAATGGGGCAATAGATTCGATGAACGGACTGCCGCCTCATAACGGCGGGAAACATCAAGAGAGTTCTCCTTCCTTGATAGCCGGCAATACAAAAAGTCGCAATTCTGTGGTTGTGCCGCATGAATGGGTGCTACAGCGCGACCCGCAATAAAGAGAATAAAAAAAGAAGTACCAAGAGCGAAGGAAAACATATTGAGGTAAGCGTTTCTAGGTCGACTTCTCTGGAAGCACGCGTCCGCCTGGCCACAGGGCGAGCAGGGAAGCCATTTTCTTAACGGACCGATCTTGGCGCTGATGGCATGGCTGCGCTTGGCTCGGCCGCCATGCATGGTGGTGACGGTTGCTCGTGTACTTCGGGCCAGCGCCGTTCGAGAACACAGCGGCACGTTGGTACGAATTCGAGACAGCTGGAGGGCAATCGTTGGTATAATGGGGATGCCAGTCAACAGCAAGCACCAATAAGTAACTAATAGTGCACACACACACAAAAAAAGATTGTGGCAGGAGAAATGAAGACGCGTTCCCATGGGAAAACAAGGCTGCGGAAGGAAGCTGAAACATTCTGCGCTGGTGGTACATTATTTCACAACGGTACCGACGTAAACGCAAGACCCGACCACGCAGAATTTGGCGGCTGCGGTACGGGTAACGCTTTGTTGCAGTCGGGGATGTGAACCAGAATGTGACGTTGTCCTCTTTCTTTTCTAGTTGTCAGTGGAAGGAACCATTAGAGAGAGAAAGAGAAAAAGAAATCTGTCCTAGTAACGAATTTTGAGAAAAGATAGGCTTGAACGTGTGCACTGGAACGTCCTAGTAGTGCTCTTTAGATTGATTGCCAAGTCCACAGCGAGCTGCTGTCTTTAACAGCGAAGCTGTTCGCAAAATCAGCTCCTTGTCCGAGGAGCCAAAATGCTATAATCATCACGAACGCGCATATACCACATAAATGGGGTAAACGAAACTGCTCACCAATGGTCCACTAAAAAGGAGGAAGGCATCAGCGAGCCCAACAACGAATGGCTGCGAAACGACGGCGGTGAGCCGAAGACCCCGAGTCGAAATCCGAGTCGAGTTTCTGTGTCTGTAGTTTGTACATCCGCGTCGTGTCTGTCTCGGGATTAAGTACAAACTCACTGCGCTTAGAATAAAATTAAAAGAAAAACAACCTAGCATCCCCTAGCTAAAGCCTAACGACGACCCAGGAAGAACCTAGAAGCAACCGGAGTAGTCTTCAGAATCTTCCAGTTTTGTTCTTTCGAGCCTTGCCCAGCTTAGTTGAAGCGGCGTCATTTTTTTGTCTTTTTTCTTTTTCTGCGTTACCAAAAACTGCCGGATACGTCGTGTGGAGAGGAACTACCGTATCCCTCTTCACTTGAAGAAGCCCGTCGTGCTGCACGTTTTTGAAGCGAAGCCGTGAAGTAAATTTATTTTGCAGCTTTCCTTCAACGGTGCACGCAAGGATGTCCTAAAAGCACATTTCCTGAAATTTTCGTTACGCCTCATAATCACACGGTGGCTCGTAAAAAAAAAACAAAAAAACCCAGAGCTGTTGCTGAAATTTTTCATCGTTCGATCGTGGACAAGTTGTGTCAGTGGTGCGAAGCAAGCTTGAGTAACTGCAGCTGTCGTAATAAATTGCAAGAAGTCAATTTCTGTAGCACACGACAAGCAACCGCCTTCTGGCTCGCTAAGTACCGCTCCATCTACTATATACATAAGGAACAAGGGACGTGGCCAGGATTTTATTCCGGACGAGAGTTCGACCAGCTATATGTATATGTACGTATATATATGCATACATGCGTATGACGAGCTCCATATCCCGTTCTCGTATATTAGGTAGCAAATTCGAGAACACCCAATAAGACCACACCTGTATTTGAATATATATGCTTTTCATACACAAACTAAACATATAACGGCAATAGGCGGAATGCAGCTCCTTGCAGCTACGCTCATGCGAGGAGCTGTCGCATACCGAAGCAATGATTCAGCGCTTTTTTCCCATTGCTAATAACGTTCAACAAGGACGCTTTAATGGTCTTCTAATATGCAAATTACTGCGCACACATTCACTGTTATTCTCTGCGAAACCGCAGTAAAAAGCTTCCGTCCGACCACACAGCGAGTCGGGACGTCCCGAGAGAAGGCCGTAGAGTCCCGCCTCCCTCTTGGCGAAAACATGCCACGCGCGCCGGTTTCCCGGAGTCTCCGAGCTCGTGAAAGACGCACGAAAAACACCAGTAGCAGGCAGCTTCGCATTCATAGCCCGCCAATCCATCACTTGTGCGAGACAAATTACAATAAATGATACTTCCGAATGGAATCGCATAGCTGATCGCTTCATTACAGTAGACAGCAGAACGAGGCGGGCTATAAAACAGTTGTTGACGGAGACCGCGCGCTACCACTCGCCGACACTTCTTCGAGCGAGCTACTTCTTCCTCGTGCGCTCATCGGACGCCCGCGCGCGAACCGAACCGGCGACCTTGGTCGAGGCCCCGTCGCCGGCTTCCGTTCCACCGACATTGTCTTCCTCCTACACTCGGCCAAACCAGTCACTTCGCGGCGGCCGGCGGGAAGCGCACCCGTCCTTACGTTTTCGACCACGTGGGAGGCGAATACGAGTGCGTAGGGTGCTACGTGCATCCCCTCCCCCATATCCTGCGTCCACACACCCACTTTATCGGTATCTTTTGTTTTTTGCTTGCAGCATCCAACCTTTCTCCATCGTCGTCCTCCATCGTCGCGTCGCCGATGACCAAGGGGAAAAAGAATAGCCATCGCGAGACGGAGCAAATATGCCAAGGGCACGCCAGCTGGTTGCTTTTCATAGCGCGGCAGCTGTGCCGAAGCCACGCGATGAGGCCCGTCAGTGGGTCGCAGGTGCGTTCGCGCCTATTTAAGGTCGCAGTGCTTCGAGAATGCATCATTTGTAACGTTTACGGTTTTTGCAGGGACGAACGTAAAAAAAAAGTGCACAGAAAATAAACGACAGCCGGCTCGATTGCTATACGTTGATATTCAATTTGAACAACCGTGCCAATACAATAACGGGTAGCAAACATTAAATTAGCCATCGTACATATAGCCGGCCCTAACCAGCTGTGCTGCGACATTATCTCGATTTTCTGCGAAGATTATTAGCCCATGACGGTAGTATGCGTGGGAATACAGATTGTTGAATTTGATTATTTGATATGCGGGCTTTAACGTCCCAAAACCACCATATGGTTATGAGCGACGCCACAGTGGAGGGTTCCGGAAATTTCGATTACCTGGAGTTGGTTCTTTACCGTGCACCCCAATCTGAGCAGACGGGCCTATAGCAATTTCGCCTCCATCGAAAAGCGCCCCGCCGTGGTGGTCTAGTGGCTAAGGTACTCGGCTGCTGACCCGCAGGTCGCGGGATCGAATCCCGGCTGCTGTGGCTGCGTTTCCGATGGAGGTGGAAATGCTGTAGGCCCGTGTGCTCAGATTAGGGTGCACGTTAAAGAACCCCAGGAGGTCAAAATTTCCGGAGCCCTCCACTGTGGCGTGTCTAATAATCATTTGGTAGTTTTGCGACGTTAAACCCTGCACATCAATCAATCCATCGAAAACCAGCCGCTGCAGCCGGCATTCGATCCCACGACCTGCGGGTCCGCAGCCGAGTGCCTTAGCCACTACTAGACCACCACGGTGGGGCTGGTTTAATTTTAATTAGAAGTGATCGTCCACATTTTTCAGATGCGAAGGGAGCAAGTGGCTACGCGACTGCGTCTGTGCATTCTTCTGTGCTTCTCTTTCAGCAAAATGGAATAACAAAATATCATTATTGTTACGAGTCGTTAGCCCTTCAGCCCGCCAACTGAAGGCAGCCGCAAATTCTCTTCAAAAGCATTCCTTTCAGTACCAGGTACACACTCGTACAAATCGTCCCTGTCCGCTCAGTGTTCTCACGCCACACATGCCAAGCCGGTGAAAAACAAGCCAGGAGCCGTTTCAAACCCACGACACGACAGCTTTCAAATACCTCTCCCCCCACTCCTCCCTAAAGTATGTTTAAATACATAAATAAACAAAAATTAAGCAAAGGAAGCGAAAAAGGGTGCACGTTTCGGACCAAGCTGGAAACTTTCCTCGACCGTTGCTACGTGAAAACCATGTCCCAGACAGCAAGAAAAAAGAAAGCAGCCCAAACTAACGACGCGCACTTTCGTTTACCACTGGGCTTGCGATCGCAAATGCACGCGAACAGTATTCTTGCCCCGCCTAGTCTCCCCGGTTGACGGGCAACAAGAATGTAGCGCCCCTCTCTCTCTCTCCCCCTCTTGATACTCGCGGTGCTACAAAGGATCGCTGGGTGAGGAGGCGTCTCCCAGTAGTCTCTAGTAATAGGCAGGGCGATCATCGGCTCACCAATTTAGTCGGCGCGTCTAGTGACAACCGTCGCGTCCGTGTAGACGAAGATTCCTACTCCGCAGGGCACCCGCACGTGGGCAGACTGCCCCCCTCCCACCCCCGCACCCCTTTGCGGCGGCAGTTTTTGTTGCGGTGCGTTGAAGGAAGTGCTACCTCGGAAGCATCCAGCCAGAGCAAACAACGGATAATAGAACTGGAGACTTTGACTACGACATGAAGGTTGGCTGCGGGAACCGGAGCTCGAATGGATTCCGCAAACAAGTTTGGATTCCCGGGCTTACAAACAATGCTGCCTCTGTACCTTGGGAGTGAGTTCTTCCGCTTGTGGATGAGTGAAGCGATTGTCAGGAAAGTTTTCCATATTAGTACAGGTGTTTGTAAAAGAGATAGAGGTCCGAGGTTGAAAAAAAAAAAAAAAACTATTGTCTGCCGTCATTCGGAAACAAGTCTAGCGTTTTCAGCACTGCTAACTTGTATCTCGAGCCAAATCTCGGTCAGCATATCCTCTTTTAAACAGATAACTATGGTCAGACAGAGCAACGGAATAGATGCCATGAGATAGGAAGCCTCGTTGAGGACGGTAAAGGTTAGGTGAGGCGAGGAGAATAAAGTTGCAGGCTTGAATCGTTCGATGCAGGACAGCGTGGATTAGACGTCAAAGGGAGAGATAAGATAGCCTCACGATGACGATAATGATCTTCTGCCCCTCTTCTCGCGTGTTCTCAAAAGAGCTGTGAGGAGCGCAACGAGAGGGTTCGCGAACTGAGACGTTCCCGGATGTATAGAGCCACGTGCAATTTCAGTGAGCCATAATCTTCCCCAAAATAGCTGGACAACCACAATTATTTTACATCAGCGTCATTTCTTTCTCTATGTCATGCGCCTTTATAGGGTCAGTGACTATGGGATCACGCTGTAGTGTTTGAGTTCACGGGTTACATACTGGCCGCAACGACCTCATAAGGAAAATACAAGCAAAATAGAAAGAAAAGAAGGAAGAAATGTATAGTTTGCGTTAGCGTATGAGCATGTCAAATAGCTGCCACATGGTTAAAATCAATCCGCGGTTAGCCACAGCTATAGTTAAAATGCAACAAATAACCAGGCAGGCTGACATGTTCTATGCAATTACCCTTTCCCAATAATTACGGCATCGCGTCTGATCTGCCAGCCGGAGGACGAAAACATGAAGAAGAAAGCGTGGGCAACCTGCCAATTTCAATTGACGCCTCACACCTGAAACGGTCAGTGACGGCAGCGCCAGGAAGGGAATAGGGGCAGTGGCTAGCCGAACATACATTCGCAAGGCAGTGTATGAGGAAAGTCTTACCGAAGACAAAAAAAAAAAAGATATTCAAGAAAATATATCCATAGACGGTAGTTTACCTGGAGCGCTGGTGGCATGTCTAATCAATGTACACAGTCGCGAACAATTGAACTACAGGAGGAAAATTAAGAACAGGTGGGCCAAAAGAAAAAAAGCGTAATAAAATCGAAATTGGCATAGGGAGTGCAATATCGGCTTGCACGGCCGCGTGCTGCAGACTCTCCGAGTAGCAAACCGTTGCCCTGATTTTTTTCGGGGTCGAGCAGAGATTCGCATTTACGACATCGTGCGCAGACCGAGCGGTGGCACGCTCAGAAACCGGAACGCTGAAGTTTGGGTACCTACGCCCGTCTTTAGAGATTCATAATATTTTTTTTTTCGGCGTCGTTTTCACTTCCCCCTACACGTCGTCGCATATTTATGTCATTTGCCCGAACGACCTGCAGTAAGCAGCTTTCGGTACACCCTTATTTAGACCGACTCACTTTCCACGCTTTTCAAGCGAGACGGTGGCGATTTCGTTAGGAAGATCGGACGACTCCGAAAAGGAATCCACTGCTCTCCTCTTTCCTTATGTTTCGCATGGCCGGCAGGGGTGAGTCGCACCGCCATGTTTTTTTTTTCCGCATTCCACCGTTGCTCTAATGGAGTATACGTACAACATATAGTTTATTTGCTTGCTCATCATATAGCTTGTTCATAGCACAGCTTGCTGTCACTTCTGAATCTTGCAAATTAGGATCTATTAGCTATCATCCCTCTCTCGCGGATTATCCCACTCTCGCGAGTCGAGTTACGCCGAGTGCTGTGCTGTTCCGGATGAAGTGGCATCACCCCGAGCGCGAGGGTCACGCGCAGGTTAAGTTACACTAAAACGGTTCAATCTGGTTACACGTAACCCAGGCGTTGTTGAGATCGCGCCTTTGAATATCACGTGACCCCGTTACGTTGAATTACGTGGGATAACGGTAAAGAAAGAAGAGAGAAAGAGAAAGCTCGCTGCCGTTGACGCAACTCTCGGAGGGAGGTGACTACACGAGTTCGTAAAGGGTCACGCGCATAACGGGGAGCCATTCAGGTCGACAAACTCGTTTTATTTTATTTTTTATTTTTGTAGTCCATGCCGCGATTTTACGAGAGACGTTCAAGTTTTTCGTCAAGGAATTGTCGGTTGGCGACAAAACTCTACCGGCGAGGGCGTAAGATTTCGTGTGTGGTTTGAAAATCCCCTTGTTTTACACGCAGATTCGTAGAATGTGCTTCGTTGACACAGATCATTAAATCGAGGTTATGGTATAAGCGTACGGCTTTGGAACGACTCTGTACTGGTAGAGGTGGTGGTGACAGACTATGTACTTACAATTATTTCTAATTAACCACAATGATACAATTACAAATGTCAAGAAGCATACATATTAGAACGATTCTCCCGTGCACTCTGACAGGTTGTAGACAATAATACTGCTCGTGTGCTTTTTTTTATGGCAGACACTGCATAGTACTCATGGATTGAAACGCGACATTAGTTTTATGAACAGAACTACGGAAACTCGCAGTAGATCGAGATAACCACGCCATGTAGCAATGAATCTGATTGATGATTGATATGTGGGGTTTAACGTCCCAAAACCACCATATGATTTTGAGAGACGCCGTAGTGGAGGGCTCCGGAAATTTCGACTACCTGGGGTTTTTAACGTGCGCCCTAATCTAAGCACACGGGCCTCAGCATTTCCACCTCCATCGAAAATGCAGCCGCCGTAGCCGGGATTCGATCCCGCGACCGGCGGGTTAGCAGCCGAGTACCTTAGCCACTAGATCACCGCGGCGGGGCAGCAGTGAATCTGGTCTCTGAAGATAACGTCGGTTGGTTCTGACGTACGCTTTCGAGACGAAATTACGCCGATACTATCCTAATTGAAGACGGTGGAAGCGAAAGGGTGTGTGTTATCCTAACCCTAAATTTTTGTGTTTCAATCAGCGAGTACTACAGGGCTTTCTTTCCCGAGTCTTCCTACAACAACGACAGTGTAGGGTAGCTGACCGAATATGTGTTAGCTATTCTCCGCGCGTTTATTTTTTAAAATCTGTGTATTTTTCCCCTCTCTAAAAAACACAAGCATAAACACATCAACACACGTGTAGCGCGCGATCCGTGTTCTGCTTTCTCACCGTCTACGCTAAGTGCGCAGAACTTTGCCGACAGCTGTAATTGTATGTGCCGGTGGGCGTACAGGACGGAGAACAATCGCGCTTGTCCTTCGGTACAGTTTCGCGAGGACGTCGGTCGTGTGAACGATCATTATCGAGACTTCGCCGCCTATATAGCGCACACATACAGGCATGACACACTATCGCCTACAAAGAGCCTGTTCGATAAAGTATCGGCAACCGCGAGACTATACGAAATTGAAAATATTCTAGCTCGAAGGAGCGAAAGCTGATATGTAGGTTTTAAGATTGCCTGAAGTTAAACCGGAAATGACATCTTAAAGAGATCGGCAAGCAAACGATGATATGTATAATGTGTTCACACGTACGTCATACGCGCAATACATACACATCTGTCGTTCAAAACGTATGCAACAACATTCTGATGCGTGTATGCTAAGGCTTTATGTAGCCGTAATGTGTGATGACATTACAGCAAGGCAAGCGACTATGTGATCGATGTGACCCGCACGAAATTCGAACTATGATCAGTCAGTTTAGCTGCTAACCATAAACAACGAAGTATATTCAAGAAATCTGAAGACATATCGACGCACCCGGTGCGACCGTGTAGTAACCTGAATATTTTGGGGGGCCGATCGGTTTCTGTTCAATGTTATCTACTTAACCTATCAACCACGAAATGTGAATGATAAAAAAAGAAAGGGAGAGGGTGAAAACAGTTCTATCTCTACACCGGCCCGTAATCTATTGTACTGTATTTCTTATCCTTCTATTTGTAAGCACAGAACAGGTGAATTTTCAGCATATTTGCTCGCCCCCCGCATGAAATAACTAACACTGTACACGTGAATGAAACTTCACCATAAAGATAACACTAAAACACCGTTCCGAAATGAATTTGAAATAATGTAATGCATCACATACTTTGTAATATTTCACTCCAATGAACAAGAGCTTCAGAGCTTCAATAGAAGGAAATCAATACACATCAAGGGCTTATAGACGGGTCGCAAATGCACCTGGAAGGTGCGCACAAAGTCTGACTCGCGCATAAACAAAGGCAAACAAGCGTTCATGAAACAACGGATACACGTAAGAAACTAGCTCTGTAACGCACCTTACCTTCACAGCACACAAGCATCGGTTGCGAAAGTACAACAAAGGAGCCTTTACAACGTCTAAAGTTCTTGTTGCGAGGGGCACGCCAACTGTTTACGGGATAAGAGTATGCCCCGTTGAAGAGTCTTGCAGCCTTCTCGCAGAAACTCGAGCCCACACGAGACACTCCGACTTGGACAGGACAATGAGATCACGGAATCGTCCCAACGCTTAAATTATGGAAGCGTCGCGAGGAACGCTTAACAAATGCAATTACGCTGCCGCGGCTTGTAGACCTGCCCATGCACAAAGACCTTTAAAAAGGGGAAGCCATTAGCGTATTAGGGTAACAGCCATTGTAGCTACCTGCTCGAGCATGGTCCGAGATATATCAGACGCTGTACCCGGCAGGGAAACGTCCTTTCTTTAACACAGGTATAATTAGGCCTCCGCAGACGGCGGTCTCAAAAGTGATCCAGTGGGTCCCAAGCTACCGCATAGCGGTTCACATACATAGTAAACACGTTGGCGGTGCGCAGGACAGCCGTTACGAATCAGGTATCACTAGTGGAAAATTCTTGTAAACGTCTTGTAAAGTTCAACAGGAAAACTACTTCACTTTGAACATTCTTCAAGGTGAGTGATGATGAAGAAGTACAAAGCTCCCGCGAGGGCCTGCACATGTATACTCGTAGCAGCCCGCAGAACGAATGCATGCAGTATTCCACGCGATCGTCTATGGTATAACACACATTTATGCAGCCTTTCATTTAAGTTCGTCGCTACCTCTCCCCCTCTCTCTAGCAATAGCTTGCAAATGTTTCTTTAACAAGAGTGAAGATGATCCCCATTAAGGTTTTTGGAACGAGGCTTTTACACTCGCTGATGCGCATGGTTATCGTCGCTCAGCCGTTAGCAACGTTATATTGCACGGGTTTGCTTTATAAAATCGGTTTGCTTCATAAATTTATAGTCACGCCGTGCGTTCAGAGAATGAAAAAAACATCATTCTATACACCGAGATGAACACGTATGGTAAGCCCAAGTGGGAATGGTCGCGTGTGGGTGCAGCCATTCGGAAAGGAAACGCAACGTGGCCTACACACGAAGTCGATCCCACGCAACGTGCAACGATTTTTTTTTTGTTATCCGGGTCGCCCTATACAGACATCGTTACGTGTATACGCTATAGTGGCCGTTCATGTGTAGGTGGCGTCGTCGTGGTTCAGGATACACGTTGTTGCTATATAAGCGAAGGTCGATATATAGCGATATATCTAAACTAATCAGTCGCGAAAGCCACGCGTGGCAATTGCCCAGTGCTGGTGCATAGTTTGAACTTTTGTATTGACTTTCTCTTTCGCTCTTTTGCTGACCCCACCTCATTGTGTAGAATATACGACACAGTGAACTGTCGAATACCTGCAGCAGCCTAGCTATTTTAGCGCGAAGAAAATGAACACAAAAAATTGCAGGACCAGTCATCCTCTGGCCATCTTGTGATCATTTTATTCACGCTAAAGGGGCTTCGCCGAACGTTAACCGAGTACTTCAAGCGAAACCAACCAGTGACAAAAAACAGAATTGAAGTTCACAGCTCTACAAATCCTATATACGTTTCTCGTTTTTATTTTCTTCTACTCGTTTCATGCCTAACAGCGCCTGCCAAAGCGCAACCTACGATGACGGCAAAAGAACCATCACACAACAACAAACAAGTTAAGGTCAATTTCGGCATCTGTTTGCATTCCACGAGCAGCAGAAGAATAAGTGAATCTATAGTCTGTACTAAAACATCCCCGTCTTTTCAGGTACTCCTGTTCTATATATACACCCATCTAATGTGGCCACGTACGGGTATTGAACTGGCAAGCTAACGTTGCCTCCTTCATTGCATTATTACTGAGGCATGATGAACTGCATCGATAACTTCTTGCGGTATCGATTGATGCATAGTTTTGAATACGCCTGTGTACGACGCTGGAAGCTTTCCTATATAGCTCTCGCTAGCGGCGACCACGTGGATTACGCCCTGTGCACTTTCGTCTACGCGACGCGTCTTGGAAGGCGTACATTATGAGAAACTAGACTCGGGGCATCATGCGTGTACGAGACATGTGCCGGCGCCAGACGTTTGGCGGCTGCGGCCAAATGATTCTGCGAGCGTCGCCGACGTATATCGCTGCCGGAAAAAGACGAAATGCCGCGCATGGTGCTTCGGCAAATGGCATGCCTTCCCTGTCCCATGCGGCAAACTGGCCATCGCAACGAGCAATCCTCGTTATTTTTTCTCGTAGTTTGTTTTCTTTATTCTTGAAGACATTCAAGTCCGCGCACTTCCTGTCGAGTGGCTCTAGCCGCCGACACGACGCGGCGCGAAACGAAACGTGCCTCAGGAGTTACGCAAATTCCAGGAGCTTAAACATCGTGAATGCGCGCTACTTTTTCGTGCTGCGTCTCGAAAGGCGCTGCGCGAATTTTACCGTGCCGATTCTGACCCATATTTGTGGTGTTAGGCTGTCAACTGCGTTTATAAGCCGATTTAAAACAAATCTTTCACGATGCACACAGGTGTAATAAAGTTCATGCCGCCTTATGTTCGGTACCAGTCTTAACTTAAGGCACGGCAGACTAAGATTTACCCCATATAGCTGGGTGCATACCCACAAAAACTTCTTACGGTTAAAATATAAGTAAGATACTGAACATATCTGTACCAATTCCTAACAAATAGCGGAAAAACGCAATTAGAGAAGAAAATTTTAGTGCATTCGAATCCAGTATACATACTATGCCAGCACGAAGCCACGTTTCCTTCGCAATTTATCAAATTCGACTTCCAACCCGTACCTTTTGCACATAAGGTCTTTAGAATGACTGCTTTTTTGTTTTATTTGCACGAATTGCCAGGTGCAACACTATAGCTTTTTTAGTGTGTGACAATGGCTACGCTTATGCCAACAAAATAATCCCAGTGCCAAAAAAAAAAAAAAACAACCATCACGCAAGCGAAGCAGACAGGGGTGTTGTTGCACGGAGGCTGGGGAGATCACATGAACACGTTATCTCTAACTATTCTGCGTGAAATAACGCCTAATGAGGTGATTAGCATGTTAGAATCTTCACCCGTATGAGCAGTCTTGGGAAACCATTATTGTGGAAAACTGGCTAATCAAAGCAATATTTATTGGCATTAAATTGTCCCAATAATTAAGTCATTATCTTCTAATCACCAAGTGCAAGCTACTCATGTTTACAATTAATAATAATAATATTATTAATATTACGAAATACACAACTACAGTAGCTAGAGTGCAATGAGAAAGTTACATCAACATCCCATTAATGCAAATAGACTAGCTTGCATATGAAACATTTAAGTTGCAAAAGAATCGAATATTATGAAGTCTGATATTGTGGTTTATTTTTATAGACCGACGAAATAATTTATCATTAACTGCTATGTTGACCAGCTACACATTAAAACAAACGCAATGCGTGCAAAACAGTTCCTTCCACACGATCATAGCTGGCTTCAGCCACATCCGGCGCACCCTTGTGGTTGCACACTTCACGGCTGCAAATATTTGCAACGGAAGAACGCGGATGTCCACAGCCGCCTACCACAGCTCTCTATATATGCCATAGGAAAATCGTAAAAAACCGTAATACTCATAAGAAAAGAAGGGAGTACCATGGTTGCAGTTGCTGCGGCTCACGTACCTGTATGATCGCGATCCGTCGACCGCGATGTGCTCGCTCTTCTAGAAATCCGTCAGGAATCCGCGTGAGCGGTACAGGCCGACCGGCCACGCACACCCGCGAGACACCCGTCCACAAACACACACACCAAACGGGGCGATGCGGTCCGTAGCGACATGCAGCACCAGTGTCGGACACCAGAGGACCACCGTCAGATGTTGCCGCCGCCTCCAAGAGCAGAACGATGAAACTCCACTGATAAATGTGCTCGTTCCCGCGAGCCGACCGCACTTCCTGTAGTTTCGAAACGGGCGAAAAAAAAAAAGCACAGCGATGATGCGTTGCTGTCCGGAGAAGCCTTTCCGAGGTGTCGGGCCAAAGACGCCCGCTCGCAGTCACGTCGCACTCGATGGGTCGAAGACTACGCGACGTTTCGGCTCTCGCGAAACCGTTCTCCCTGGCCGTAAAAGCGGGACGCGGAGGAGCAACAGTCCGCCGGCGCGACTATCGTCGGGCGACTGGGATTGGGCTCGCCTTCTCCATCACCTACGCGGCGCCCAGTTTCTTCGTCCTGTTCGCTTTGTTTTTCCTCTCCTCTAAAAGGGGGGAGGCTTCTCCCCTTTCGTCAGTCATGCCAGCGGAGTAGCGAGCGAGGCACCACGTGACCAGGTGAGGCACGACGTCACGCGAGACGTCACAGCTGCCGGAGAAAGCGGTGGCCGTACGAGAAGGGGAAGAGGAGGAAGACTACAACGCTAAGACCAGCGTAGAAGAAGAAGAAAAACGGTGGCGGCGCGCGCGAGGCAGGTTTCTCCAGCTTCGAGCGGCGCAGATGTCCACCCTACGGCCGCACAGCAGTCGGCCGCCTGGCTTCGCCGGTGTAACATGTCGCCGCCGACGATGTCGAAAGCAGCCCGGTCGGCAGCCGCGCAGCTCGGGTGCGTAAGCTGCCGAGACTCACTTACCGCTTGTAGCGAACCATAACCCTTCGGAAGCGGACACATTATGCAAACACGCGGGAAAGTTATATGAACATCTATTTCGTTTGAACTGCCAACAAACACGGCCCTTTAAAAGTGACAACTTCACCTTGCGCTGATTCCACGCCGGACGGATTGCTAACTGCGACCAATGGAGTATCGTTCCTCAGAAGCCTCGAGCTTATACCGGACCGCTCGCTATAACTGACAGTAGTTCCTGCGATGCAACTGTTCACTCAAACGATAGCTGAAGGAAGCGTCAATGTCGTACGTCAGAAAGAGCTAGAACAGGCGCATAATACCATAGCGGTGACACGTAGCAAAGTCAGTGCATTTAGAAAAGAATGATGGGAATCAATTTAAATTGCTATGTACATTATGAACATGTCGCTATGCGTTAGCGGCAGGCTGCTTCGGAGTATCTTAGGATCAAGACCGTGGGCTGATAAGCATGCAGTTTACGCCACGCTTTTGTTCGCCTCACAGGCAACGTTCATCTTCTTACCTATGTTCACCCAACATTTGTCTGGCGTTCTCATTCACGAGGCGCCATGATAAATTACTTTTTATCAACAGAATGCCAAAATTGCAGATCTTTCTCCAAACAAATCTAATCACTGTAAACCGGGGAAAGTATGGGCACTTGCATGAAAGGCGCTCTTTCTGGTTTTCGTGGCGGTTGTACGCGCACTAGCTGCGCTGCCATGCTGTTCCGACCACGTGCTTATAAAGACTTCTCCCGGTGCGGTGCTAACTGGCACCACGGTGTCCACTTACATTGTTTGCTTGAAATGTCAGTTCATTCACGCTACATGAAGTTGTTTCACGGAGCCATCGTTATGAAGCAAGTCGCTACCACAAGGATTCAAATAAGGCACCACCGCCCCCCCCCCCCCCCCCAGAACTGCAGGGCGCCTAATGCAGAAACACTTGACCAGGCACCGACCCTGTCAATGCTCACCTCCTGATTAACTCACCATATGCTGGTGGCAGGTAGATCAGATCACTGAGCGCAAAAATCTTAAAATTTGTATCTTACATTTCTACGCGTGAATCACGTGGTCGACTCGCCTCATTGCTTATGAAACGGTAATATATACCCCCCCCCCCATCCACCCCCCAAAAAAAAACTGCAACTGAAGAACCGCTTTTCACGATTATAGAGTAATCTTCACCGTATAAATGTAAAGTGGCAGTAAGAGAAAGCCTTCACGAAAGAGACGAAGACAGCAAGAAGAAGTATAGGAGGAAAGCAACACGGTAGATGTGTCAATAGCTTAGCTGCAGTGGACTGTCAGAATCGCGTGAACACCAGTAATATCTGATGTACCACACGGAAAAAAACATCAGCGTCGATTTACACCAGCAGCAACAAAAAAGAACCTTTCAAATAAACATTGTTGAATATACTATGCATAAAAGATTAGCGCTACGTAGACGGACAAAGAGATTTAGAAAAAAGTACGTTTATTGCGTCAATGAGTTTTTGGCTTAGTCCCATCGAGGCTCGCAAGAATTACGCCACCTTCCCGCCCACTACCGATTCTTCGCTGCCCGCGTATCCTCTGCAAGCGGCGGCCTGAGGCAGATTCGCAACAGCAAATATTTCGCGCGTGTACGAACGCACCGCGGACGTGTCCGGTCTCGAGCGGTGGTGGCGGCCCTTTGCCAGATGCCGCGCCGCACGGCCAGCGGAGTATGAGGCAATGCGGCGAAGCTAACCGAGGCGAAGGCGGCCTGATTTACACCGCGTTTCGCCTTCGCCGCCGGAGTGAGCGCCTCGTGGGAAAACCGGCGCTGCAGGGACGGACGTCGTCGAGGCCGATCATGCAGAAGGACGCTGCGACGCGGTTAGCGCCGCTGCCTCGTCGGTACGTGCGTGACGTAGCTCGTGCGCTGATACCCGGATGACATCGAATGTAGCGCGCGTTGTACCAACACCATATAGATTACGCAGACTAGACAAAATAAATAAAAAAAGGGGTAAGAAATCGAAAGCCATCCAGCCTCGTATGTATTTCCCTAAAAACCGAAGGCAAAAAACGGGCCACATTTTTCTCCTGGATAGACTGAATTGGTTGATTTCTTTGAGGGCTACGAAAACAAATATTCTTTGTTTTTTCTTGTTCAACGCCTCATACGTACATAGCCGCAGGGGCCCTACCTTCCGACAACGCTACCAGCAATAGAATAAGGAATAAGACGACTAGATATATATTTATTTGCGCACGATGATTTGCGGGCACATTTATCCTAACAGCATCATGACACGGCGACCCAGCACACTGTGGTTTTTCAGCGAAAAAAGGCCTGTCATAACGAACCGTAAAGGAACATTTCTGTGTGAGTCCACCTCGGTGGTATAATGGTTTCAGTGCTCGGGCTACTGACCTAAGATTTAGAGTTGGATCCCGGTCGTGGCGATCGCATTTCGATGGAGAGGTGCGTGGGCTATGGACTGTTAGGGCTCGTCGAAAAACGTCAGCTGATCGAAATTTCCGGAGCCCACCGCTGTGTCGTACCTCATGATCATATCACGGCCTCAAAACGTAAAACCACAGGTGTTTAATAATAATAATAATAATAATAATAATATAATAATAATAATAATAATAATAATATAATAATAATAATATATAATAATAATAATAATAATAATAATAATAATGTAAGTAAAATCGACTCAAAAGTAAAAAAAAATAACAATAATATCGCCCTCGACGATGTCTTACGAAATCCTAACGAACCCTGTAATTATTTCTCTTCCTCCCTCGCTCTCTCTCCCCCTCTCTGTCTGTGTGAAAGAGTTGTTAGAAGCTGCATAAAGATATGGGAGGCATTCTTAACTGTTCTGAACATGCAGAATATTCAGGTATGGTCGCCCGGGCTCGGACCACGGCATCTACCAATGACTTCCTATATTCGGAGAGCTCGTAGAGATATTATTCGCGCTCTTTGTTAGCCATAGGAAAACATGGAATACCAGCTTGTCTAGCAGACCCCGCATGATGCCGATTATGGCCGAACGAATTCAGACGTCAAAGCTTGGACAAGTTTAATCCGGCGGTGCCACTTCACTGCGGTGATGACGAGCTGGGCAGTGAAACACTAAGCAATTAAAGGACTTTAATATTAAACAGTGAAACAGGCTTGCCGTAATTTGTCTGTGTAACCTGTAACAAAAAGATCACCATCACGAATGGGTATGCACCACAGAAATCGGGTCGGTTCCACTTCTCACCTCTGGTCAGCTAAAGATGAAGAACGTGACTGTTGGCTCAACAACAAATGGCCAGAAGCGACGCCGGCGAACCGAAGAACCCGGGTCTGAAAAACAGTACTAGAGAAAAGGAAAAGAAATGGCGGCGGCGAGAAGACCCCGGAGAGATGGAAGGCCTACGCCAACAATGACAAGCCCGTACATCGACGACAGATGCGATCATCATCATATCATCATCGGGTGTGAACGTTTGCTTTGAGCGCGAGACTTCTGTCTCTGGAATTAGAGATCCGTGCAACGAGTGCGTCTGTGCGAGGTTCAACTTGAACCTCTGCACGCTGAGAATAAACGCTGAAGTAACCTAGCTCTATACCTGTTGAAGTCTAGCAATGACAAAGAAACGACATCGAAACGACCTGCATCGCCTAGCTAAGGATTAGAAGCAACCTAAATGCAAGCAAATTTGTCTTCAGAATCATCGAGTTTCTCTGCTTCAAGCCTTGCGCGGCTTAGTGCGAGCTTCGAAATATATTTTTTCTCTCGTTTCTTTTTTCTCGAGTTGTATTCCTAAAATTCTGTAGCAGCAGTTCAACGTATACACTTAGTGAACTTTGACTTCCTCATTAAACATAATTTACAGGTGCGCGTCACGAAAAAATGAAAAGCGAATGTAACGTGTGGCGCTTATTTTTCCCTTCTCTGATTAATCTTCATCTTTCAAGCATTGCGCCAGGGATAGTGCGTTTAGCTCAAATGTAGTGTGAGCTGGGAGTTGCATTGTGAGCGTAGACACAAAGTAGTAGGAGCATTCAGAGTGTCGCATACTTTACTCGCCAACTCGAAGCGTACCAGGAAGCAATGTGCGGACTTGCGATGTTTACAACTTCGTAACACCGGAACACTGCCATGGTTCCGATATATCTTATGACACCCTATCATCCCTCAATAGAGGAAAGCTTTAACGTTGCCTTTCACTTTTTTTCTTAAGCCCTTAACTATCACTTCATAACAACGGCAGGACCTGTTTTTAAGCGCAAGCGCGTGGAATTTCCGCATCAGCGTAATGAGACAGAAAAAAACAAACAAATAGAAAGATGCGTCCGCGGCACTCGACAACTAACGACGACACGCCTTTTTTCCTTGGCTCGCCATAACGCGCACGGTTTAACGCTAGCCGCTGCGCCGTCACATCATACCAGGCGGAGACATCACTTTTGCCGTAGTTGGCACGTAAGCGTACGACGACCCCTTGCGGGGGGGGGGGGGTAATTACGATGCCTGCTCGTGGCTTGCGTGTCGTGTTATTCACGTCCCCCCTTTTCAACTCCGCAGCCAGCGTCCGGCGACGCAAGGTGCGAACTGTGATGCTAAGACTAAAACTAACCAAGTGAGAGCCGGCGAGGCATCCTGTTTCAGCACGGTTATGGTTTGTTCCTACGCGCGCCAACCGCGAAATGGATTTTCTCGCCCTCCAAAGGGAAGAAGACCGTGTGGCAGAGCAGCTACAGACGACGCGCGTAGGCAACGCGTGGCGCCGTCCTCTTGTTCCTGTCTTGCATATTCCGCCATCTGTCGTCGTTTCTTGCATCCGCGCGCGGCATTATTAGGGGAGACAAGTCATCCCACGTTTTTGGAGGTGAGGGGCGCTTTGGTGGACGCCGCGTTTTACTTTTGTCTCTCTTCTTGTTATTCAAACCTCGTTTGGATGCACCGCTGTGGGCGCGCCTGGTTTCGTCAGGTGTGCAGTATGCTCGGATACTCGGAAGGAGTTCCGTCTTCATTCCGTTTCCTATGCGGTCGCTGCGAACCGCAAGTGCGGGACCTCCGCTACCTGCACGCCGTCAGCCTTGCATAGCGCACACGGCCGGCACTACAATTAGCGGTCACGAGTTCGTGTCTCTCGTGCCTCTTTCCGCGCCGTTTCCTACTTTCACTTTCGGCGTCCACGACGAGAAAGTGCGTGGCAGGAACACAGCGGCGCTGCCGAGGCATCGCCGACGCTTGCAGCTTCCTCTGCCGGCAGGCGGCGGCGGTCGTGGGTCGGACCTTGTCACTGCGGGGTGGCTTGTTTCCGCGCGCATCCGAGCAGAAAAACAAAAACACCCATTTCGCACCTTCCCCGCGAGCCCATCAATCAGGCCTGTTCCGTTTCCTTGTTTCCTTAAACGTGTCTATGTCTCCGCCGGGAAAGATCCCCCAAAAAGATGAAAATAAAGAGGAGGAAAGACCACAACTATATGGTACAGTTCACCTTAAATGGACGTCCGTTTGGGTCGTCTCCCAAATTGCTTGACGCACCCCTTCTCATTGGTTGTACACGTGTTATACCCCACTGGGATGCGCCAGGCTTGACAATATTACAGCGCGGGCTTGACATGTTCACTTTTAACTTTGCCATCGTTCAATGAAATGTTTAGACGACTAAATGGCAATGTCGACTTCTTCCAGAAGTCTGACAAAAAATAGTAGCTATGCACTCTGCAGTCCATGGGCTCTTTACAGCATGTACCTAAATTCTCCCTCTAGACCTGATCTCCAGTCTAATTAGACAGTTCATTATTTCTTTTTATAAGTGGAACCGTAATTATTATTGCTAGTTTTCTTATAGCGTCTCTTCGGTGCAGAAGAACGTATAGCCGAAGCTATCGGGCAAATGTCACTGATATCTCTAATTTTAGGCATTTTAGTATGCACTTCTTAAAGCACCATCTATTTGATCAAGACGTGATCTGTTTTTTTGTTTTTAAGTAAATTTTTATATGTCTCTTTCTCGGTGTTTTCCAGTTAGGTCTAACCAGCTAAGTTCCAATTTACTGTTTCACCATGATCTGCACGCTCGCCTCACTTAATTAGGCATGAAGCTCTTGCATCCAGTGCAGAGAAAAGTAAGCCGGCCCCAATGAGAACGTGTCAACTTCATTAGGTGGCACCGGACACAATACCTTGTTAAAACCTACGCTTGTTCCAGGACGCGTTCATAGGCAAACGAAAAATGAAGGGACCAGCAAGCTTCGCCTTTAAGAGTTGAAGGCATTAGCGATATCCTGTCTCTGGCATGTGCTTCAACCATTCAATGAATACATTTTTTTATTGTATGATGTTACTCGAGAAGTTTCAGTTGTGGATTTATAAAGTCTAATAAAAAAGTTAAAAGTAGCTTAAGTCAGTGAAGCTTATGCATATGGCTGAATCCGGTGTAATGGGTTGCATGCTTTAAACCATGAGCAATTATGCGCGTGACACCTTTTCCAGCTCGCTGCGCACCCGCTACGTGATTCTAAGGGAATACGCGTACCAACGTGTGTGCCTTTTGTAATGGGTGGCCCGCTTTAAACCACGACTTCGTTATCATAATCACAGTTCCGACGCCGGATGTTAGCTAAGTACGCTTGTACTACGCATTATTACTGCTATGCTGTATTGTGAAGCCTGTAAACCGGATGCCGACCCCGACGCCGGATTTTCTGCGAAACGAGCTTTTTAACGCTGTCGTGTTAAAGCTCTTGCACGCTGTCTGCTTGTAGTACGTGTACCTACGTACATGACTTGTGCGTTTGCTCCCCTAACGTCTGTTTTGCCTACGATATTAAACAGTCAAGCAGCAAACGCTGCCTGAGTGCTCACATTGCCACATACACCATTGTGACCACAATTCACATAATAAATTGAATAGGTATATATTATTTTATGATTTGGTCTGGATACACAGAAAACATGAACATAGAAATTAGGAAGGGAAACAAGCTGAGAACTGCCGCGTATAGAGGAGCACAACCCCTGCCATGCAGCGTTAGGAGAGGGAAACACATGCGGAAAGGAAGATTGGAGGAAAGAAAAGGAAAAGAAGAAAGGAGAGAAAATAACGAAGAACGCAGGTGTAAACGCAGATAATGCGCACGGCTACTCAATGCATCAATAATAATCATCAAATATTTGTGTGCAATATCTTCTGTAACCTCCACAAAAGTAGCAGAGGTTTTTGTATCTGTGCGGAAAAGTTCACAGTTTAAGTGGCTGTTACAGCACACCGCCATATTGAACCCCCCCGCCCTCCCCCAAGAAAAACGCTTAGAAATTCATGATGTCACATGTCCAGAATTTGGCACGAACTTTAGAAATGAAGTTTGGCCTTGATTTCAGCTTCTAGTAGTAAACTTGCAATAAAGAAATTCACCACAGTAGAGTTCTCAGAGCACACTTACTTATATGTGAAAAGCTGTTCGTTGTGTTCCTTTAGTGTCCCTTAAAGAAGCAACGCGAAACTTTCGGCACACAGCATCGACACATCCACTATCTTCCTGAATCAAGGCAGTGCGGCAATTCTGTGCCACGCCGATTACAGTCGGGCGCACTCGAAATAGCCGCAACTAAAAGGCAAGCACCATGCAACGAAAACGGCCGCCTGTAAAAGGCCAAGCGAGGGCCGGTGGTCATCTGGTCGGCAAGCAAGGGGCGAACTGTCTTGGTTTCGTCTAGACGTCGGCTCTTCTCGTAAAGAACGGCACCCGGCAGTGCGAGTCACGCGGCGTCCAGCGGCGCCCACAAAGCACACACAGAGACGCGCGTGCGCGCCGCGTGCACGGCACTTCTCCCCACTCTCCATGCTTTCGCTGTCTACGCTGCAGGAGAGCGGTTGGAGCGAAGCCTAGTTCCGTGCAGCACGGGCAAGCCCGCGCATGGCCGAGGATACACCGACTCGCAAAAAACATCCGGGAAAGGTGCGTGGGTTATCTCCGTCCGATCGGGAGTACGCAGCTTTACAGAGAGTCGCGCCACTGTCCGGTATATATGAGCTTATGTCTTAACTCTAGTAGCGCCACAAATGAAGACAGTCTTGCTGGGAGACTGTTCTAGTGCGAGAGCAAAGAACTTTCTCGCGATTTGATCTCGGACTCTCCTTCTTCTTCACGCAAACTCGGCGGTGTGGTGCAGTCGATGAAGTCGGGTGCCGCGGTACAGAGAGGCACCCCCGTGTCCTGTCAGAGAAGGGGGTGTACACAGCAGTGCTCTTCGGCCTGGTGGCACACACGCGCACACACAATCCGCGCCCTTTCGCCGTCCTCCTCGGCCGCGGTTTATGTTTGTTTAGGGCCGCGGTGTGCTGCGGTGGCAGTGACCACGGCCACTGACCCCACGGGCTACCACTCCCACTTTGAAGAGGTTGTAGGCAGTGGCGGGGAAACCTTACGGAGACGAGCAACGCTATTGCGGGGCAAGGTCGTTGAAGTCGCCGCCCGCGCCACTGTCGGAAAGCCTCTCTAATTGAAAGGTTTGAGTAGAGGTCGCTACAAGACAAGCATTTGGGAAAGGTCTGCACGCAGCAGGCACGCAGTGTAATTACAGTGTACTGTAGCGTAACCCGCTCAACTCCACGGAGCATTCCGCGGTGCCCGTTGGTGATCTTGATGTGAAGAACGCTCAACGTGACGTGGCAGTCCACAACTAAGTTCAAGACATTTTATTTAGTGGAGCAGGCTACTATCAATGTGTTTCTGTGCGCGTGCGCGCATGTGTGTGTGTGTGTGTGTGTGTGTGTGTGTGTGTGTGTGTGCGTGCGTGCGTGCGTGTGTGTGTGTGTGTGAAAGGAAGGAAGGAAGGAAGGAAGGAAGGAAGGAAGGAAGGAAGGAAGGAAGGAAGGAAGGAAGGAAGGAAGGAAGGAAGGAAGGAAGGAAGAGATACATGTGTCTGTGGGAAGCCAGAAAGCCAGCGACGCATCACCGCAAGCTTATCTGCCCAGTCCCTTTTGTATCCAACTACAGCAAAAGGATGCAAGAATGTGTGGCTGACACAGCTGCGTTCGCTTGTACTTAAATGCATTAGATGGTAGTGTGCGGTCCACACGACAGTCAAAGGCCTTAGTGCACCACCAATGGCTCTGGTTAGTGTCGACGCAATTTGAACCTATCACGTAGGCTGTTTAATGGAGACGAATTCGTCATTGAGATAGGCACTGATGTACTCGATGGTTAGTACAGTTAGTTCATATGTGCAAGCAGTGCATGTCCGAGCTGCAAGACAAGCTTACAACATTTTTCTTCAGTTGACGTGCCTTGCGTTCGACGAAATGCTCGCGCAACGCACTTTTCTGTTTCAATACACTGCCTAACATTTCGTACGTCATAGAAAAAAATAATTACCAAATCTCAAATATTTCGTCGACATATTGGCTAAGCAAGACGGTGAGCGAAAATTCCACCACAGCGAATAAAAAAGAGGCGCTAAACGAAGGAAAAAGCAAGTGGTGACAGAAGTCAGCCTTGATGCAGTAGGCGACGTGTACTTTTTTTTTTCTCGCTTGACTTTTTTTTTGCTTTCGCCGTTCCAGCACGAGATTTTAAGAACAATAGCACTTGTATGTCGAACAATTGTGCTGACCCTTTGGGGAACACAGAAGACGACAGTTTGCCCGTTCCTAGAGCGTAGTTCTATAGAACTGCGCACGAGTGCTGCTCTAGAGAGCCGCTCTCGCGCGCATCAAATGCTTCGGCCCTCGAAGGTACAACGGGATTCCTGGACAAGGATTTGTTTCATACCCTGCTACCAATAGCCTTCTTGCGCATGTTAGATCTCTTTGTTGATTGATTGATATGTGGGGTTCAACGTCCCAAAACCACTATATCATGAGAGACGCCGTAGTGGAGGGCTCCGGAAACTTCGACCACCCGGGGTTCTTCAACGTGCACCCAAATCTGAGCACACGGGACCACAACAATTACACATCCATCGGAAATGCAGCTGCCGCAGCCGGGATTCGAACCCGCGACCTGATAGATCTCTTTGTTGCTATTACCCGCCAACATTTACGTTGATTTAGCACTAGTTGTTATAGGTGTTTAAACACAAATATTGTTTTGTCTACTCCTATCTCCCGTTACCTGCATTCTTTCAGACCAGAGAAAGCGGAAGTTTCATATATGCAGTTATGTCTACCTTATGGCACCCAATTAAATCTTTCCCGCTGCTCCGGTCTAGTGGCTAAGGTACTCGGCTGCTGACCCACAGGTCGCGGGATCGAATCCTGGCTGCGGCGGATGCATTTCCGATGGAGGCGGAATTGTGGTAGACCCATGCGCTCAGATTTGGTTGCACGTTAAAGAACCCCAAGGGTCGAAATTTCCGGAGCCCTCCACTACGACGTCTCTCATATTTATATAGTGGTTTTGGGACGTTACAACCCACATATCAATCAATCCAATCCAATAAAGTTTTGTTATACCTGCCTACTAATAATTATTCCTTGTTCTTACTTCCCTCCCCTTCATTCACTATGTATCTCAGCTTGATATTCAGAGATCATGCACTTACTAACTGATGGTGTAGCTAAAGGTCTAACATGTGGTCAACTAAAAAAAATTGACATTAACCACAGGAAACAAAATAATATCGGAGGGAAGCTGTTCGCGAGATAGTCTCTAATAACAATATTAATATCTGAGGTTAGGCACCCCAAAACCACGATATGAAGATGAGAGACGCCGTAGTGGAGGGCTGCGGAAATTTCGATCGTCTGGCGCTCTTTAACGCGCAATGACATCGCACAGCACCTCAACCGTTTCGCCTCCACCGAAATGCGACCGCCGGGATTCGAACCCGCTACCTTCGGGTCGCCAGCCGAGCACAGTACACCCATTGATCCACCACGGCAGACATAAGTCTGCAGTATGCGCCTGTGATCGCTCCGGAACACTGGCTAAGGGGCCGCAGATAGACACCCCACGCTTTGCCTCCTACAATACACATACGGCCACGACACTGCAGTGGCTATCGTCACGGAACCCAGCACTCGGCGCAACAGGGCAGGAAACTAGAAAACTGAACGAGACAGAAAGAGAGCGAACGCAATATGGCACACTAGTAGTTTCCTGGGAACGGAGCCATGACACATGGCGGCGTATGAGAAATACGAAAAAAATAAAGTCAACTAGAAATTATAGTTACATAAATAGAAATGATTATCTAAAGGCGTTGAGGCACCAGGCGAACTGCGTTCACGCTGTTTTACACTAGCTGTGTATCTCGCTCGGCTCGGCTTGTAGGCCCGTGTGCTCAGATTTGGGTGCACGTTAAAGAACCCCAGGTGGTCGAAATTTCCGGAGCCTTCCACTACGGCGTCTCTCGTAATCATATGGTGGTTTTGGGACGTTAAACCCCACGAATCGAATCGCTCGGCTCGGCGGTCAAGTGTTTCTAAATGGTTCCCTTCTATGAAGATCGCCTCCTTGGACGGACAATATGCATATCTACGCGAAACGCGTGTTTCGCAACCATTAACTAAGGCGATCATTGCACTTCCGCTTAGCGCTTGTAGAACAGGAATGAGAGAAATCAGTTTTGGAAGTAGACATGTCGGCATGAAATGAGACACCGCGAAGCGACACGCCGAGACAAAGCAACCGGCATTGCTTTATGTCGCATTTGGGAAGCTTAGCACGATAGCGGTTCATAGAAAGTCGGTTGCTTGAACGGATCAACAGTAATCGAACCAAGGTTAACGCGAAACCTTCTTGCCGTGCTACGTTTACCTCTTCCTGCGAAGGTTGTTTAACCACAGTTAATCCGTTTGACGCTGTTGCGGTTCCAGCAAGCACGATAAGTTGCAGCAATGAAACGAAGAAGCTTCGCTTCTTGATAACGACGGGCATGAGCAATGCGCGGCCAACTTCGACGTGACACCACGCCTTACCTGGTAGTGCAGTAACTGTGGCGCTTGGCAACTCAGTTTCCTGCGTGAATCTATAATATGGTCTCTGCGGTGGTACACAGATATTACGGCTTCTGGCTGCTGATACGAAGGTCGCGGATTCCAACGTGGCCACAGCGGTCGTATTTTAATGAAGGCGAAACGCTAAAGGCTCTTAAATTTAGGTGCGCGACAAAGAGCCCCTGGTGGACGAAATTTACGCAGCTTCGCGCATTACAGCGTGCCTTGTAATCATATAGCTGTTTATTATTATTATTATTATTATTATTATTATTATTATTATTATTATTATTATTATTATTATTATTATTATTATTATTATTATTATTATTATTATTATTATGTGGACTATGCAGGCATCTTCGTCGATTAGAAATTATCGCAGCGCCCTGCTTCAAATCCTAAAGTGGTTTTAGGTCCCTTTCCCTCTGTTTCTTCTATAACGTTCGAAAACAATCCTCTTCTGGTTTAATTAATTATTATGTCTTAGTTCAATGCTGTTCAGGTGTACAACCCAACTTTTGAAAGTGATTGCTGCTGTGACCAAGGCAATGCCAGGATGAGCGCCAATATTTTTCTATTTTACAAGATTTCAGAGCGCAGCTCTTATAGGCGCCATGAAAAAAAATGAAATGAAAAAAATTATAAGCATCGAATAGTTTTCAAATCCCGCTCATATGCGTGGCAGTCTAGTATTATACGCCAAAGTTGCGCTGGTGCTCGAAACACACCTGAAAAAAAGAGAAAGGCCTTGTACACCGTCATGTCGAGCAAAGAATTGCATTGAGTGATTTGACGTATAGCGTGGCAGATGAGTGAAATGGCAACCAGTCATCAGAGATTGCTTATTGCGCAAACTAGTGTGCTCCAATGCTTCCCGCGCACTGCTAAGTGACCAGCGATAATTCTTCATCGTCAACCGTCAACCACATGCAGCATCAACTTGGTGCCCATATAGATCTTAGGCGGGTACCTCTCTTATTCGCGCGGAAAGACCAGTAATTACATTGTGGGTGCTGTCCTATATCAGGGAAAAAATGTTTATGGCGTAGTAAATACATTGCGGAAAGCGAAAGCTTCGAACGCAGTAGGCCTTGCCCTAAAGAGACGCTGCGTTCAGAATTCCCAGCAGTTATAATCATCGGTGAACATTTTTCGCAAACGTGATCACAAACACTTATGGTACACAAAACTGTTCATGCGCTAACAGCATGAACAGTGGTGTTTCTGTTCTCCGAAACTTTTCCTCCTCTTTCTTTTTCCCTAAACGCTGGAAAGTTGATAGGACTGCTTGATCATCCCTCCTCAGTTTCTTCAGCATTGTTTCAATGGCGTAACTTATTTTCATTTCCACTTAAGTAAACATAGAAACGAAAGCGCGCACACCGTGGAACTTAGCCACTGAAGCGTACTATACCGCACACTTGAGATTTTGTTTTCGGATCAAAGTAGTTCTTGCATTTAGCATCTATAGCATGCAGATGGGTAGGAGAAGCTTTCAAGCTGGCTGAACCATCATGGAAAACTTATACTACTGGTGTATAGCATATGAAACAAGCGGGCAACACATGCACAGGATATGTCAGATTTGTCACAGAGTGACATATCAATTAAAACTATTTTTTTCACAAGTCCTTGGGACTTGAATCTTTCGATTGGTCTAAATTAACAAAACAGAAACATTGCAACTGAAACTGAGATTTTTCCGCGCAATCGTTTCAAGAGAGACAACGTGTAAAACATTTTCAGTCTTCGTTTCTAATAAACGATCTTTACAATTAGAAGAACCACGTGAGTTGATTGACACCGCATAATTGTACGACACACGAACAATGCAAAGGCGAAAAATGCGCAGAGACAGGTGAAATGGCTGGCTGAATTCTTTTGAAGGTTGTCTTGCCATATTGTATCATTTAAATCACGCCCCTGCTAAGCGAAGATGGTCCGCATGTCAGCGGACACGCAAAGAGACAGTTTTTGCCCCGCCAGTTTCCTGGTATTTCTGCTCCATCTAGAAAGTCCAAGTTTTCAACACCGTGTAGCCACTGTCTTTATAGCTTCCTGAATCATTCTTGCGTATCCAAAGCGTACTGGGGCAGTCCGTTCGGTCGCTGTACGACTGTTCCTTGATAACCTAATATTCCGACGCGTTAAGGAAGCTACGTACTAGAGTTACTGGATATATATGCAACTTTTATGCTACCTAAATGCAGTATATACAGTAGCTCTACTACATACGGGTCAACAGCGCCCTCTTGGATCGCACGCACTTCAAGATAAAAATAAAGAAAAGAAGCGAGTGAGACTGGACAATAAAAATTAAAGTATCGCAAATGACGTGCACCCGTCTGTCTGTCGTCCTGAAAACACAGATTCGAGAAGGTCATCTCTACTCCCGTTATTGACGCCGCGGCAGATATACTTGAAGCTTTGTCGTCTGTGCGCCGTTTGTCCGGCTATGCCTGAAACGCACGCTCCATTGTTTGACCCGCATTCGAGGAGAGAACGGGTCATCGTTCTCTTGCAAGTTTAAGAGCACCACTGCACATGTGCACTGCATGAAAGCAGCGTGTCCCGCCGAGCACCGCATCGCCACTCCATATTTTATCCTCTTAGCCGCCATTTGGGCGCTCATTTTTCTTCCGTCACAGTGTTTGTCCAGCCCCCCGTCTTCTATGGTGAACTGCCGGCATCGAATGCGTAGCAGACGCGGACAAACCTGCATACCCTGAGTACATTTTAACGCTCCTCGCTGTACGCTTTATTGCGCATAGTTCGCTGCTGGCTGCATTTAGAGGAGACCCTTACTTAGCCCGGTGGGCGGCTGGAAAGATGCCTCGTTTCCTTGAAAACGATTCGGGGTTTCCCGCCCGCCCTCCCCGTCGCGTCTGGTCGGGAAGTGTTGGCACCAACTCTGTCAAGACCCCCGCCATCGCGTCTATATACGCCCACTGGCGTTCGCCAGAACATTGCAAAACGATGTCCACGCGACGGCAACGTATATACACGGTCGTCGTTTCTATTTTCTTCCCTACGTCCATCCACTTCATGCTGAGAAAAAAAGATTTTTTTTTTATGGTTGACTACGCACACCACTTGAACATGTAGCCGAAAATCGAGGCATTGGAAGCCGCGACATTGGCTTAATTTCGCTGGCATGTAACTACTGTGACGTCGCCGGGGAAATTACTCTACTAAAACATCTACTGTAATTTGTCCGCATATAAATGGATCCGCCGGTCATTCAGAAGAGTGAGACCTTGTAAACTGTAGCAGGGAGATGCCGACCCGTAATGAATGCTGCCCGTTATAACGTAACACCATTATGGAAAACCATTGGGGACAATATATATATATATATATATATATATATAAGGGAAAGAAGCGTATAAGAGTATACCAAAGGGCTCGTTTTTCCGTGTTTTGACACAATATTAATGAGATCTAACAAACAGACAATAATGCCAAGGAGTGTATAGGGGAAGTTAATAAAACCAATGCAATGTATATAATAAGAAACGTGGGTGACAAAATAACTTGCCCTGAGCAGGAATCAAACCTACGACCTTCCAATACTGCGTTCGATGCTCTAACCACTGAGCTATCATGGCGGCTATCGCAGCAGCTATTTTATTGGGTTTATATATGAACAACTTCCCCTATACATTTCTTGGCATGATTGTTTGTTAGATCTCGTATATATATATATATATATATATATATATATATATATATATATATATATATATATATATATATATATATATATATATATATATATATATATATATATATATATATATATATATATATATATTTTCGCTTGTAAGGCTTGTAAATGTGGGGTGTTATTATTTGTGTATGCTATAGGTATACGTGTACATACACAAAAACGCGAGAGGAAGGAAGCAAGACAAATATTAATCGCGTGAGCAGGATAGAAAAAAATGACGAAATAAAAAAAAGGCCATGCGGGCGGAATAACGTCGCGAGTACACAAGGCTTGCAACAGCATGCCCGTCATGCACTCAGCTGCGTGTTCGAGAAGAGAGGCATGAATGAAATGGCGGAGGCAATCGACACCAACGAAAAGTGGGAGCTCATGTTGGTAATATAATACCCTAATATTATTACAATCACTTATTTTAATACTATTATACTATTATATTATATTACTATATTTTGTCATTTCATTATATTCATTGCCCTTTGAAATAAAGAGAATTTCTCTTTGAAAAACGGGTGCACCCTCAATAAATAAAGAAAACAGGTCATTATCTCTACAATTCGAGACTGTACACACATACACGTGCGGCGAGCGCCGATTATCACACTTATCACAAACCCGCACGACCAGCGGCGAAGCTATGCCATGGCTACGGTTTCAGCACGTCTCGCGAGAAGGAGTGTGCATTGGTAGCCTTGTTGTTGTCAATTTTTATTCTTGCTCCCTCGCTTTCTTAACCATACCTACATACCAGCCCCCCAACGAGCACACGCTCCGATCACCGCTCAGACTTGTCGAAAGGTAAGCCATGCTCAGAAGCAAGGTGCGCCCGCAATTAATCACGGCTCTCGTTAAGAACCGCCACCCATTTACAGGGCGTATAATACGCCCACTTTCGGCCGTCGGTTCTGAGCCAGCATGTTGCAGTGTGCTTTAGGGGGAGGTCACGGGTGCGGTCACCGCTATCACGTGTCGGTGCGAGGTGGTCAGTTTGAATGTTACACTCTCGTAACGGGTATCGATGCGAAGGGGGATCCGAATATGCATACACAGGCAGAAAGGGGGTCATACTCTTCGATAATAACCGATTGTTAATTTACTGAGGAACGAAACGAGGACTTTGGTGTTCTTTCGCCTCTGAAAAGACCCAGTGCTTATGAGAAGAGGGGAGTGAAATAAATGACATGATGCAAACGTTGCGAAGTCATCGTTGTCCTTTCGTTACGTACGAGAATGCACGTGCACGCATGACAAACAAGGAGTTTCACAAGACGAAATGAATCACGTACATGACTTTATCTCAAGTGCCAACAATGTGATGTATACAGATCTTCGCTCAATGCTTCGAAAAAAGCGATTTCCACAGTCACATG